>OY757024.1:37969899-38654899 GCA_963580285.1 Lucinisca nassula
ATCAGACTTTCGCGCATGCGCAGTCTGATCTACACTGTGTCTGCTGCTCGGATAGCAATATTCCTCTTGTTTCTAAATCTAAAAATTTTAAAGCTCTTGCTTTCTTGCTCACCAGGTAAGGAAATCCATAGTTTTAGCTTGGGATAGAAATTCTGTTCTAAACCTGTTGTTCTTTCCCAGGGACAGAGTAAAAACCGAATATTCTCGTGTGTTTGATAAATCATTGTCGATAAAGTGATGGACAGGTAAGCACTGTGCTGTGGAAAGAACGTTTCCTGTAAAACATTGACTCTGATCATGCCCTGGCATATAAGCAAACAGTATAGACTCAGATCAGATGTCAGATACAGTGATGTACATCTGATCGGGATCTATAATGGGATCCAGCCCAACAAACAAAGGTCACCTATTGCCAGTAGTCACTGAAAAAGTTTTATATATACATAAGAAAAGTCTTTTATCAGCAAGGAGTTTCTCAGTATTTTGTGTATAAATAAATAAATAAATAAAATCAGTGGATATGTACAGCTTGCTCCTACCTACAATTACCTTCAAAACAATGTAACTACTGCCTGTCTGTCTGCAATGCCTGCCTTCCTCTGCATGCCTACTTGTTGCTACCTGCTTACCTGCCAATTTTTGTATGTGCATACAACTAACCAAAAATGGGATATTGAGTAACAGGGACTTGTTTCCTATAAACATAAACTAGCCTCTGCCTGTAGGCTGCACTCAGTGATGGTACAGAGCAGTGCCTTTGCGTTTAACTGATCAGACCGATATGACCTTGGCTGTTTACTGGGCCGTAAAACTACAACACACAATATACCTACCTACCTTTCTACAATTATCTGCCGAGCTACTATATGTACCATGTGCAACAAACAAAAGAGAGGCAACATGTGTGCAGTCTGGTTATAGAGCCTTTGTGACCTCGAGAATTCATCGGTTACAAATGAAATAAGGTACGTATTCATCAATGGAATCTATGCTTCTACCTTGGACGGGCATAACTTGAAAATGCCTTTTCTACCGCCACGTCCCTATTCAACTCATTTGCTTGTTTATGCCACCTTATACCTTACTGGCCCCGATAGCTCAGTGAGCGTCCACTGTCGCGGGTTCGATCCCAAACCGCGCTTTGCAAAACGGTACTAGGCGCTCCCTTGCTTCGGTGCTCCCTTGTCCTAGGAAAATTAATGAAGGAAAGGTAAGAATTTATAAAAGGATCCGCATGAGCTTATTGTATATTTGTTTTGGATGTGCGACGTTAAATAAACTTACATCTATCAAAATTTTTATTTTTCCCCAAAGCGCTACATTTTTTTTTTTTTTTTTGCAAACAGTGTAGAACCTGATCAGATGACGTGTTCCGTGGCAATTAAACTATATGGGCCTGCACTGTTTTCTTTTAAAAGTCGCATTTATATATAGGTTGCTAGGCATAAACAGGTATTCCTGTACACATCTCTGATTACTGGAGTAAATCAATGGCAACAACAAGCAGCTTGTCTCAAGGGATGGAGTGTCAAGGTTCATGACCTGAACACCCCTCCTGATGTTAGTTTTAAATATTGGCCTGGCCTGGTTGGCCCTGACGTATTATGTCATCTGAGTTAAATAGGTCATAAGGAGCCAGACCAAGCCAGACCGGGCCAGACCAAGCCAGGCCAGAAATTAGAACATGCCAACCTGCAAGACTGTCGTAGTATCATCACAATATGGCGGACGTCGGCATCCGAAGTGACTGCAGTATTAGAAATGGAATGTCAGTATCAGAAATGGAAGGTATGCAAGAAAAAGAATCCTACATGGGTGTGAGGGGTGGACAGAAAAATTCGTCCCTTGAGATCACTGTCCGGCATCACTCGGCAAGCTCGTGATGCCGAACAGTGAGCCTCGGGACGGATTTTTCCATCCACCCCTCGCGCCCATGTAAGATTCTTATATTCTGTGTAGCTGTGCAGGCTTTTTTTGCGTCTAAACTACGAAATCAGGTTTTCTTCTGACGGCGATTATAAATGTGCAAGTCCCTAAAAGGTGAAGTAGCAATAAAAACAACTGGTCTCTCTTGTGGTTTGATGTTAAAAGAAATTTGGAATACATGTCCTTGTTTATTTTAGAGAGGCACTTAAGAGAGAGAGAGAGAGAGAGAGAGAGACAGAGAGACAGAGACAGAGACAGTGCTTCCAGTTTTGTGGGACTTTTACCCGACACTGCCGGCCAAACGAACACAAAGGGTTTATTAGTAGGGACGGTCCGACTCATGACACTTTCCTGGACAGTCTTTGACTCTCTAGGCGGTTTACCAGTACTCATGTGCGTTTGGTTTCAGTTCTGCGTGGAAAAGTGTTGTAAAGGTGAACCTAAAGAGCAAATTCTTTCTAGTAAGACCATAAAATTACATGATTGCCATGACAAAATTTTAAACCCTAAAATCAGTTCGTCATTTAGATATCCACGTTGATTCAACGTTGGGTGCCTGCTGGGATAAAGCGATCGAAATTGTGCACGAAAAGATATCTGGTTCTTCAACATGTTGAATCACGGAAGAATAATCTTACAAAATAGAAGTGAAGGCAATGATCAGTAATTGATACAATTAACCCACGCCCACACCCCAAGCAGAGACACCGAGGGGAAAGAAACACAGACAAGAAATAACTAAACCCCAATTGGCTAACCAAAAAAAAAATAAAAAGATTAACTGATGCACACACTCGAAGACTAACCATAACAAAAATAAACCGCCTTGTAATGGCCTTTCACTGGGGGGGGGGGGGGGGGGGGGGGGGGGGGGGGGACGGGGGCTTAAATCGATTTTACGCGGCCGCAATCATCGCCCTTACTTCCGTTGCGATTTAGACAAATAATTTATTCAGTCCGCATGAAAGCCTCCTAACTCAGCAGTGCAACATCTCCGAGATCACAAAAATCGAAAAACCGCAGAGATGAAACAATGGTGAGGACTCGTCAGCAAGAAAGCACTGAAATGTTGGAGCAAAATAAAACCAACAGTAAGACTCCGATGGGCCCGACCAGAGACGGAGCATCAGTCACCAACTAACATTACATAAAATGAAATTCTAATTCCTAGTGAGCATGTGCGGTCGGTTTAAGCTCTGCAAAACCTATATGTGTGCAACCTCTCAACTGGTTACAGATTTGTTTTTTTTGAAAGAGTTCCGTCCCGTGTGGGTGTAATTTTTCCTCTTAAATATCAGATTGTTTTAGTGATTTTAACACGATAATCTGTCTTTGATATTATTGTTGATGTGAATAGTCCCAGAAGAATAAAAAGTATATGAACATCTATTGACACATTCTATTATTCAGATCTCCTCCCCAAACGATGTCGTCGTTGGATTGTGTTTTTTTTTTTTTTTTTTTTTTTGTCGCGGGAACCAGCACTCTACGATTCTCTATGCGCACTGAGGTGAAACTAGCAGGAGACTATAGTTTATAATATTCTCAGAGGGAAAGCTGTAACAAGTTTTAAGTAGCAAAAACAATTTTGCGAGATTGTTTCCTAGAGTACCGTAAAACTCCTAAAATTTCGGGCATCTTGAGGACTTCCTGAAATTCTTCTAAAATTTAAGTTTGTTTCACGATCCAGCTAGGAAAACACGCCTATATAATTTTGACCCCCTTGAACCCACTTTTATATAGTAAAACTGGTGTTTACAGGGGTAAACCTTATTTTTCTTTTTTCTGCTCTAAAATATAGATTGTGGGTACTCGTTAGAACCGCCTCATCGAGGCGGTTCTACCGAGTACCCACAATCTATATATTGAGCAGAAATAAGAAAAATATACCAATTTTTCATCTTAAAATTTTCATTTTTTTCAGTGTTATTGAATACAGTGTATTTGTATATGCGTGTTTACGTAAAGGCACTGTTTTCTCAGGCATGGCTGTCCGAATACTTAGAATCTTTACGGTATCAACGCGTGAAGATCTGATAGCGATTAGAACCTCCAAGGATGAAATAAACATTCTGTGTCAAAAGGAGGCATGGTTGACAACCCATCATCGTAGTTCTACTGTGCCAAGGGAATATAAAAACCTGGAGTCATGAATACATACATATGTAGCAATGCTGTCTTAGTGTTTGACTGAAAACAGATCTCAAACTTATCGCGAAATAGAGACGATGGACAAAACGAGGACGGACGTTAAACCTTCCAAATGCAGGAGGATGCAATTCAACGTTGGAGGGAAAATATTTGAGTGTTATTCAGATACTCTACAACAGTTTCCAAACTCAAGACTTGCAAAACTGGACGAAACATCTGACGAATTGTGTTTCCAAGATGGCGCATTCTTCTTTGATCGAAACCCAGTCATATTTGAGGCTGTTTTGGAGGCGTGTCGTACAGGAGAATTGCACATGCCGCGTGACACATGTAATTCCTCTTTCAAAAGAGAACTGGAATTCTGGGAAATTTCTCCAAGTTACCTGAGTCCGTGTTGCTGGAAGCTGTTTTATAAGTAAGTTCATCACGTTAACCCTTGACCTGCTGAATATTTAAATACGCCACACCCACTACCAATTATTAACCAATCAGATTACTTGACGCAAATTATTGCAACAAAATCACTATCTAAGTGACAAACAATGTAGATCCTGATCAGATGGCTTCTTCAGAAGCCATCTGATCTGGATCTACATTGTTTGAAAGATAAGACATGCCCGGGCTCAGCAGGACAAGGGTTAACAAGATCGTATAATGCGCAACATGGTAAAACCCATTTTACATAGAATATTTTTTCTTAAGAAATAAATTAGCTCCAGCAGTGATTTTTTTCGTACATATAATAAATCACAATTTAGAGGTCAGTTGTAAAGTAGATTTATCAACGTACAAATGACCAACAAACTGTGATTTATTACTCAATAAATCCCACTAGAGCTGATCTATTTCGATTCCAACACACTGAAAATCTGTGGCAATTCTGTTGTTTCCCTTCAAATTCTCACAACCTTTCGCCATTGTTAAATAATTACCGTCAAAATCACTGGCTTAAATGCATTTAAGTCCCTGATGCGAGAAAATAACGTTTCATCGTCTAAAAGAAGCTGTGGATGACGTCATAAAATGGCGGATTTACGTGTCAAGCTCTTCTTTCTCTGGAATTTGTCGCAGAATAAATCACAGTTCTTTTCCATTGCCGAAAGATTGTGGGTTCCCATCAGAACCGTCTCACTATGGCTCAAACAAATACTTACAGCTATGTTTGTAGTAGAAATAAGTAATATTACAGAACTTTAAAAAACGAAAGTCATTTTTGCCCGAAAAAACAACAACAAAAAAAAAAGAAAAAAAAAAGAAAAACGCATATCCCCAAACGGGGCGTTATAATGACATGCAAACCCAGAGTGGCAAACTTGCAAACAGGTAGCAAAGGCATTAGGAAAATACGCCTATTCAAATATATTGAAAATTTTACCGAAAAAAAAGGGAGAAAACTTTCAGATAAAAAAAATCCGATATTTTCCATATTTTTGCTCAAAATATACATTCTGGTACTCTTAACCCGTACCCACAATCTATGTTTTTGAGCAGAAACAAGAAAATTAATGTATACCACTGTAAGCCCCAGTTTTACTCTTTAAAAGTATGGTTTAAGGGGCTCAAAATTATATAGGCGTGTTTTCGTGATGGGTACATTACGAAAACCCGCCTATATAATTTTGATCCCCTTACACCCCACTTTTATATAGTAAAACTGGGGTTTACG
This sequence comes from Lucinisca nassula, assembly GCA_963580285.1. Lineage (NCBI taxonomy): Eukaryota > Metazoa > Mollusca > Bivalvia > Lucinida > Lucinidae > Lucinisca > Lucinisca nassula. Next base: position 37,975,643 of record OY757024.1, read on the forward strand.
GGGGTAAACATTATTTTGCTTATTACTGCTCCAAAATATAGATCGTGGGTATTCGTTAGAACCGCCTCAATGTCGGCCCCCGCCCATAGGGGCTTGAAGAAATATATGGGCTGCATGATGCAGAGCTGAATCCGGCCCGCACACTAGTACTGGTAAACCGTTTAGAGGATCTAAGCCTGTCCAGGAACCGCGGTGCGAGGCGGACCGTCCATGTCAATAAACCATATTGGTTTTATTGGGCGACAGGGCTTGAGATGTCATTTCATCTCAGTGTCGGGTAAAAGTCCCACACAATTGGAAGCAACGTCTCCAAAATGACCTTTGCAGTGTTGACGGGGACGTTAAACCTCAAATCAACCGATGAGGCGGTTCTAACGAGTACCCCCATTCTGTATTTTGAGCAACAATAAGCAAAATATCACAATTTTTCATCTTGAAATTTTCGTTTTTCGGCGGTAAAGATTACAATGTATTTGTATAGGCGTGTTTTCGTAATGTGTCACCGCTGCGACACTGGTTCGATTCCAGCGGCTTCCTTATGCTCTGTCTCTGGTCGGGCCCATCGGAGTCTAACTGTTGTTCTTGCATAAATACCTATGCGCATGGCTGTTTGAAGCCATTGTCAAATGGACCGAAAGCCGTGCTCAAACAGCAAAAACCATGTTCAAATCATGAAATTCGCGTGCTGTTTTAACATGGATTTTGAGCTTTTGATATCACAAGACGGGCCTTGCTTTGTTTACGTTACGTTGAGCGACGTAACGTTATCGCCCTGAACGCAGCGTTTGAGGGTTCCATGATGACGTCACTGCATGACAACGTCATTGTAAACAACATTCTAAACTGGTCGCCATTTTGGTTTGCCTGTCGCATTTGAAGAGTTTATATGGAATTTATATGGCGCTTTTGGGAGTTTTCGTCAAAATTTCCTGTCAGATTCGTAAGTTATGCAAGAACAACGATCATCCATGGTTATTTCAATACATTAACATTTGTTGGATCCCTCGGAAGATATTTGAACATTCGGCCTAGCGGCCTCATGTTCAAACAGCTTCCTTGGGATCCGGCAAATGTTAATGCATGAAAAACCATGGTTGATCCCTATAGTCTTCTTTTTCCTCCAGCATTTCTGTGGTTTCTTGCTGTCGAGTCCTCACCGTTGTTTCATCTCTGTGGTTGTTTGATTTTTGTATTCACGGAGGTGTTGCACTGATGAGTTGGGAGGCCTTCATGCGGACTGAACAAATTATTTGTCTAAATCGCGACGGAAATAAGGGCGAGGATTGTGGCCACATAAAATCGATTTAAGCCCCCCAGTGGAATTCGTTTCACTGACCGTTCCAAGGCGGTTCCTCTGTCGCGGTTTATTTTTGTAATGGTTTGTCTTCGAGTGTGTGTATCGCTTATTTTATTTTCTTTGGATAGCCAATTGGTCATTATGTGGGAAGGTAACTGCCATTTTTGCTTTCCGCTATTGCTGTTTCCATTAGGGTCTAGTTGTTTCATGTCTGTGCTTCTTTCCCTTTGGTGTCTCTGATGGGAGCTGTGGGTTAATTGCATCGATTCCTGATCATTGCCTCCAATTCTATTTTCAAAAGGTTGAAGCTTGTCCGGTGTCTGTACGATTGCCACATATGACACAAAAACACCAACATTCGCAAACATCGAGAACGCTTCTGTCCTTTGAGCTTTCCGATTCTATGAATAAATCGATATCGCTTTATATTAAATAGAATTAAAAAAAAAAAAAAAAAAAAAAAAATGGGATCAAAAAGTGCGTTCATTTAAGAGATACATTCTTGTATTCAGATCGCACTTAATTGAGACTGATCAAAAGAGGTCTTTGAGACCGCTTTCGAACAAGTCCTTAAACATCACCTCACATGATATTTGTTGACCGGGTTCTACGCAGAGATAAGAGTTTATTATCACTATTATTTGTGATACAGGCATATCAATGTTTTTCGTAAAAGCGAAACTAACAGCAGGCTTGCAGGCTTGCATGATATAATAGCAATTTGTTTAATCGAGAGAAAATCTAAGATTGCATGCTTACTTCACTAATCTTCTGAGCAAGAGGCATGGGATTATTTCATTTGCACAGATTTCTAATAATCTATTAACCCTTTTTGTACTAAATGGAATCTTCCTTCTTATATATAGCAGGAGTCCATTTCAAAATTCAGGGGTGTCAGGTTGTGTTTTCTTCAAAATTTATTTGGAAAATGACTAAACGTTTAGCAAACAGTTGAGGCCCTGATCAGATGCCGCGTCTGCGGCGTCTGATCTGGGCCTGTACTGTTTGCCAATTACCCCTTTAGGAGTTTCCGGTACTAACTGGGACAATACTACACTTTTATAACGTGGATATAACGGCAGAAGATGTGGCGCGATTTGTTATATCTGTAGCGATCCTCGGAAATATTGTCTGGCACATGGGCTAAGGCAGCTCTCACGCGATCATGGCGACGTTAAGCATGATGTCTTAATTCTTACTTTCGCAAATGACGTCAACTGTGCGCCTCCACGTAAATAGGAGAAGGTCATTAAAATAGAATAAATAATTTGTAACTTGTAACTTGATTAAATGTATTTTCTTGGGTAAGAAAATCAACTTCGATGCTGACTTCGAAAGCCGTTTTATTGGGTCAACAGATGAAGTCTGAAGCTCGGTATAACCTCGTGTATATCCGACAGTATCCATTAACTCTCGGGATTGGCTTTTTCTGTCTACATCGGACTATTTCATCGCGTGAACAAGTCCGTGAAATTAAGACCCCTAAACCCCCCTTTATATAGAGAAAACTGGGGTTTACGGGGGGAAACATTATTTTTCTGATTTCTGCTCCCAGACATAGGTTGTGGGTACTCGTTAGAACCGCCTCAATGAGGCGGTTCTAACAAGCACCAACAACCAATGTTTGCAGTACAAATAAGAAAGATATCAAAGATTTTCATCCGAAAAGTAACCATTATGGAGATGTGAAAAAATGCACTATGTTGCACGGGTGTGTTATCGTAATGTGTATACAGTCGGAACCCTTTGGGACCATGAAAATTTGTTCGAAATATGGGTAGTTCGAACTACTGAGGTTTATACATAGTTTCAGGTCATGAAGCTTAATCGACCCCGCCCATCGGGGCTTGAAGAAATAGATGGGCTGCACGATGCTTCCACGCAGAGCTGAAACCGACCGCACACGAGTAGTGGTAAACCGCTCAGAGAATTTAAGCCTGCCCAGGCAAAACGGTGCGAGTCAGACCGTCCATGCTTATAAACCCTATTGGGTTTTCATTGGCCGACATGGCTTGAGAAGTCATTTCATCTCAATGTCGGGTAAAAGTCCCACAAAATTGGAAGTAACGTCTCCAAAATGTTCTATATAGTGTTGACGGGACGTTAAAGCTCAAATCAACCAACCAACCAACCATGAAGCATAATGGAGGTCACTTTAATATAACTACGATCTTCTATTAAATAAAGGTTACATGTAGTTGTGTGTAGTCATTAGAATCGCCTCAAGAGGCGATTCTAATGACTACACACAACATACCTTTAACCAATCAAATCAGGAAACCCTCGCTAAAAACAAATATATGAATGTCTGGAGGTATTGGAAGTATTCTCTAGGAACCCAAGAACGAGCTCGACTCATCCATGGTAAACGACCATCGGGGTTCTAGCAATTGAAATTCTACTGTAATTGCGTCCGTAGCATTGGTATGTAATCCCAGTGACGAACTGTTATGCCTAAAGTCGACAAAACCTAGCATTAGCCTAAAATTATCAAAGCATTGACAGCACGGGCTGGTCGATTGTCTCTGATTGTTTTTTTTTTTGTATTGGAGTTTAACAGCCCTGTCATCACTATTTTAGGCCATTTTTGAACCGGTCAGTATACCTATCCGCACTTTTCCTGGGCTGGCTTATATGTATGCGGTTAACCAGTACCAGTGTACATTCTTTCGCCAGAAACGGACAACTGCCCTTCTTGAATCAGCGGAAAGGACAGAATGACCGCAGAAAAGATTTCCTGGTCAATCTCCACGAAAGAATGTTGCCGGCCACGGCAGGTATCGAACCCGCGTCCTCTTGATCACCAGTCAGACGCGAATCCGACTGAGCTACCGAGGCCGGCTGTCTCTGATTGTAGGCTGGGAAACTGGTACTGAACAGGACTTTAGACTGTTCCGCTTAACGCTTAAGTTTCTTTGAACAAATAATGTAGTCCCTGATCAGACGTCGCAGAATTGCATTGTTTGCCTGCACTGTTTCCATAACTCTACTCATGCGTCCAGATAACATTATACAACACGCCCGTGCGTCATAGTGCATTTTTTCCACATCTCCAAAATGACTACTTTTCTGACGAAAATCCGTCACATTTTTCTTATAAATACTGCAAACATAGGTTGTTGGTGCTCGTAAGAGGCGGTTCTAACGAGTACCCTGCAACCTTTCTTGGATCAAAAATAAGAAAATTAATGTATATCCCCGTAAACCTCAGTTGTCTCTGTAAAAAGTGGGGTTTAGGGGGCTTTTCATTTCACGGACTTGTTCACGTGATGACCCTCTTAATACAACATTGATTTTACAACGACAAGAATAGCGAGGGTATAAGCAACCGTTATCTAAATATCATACAAATCAGTGATTACATGTATCACTCGGCCATCATTAACGTAAAGATATTGTACTTAGAAACGTTGTGTCGATTGAAAAACAATCGACCCAATAAAACGAATGCCAGAGTCCTCAACCCCATCATATTAGTGTCTCATAATAGCACTCATGGACGGGCCTCCGTGGCCTAGTGGTTAAGAGCGCTGACTCTTGATCATTAGGCCTCTCATCGCTGTCGTTCCAGCCTCGCTCGGGTCACGCGTGAGACGCCAAGTTGTGCAACGGAAGGTCAGGTGTTTTTCTCCGGGTACTCCGGTTTTCGCCCACCTCTGATTAACGATCGGCTCAATATGAGTGAAATAATCTTGAAAGGGCCGTAAAAAAATAAAATAATATTCCGTATTGCACTATTTTGCAGGGCTGAAACGGACACCAAGATGATTTTTGACTTGGCTCGGTATTATCGAGATTTCACCAGTTTGGGCCTTATGTTGGAGCACACCACTTCTCTCAGGTCCAAAATCTGGCTGTTCCTAGATGAACCAAGATCGTCGAAATATGCGAAGGTAAAGCAAGAACAAGAATTCCGAAGGCTTTGTCGCGCCTGTGGGGGCTTAGTCCCCAAACCATGAAATGTTGGTCAAGGTCGTATAAATGTTGGCATCCCTATGTGCAAGTTTGTACCAAGTATCATAAATAAAGTTCTTATAGTTTTTGAGAAATGGGCTCTTATATTAGAGTGAACGTTTGGGTTGACGCAATAAATTACAAATTCAGTGAACCATGAAATGTAGGCAAAAGTCAGATATGGATGCACGCATTGAAGTTGCCATCTCTAGATGTACACATGTAAATTTGTATCAAGTATCATTACCGAATCTCCTATAGTTCTTGAGAAACGGATTCGTACATAAAGGTGTATGCTAGTGTTGACACAATAGTTTAAAAAGTCAGTAAACAATAAAATGTAGGTCAAATTGAAATATGGATGCTTGTATAAAAGTTGCTATCCCTAGCTGCAAGCTTGTACCAAGTATCACTTATGAAGCTGTAATAATTCTTGAGAAATGGACTCTTTCATAAGGGTAAACGCCAGGGTTGACGCCATATTTTACAAAGTCAGTGAACCATGACATGTAGATTAAGGTCAAATATGGATGACTGCATTACGATTGCCATCCCTAGATGCAAGATTGTACCAACGGACGGACGGACGAACGAAAACAGGACTCCTATCGAGCCATGCTCAACAAAAAAATTAATGGACTGAAAACACTAGTGGGTCAATTTCTCTGAATATACAGTAAAATTCCTTTATTAAGACCACCTTTTGGACTGTTTAAAAGTGGTCTTAAAGACCACTTTTGAACAGTCCCAAATGTGGTCCCTGACCAGAGGACACTGTTGTCAGAAAACACAAAGAAAGAATAATTGCATCCCCCTAAATAAACTTTTTAAACCAGAATAAATAAGTTCTGAAGTTAGATCCTTTGGAAGCAAGGAATACACCAAATAAACGAAAATAGCAGACTCGGTTTTATTGAGTCTGTTCATGACCAGTACTGAAATATGCAACACCGGCCACGCCCTCTAGCACCGGCTTAAGCAGGACTCTATTTTCAAAATGATACCAAATGAACTCAATGATCTCAAAGGACCAGAAAATATTATCTGCACTGTGATGATGTACGGGGAGACGTTTTACGGCCGCCACACGGCACAACGCAAGCTACAGTGAAAATAAATAAGTTTTGAAGTTAGATCCTTTGGAAGCAAGGAACACACCAAATTAACGAAAATAGCAGACTCGGTTTTATTGAGTCTGTTCATGACCAGTACTGAAATGTGCAACACCGGCAACGCCCTCTAGCACCGGCTTAAGCAGAACTTAAGTCTTAATTTTAGGTGTTCTTAAAAGCGGAATTTCACTTTATTTGGGAAAATGGTTCTGAACATGGAATCCGACAACGGTGAATTTGCTCTGTTTAAGCAAACTGAAGACCCTGATCAGACTCGGCGTCTGACCTGAGTCTACAGTGACCACTTTTGAACAGTCCCAAAGAAGGTGTAAATGTAGGAATTTTACTATTACGTGTAATTGTCGAGATAAGCAAATGAAATAATACTTTAATTATTTCAAATATTTTAATATGAGCAGTTATATGTACGTAATATTTTCGAAAGACTCAAAAACGAGCTTGATTTGTTTGTTTGATTGGTGGTTTAACGACCCATCAACACTGTATAGGTCATTCTGGAGAAGTAGCTTCCAATTTTGTGGGACTTTTACCCGACATTGAAATGAATTGACATCTCAAGCCCTGTCGCCGAATGAAACCAATAGGATTTATAAGCATGGACGGGCAGACCCGCACGCGGCTTTGCCTGGGCAGGCTTAGATCCTCTAAGCGGTTTACCAGTGCTCGTGTGCGGTCGGTTTCAGCTCTGCGTGACAGCAACATGCATCCCATCTATTTCTTCAAGCCCCAATGGGCGGGGGCCGTGAGAACGAGCTTGAAACAGCCATAGTGAATTAGCCGTGGATGTTTGAGCCATCGAATATCACTGTACTTAGATCAGACTGTGCAGATGCGCAGGCTGGTCTGAATCTTTGCAATTCGTATAGGCCTTTTTGTTGGTTTAAACGTAACACGATTCAAATACAATGTAAGTTGGGGCACTGAACACAAGATTAAATATTTTTCAATCTTTTGATGCGGTGAAGAAATGTAATGGCATACTCATAAGATTTCTTTTGAAAAAAAAAAAAAATGACATCTCTGGTCATGCTTCACTTTTCAAAAAAATACAGGTGTGTCTAGCCCACATGTACGGCAAACTCATCAAACTGGGGTTTACGGGGGTAAACATTATTTTGCTTATTTCTGCTCTAAAGTATAGATTGTGGGTATTCGTTAGAACCGCCTCAATGAGGCGGTTCTAACGTGTACCCACAATCTATATTTTGAGCAATAATAAGCAAAATATCACAATTTTTCATCATAAAAATTTCTTTTTTTCAGCGGTTAAGATTACAATGTATTTGTATAGGCGTGTTTTCGTAATGTACCAAATTAAATTATGGGCAAGTTTGTTCAGTTTCTATATAGTTCTAACATTTACATTTTTGTAATTGACACCCTTGAAAGCCTCAATCTCATTTTTCTTTAAATCTTAAATTCAGGATACTCAAAGGAACGCCTGAATGAGGCGATTCTAACTAGCACCCTCAATCTTTGTTTCTATAGTAGAAATGAGGAAAAATTAACATCAAGTGCAGTAAATTTCAATAAATTAGACCATCCATGTTAAGACATACCACTATGAAGTACACGATAATCATGCTTTTCTTACATTTTTATATCCGGTTTAACTAATAAGAACATGTGGTCTTCATGCAAGAATACTCTTGTAGTTCTTTCATTCATCGAAGCACTGACAGGTAGGGCTGGCTAATCGGAGCTGAAGAGATAATCGATTATCGGTCCTGTCATTGCGATCGATAATCGATTAGTAATCGCTAAGGTTTTTGTCATTATTTTACTTGTCTGGCTTTCTGGCCGAGCATGACTCTTACCATATGTTGCACTTAACCATATGTATATTTGAACAGACAGGCCTGAGCAAACTTTGAAGACCCAGATGAGACGCCGCATAATGCGGCATCTCATCAGGGTCTGCACTGTTTGCCACTCATCCAGCTATTCTATGCATAATTTTGGGTAGTGATTTGTAAAAGCAAATCAGAAATGATAATCATTTTTGTGGAGATAATCGATCGATTAATCGGTTATACGATTAATCGTGTCAGCCTTACTGACAGGTGAAATTGCTTCTGAGTGTAGGCTTAGACTGTTTCGATTTACCTTTAGATTCCGATACTGTAAGCAAACAATGTAAACCCTGATCAGACGCCGCAGACTGCGGCGTCTGACCTTGGTCTACACTGTTTGCCAGGCACAACACAAGTCCAGCTTCTATAAACTCTAACCTTTCTTCGATAAGAATATTGCGGTTATTTTCTATAAATAAACTTTACCACCATTTCCTACAAATCAGTGATAGTCAGTGGACATCAGCACTTAAGAGCTTTTGTGCTTAGTAACGTTGGGTCGATCGACAGACAATCGATTGGATCGATTGACAGACCGTCGACAAATAATCGACCCTAAAATGTCATTCTGAGCAGGAAAGAATGGTATAGACACACCAAAAAGCCTACGTCACACAAGGTAAAAGGTCATTAGCCTCATTTTCTCAAGAGGGCAAAACAGTTCCGGTACCGTACTCTACCGTTGATATAGCACGAATGATTTTCTATAACTATTGTCATTAGGAGAACAAGTACGTGAATTGAACACCCCTTAAACCCCACTTTATATTATATAGAGAAAACTGGGGTCTACGGGGGTTTACACTATTTTTCCTAGTCCCGACCTAAGACACAGGCTGTGGGTACTCGTTAGAACCGCCTAATTCAATGAGGCGGTTCTAACGAGAACCAACCACCCATGTTTGCAGCACAAACAACAAAAATATCGCGGATTTTCATCAGAAAGCAGCCATTTTGGAGATGTGAAAATGCACTATGTCGCACGGGTGTGATCTCGTAATGTAAATCATCGTCCGATCAAATTGTTTGCCTTTGATCATTTTGGACATTCAACTGCTTCTGTTTTGTATAAATTTAGACAGCAAATACAACAACAACGTTTCGTCATAATGGTAGGTAGTTTTATCACGCTTTTCAGGCAACACATTATGCGTGAAAAAGCCAGAAGAGACTGGTTCTATATCATTTAATACTTCCAAAACACAAATTATCTACGATTTGTTAATTTTGTTAGGAAGAAATGAGTTTAATTATACGATGAATATTCGAAAATCTCATTGACAGTATACTGAAACATGCTTGTTTTGTCAACCAGATATAAGAGGTACTCAACAGGGGAGGTACACGTAACTGGCACATGCGTAATGAAATGTTAACAAAGTCGGGTGTAAAAACATTCATCACGAAAACACGCCTATATAATTTTGACCCCCTTGAACCCCACTTTTATATAGTAAAACTGGCGTTTCCGGGGGTTTTGATTTGAGGTTTAACGTCCTCGACAACACTGTAAATGTCATTTTGGAGACGTTGCTTCCAATTCTGTGGGACTTTTACCCGACATGGAGATGAAATGACATCTCAAGCCCTGTCGCCCAATGAAACCAATAGGGTTTATTAGCATGGATGGTCCGCCTCGCACCGCGGTTCCTTGACAGGCTTAGATCCTCTAAGCGGTTTACCAGTACTAGTGTGCGGGCGGGATTCAGCTCTGCGTGGAAGCATCACGAAGACCATATATTTCTTCAAGCCCCTATGGGCGGGGGCCGTGGTTTCCGGGAGTATACCTTATTTTTTCTTATTTCTGCTCTGAAATATAGATCGTGGGTACTCGTTAGAACCGCCTCGATGAGGCGGTTCTAACGAGTGCCCACAATCTATATTTTGAGCAGAAATAAGAAAAATATCACAATTTTCATCATAAAATTTTCATTTTTTTTCTGCGATAAAGGTGGCAATGTATTTGTATAGGCGTGTTTGCTAATGTGGAGTCGTCTATATGCCACTCGGTGGTGCTTTCCAATTGCTTTGGTGTTTTATTCTGATCTTTGATTTTTCAGCTTTGGGCCGTCTTCATGGCGTTCATAGTGATCATTTCATTGGCTGCCCTTTCTTGTGAAAGCATCGCTTCTTTAAAAGTGATAACGAGACCCAAAGAACAGAAAGAAACCGTAGACTTATATTTTGAAATAACTGGCAGTGCTAACAGTACAGGGAAAATAGGCCCAAGCGTTTACAACAGGATCCATTCGGGCTTTCATATCACGATGGCCGCGTGCTTTGTTTTTATTACTTTTGAGATAATTGTACGCATGGTTTGTTGTCCTAGTTTATGTAAGTATCTGAAATGTCCGATTCAGGTGAGTGAAATCGTCGCTGTAGTAGCATTTTGGTTTTATATGTATACCGAATTTTACCTAGAAAATTTTAAAAGTGTGCCAGGATTCGTTGTTGTAACCTTGATTCGCATTTCGGTTATTTTACAGGTATTTCGTCTTGTTCGAATCGCCAGATACTCAGTACCATTTAAGGTGATGAGCCTTTCAATTAGTTCCAGCTTTCCAGAAATTGTTGTTCTTTTTTCTCTTCTGTTGATATGCATATCTTTTTTTGGTTGGCTCATGTACATCGTTGAGGTCAATAACGAGAGGTTTGATTCTTTCTATTCCGCCATGTACTGGGCGCTTATAACGATGACTACCGTAGGCTATGGAGATTATTACCCAGTAACCGTATCCGGTCACGCGGTTGCCGGCGCATGCGCAATATCAGGACTGGTTACACTGGCGCTGCCCATCGGTGTTATTGCGGCAAGCTTCAATAACTATTATTCACATCATAAATATGTTTCTTATCATATGATAACTTATAAACCATACCGGCTTGACTTATGGGGCAGATTTACTGCGGCCGTGAACGAAAAGCTATAAAGATTATAAGAATCTTACATGTGTGTGAGGGGAGGATGGAAAAATCTGTCCCGAGGGTCACTGTCCGGCATTACGAGGCTTGCCGAGTGATTCCGTCCGGACAGTCGTCCCTCGAGACAGATCTTACATGGGTGTGAGTGGTGGATGGATAAACCCGGACAGTGATCCCGAGGGACGGATTTTTAGCTCGGCTGTTTTCGAAGAAAACGACGAGGTATTGTCATAGCTTTGGCGTCGTCTGCGTCGTCGTCGTGTAAAAACTTGGACATTTTGCAATATCTCTGTCATTACTGAACACAATTACTTGAAACTCGGACTATTTGTTCATTATGAAAAGAGGAACTCATACCAATAGGTGAGGTAACCCTCAAAATATTTTTGGAACACTTTTTCGACTTCTTTCGTCGTCTGCGTCGTCGTCGTGCAAAAACTTGGACATTTTGTAATATCTCTGTCATTACTGAACATTGTTTGTTTGATTTGAGGTTTAACGTCCCCGTCAAGACTGTAAAGGTCATTTTGGAGACGTTGCTTCCAATTTTGTGGGACTTTTACCCGACATTGAGATGAAATGACGTCTCAAGCCCTGTCGCCCAATGAAACCAATAGGGTTTATTAGCATGGACGGTCCGCATCGGACCGCGGTTCCTGGACAGGCTTAGATCCTCTAAGTGGTTTACCAGTACTAGTGTGTGGGCCAGATTCAGCTCTGTGTGGAAGCATCATGCAGCCCATATATTTCTTCAAGCCCCTATGGGCGGGGGCCGATTATTACTGAACATATTAACTTGAAACTCGGACTAGTTGTTCATTATGAAAAAGGGAATTCATACCAATAGGTGGGGTAACCCTCAAAATATTTTTGCATAGTTATGACTTAGAATTTTTGTTTAAAAATTGTTTCACTGCGATTTCTCAAGAACTGATGGATGAATTCTGATCATGTTTGGTATTTAGCATAATTTGGAGCGTCACCATTGCAGAAAAGAAGTCGGTGACCTTGACCTAATTTTCAAGGTCACCATGGAACTCTATCTTACTTATTCTGCCTTTGTGACAAACAACTGTGGAGAAGTATTTTAACCCACAAAAGCATGGCACTTCCAGTTTAATGTTTTTAAGTAGTTCTGTTGCTTATAATCAAACATGCCCTATATATTTCTAAAAGAAACTGCAGCCGAGCGTTGGCACCCGCACACGGTGCTCTTGTTCTATCCACCCCTCGCACCCATGTAGGATTCTTTTTCTAACATACCTTACATTTCTGAGCGTGGGTTTTAACACTGTAATCAATTCGGTTGCCGACGTCCGCCATATTGTGATGACACTACATTGATGTTTAGTGATGTCACGTAACGTGTTGTGACGTCAACCTTAACGACGGCGCATATGAGGTCGTACATGTATTCCACCAGTGCATTTATCAAACACGCGAGAATATTCGAACCCAAGCAAACACTATGGATTTCCTTATCTGGTGTGCAAGAAAAATAGAACCTATTATCATTATTGTTCTGTGGGGACGGATAAATTCCACTCCTCAGATCCAGCGGTCACGTGCGAAACGAGGCTTTGTCGGGGACCGCTCGATTCGAGTGTTTTGTTTTCCAATACGTTCATTACGAAAACACCCCTATACAAATCATGGTGGAACGCGGCATCTGATCAGGGTCTACACTGTTTGCTAATAGTTAAGGAATTTAAGGGTTAGACAAAACAGTCCTCGTTTTGGACAATTTTTCTGCCTACACACAGAGAAAGCGTGATAGCTCAGTGATTAGTGCACTTGCCTCTGGTGCTAGAGGTCCCGGGATCGATTCCCGGCAGCGGTGATAAAATTTCGGTGTCCGAACACTCTCCATTGGCATCATTTGCAGGGATGAATGTCATAAAGTGCACCGTCCTTCGGACCGGGACGTTAACTGGAGGCCCCCTGTGCAGGGAGAACCATCCCCTGTTCAGGTTAAAGAACCCTACCGTTCATGATTACTGTGTAGGCTTTCATCCTGCAAAACTGGAGTCTATGTCCTGGGGTTAAGGCGAAATCGGGAGAACGAAAGAAAGACAATCGACCCACACGTGCTGTCAGTACTTTGATTTAAATTTCTGCATTCGCAAAGCATTAGGAAAACACGCCTATACAAATACACAGTAAATTTAATCGCCGAAAAACGATAACTTTAAGATGAAAAATTGTGATATTTTTCTTATTTCTGCACAAAATATAGATTGTAGGTACCCGTTAGAACCGCCTCGATGAGGCGGTTCTAACGAGTACCCACAATCCATATATTAGAGCAGAAATAAGAAAAATAAGATTTACCTCTGCATATATAAATATATATATAAAGGAGGGATTCAAGGGATGAGAATTATATAGGCTTGTTTTCGTGATGGAATAGATGTCGAGAGCTTTTGTATATTTGTTTCACCTTGTTTGCTTTAGCGTGAGAGAGGGTAATGCTGGTATGAACATGCATGTGCGGTTTTATAAATGTTATATACAGTGCAATTCTGCTATTAAGACCACCTAAAATTGAGACTAATTTTACTGTAAAAAGCTTAAGTAGAAGGATGCAGTTATTCTTTCTTCGTGTTTTCAGCAAACAATGTCCTGTGTCGCCCCCTGTGTAAACACCCGCAAACCCATTTCCCTATAATCAAAAATTCGATTTGCTGCGATTTTGAAAATTTTGACTTATCACTGATTTTTATGTGACATAGTAATTCAATATCTCACATTAGCATTTGTTTGTTTAGAGTTGTTTGGAGGTTAGCGGCCAAGTAAACAATATTTGGGTCAATTCGAGCCTGTCAGTTTACCTATCAACACATTTCCTTGTCAGGTTTATAGCCGAAACTACGTAGTATGACCCATCTTTCTTACGAATGTTTTCATTGCTCTTAAAGGAACTCATTTTTGACTTTTATTTGCCTTCACTGCAGCTGGTGTTGTGCCGTGTGGCGGCCGTAAAATGTCTCCCCGTACATCAACCATAGTGCAGTTTGTATTTTACTTTTGGTCCTTTGAGATCAGCGTGAATATTCTGAGTAATCGGAAATAAATTATTGGTTTGGACTCGTGTTCTAGACAGGTTTTTAATTATTTGGACCCCATTTTGATTTATATTAGTCTTTGAATCGACTGCCTATTCTAAATTCGCAAAATTGCAGTATGTTTCCTCTGGCTCTCTTTGCCGGATCATTACAGGGTCACTGATGAGGCTTTATTAGCCGAAACTACGTAGTATGACCCCTCTTTCTTACGAATGTTTTCATTGCTCTTAAAGGAACTCATTTTTGATTTTTATTATACATGTACGTAAGCGGATAACGAGTACGGTGCACATTCTTTCGTCAGAAACTGACAACAGGCCCCCTTGAGTCAGCGTTAGGAAGAGAATGACCATATGAAATATTAAATGATCAATCTCCATGAAAGAATGTAGCCGAGACGTGACATCAGACACACATCCATATAATATAGCTACCGAGGCCGGCAAATACAGTAAAATTCCTATATTAAGACCACCTTTGGGACTGTTCAAAAGTGGTCTTTAAGACCACTTTTGAACAGTCCTAAGGTGGTCCCTGACCATAGGACATTGTTTGCAGAAAACACGAAGTAAGAATACCTGCATCCTTCTACTTAAGCTTTTTACAGTCGAATTAGTCTCAATTTTAGGTGGTCTCAATAGCGGAATTACACTGTATATAATTCGGCTCCCGCCCATTGGGGCTTGAAGAAATAGACGGCATGATGCTTCCACGCAGAGCTGAATCCGGCCCGCACACGAGTACTGGTAAACCGCTTAGAGGATCTAAGCATGCCAGGGCAAAGCGGTGCGAGTCGGACCGTCCATGCTAATAAACCCTATTGGTTTCATTGGGCGGCAGGGATTGAGATGTCATTTCATCTCAAAGTCTGGTAAAAGTCTCACAAAATTGTAAGTAACATCTCCAAAATGACCTAACAGTGATGACGGGGACAAACCGCAAATCAAACAAACACTGTATATAACATTTATAAAACTGCACATACATGCCTAGTTTTCTTTATGAAACTTTGTTACATCTACATACGTTAAATAGTGTGTTTCTAGAAATAGTATTTTACTGACCTTAAGGCTTTTTCATTAGAATAAATTTAAGAAACTTGGTTTCATTTCGTTTATGTGTTCTTCCATGTCACTAATTCTTTCTGTGTCGCAGTCCGCGTCCTACGAGGGCAAGTCAATTAGTAACCAGCCTATCCCATTTCCATTCGACCGAGACAACCAAGATTTTCATGCCCTGTTTCAATACATGTTTTAGTCATGAGGGCCAAATTGCACCCTTATCGTGTCATTCACTTATACGATATTGAACGTCAAGCATGGCTAGCGATGCAAAACCAAACTTTTGTCAAAAGTTGAGAAACATGCCTAATTCGGCGGGAAAACAGGCCAGGAAATACATTGCGAGTTGACCAATGTTTATGGGTCTTCTGCATCATCGTATGCAGGGGTTAAATTCTAGGTTCGGGGAATCAAACGCGGTAGAACGTCTTTAAGAGACGAAACCGAGACCAAAGAAGTTCAAAACGCAACCCTCTGCTGGCAAGGTGATGGCAACTGTATTTTGGGACGCACAAGGCGTTATTATGTTGGACTTTCTAGCAAAGAAAAGTACAATAACAGGTGCGTATTATGCAAATTTGCTCGACCAATGAGAACTGCGATCTGTGAAAAACTCCGAGGTAAACTCCACAAAGACATTCTGCTCCAACAGGAAAGTGCAAGAGTCCTCACTTGCAAAATTGCAATGAATGCTGTTGAACGGAATGGTTAGAGCTAATTCCGCACCACGCCTATTCTCCGGACTGAACTCCTAGTGACTATTCCCAAACTTGAACAAGGATATCCGTGGACGTCATTTCCGGTCCAACGAAGAAGAAGTGGCGGCAGTTGAGGAGTGGGTCGGAGACAAGGACCCTGGCTTCTACAGTTCTGTTCGGATGGCACTGGAACAGCGTTTGTCCAGGTGTATCATTCTAGAGGGCAATTACATCGAAAAAGAGAGATCGATCTCACCCAGAAATAAGTTATTAAGGCTGTTTTTTTATTGACTCGCCCTCGTAATCATAAACTTGTGCGTATTTTTGTGTAATTTTGCTTACGATGTTAACTATGCAATGTAGAAGTAAAACAAAGACCAGGAATCGATACAATTAACTTACTCCACCCATCAAAGACACCAAGGGGAAAGAAACACAAACATGAAGCGACCAGACCATAATGCAAACCTAAACAAAGGAAGGCCATAAGACAGTTACTTACCCACAAAATGGCCAAATGGCCATCCAAAATAAAAAGACACAAGTGATACACACAGTAATTAACAAACAACAACATAAATAAATCGCCACAGAAGAACCGCTTTGGAACGGTCAGTGGAAAGAATTCCACTGGGGGACTTAAATCGATTTTACATGGCAATTATCCTCGCCCTTACCTCTGTCGCGGTATACACTAATTTTGTTTAGTCCGCATGAAGGCTTCCTAACTCATCAGTGTAACATCTCCGAGAACATACATAAACAACTACAGAGATGAAACAAGGTTGAGGACTCGCCAGCATACAGCAACAGAAATGCTGGAGCAAAAGAAAACAAACAGTTAGACTCCGAGGGGCCCGACCAAAGACGGAACATCAGGCGCCAACTATCATAGAGAATACTAAAATAAAATTCCATTGATGTTTTTACGCTAGAACCGTCAAATAATCTTAGGCCCGACCCACCGGTGTGCAATAAAAGAGGGAAGCAAAGTTGCCCTTCAAATCGACAATAATAAGAGGTCGTTCAATATTTAACTGGCATAACCTTACACATAAATACACAAAATTTTATCAGCCAGTCTAGAATTTTTAGTCCATGCAAGGTAAAATAACATGGCATGGGTCAGTGTTGCCGAAGTTTCTTCACAAATTATGTACAGAGCAGTGATTAGATAACTGTTTTTGAAAAGAAGACGAACCAGGAAATTTATGAGAAATTATTTGAAGTTTATGGAAATATGTTCTATAAAAGGGTTATCCTTTGGAAGCAAGCAATACACCACAGAACTTGAAACAATGGAGTGTATATTTTTTCTAGGCCAGACTAGCTAGTTTCGGCCAATAAGGCCTCATCAGTGACCCTCAGATAGTTTCAAAATGCCACAATGGAATCAATGATCCCAAAGGACAAGAACATATAATCTACACTATGGGGAAAGACTGCTCCTTCATGTTCAACTGTTAAAAATTTGTCGGCTAATTTTAAACGTGACCAGGTAACGTTAGAAGACGAGCAACGTAGTAGAAGACCTGTGAACGCTACTGATAACTAGTGAAAATCTAAGGAAAATAGTAAAGCCGGACAGGCGAATTAAAGTTTCAGAAATGGCTAGAAAATTGGAGATTTCTGAGAGTAGTGTTTTTACCATAATACATTAACGGCTGGGCATAAGGAAGCTTTCAGCGCGTTGGGTGCCAAAATGTCTTAGTAAACAACGAGCTATCCGGGTGTCAATGTTTGAGTCACTTTTGGAAAGATACGAGTATGAACCGGAAGACTTTCTAGAAAGAGTTGACTAAACAGAAGAGAAAACACGGTTCACCGCGTCTAAAGAAATTCAAGACCCAGCTAGCTTAGCTGGCAAGGTCATGGCAGCTGTGTTTGAGATAAGCAAGGGGTTTCTGTTGTTAGACATTTTACCTCATGGCCAAACGATTTATGGAGACTATTGTGCTAGTATTTTGGACCAATTATATGCAGCTATAGTACAGAAAAGGCGTGGGAAAATAACAAAAGGTGTGCTGTTGCAACATGACAATGCTAGAGTTCATGCTTGCAAAGTGTCTGTGGATGCAATGAAGCGGAACGGTTTCAAACCCTTACCCCATCCACCCTATTTCCCTGATCTGTCACCCAGTGATATTACCTTTTGTTTCCGAACAGAAGAAAGAATTGCGTGGACGTCACTTCCGGTCAGATGAAGAGCTTAAGGCAGGGGTTCGAGGATAGATTGACAGCAAAGATCCTGAATTCTACAAAAATTGACTTTCAGCTTTGGGACTGCTTATTGCGGCGGCGTGACTATGTGGAAAAAGATTAAGTGAAGCGTGACTCAAAGTAGGTTAGGCCAGATACTAATTGAACGACCCTCGTAATTTACCGGTCTCAAATGAATTTTAAAAACTAGTCTGAGCAAGTTGACATGTATTATCAGCGTAGATTTTAATCAGCTTGTGCAGCCGTGGAGGTTATCTTCTTTATGGATTGCCAAGAACGCAAAGATAACACGTGTGAAACGAGAAGACTCTGATCAGCCTACTAGCGCGACTAGAATATGCCATTTGGTTAGTGTATTTACCCTAAATATTCGGATGCCTTACCATACTTGTTCTAAATTCGAACAAGTACAATTTACTACCGGATGATGTGTCTACAATAACTGGATGAGTGGGAAACTATCACGAAAACACGCCTATACAATTTTAACCTCCTTGAACCCCACTTTTATATAGTAAAACTGGGGTCTACAGTTGTATACCTTATTTTTCTTAGCAGAAATAAGTAACATATCAGAATTATTCATCTTACAATTTTCGTTTTTCGACGGTGAAGTTTATAATGTATTTGTATAGACGTGTTTTAGTGATGCGGTGTAGACCCTGATGAGGCGTCGCGTTCTGTGGCGTCTCATCTATGTTTACACGGTTTGTTCAGGTCCGTCGGTCCGAGTTAATACGAAAATACGGTATTTGCTGTCTCTTCGTTCATTTGTTTTCAGTCACGAACACACTTCAAATATAAATGTGTTTTTTTTTTTCTGCAGGCCTCATGAGTTTTTATAAACATCATTTTGACTTGAAACAGAGTCACTTTAATGACATATCTGTGAGAATCGGACCGTTGTTGTTTCGAAATGATGATTATCCGTTAAATAATTCACTACATGGACTTTTGCGGCGTATTAAATTTTCATTGATTTATACGTTTTTCAGTACAAACTGATGAGCAGCTACCTTACTATTTCAATGGATTTTCCTGTTAGAAAAAGAACATGGCTCGTCCGCGGTTCGAACTTCAGACTTTCACGGAACTTCAACCATCAAAGCTTTTTTGTAAATGCAGCTGTAAAAAAAACGCTGCTTTCAGAAACATGTGACGTTAAAATTTCTCTCATGGCGACGCATGATGTCTTTTGTGTACTTTGGACATTGGACGTTGTTTAACTAATAGATCAGCTCTAGCAGTGATTTATTGAGTGACTATTTGGAGGTCAGTTGTCAAGAAGATCAAGTCACGAGTGCGTAGCGCGAGTGATTTGTCAACATACAACCGACTGACAAACAGTAATTTATCATTCAATAAATCAAGGAACTAGAGCTGATCTATTTCGATTCTAACACATTAAAAGTCGACAAAAATGCTATTGATTCCTTCATATTCTCCCTATCTTCCACCATTGTTTAAATGAGAAAATACCAAAAATACCAAAGTTATCGATCGGAAATGGTGCTGACGGACGGAAGGACGGACAGACACCGGAGGGTATATCATAATACCCCATCACTGTCGTGTGGTAAGTTATTAAAAGCACTAAAGTATGTGTTACTTATAAAGAGATTCTCGGCTGGTATCCGTTATTTATTGGACACCCAAAAGCCACTCAAGTGCGAAACGAAACAAAATAGAGTAAATACAATGTAGTTTAAAGATTTTATTTTCTTTCAGTAACTTTCAATGACACTTATGTAATGAATGTGGAATACATCGTTTACAATACTGTGTTGTTAAACAAACGGATAAACATTTATGGGAGGCAACTGTTTAAAACAAGAGGCCCATGGGCCACTATGCTCACCAGAGCTCAGATGGGCCCGGTCCACTGGCAGCCATTTATTTTGACAAACCATGGCAGTTTGAAAAATCTACCCCCCATCCGAGGATTATTGCCCAACAATATTGTTTTGAAACCTGACCACTGAGTTTTGACAACAAAAAGACTACTGAAGTAGTATACCAGGCTTGGGCTTCAAGCTTTTATAGTTTCTGTTTGTTTGTTTGTATTGGAGTTTAACGGCCCAGTCAACACTATTTAGGTCATTTTTGAGCCGGTCATTTTACCTATCAACACTTTCCTGGGCAGGCCTATACGTAAGCGGTTAACCAGAACAGTGCACATTCTTTCGCCAGAAACTGACAACTGCCCTTCTTGAATCAGCGGAAGGGAGATAATGACCGTAGAAAAGATTTTATGATCAATCTCCACGAACGAATGTTGGCGACCCCGGCGGGAGTCGAGCCCGCGTCCTCCTGATCACCAGTCAGACGCGCATCCGACTGAGCCGCTGAGGCCGGCTTTATAGTTTCTGAGAAATCTTTGACATTTATACTTGGACTTGTATGGAGTGAACGAAAAATTCGAATAAAAGTATAAATAATCAAGCTATATAGACAGGACATGAATTATGTACTGTAACTATCACGATAACACGCTTATATACCCCTTAAATATGTTCTATAAAGGGGTTATCAAGTAAAACTGGGGTTTGCATGGTATACATTATTTTTCTTATTTCTGCTCAAAACATAGATTGTGGATTGTTATCTATCCACAATCTATGTTATGAGCAGAAATAAGAAAAATATCACAATTTTTCATCTGAAAATGTTCATTTTTCGGAGGTAAAATTTACAATGTATTTGCATAGGCGTGTTTTCGGAATGAATTTTGTTACCCATATACTGTACAGATATGGATGTTCAAGAGTCCAACATCTATTGTTGCCAAGAGTTTTGTCAAAATATCTCTAATGGCTTCGCAGTAAATACCATTTTTCAATTTTCTCCATTTTAATTCTATGGAAACCCTACGCTGCCATAGCAATCAAACTAAAGAGCCGAATTTCATGAAAAGAAAACAAAAACATAAAATGGCAAGGCAAATACGGTGACTGTTTTTTATAAGGTCTAAGCCTCATAGAGCATATAGTTTATGAAAGGAGAATTTTCAGGTTACTTTTACATGTACTTTCTTTTTAGTATTTTGCTTCCCATATCTGAACTGGTGGGAAATTGGCATACCCCGGGGAGACCCCCGGTCAGTGTCACATTGCTGAATGCATCTTATCATAAGGAACAACAATATTTAAAGTTTAGGGGTGGAAATCTGAATAGTTTCTGACATTTTGTTTGAATTGAGGTTATACGTCCCCGTCAACACTATTTAAGTCATTTTGGAGACGTTGCTTCCAATTTTGTAGGACTTTTACCTGACATTGAGATCAAATGACATCTCAAGCCTTGCCGCTCAAACAAACCAAAAGGGTTTATATGTAGGGGCGGTCCGACTCGCACCACTTTGCCTGGGCAGGCTTATATCCTCCAAGCGGTTTACCAGTACTCTTGGACGGTCGGTTTATCTCTGCATGGAAGCATCATGCAGCCCATCTATTTCTACAAGCCCCGATGGTCTGAGATATTAAGACATATGAACTTGAAGTGTGAATCATACCCTCGGGGGATTCGCGGTTTGTGTCATTGAATGTGTCTTTCATTATGAACGAGACTGTATATGGTGTAGGGGTGGGGGTCTGAGCGGTGTCTGAGATATTAGGGCCTTCAGAGGGAGTGGAGCATAGCCACAGATGACATCCAATTAGTGATATTGAATGTGCTTAATCAGAAGGAACAAGACTATAAATGGTATAGGGGTGGGGATCTGAATGATTTCTGAGATAGTAGGCCTTTCATGACGTGGAGAAGGTGGGCCATACCCTGGGTTGATTTTATTGAATGTCTCTTACCGTAAGGAACGAGAATATAATTATATGGTTTAGGGGAGGGGATCTAAATGGTTTCTTAGATATTATGCCTTTTATGAGATGAAAGGGGCGGAGCATATGGCGGAGAGAATATTACTCAAGGAGCATTTCATTTCTTGCATTTTGGTTTTCATGGCAAATGAGCAGTGGGCATAAAATCGTATGACTGATAGAAGATTACTCAAGGAGCACTTCTATAAAGGTTTTGTCAAAATATATGCAATGGCTTGGCTGTAAATACTTTTTTTTTTACTTTTTCCCCAGTTAATGAAAACTCAAAGTTGCCATAGCAATCAAACTAAAGAGTCGATTTTCATAACAAAGCTAAAAAAACTACTGTAAGGGCTTATATGATGAATATTTCTATAAACTCTCAGCCTCACAAAGCAAGATATTTTTCTAAGTATTGTTTTCTATTTTTCACATTTTGGTTGCCATAGCAACCAATGAAAATAAACAGTGGGCATAAACTCATACGGCTGATAGAAGATTACTCAAGGAACACTTCTGTAAACGGTTTGTCAGAATATCTGCAGTAGCCTGGCATTTAGTGACATTTTTTATCCCCGTCATAAGTCAATGGTGAGTCTTAGTTGCCATAGCACCCAAACTAAAGAGCTGATTTTCATAAAAAAAAAAACAACAAGAAAACTTTCAAACCCCCACCCAGTACAGGTGAAATTTTGGCTCAGTCTGCCCAGTGGCAGTGGAGGAGATGTCGTTTGAAAGAGCTGATGCCAGATGTCGACGAGGACGACGACGGACAACTATCTATCCATAACGCTCCCCGCGAGCCTTTGGCTCTAGTTAGCCATAAAATTGCCTCATAACTCAAGGAAATATTTACTCTTTTAAGAGGAGGTCCATTCTGCGAACTGGGCTTAGCATAACGATAAAACACCCGGGCGAAATAGTCCATTTTTTTCATATCTCCAAAGTGGCTCCTTTTCTGAAGAAAAGCCGCAATATATTTTTCCTATTTATTATCGTTACTTCAAACATAGGTTGTGGGTGCTCGTTAGAACCGCCTCATTGGGGCAGTTTTAACGTGTATCCACAACCTATGTCTTGGACCAGAAATAAGAAAAATAATGAATACACCCGTAAAACCCAGTTTTCTCTATTCTATATAAAGTGGGGTTTAGGGGATGTTCATTTCACGGACTTGTTCACGAGATGATAGCCTTCTGTGAAACTCAAATGGCTGGGACACTGATGTCTCGTTTACCATCATTCTTGAGTCACTATAACTACAGATACCGAAGAGTTAAGGACAATTTAGAAAGGATATTTCTTATGTTATCTGTAAAATGTATGGCGTGTGTTCTCATTAGAATCGCCTCGGTGAGGCGATTCTAGTGAGAATCGCCTCGGTGAGGCGATTCTATTGAGTACACACAACATACAGTAAAATGCTATTGCTTGAACACCGACGGGCCGTTCACCTTGGCTGATTCGAACCCGTTCTTGATTTCCTAGGGATTTTTTTTATTTTGTTTTAATTGAGCTTTAACGCCCCCGTCAACACTATTTAGGTCATTTTGGAGACGTTGCTTTCAATTTTGTGGGACGTTTACCCGATAGTGAGATAAAACGACATTTCAAACACTGTCGCCGAATGAAACCAAAAAGCTTATATGCATTGGACGGTCTGACTCACACCACTTTCCCTGGACAGGCTTAGTCCCTCTAAGCGGTTAACCAGTACTCATGTGTGGTCAGTTTCAGCTCTGCGCGGAAGCATCATGCAGCCCAGTCTATTTCTTCAAGCCCCGATGGGCGGAGAATTTCTCTACATAAGACGTATTTGCGTTTTTTACCTTGCAAATATATGCTGTGTGTACTTATTAGAATCACATCAATGAGGCGATTCTAATGAGTACACACAGCATACATTTATATTATATATAACACCGACAAAAAGTAAAAAAATATCCCCGTTATGCCTCCTTGCAGTAACCCTCAGTGGCTCGAACTACTCATGTCTCGAACAGAATTTCCATCACGAAAACACGCCTATTTAATTATGAACCCCTTGAACCCCACTTTTATCTAGTAAAAGTTGAGTTTACAGGGGTAAATGTAATTTTTCTTATTTCTGTTCAAAATATAGATTGTGGATACTCGTTAGAACCGCCTCGATGAGGCGGTTCTAACGAGAAGCCCACAATCTATATTTTGAGAGATTGTGGATACTCGTTAGAACCGCATCGATGAGGCGGTTCTACCGAGTACCCACAATCTATATTTTGAGCAGAAATAAGAAAAATATCAAAATTTTTCATCTTAAAAGTTTCGTCTTTTCCGTTTACAATGTATTTGTATAGGCATGTTTTCGTAATGCGTGGTCCCAAGGTGTTCGAGCCATTGAGGTTCGCCTGTACATTTAGTTTATAGAAGATCAAACGCTATCCCCATTTCATCCCTACTATCCCCCCCACTCCCCCCGAGCCGGCGCAATGATTAACCCCCGGTGACTCGAACTAACCCTATCTCCAAACAATCTTCATGACCCCGGGGTTGTTTGAGCCAAGGAAGTCCGAATGTACTTAGAAAAGCGGACAGGAAGTCCAAAAAGTCGTCTGACTTGAAAAAAAAAATGGCGGACAGTAGGTCAGATGCATACTTTCCCTGGAGCGATATCCTCTTCCAATTGTAGATTTTTTTTTCTGCAAGCGAATAATTATATACAGACACTTGTTTTTCTTCAACTCTTTCCTAATTTTCGAGGATCTCCCCTCTTCCTTAATGTTATAGGGATTCTTTACATACTAAATGAACTTTTCAGTATCGCCTACTACAGTCCCCACTTTCTCAGGCTTATATGGACACAGCTTTTCACATGAATACTGCATTAACTTGCCAATATAATCTGCCACTGTGGTAGGCCGTAGGCAAGTTCATTTAGTATGTAAAAAGTGGTGTTCCTATAACCCAGAGAGAGATAGAGGAGACCCTCGAAAATTGGAAATAACCAGTGCTTCAGCTGAAGTGCACGACCCGCCGGATGCTTTTAGCTTTATGAGTGTTACCATATATGGGTATGGCGGCCATTTTGGTCATGTGACCTGGACATAAAACGGTTCCCCCAATAAATGCGCCTTATCGTAAGGAGCAAAAATATATCTTATACTTTAGTACTGTATTCTGAATCGTTTGCAGGATAAAATCCAACACAAAAGCATATGTGTCAAAGTTTGACTTAGGCACAAAGAAGGTCAAGGTCAACCCAGGGTCACCATTTTAGCAATTTATGATGGGCCTACGTTCCAGATGCTATTTATCAAGTTTCGTGGAAATCTCCACAGTGGTTCTGGAGAAGACTATTTTTGAAGGGGTTTTACCAAATATTGCTTGGCGGCCATTTTGGTCATGTGACCTGGACCCCATGAGGAAATTTTGGTTTCCCCCATCCCGTAGAGGCTCCATATGAAATTTGACTTCAATCGGCCCAACGATTTCCGAGGAGAAGCAGTTCGAAAATTTTCGCATTTTTCGCCTCGGCGAGGCTGTACTAAATGGAATGTAATATTTCGCAAGTTCATTGATAATATCTCATTGATATTTATCAGTATGCCAAAAATTGTTTAAATATTCCAAGCGGTTAAGTCACTATCACCAATTTTCACAAACAGGTTACGGACGGACAGATAGACAGACCATATATGGCTTGGCGGCCATTTTGGTCATGTGTCCTGGGCCCCATGAGCAATTTTTGGTTTCCCCCATCCCATAGAGGCTCCATATGAAATTTGATTTCAATCGGCCCAACGGTTTCCGAGGAGAAGCAGTTCGAAAATTTTCACATTTTTCGCCTCGGCGAAGCTATACTAAATGGAATGTAATATTTCGCAAGTTCATTGGTTAGATCTCATTGATATCTATCAGTATGCCAAAAATTGTTTAAATATTCCAAGCGGTTAAGTCACTATCACCAATTTTCACAAACGGGTTACGGACGGACAGACAGACAAACCATATATGGATTGGCGGCCATTTTGGTCATGTGACCTTGACCCCATGAGCAAATTTTGGTTTCCCCCATCCCATAGAGGCTCCATATGAAATTTGACTTCAATCGGCCCAACGGTTTCCGAGGAGAAGCAGTTCAAAAATGTTAGAAAAATTTCACATTTTTCGCCTCGGCGAGGCTATACTAAATGGAATGTAATATTTCGTAAGTTCATTGGTTAGATCTCATTGATATCTATCAGTATGCCAAAAATTGTTTAAATATTCCAAGCGGTTAAGTCACTATCACCAATTTTCACAAACGGGTTACGGACGGACCCAAAGAAGGTCAAGGTCAACCCAGGGTCACCATTTTAGCAATTTATGATAGGCCTACATCCCAGATGCTATTTATCAAGTTTCGTGGAAATCTGCCCAGTGGTTCTGGAGAAGACTATTTTTGAAGGGTTTTTACCATATATGGCTTGGCGGCCATTTTGGTCATGTGACCTGGACCCCATGAGCAAATTTTGGTTTCCCTATCCCATAGAGGCTCCATATGAAATTTGACTTCAATCGGCCCAACGGTTTCCAAGGAGAAGCATTTCGAAAATTTTCAAATTTTTCGCCTCGGCGAGGCTATACTAAATGGAATGTAATATTTCTCAAGTTCATTGGTTAGATCTCATTGATATCTGTCAGTATGCCAAAAATTGTTTAAATATTCCAAGTGGTTAAGTCACTATCACCAATTTTCACTTACGGGTTACGGACGGACAGACAGACAAACCATATATGGCTTGGCGGCCATTTTTGGTCATGTGACCTTGACCCCATGAGCAAATTTTGGTTTCCCCCATCCCATAGAGGCTCCATATGAAATTTGACTTCAATCGGCCCAACGGTTTCCGAGGAGAAGCAGTTCAAAAATGTTCGAAAATTTTCACATTTTTCGCCTCGGCGAGGCTATACTAAATGGAATGTAATATTTCGTAAGTTCATTGGTTAGATCTCATTGATATCTATCAGTATGCCAAAAATTGTTTAAATATTCCAAGCGGTTAAGTCACTATCACCAATTTTCACAAACGGGTTACGGACGGACAGACAGAATGACAGACTGACAGATTGACAGAATGACAGAATGACAGAATGACAGAATGACACGGTGATTTTAGGGCACTCTTAGAAAAAACCGACTTCAGTCGGTTGCTTTTTCTGCGGGTCGTGCAATTGAAAGATATCCATTTCCGACCTCTACTTATCAGAGAAAAAATATATTTTCCCTGCCATAAAGGTTTATCCGTGCCTCTAAAAGTAAGTTACAAACATAACCACAGCACAGTCGTGCCATATTTTGGCATCTTCAATATCTAAAGGAAAGGCAGTATTTTCACACGAAAATTGGTGATTGTTGTCTTACTTGTGCTTTAACCCTTTTTGTACCAAATGGAATCTTCCTCCTCATATATAACAGGAGTCCATTTCAAAATTTAGGGGAGTCAGGTTGTGTTTTCTTAAAAAAACTATTCGGAAAATAGCTGAACGTTTTGCAAACAGCGTAGGCCCTGGTCAGACGCCGCGTTCTGCGGCGTCTGATCTGGGCCTGCACTGTTTGCCAGGGTACCCGTTTTGGAGTTTCTGTACAAAATGGGTTAATATAAAGTATGATACTCATTAGAAACGCTTCAGGGAGGCGGTTCTAACGAGTACCTATTTTCTATGTTTCACGGAAAAATAAGAAAAAAAATTGATACATGGACCTTCTTACTTTTGGCTCTGAATATAGATTAAGGGTACTCGATAGAACCGCCGTCTGAAAGAGGCGGTTCTAACTTGTACCCATTATCTAGATTGTGGGTCCTCGATAGAACCGCCGTCTGAAAGAGACTGTTCTAACTTGTACCCATTATCTAGATTATGGGTACTCGATAGAATGGCTGTCTGAAAGAGGCGGGTTCTAACGTGTACCCATTATCTAGATTGTGGGTACTGGATAGAATGGCTGTCTGAAAGAGGCGGTTCTAACGTGTACCATTATATAGATTATGGGTACTCGATAGAATGGTTGTCCGTAAGAGGCGGTTCTTACGTGCACCCATTATCTAGATAATGGGTCCTCGATAGAACCGCCGTCTGAAAGTGGCGGTTCTAACGTGTACCCATTATCAATGCTTTATGGCAGAAATTGTAAAAATAATGGATACTCGTACCCTACTACATGTGTAAACCCAACTTTTCTCTAACTAAAGTAGGGCGCGTTGGTTAACCCATTTTGTACGGGAAACCCCAAAACGGGTAGTTGGCAAACAGTGCAGGCCCAGATCAGACGCCGCAGAACGCGGCATCTGATCAGGGCCTACACTGTTTGCAAAAAGTCCAGCATTTTCCAAATTAATTTTAAACACAACCAGACACCCCTAAATTTTGAAATAGTCTCCTGCTATATATAAGGTGGAAGATTCCATTTTGGTACAAAAAGGGTTAAGGTATTGGACTAATAATGATAGCAGCCATACATCTCCAGCTTCAGAGTAGGGTAGTAACTGCTGTGGTAAGAAGTCGGGTAAATTCGAACATATCTTGTCGTCAGCGGGGACGGTAGATACGCTGTATACACGGATGAACTGGACGAACCGGACAGTCGCTGAAAACAAAGAGACAAATACATTATCAGTGCATTTAAAACCAACTTCTTTATTTAATATGGAACCCGGGAAGTGACTTGCATTTTGATATGTTATGCAAACAAGATATTAAGTTGTGCGAACAAGATATTATATCATCTTGTGCTGACAACATAATATATTTTTTGCGGACAACATGCTCTTGTGCGCAAAAGATATGTGAGCACAAGATAATATCTTGTTTGCACAACTTAATAGTTTGTGTGTACATGATATCATCTTGTTTGCACAACATAGATCTTGTGCGGATAACATAATATCTATCCGTGCATAATATGCGTCTGACTAAATTGTGCTAACAAGATAATATGTTGTGCGCACAAGATATTATGTTGTCTGCACACGATCTTTGTTGTGTAAACAAGATAATATGTTGCACAAACAAGATAATAACGTGTGCCCAAGATATCATGTCGTGCAAACAAGATAATAAGTTGTGCGCACAAATATTCTGTTGTCCGCACCAGAACTATATCGTGCAAACAAAATTATATCTTGTGCACATAATCGTGTGCACACAAGATGGTGTCTTGTTCGCACAAATTAAAATAAATTGCATGTCCCTTCCAGGGTTCCTTAGTTTAACCATTGTTACCTGATGATTTTTCTTTAACAACAACATTACCTAAACGACGTCATATGTCTGTCAAACGGAGTCAAATAAATCAAAATTCTTTGCAAGGTGATCGGACGTCAATGACGCTGTTGACCTTTAAGTAGAAAAAAAATCTGTCTGCAAAAGTCAGTGTTTACTCCCTTTGTCATTTTGGGCCGATTGCTTATCAATACACCCAAAGTTACTGATCAAAAAGGTCCCATGCGAATGCTCACATGATTATATATGTTTCTGAGCAAAAATAGGGAAAACAATATAAACCCCTGAAATAAAATAGAACAACATTAACAACAAAACAAAACAAAACAACAGCTGTCACTATAAGTGAGCAATGTCCCCGTGGGAGCCAATTTGAGGGAAAAAAGTGTGGACTAACCCACATTCAAACCCACACACAAACCCACAAACAAATGGACAGTGCAAAAATTATATGCCCTCCTACGGGGGCATAAAAAATTAACAAAATTGTCGAAGAAATGTGGAAGTATTTCGCGTCACAATGTTTAAGAACGCGTTTTTCAGAAAATAAAGTGCTGTAACTCCTTCGCTGATGATAGGATCAACGTGAAAATTGTGTAAGGCACGCCTTTATCTCACAAGGAATGCATGTGCAAAGTTTCAGCTCAATCGGTGAAGAAATGTGGAAGTAGTTCGCGTCACAATGTTTTCGAACGCGTTTTTCACAAAAAGCATGGGCCGTAACTTCGTCGCAGGTGATAGGATCAACTTGAAAATTATGTAAGGCACCACTTCACCTCACAAGGAATGCATGTGCAAAGTTTCAGCTCAATCGGTGAAGAAATGTGGAGGTAGTTTGCGTCACATGACTTTTAGGTTGGGTATAATCTGCAGACCTTTGGACCGTGGACCGGTCTGCAGTGGACCAAAGGTTATAATCTGCAGACCAATTACCTTGCAGACCAAGTTCCAATAATCAATATTTCATATTCTATAGACTATATATATACTGATATGAAAAAGAAATTTTATGTTTATTGCAAAATTTATTTTATGTCAGATTATAAAATCACAATTACGTCATGTGCCTGCTGGGCTGCATGTCACAAAGTGTGTTGTCAAAAGACCAGCATTAGGACTTCCCCCCATATTCATTTTAATTTCCTGGATTCAATTAGTTAGTTAATTAACTAGAGCTGTCAGTGAAACTGACTAGGGCCCCGGCAGCGCTATCAGAGGAGTAAAAATTTGTGGACGGACAGACGGACAGACGGACAAACAGACAGACAGACAGACAGACAGACGGATGGACAGAGTGATTACTATAGGGCACCCACACTTTCAGTGCGGGGCCCTAACAAGTGAGTACAGCAATGGAATGTCAGGTACTGTTTCTTCCAGTAGTAGTAGTAGTAGTAGTAGTAATGTTCTGGTGTTTTACATCTCCATGGTCCCACGGACTTGCTCCATAGTGGCACAGCAAGACGATACTGTTTCTTCCCATGAACTGTGCATTCTTTCTTTCTTTCTCTTATAATTCTTTAACTGACTCTGAAGGATTATCATCAATTCTATTGATCTGATTGGCTGTAAATTGAGTGGTATTGTGACATCAAAGTGATTGACAGAAATTTCAAAAATGATTGACAGGTCTTATGCAATAGCAGATACACTTCATAGCTGGTTTGAATAGATAACCAAAGAAAACAATATAGTCATGGTTCATTTATTGTTTCTTTGTTTTTAATTTTCTGCGGCGACTGATCTGGGTCTACACTGTTTACTCACAGTAGAGGGATTCTTTGTTATGTATATGTCAGCCGCTATATCTTCTTGCAAACTTTTGAAACATATTATTGCATACATGCAATGTGGACCCTGATCAGACTGCTCCTCTAGGAGAAGTCTGATTTGGGTCAACACTGCAAAAAAAAAATCTACCAAAATGAGGTGGTTCTTATGTGCACCCATTACCTAAGTTAGGAATATGTAAGATTAAAAAAAAATAATTTAATGCACTATGACTCATGGAAGAATTAGCGTAATGCCTTCCTCTTCTTGGGGAAGGTATAATTTGAGGACTTACTTTCACTGGAGGACCAGAGGAATGAGGACCAAGTCTTCCAGAGGACCAGGGGTATAATTTGAGGACCAAATACAGGAGGACCGGTGCTTTAATCAGCCATATAACTACTGTTTATTGAAAATGACACCTGTTGGTATGGTATATCGCCTCATGGGCATACATACAGAAAGAAAAGCAAACAAAGAACTATTAAAATAAATTAAATAAAAGGAAAAACATATTATTATGCTCAGGAAATTTTTCACCATAGAATTTTATGAAATATATTTTTGGTACCATGTTACTCTGATAAAAATGTTTAGTTGTAGTTGAGTACTTTCTATATACTTGATACTGTCTATCTGTTTTATTATTATTATTATTATTATTATTATTATTATTATTATTATTATTATTATTATTATTATTATTTTTTAATTCACAAACTGCATGATGAACAGTGAAGATCCTGATCAGATGGCATATTGTTACTTTTTTTAAAAATGTTCACTTGAAATTAGAATTTCTCTACTTCGAATATAATTCATACAAGCTATCTGTTAAATTCACAAACTGCATGATGAACAGTGAAGATCCTGATCAGGTGGCATATTGTTACTCTTTTAAAAATGTTCACTTGAAACTAGAATTTCTCTACTTTCAATATACTTCATACAAGTTATCTGTTAAATTCACAAACTGCATGATGAACAGTGAAGATCCTGATCAGATGGCATATCGTTACTCTTTTAAAAATGTTCATTTGAAATTAATAAGTACTTTTGATATACTTATATAATCTATCTGTTAAATTCACAAACTGCATGATGAACAGTGAAGACACTGATCAGATGGTTTATCTGGAGCTACACTGTTTGCAAATGTAGGGATTGTCTTGTTCAGCGGGATAAGTGGGAAAAAAATAAATGAAAGGAAAAATGCCATACGGTAATTTTTCACCATATAAATAAATGAAATATTCAGTGTTTGTATTGGAGTTTAACAGCCCAGTCAACACTATTTTAGGTCATTTTTGAGTCGGGTAGTTTACCTATCCACGCTTCTCCTGGGCAGGCGTATACGTAAGCGGTTAACCGGTACAGTGCACATTCTTTCGCCGGAAACTGACAATTGCCCTTCTTGAATCAGCGGAAGGGAGAGAATGACAGAAGAAAAGATTTCATGATCAATCTCCACAAAAGAAAAGACTATTTTGGCATCTTGTTACCCTTTAAAAATATGTTCAGTTCCATTGGAAATTTCTCCACTAGGAAATAAAAACAAAAACAAAGTTATTTATTTATTAATTTAATTTTTTAGGACAATTAGGCCAAATTAATTTGTCCTGGTGACTTATTTATTTTTCTTTGAGAAATAAAGAAAAAGGCTTGATATTGAAATAGTTGTGATTGACAGTTTAATGGTTATTTGTAGGTGGGGCTTATCCTATTGTAGGTGGGGCAAAGTTATATATTAGAACTAATGGCTGTAAGCCTATGATTAGGTTGAAACTGCAAATGATTGAAAGTCTCCATTTTTAAAATGTGTTGTTAGATCTTTCAGAAGCACTTTTTTTCTAATTATTTTGGTGTTAACACTTTTTATACCAAATGGAATCTTCCTCTTCATAAACGACAGGAATCCATTTCGAAATGTAGGGGTGACAGGTTTTGTTATATTCAAAATTTATTCAGAAAAAAGCTGAATTTTTGCAAATAGTGTAGGCCCTGATCAGATGCCACATTCTGCGGCATCTGATCTGGGTCACATTGTTTGCAAATGTACCCATTTTGGGGTTTCCGGTACCAAACGGGTTAATTAGGACCTTTTATTATTAATTTTCTTATGTTGAGGTGAAAAGTGAAAAATGTGAACTTCCATTGCAGTTCTCACACAGGACCCATAAATAAGCATTTATTTATTTAATTATTCAATAAATTATTTTCATTTATTTTTTATAATATATTTATTTACTTTATTTTATTGTTTATTTCTTTTAATGTGTAACAATCAAGGAAAAATGAACCTGGGGGAAAAAAGATTTTTTTTTTTTAGTTTTGTTTAAAAAATGTTGTTAGTACTTCAAAAGAGCACCACAAGCAGAAATAAGAATAAATATAAAAGATCTCCATCCCAATAAAGCCATGTTTGGCAAATGTAAGGAAGCATTATATCAAGACTGTTAAATGAAGACTCCTCTAAACCATACTTTCAATAGAGAAACGTAGGGTTTACGAAAGGGTAGGGGTGGTATTTATTATTTTCTTTAACTTTGCTCAAAAACATAAACATTGTGGGTACTAGTTTGGACCGCATGATTGAGGCAGTTCTAACGAGCACTCAAATCTATATTTGGATTGTGGGTACTTGTTAGAACTGCCTCACTGAGGCGGTTCTGCCCCACTGAGGTGGTTCTAACAAGCACTCACAATCTATATTTGGACTATAAATAAGAAAAATATCAAATATTTTCAACTGAAAAAGGTCAGTCCTAGAGATAAGACAGAAGCCATTTTAGATTGTAATTACATGGATGTATTATGCTCTGTTTCCTTCAGTTTTTGAATTAGTTGAATATCATTTCTCAGTGATTATGAGAATGTTTGTTCAGAAAATATTTTTCATGGTATGTTATTGTTACTGCTAAAATAAATATCTGACATTTAATAATAAGATAAAATAAATTTCGCAATCAACATTAAAAACCATTTTTTTTTTTATTATTATTTCTTGAGAATGTTTGTTTTTAGAAAGAAAAAAAAACATGGTTTTTATTGTTACTGCTAAAATACTTGAAATTTTATAATCTGACATAAAATAAATTTTGCAATAAACATAAAATTTCTTTTTCATATGACTATATATACTCAGTCAAAAAAGTTCCTATACCTAAAATTGCTTCTGTTACTATAGCTGCCACAGATAAAAACTACACAAAGTCTGTTATGTTTTGATAAGAAGACTCATTTTTCCGTGCAAAAGCACCATTTGGTTTTGTTTTCGTAAACACATCATCGTATACTATTGGTTTAAACACCCAAGGGGTCACTGTGTCATTTTCGCAGATAAAATCATTAAAACATGCTATGATTTAACATCACAAAATTTCCCTATACCCTACATTTCTAAAATTTGATACATGTGACATTTCTTTAGATACCATTTGCGTCTATTCACAAAAGATTTGGAACTTAAGTTGCATCAGCTACGAGAAACAGGCTATCACATATTGACCTCCAATTCTTAGAAGTTGTGTGCAAATTCTGCTTTCAATGGGAACTCCATAGAAAATCGCAATCGATAGTGCTAAATGCTACATGAATTTGCTGTATTTTTTACCATCATGATGAACAGCAATGGTAGACTCAAAGCGTTTTTTGAAAAAATGGCAAAAATTGATTGACAGGAATAAAAATTACAGCAGTTCGAAAATTGCTGTATTTTTAATTGCAAGGGAGATAATTTGTGAATTTCACAAATTGAAACCTCCCTTATAATGCAAGATCATGAGATATTGTAAAAGTAAAGTGTTATTCGATGTTCAGAGAATATTGTCTTCCATCTTAGGCAAAAAGAGCTTTCTGCGCATGCGCAATGTCAATTTTCTACCAAAATCTTTCTAGGCACATATTGCAAGACAACTCTGGAGCAGAAAGGTATGGGCAAATGCAAGTTTTAGTATTCTCTAGCTAAACGTCCGATTTAAATGTCTGCAGCTAAATTTAGCTCAATAGCTGCCATATATCTAGGGAGTTTCACCCGAAAGTTGTTATAGTTACTTTTTTGACTAAGTATATATATAGTCTATAGAATATGAAATATTGATTATTGGAACTTGGTCTGCAAGGTAATTGGTCTGCAGATTATACCCTTTGGTCCACTGCAGACCAGTCCACGGTCCAAAGGTCTGCAAGCTTTGGTCTGCAGATTATACCCAACCAAAGTCAGCGCATTTTTGAGAAAATCAAGGGCCATATCTCAAAAACGCTTCATCCGAGCAGAATGAATTTTGTGTTATGCACATCTACATATCATTGCAAATGCATATGCAAAAAAATTAACAAAATTGTCCAAGACATGTGGAAGTAGTTCGCATCACAAGGTTTAAGAACGCGTTTTTTTTTTATTAAGGGCCGTAACTCCGTCACAGATGATAGGATCAACGTGAAAATTATGTTAGGCACCCCTTCACCTCACAAAGAATGCATGTACAAAGTTTCAGCTGAATCAGTGGAGAAATGTTGAAGTAGTTCACATCACAATGTTTTTAGCGCAATGTTTAGAAAATAAATAGCCAATACTCCGACGTAAATGAGAGGACCAACGTGAAAATTGTGTTAGGCACCCCTGCACCTCACAAGGAATGCATGTGCAAAGTATCAGCTCAATCGATGAAGAAATGGGTAAGAAGTTTGCATCACAAAAAAGGGCGGACTAACCCACAAACCCGCAAACAAACAAACTGTGCAAAAACTATATGCCCTCCTACGGGTGCATAAAAACAAAACAAAAACATTTACTTTTATTATACACCTTCAAAATTCTGCTGTATAGAAACAGTTTTCCGACAAAAAATACAGATTTGTTTGTTTGTATTGGAGTTTTACGGCCCAGTCAACACTTAGGTCATTTTGAGCGGTCAGTTTACCTATCCATACTTTTCCTGGGCAGGCTTATATGTAAGCGGTTAACCAGTACAGTGCACATTCTTTCACCAGAAACTGACAACTGCCATTCTTGAAACAGCAGAAGGGAGAGAAGGAACAATCTCCACGAAAGACCCCGGCAGGTATCGAACCCGCGTCCTCCTTTTCAACAGTCAGACGTGCATCCGACTGAGCTACCGAGGCCGGCAACAAAAATAAAGAATCCCATCATCACGAAAACACGCCTATATTCTTTTGACCCCCTTGAACCCCACTTGTATATGATAAAACTGGGGTTTACAGAGGTAAACCTCTAAAAAATAGATTGTGGGTACTCGTTAGAACCGCCTCGATGAGGCGATTCTAAAGAGTACCCACAATCTATATTTTGAGCAAAAATAAGAAAAAAAAAAGCAAAATTTTTCATCTTAAACTATTTGTTTTTTGGGCGGTTAAGTTTACAATACATTTGTATAGGCGTGTTTTCGTAACAGCATCACCCTATTTGCGTTTTCCGATTCCGTATCGTCGTTGCTCCGGCATTGTCTGCGATGTTAAAAAGCAACCATGTGTAACGCGGAACCAGTCGTCTTCACTTGCGCGCTGAACATAACGTCAAACTTTCCCACTTGTTTACGTTTGGCAAATAAGTTATAATTAGCCATGGGAAGCAAAAAGGTATACATGTATAATAAAGTTAACATATTATCACTACGGGCATCCGTGGCCTAGTGGATAAGGGCGCTGACTCTCAGTCATTAGGTCTCTCACCGCTGTGGGTTCGAGCATGTAAGACGCCTAGTTCTGCAACTATAGGTCAGGTGGTTTTTCCCCGGGTACTCCGGTTTTCGTCCATCACTGATTAACGATCGGCTCGACATGAGTGAAATAATCTTCAAAGGGCCGTAAAATAAAACAAAACAAAAACATATTATCACTATGATAATTTGATCAGCCGCACAATATAGCGTCTCGTGGATGCCCCCCTCCCCCCTGATCTTGCGCATAACTATCGACGCTCTGCGCCTCTTTGCTTTGGAAACGTCCACTTGACGTGATACAGTGCGGCAGGTCATGTTATGGTAGATATAATATGTACATCACACCCTAATTATAAATTTTCAGCGGTTGCACGTCAAAGATACATACCACTGTAGCCCCTGTATGTGATGTATAGGTCTGGAAATCATTGCCATTCAGACTGTATTTTAGATAAAAATTGCTCGTGTAGTAATATGTTGTCCCTCTCACTGTGTCGATTCGGTGTATCTCTGTTTCGTTGCCTAAATACAGAATCAGAAATAAACAGTAAAAATTAAATCACCCGCCTAAACGTAAATAGACTCGTAAATTGGCCATTTTATTGGAAAGTAACTATCCTTTTGGCTTTCGGCTAATGATGTTTCCATTAGAGTCAAGTCATTTCATGTTTGTGTTTCTTGCCCTTTGGTGTCTCTGTTGGGAGGTGTGGGTTAATTGTATCGATTCCTGATCGTTGCCTTCACTTCAGGTTACACAAGTAACAGTAGTCCTGTCAAGTTGGGTTATCTTTAGACATTCATTTAGCCTACCCAAAGAACAAAAATGCTATGAGTATTTGTAAGCATTTGTTTCTTGTGGAAAGGGACAAAGGCCATTTATGACATATTTTACCACTCGTTATTGGGCAAATGCTTTTTAACGACAAAATGTCTTCATAGCGACATAAAAGTACTGTTGTATTAACGATGGCCCTTATGTTGGCGGAAATGACGCCGACAATGGCACATAACCGAACTCCTTTTATGAAGAATTTGACTCACTGAGATGGTACACAACGTGTTATTATCTCTGGCTTATTACCGATAGACACAGTTGATTATGAGACTTACAACGAAATTCTCGTAACATTATGTGCTGGTGACGCTGTGGAGTTTGTTGACAACTACAACAGCTTCTTGTTAGCCACTGTTGAAAAAGCAGACACATATTTCTACAAAGATAATGTGCACATAAACATAGAAGACACTTCGAAGCTGTAAAATGCACCGAGTTACCAGACAATTAGCTAATTTAGAAGCAAATACAGAAGACCCTCGACATAACGACAATAATTGTTCCCTATTATTGTGCCGTTATAAAGAATTTGCCGTTATAAAGAATCCTAGTTAGAAGTATGATAGGTAATAAAAGGGCTTTCCCCCATTATTACTCCAAGAAACAAATGCTATAGACACTTGTTAGAATCGCCTCGGTGAGGGTGAGGCGATTCTAACAAATATCTATTACATTTGTTTCTTGGCATCAATGTTTTCATCGAAATGCTAGGGGTTTTACTGGTACAGGATATCAGTCCTCTCCAAATTATAGACCACCACATAGGTATTGCCATACCTGTTCCAGAAACGGAGGGCATAACACCCAGGAATGTTGGTTTAATGGCAGGAGCAACGGTTCGACAGGTTATACGATATGTTGTGAGCCTCATATTGAAAGATTTTAATTTTGTCGGACATATTGTATTGATTTCAACATAATCCCCTTCAGTATGCACTTTTGCCAGCGGTGTTTAAACGCCAATTTTATAGACCTCCTTTTCTTGGCTGTTCAGAAAGTCATCCACTGCATATGTGACGTGATCATGGGACTGAAAGTGGGTGCCTGAAATAGCCGTTTTCAGTTTTAGAAACAGATGAAAGTCTGATGGAGCGAGATCAGGTGAATAAGGCGTATGCTCAATCAATTTAAAGCCACAAACGTAAATGGCAGCCATAGGAATGACAGACTTTTAATTCTTCGATATAAAAAAGAGTGGGTACAACATAGAGTTAACCCAATCTCGGTTGACAACTTCGCTTTCCTCATTAATTGCACGCCGGTGTGTCAGGCCTCAGATTCTATGACGGTTCCAGCGTAAAGGCTTACTGAGAATTGGAGAGAATTTAATTTTATGTAATGTTGGTTGGTGCCTGGTGCTCTGTTTTGGTCGGGTACATTGGTTTTCTTTGGCTCCGTCATTTCAGTGGTTTCTTACTGTTGTTTCATCTCTGTGGTTGTTTGATTTTTGAGTTCTCGGAGATGTTGAGTTAGGAGGCCTTCATGCAGACTGAACAGATTATTTGTCTTAATCAAGGCGGAAGTAAGGGCGAGGATTGCAGCTGCGTAAAATCGATTTAAGCACCCCCCCCCCCCCCCACACACACACACACACCCTCCCCCCCAGTGGAATTCGTTTCACTGACCGTTCCAAAGCAGTTCTTCTGTCGCGGTTTATTTTGTTATGGTTTGTCTTTGAGTGTGTGTTTCGCTTATATTATTTTGTTTTGGATAGCCGGTTGGCCATTTCGAGGAAAAGTAACTGTCCTTTTGGCTTTCCGCTGTTGGTGTTTCCATTGGGGTCTAGTAATTTCATATGTGTGTTTCTTTCCCTTTGCTGTCACTGCTGGGATCTGTGGGTTAATTGTTTCGATGCATTATCATTGCCTTTACTTCTATTTTGTAAACAGAAGCATTGTCCTAATGGAACAACACACTTTTAGTGAGCTTTCCGCGGGGCTCAAGTTTAATATTTTCCCGTAACGGCGTCAGAAGTGAAGCAAAGTATTTGCCATTGATTGTTTGTCCCTGTTGGAGATAATCTATCAGCAGAATATCATCTGCATCACAGAACACCGAGGCCATAATCTTCCCAGCTGATGGAACAGTCTTTGCCTTCTTTGGCGGGGGTGAGCCAGGGTGTTTCCATTGTTGTTTGACCTCTTGGGTAAAATGATGGACCCATGTTTCATCTATAGTGACAAATTTCTGAAGAAAGATGGCATGATCGTCCTAAAAGTTTAAGATTAGCACGCGATAATGTGCACCTGGTGTGCTTCTGGTCAACTTTCAGAAGTTTTGGTACCCATTGGGCCGAAAGCTTTCTCACTGCAAGATCCTCTGTCAGAATGAAATTAGTCTTTCCTGTGAAATGCCGACTCTACTGGCTATATATCTTTCTGTGACTCGTCTTTATTTACCATTTCTGGGGTTGCAACACTGACCTTTCAGGACGGCGGTCATCATCAAGGCTCTGTCTGCCGCGCTTAAATCCCGCTACCCACCTTTTCACTGTAGCATATGAAAGGGCACCTTCCCTAGTGTTGCTACCATATAATTATGGATATCCTTGGGTGTTACACCTTTTTGATGCAAATATTGGATCACTGCTCTTTCACCGATTTTGTCCATTTAAGCTGCTTGTCTTGTTTACATTAGAGTGCTACCTTGTCGATATAAACTGGCCGAATGAGACCAGTCTTTGTGTACACGGCCCTAAATAGTCAGAGAATAGTAGGATTTAAAAAGAAGATCCCTGCATATCTCCTTCAATACTATACTCACAACATCTCAACCAGTGGGTGAATAAAACATATTTTTCATATGCCGTCGCGCTTGAGAGGGTAATAATGCGATGTAATAAACTCGATAATACATTGCTGGATTTAATATGAAAATTAGTTGGATACGCCCCGTAACGTTACATGTACGACGTCCTTAACGACGTCGCCTTTACTAATGGTGGAATATTGACATTTACGTACAAAAATCGTGAATTAATTTAAGAAATGAAATTTATTTTTCTGCAGTTCATGGAAGTATGAACGCAGTGGGTCGCGTGCAAAGTAAATGAACCCCGAAGGGGTTCATGTAAACTTTGCTAGCGACCCACTGTCGCTCATACTTTCATGAAAAGCAGAAAAAATAAGTTTATTTTTTTATATTTACATTATTTGCCCCTCATCACTGGGCGAAAAAATGTTTGAAGGGCAAACTTTTAAAGCTGAAAAACATTTACACGCTGTTTTTCTACAAAGAGCGGAGCAGCGTTGACGTCATCAACGCCCGTAGAGAACAATGGTTTAGAATGACGTCACTTAACGTCACTGAAAATCGTGTGATTCGATGCGTTAATGGAAGTATGAACGCAATCGTTTTCTATAGGTTTACATTAGACTTTACACTGGAAATGTAAATATTGCGTTTTAAACGTCATATGATAAACAGAATCTAAGAATAAAAAAATATAAAGGACACACTTCGTTTCGTACGCGATAAAATTGAGCGCGCGTTTTGCATGCAACCGTCTATCCCACACGCTTTAGACAAGCTTGTTTGCTTGTTTGGAGTTTACGGTTCAGTCAACACAGTAAAGGGCACATCGAGCCAGTAGGTTTACCTAACCACACCTTTCCTGGACATGCATAAGCAGCTAACCAGTATAGGGCACATTCTTTCGCCGGATACTAATAACTGGCCTTCTTGAATCAGTGACAGGGACAGAATGACCGCAGAAAAAGATTTCATGATTTCCAAGTTGCCGACTAGGCAGGTATCGAACCTACGACGACCTGATCACCGGCCACACGCGCATCCGACCGAGCTACCGAGGCCGGTCGCTTTAGACAGGGACACAGTTTTTGCTTGTATATCGAGTTATAAGAAAAGTTTCGCACCAAAATCAATCTGCAGATAGGATCCACTCTTTTGCCCATACCAATAGCTGCTCCCGCCAATTCTAGCATACCAGGCGGCGCTGCTAGTGTAAGATCTGTAGGCTGTCATCTGGCTATCTGATACGTACTTTAGACTCTGCTGTAATCCCAAAGGATTCGTCCTACAATCTGTAAGAATAACTTTCTATTTATAAACCTTCAGGGGAGGCAACTCATAAAGGAAAGAATTTGCTCCTAAGGGGTTCTACCCATAAAGAAAAGAATTTGCTCCCGAGGAGCAAATTCTTTTCTTTATGAGTAGACCCTTTGTTTAGAGGAACTGAACGTACGGGAAAGGAATTAGGAGTCATAAAAGTTGTCTCCCTTTTAAAACCGGTGGTAAAATTTGCCCGATGTTTGAATTCCCCTTTATTGCCTGGTGTGATACGAGGACTGTTCAAATATGAATGCAACTAAGCACATAAAATGATTCCGTGATTGATTTCGATGAAAAATTTATTTTGTCCCCTCAAAGTATTCTCCTTTAACAGATATACAAACTTTCAGTCTTCTGATCCAATCATTGAATGCATTTTGGTTGTTTTTCGAGGTATACTATGAAGGCACTGAAATATTGCAGAACCGAGGTGTTTGCGCTATACAAATTTTCGACCAGAAAGGTATTTTTTTCGGCCGCGGGAACAAAAAAAAGTCACACGGGGCAAGGTCAGGGGAATACGGGGGGTGAGGGAGTTCAACAACCTTTTCCTGCTTCAGATAGTCTTGCACAATGAACGTCTTGGGCGATGACGCATTGTCATGTAGCAATCTGACATTGGCCAAACCCATTGCGGGTCTTCGTTCTTTGAAATATTTCTTCAATTTTCGAAGAACTTTATTCTTGTAAAACTTCGCATTTACAGATTTGCCTTTATGCACAGCAACCTGAATAGCAGGGCCCTGATTCGAAAAGAATATGGCATACATTACCTTCTTGACGCTCATGGTCCGCTTTGCAATGCATGGTCTTTTGCAATACTTTGTTGCCCATATTTTGTTCTGAATCTTTCGTTTTGGCTCAAAAAAGTGAACCCATGTCTCGTCACCTGTGACGATATTAGCGAAAGACCGTGCATTGTAATTTGGAAACTTTTTAAGCAACTTCTTGGCGCACTGAACGCGTGTTTTTTTTCTGCTCATCTGTCAACAGATGGGGAATCCATCTAGCACAGATCTTTCTCATTTTCAAATCCCGTTTCAGAATTGTATGAGCTGCTCCTAATGAGATGCAAACCATACTATCTATTTGCCTAGTGGTGTATCGTGCATCGGTAGCAACTATTTCTTTCACTCTAGCAACCATCTTGGCAGATGTTGCTCTTTTCGGCCGACGATCATGTGGTGCATCTTCTGTTGAGCCTAGCCCACAGCTGAATTTCTTACACCAACGAAAAACTGTGGGAAAAGACATTTCATTATGCCCATAAACCGAACATATTTCAACAAAAATGTCTTTGCACCGTATACCAAGAATACAACGATTCTTAATATAGGACCGTATTTCAACGGCGTACTCTGACCTTCTTCCAACCATGTTTTGTATTAGTATACAAGAGTAGACAGTGTTTATCGAACGATATACATGGCTAAAGTGGACGGATTTTAACAGGTTTGGTATCAATGTATAGGTAAAATGTTTTTCTACGCTGTGATATTTATTTCCAGGTGATTTTCGCATTATAGTGCATGAGAAAACGTTCTAATAACTGACGGATTTTTATCCGCCATTCGAAGAATGGTTGAAGGGGCATATAGTGTTGCCCCTGTCCGTCCGTCCGCTCGTCCGTCCGAAACTTAAACGCGGTCAATAACTTTCTTATTTCTGAATGGCCTTTGAAAGTATTTTGCAGAAATGTTAACCATTATGGGACGATGTGTCGCGCGCAAAACCCAGGTCCGTACCTCAAAGGTGAAGGTCAAAGGTCAAAAAAGGGCCCCGAAACTTAAACAGGGTCAATAACTTTCTTAATATTTCAGAATGGGTTTTGAATTGAAATAGCAGAAATGTTTACCATCATGAGACAATGTGTCACGCGCAAAACCCAGGTCCATACCTCCAAGATCAAGGTCGTAATTAGAGATCAAATGTCAAAAAACGGGTCCGCAACTTAAACACGGTCAATGACTTTCTAATTTCTGGATGGATTTTGAAATCAATTGGTAGAAAAGTTTACGGTCATGAGAAGGTGTGTCGCTTGCAAAACACAGATCAGAAGGTCGTACTCAGAGGTCAAAGGTCCAAAAAAGGGGTCCTAAACTTAAACGGAGTCAATAACTTTCTTATTTCTTGATCGATTTTGAAATTATTTCGCAGAAATGTTCACAATCATGAGACGATCTATCGGTCCGTACCTCCAAGGTCAAGGTCATACTTAGAGGTCAAATTTAAAAAAAGGGTCCAAACACGGTCAATTACTTTTTACGGATGAATATTACATGTAACATATTTTCATGCAAGGGCATCCGTGTCCTTTTGTGTTTGGTTTGTTTTACGGCCCTTTTAAGAAAATTTCCATTATATTGAACAAGTCGTTAATCAAATAGTGG
The DNA here is from genome assembly GCA_963580285.1 of Lucinisca nassula. Taxonomy (NCBI): domain Eukaryota; kingdom Metazoa; phylum Mollusca; class Bivalvia; order Lucinida; family Lucinidae; genus Lucinisca; species Lucinisca nassula. The sequence goes on from OY757024.1 coordinate 38,019,647, forward strand.
CGAAAACTGGAGTACCTGGAGACAAACACTTGCATTTATAACGTTCCCTGCAGAAATTTTTCAATTTGTTGAACAATCTGTATAAGTCAATCATTAGCAATTATACAAGAGGACACAGATAAGACTTTTCATTAGCACAAATGATTAAGAGGATTTTATGCTGGCTGATCCTAGTCTTCGCTGGTCGCATAGGTTTTACTGTAGGTTTTGTCCTGCCATGGATCATCTATGCTTGAAGCATAGAGTGTGCGGTAGCTTGTGAGAGCCGCTTCATAGAAGTCGTTCTAAGGAGAAGCCACTTGCTATTCTTACAGCATATTCGGTCTTGTTAACGTGACTGACTTGCCGCGGCTGGTCTCCAAATAAAAATGATGATGGTAGTGATGGCGGTGGTTATAATGACAATAATGGTGATAATGATGATGATGATGATGATTATAATGATGATGTCGACAATGAAGAAGACGACGACGTCGATAACGATGATAATGATAATATCAAACGTCGACAACCTCGATGATGATGATATTGATGATGATGATGATGTTGTTGTTGTTGTTGATGATGATGATGATGATGATGATGATGATGATGATGATGATGATGATGATGATGACGATATCAAAGTAATGTGTTTTGCTTTTCTTTGTGACATAAATGTGATAATGAAAATTAAAACATCTTACTTAAATTGCATTTGGTTCCACCGTAAGGAGCAACACATCGACATTTGACGTCACCTCTGACGTCAGTACAAACACCTTCATGTTGACATGGCTTAGATAAACAGTTGTCAGTACCTGAAAAAGATAATAACCATTCACCAATACCAGATAGAACGTTCCGACTTCCAAAGGATAACCATTCCTAGAACATATTTAACGTCACTTCAGCTGTTGTCTGGGAATGTGTGGCGGCCGTAAAACGTCTCCCTGCCCTACATCATAGTGTAGTTTATATTTTCTTGTCCTTTGGGATCATTGATTCCATTGTTGATTTTTGAAAATAGTTGAGGGTCACTGATGAGGCCTAATTGGCCGAAACTAGCTAGTCTGGCCCAGAAAACATGTACACTCCATAGTTTCCAGTTCTGTGGTGAATCCTTGCTTCCAAAGGATAATCCTACCTAGAACATATTTATAGACCCTGATCAGACTAACAGGGTTCCATACTGTTAGCCAGTTATCTTTGTATATGGTTAACAAGGGTTCACATTATTCTCAACCATGTATTCTGGGTACCAATTTGAACAACCTCAATGGGCCGTTCTAAGGAATCCATCATGTGAACAAGTCCGTGAAATAAAGACCCCCTAAACCCCACTTTATATAGAGGAAACTGGGGTTTACGGGGGTCAACATTATTTTCCTTATTTCTGCTCCAAGACATAGGTTGTGGAAACACGTTAGAACCGCCTCGAGGCGGTTCTAACGAGCACCCAAAATCTATATTTGGAGTATTAATAAGAAAAACATCACACATTTTCATCAGAAAAATTGCATTTTTTTAGGTTTGAAAAATGCACTATATCACACGGATGTGTTATCGTAATGGAATGAGGCCGTTCTAAGGAGCATCCGCAAACTATGTTTGTATCAGAACATATTACTGAGGATATTTTGTATTCAGAAAATAAGATTTTTTTCGAGACATGAAAATAAGCATTATCACAACATCACGATAACAAGTCCAAGTAATAACTACCCATGTAAATCCCACTTTACGTAGAGAAAAGGGTTTACAAGGGTATACATTATTTTCCCTATATAAGCCCAAACACATGGCCTGTTGGAACTCTTAGTACCGCCTCATTGAGGCAGTTCTAACACGCATCTACAGTCTATGCTTGTATCAGACAAAGACAATATGTTTGGTGCTTGTAAAATATCATCCATTTTCAACAGAAGAATACCTTTCATACTTGCAGACGGACATAGTTTTCCAGTTCATTGGTCTTGTTTAGTCATTTAAAATATTTCTGCTCACTCTCACACCGCTTGTCTAATCCCAGCAGGCACATGATGTAATTGTGAGGTCACATCAACCGCTGTGTAACGTCATGACGTTTATGCAACGTCACATCTACTTTGCCCTAGCGACTTGTGCCTGTTTTGATATAGGGTCTAAAACTGTCTCAGACTTTAACCGACTGTTTAATTTTGCCTCTCAGAATCATCAAATTAATTGCTAATTTTTCTGAGAAAAACAATGACTTCCATATGTTTCTTAACCCTTGTCCTGCTGAATATTTATATATGCCACACCCACTACCGATTATCAACCAATCAGATTACTTGATGCAAATTATTGCAACAAATTCACAATCTGAATGGCAAACAATGTAGATCCTGATCAGATGGCTTCGTCAGAAGCCATCTGATCTGGATCTACATTGTTTCAAAGATAAGGCATATCCGGGATTAGCAGGACAAGGGTTAAACTTCTGTGATGGGTGGATGAGAAAGCTATTCAGTAAGGAGCTGAGCCTGCACAAAGAAATCTCAGGCTCGCAATCAGATCATTTAAGTATCGTGCTCGGTATGGCTTCGCATGAGACTCAGTAACCCGAAAACTAACCTGGGACTGCCATAATCAGACAACCCAGTCTACTTTGGTTTTGATTTCTCATAGGTGGACTTCCATAATTGTAGAAGTGAGTGAGTGTTTGAATTTAGTCTTACCAACAGCTAAGGTCATATGGAGACGGGACCTCGGTTTAAAGACTCATCCGAAAGTCTGGAGAAGCCCGGGATCGATCCTGCGATCCCTGGTTTACAAGGCAAGCAACGGCCCCGCCCATCGGGGCTTGCAGAAATAGATAGGCTGCATGAAGCTTCCACGCAGAGCTGAAATCCGACCGCACACGAGTACTGGTAAAAAGTTTAGAGGACCTAAGCCTGCCCAAGTAAAGCGGTGCGAGTCGGACCGCCAATGCTTATAAATCCTATTGCTTTCATTGGGCGACAGGGCTTGAGATGTCATTTCATCTCAATGTCGGGTAAAAGTCCCACAAAATTGGAAGCAACGCCTCCAAAATGACCTATACAGTGTTGACGGGGACGTTAAACCTCAAATCAAACAAAACAAACAAGGTGAGCAGCTTAACCACAACACCACGGAGTCTTCCATAATGGTGGAAGTAAAATATAAATTGCCTCATCAGGTAATATGCACATAAAACATACATGCATTAAAAAAATAACAAAAGCCGACCTGAAAAGGATTCTCTGAAAATGTAACCATGCAAAAACCACCGAACGCATTGGCAAATGTATCACGACATTTGATTGGACAATGTTTTATACCTCTAACAACCATTCTGAAAGCGGCATCAGCAAACTTCCCATGACCATCAGTGGCCCTGATCGTGAAACTATACATGGCGTCAGCGTCGGGAATGACGCCGCCTATCATTCTGTTGTGGGTGCCATACAGCCGGATACCAGGTGGGAAATCCCCTGCTACACGTTGGTAGGTCACAGCTGTCCCTTCAGGATCCTAAAAGTTTCAGACCATTCTTTAGTTTCAGATTCTTTCAATATAACCTCGTTCACACCAGGAACTAAACCTGACCGTATCAAACTGTTGCGTACAAATCACATTTTGAAAACACGCCTATACTAATATATTGTAAATTTTGCCACCCTTAAACGAAAATTTTGGACGAAAAATTGTGATATTTTTCTTATTTTTGTTCAAATATAGATTGTTGGTACACGTTAGAACCGCCTCATCGAGGCGGTTCTAACGAGTACCCACACTCTATATTTTAGAGCAGAAATAAGAAAAATAAGGTTTACCCCTGAAAACCCCAGTTTTACTAGATAAAAGTGGGGTTCAAGGGGGTCAGATGAAATTCAGTTTCGATTTACAGTCACATTAAAGGTGTGATGTGATGTGTATGGTGCGATTCATAGTTGGTAAACACTAGAGGCAACAATCTGAGTCGGGGTTAGTCTGATAGCATTGCGAAAACAAGCCTATACAAATGTATTGAAAATTTTACCACCCAAAAAAATGAACATTTTCCGATAAAAATGACTAATTTTTTCATGATTCTGCTCAAAACATAGATTGTGGAGACGCGTTAGAACCGCCTCGCCGAGGCGGTTCTAACGAGTATCCACAATCTATGTTTCTGAACAGAAATAATAAAAATGAAACTAAGATATCGTAAACTTCAGTTTTACGATATAAAAGTGGAGTTTATGGGGGTCAAAATTATATAAGCGTGTTTTCGTGATTGGTACAGATTATCGCTTTAATTTGCGTTGACAGGAAAATCAAATATGGCTGAATGCAAGTTGAACATGTTACTATTTAGGAAAAATAAATGTGCGTATGTATGGAAGCCTTAGCGGGACTTTTAACTTGATCACTTCTTACTTCTAATTCTCCACTTCTTACTTCTAATTTTTTAATTCCGACATCCACCATCATGACTTCTTACTTCTAACGGCTTACTGCCGACTTCCAACGTCTTCTTACTTCCATCGGCTTACTTCCGACTTCCAACTTCATTACTTCTGACTACCGACTTCCAACTTCGAAATTCATCCCTTCTTATTTCTAACTTCATGGCTTCTTATTTCTAACTTCTTTTAGTATATACTAATTTATTTGAGTTCGATTGCGATGGAAGCTTCAAGCTTATTTAATCGCTCTCGAACACTCATTCCGGATGTTTTCACGTACGCGCGAGAGAGAGAGAGAGGCAGTGACTATTACACCACTGCTGCCCATTTACACCTGGGTTGAGTGAGCAGTGTCATTACGTGTCTTGCCCAAGGACACACCTCGATACCGGGTGCCGGATTCGAACGCACAACCTCTCGATCATGAGTCGAAAGCGTTAACCACTGCGCTATTGAGGCTGACTTCTTTTATCAGTTACTCCCTATATTATATGCATTATAACACCATGACCTGATAAAGATATACTATCTTGGGACACTCAAGCCCTATTTCTCCAAGCCCCGATGGGACTTGATTTGACTCTCTGTGCTTAAGTCGGGCACAATACTTCTTAAACTGAATGCATCATATTAAAACAGACATGTTTAGCGTTAAGTGTTTACACTAACCTGATCCTTGCAGAAGACTGAATAGTAGTGCAAGTTCTGTTACCAGAATTTCCCTTTCAATCCTTGTAGACCAGAACAGCTACATATGCAAACAGTGAAAATCCAGATTAGATGGCTCATTATGAGCCATCTCATCTGGACGAGTACCCACAGCCTATGGCTTGGAACAAAAATTCGAAACATAATGTTAGCCTCAGTAAACCCGAGTTTTTCTCTGTTTAAAGTGGGTTTTACAAGGGTGTTCATTACACGGACTTGTTAACGTGATGGACAGTCAGAATATTTACTTTGGCATCCAGCTGTATAGCAACTCTTTGCCCAGCCTTAAATTCTCCGAGGTATCCGTACGGTGCGGTTCGGTTGAGATGGTTCTCCCACACTGGCGGCTTACTTTCAACTACCTGTTTAAAGAAATGATAGGAACGCATTTAGCCCACTCGTAAAAGGCGCTTGGGCAAACCGCGGAGAACCAGATCGGACGGGCGTCTGATCAGGGTCCTCACTATTTGCTTACAGGATTTTCCATCAAAAATCGAATAAAAATGAAGCAAGAGGACCATGTTGATCCTATATCTCTAACTTGAGCTTACAGATTCAAAGTTTCACACAATTACAGTGGAACTTTCACTGACGGTCACCTCTGATTGGTGGTCATCTCCTGGCAATGGCAATTTTTGTTCTCCTCCCAAACCCCCAAGTATTTTCTTATTCATTTTACCTCTGATAACTGGTCACCTCCATCCTCCAATGGGTTACATAATAATTTTCTGGTCAAATTCCCTCTGTAAAACAGTCAAAATGACGGACGGTCAGAAATTCCGTCGACAAAGAAATCTTAAAGAAAGAAAGCAAAAATTCATGGAAATCGTGGCTCGCATAAAATTACACAAAAAAAGGATTTAAAGCGATTTGACCTTGTGACCTAGTTTTAAATCCGACATAACCCATATTCAAGGTGCAGCAAAACTGTGACCTCTAGAGGGTGAACCAGCGTTTAAAGCAATTTGACCTAGTGACCTAGTTTTCGATCCGACTTGGCCCATATGCGCACTTGACCTGCATGTACATATGATTAAGACAAATATTCTTGCATACCTTCATGAAGGTTGAAGTAAAACTGTGGTCTGTAGAGGGTATTGTTTGATTTGAGGTTTAACGTCCCCGTCAACACTGTATAGATCATTTTGGGTTATAAGCATGGACGGACCGACTCGCACTGCTTTGCCTCTAAGCGGTTTACCAGTACTCGTGTCGTGTCGGTTTCAGCTCTGCGTGGAAGCATCATGCAGCCCATTTATTTCTTCAAGCCCCATTGGGCGGGGGCCGCTCTAGAGGGTGAACAATGTTTTAATTAAATTTGGCCTAGTAACCTAGTTTTTTTTTATTTCATCAGGAAAACACACCTATATAATTATGACCCCCTTGAATCCAACTCTTATATAGTAAAACGGTGGTTTACAGGGGTAAACCTTATTTTTCTTATTTCTGCTCTAAAATATAGATTGTGAGTATTCGTTGGAACCGCATCATCGAGGCGTTTCTAACAAGTACCAACAATCTCTATTTTTAGCAGATACAAAAAAAAATATCACAATTTTTCATGTGAAAAATGTCATTTTTTTTGCGGTAAAATTTGCAATATATTTGTATAGGCGCGTTTTCGTAATGGAAACGACCTATATTCGATACTGTTCAAGGTATCATCTAGACAACTTTTTTTTGTATTGTCTGAAGCAAAACTGTGGCCTCTAGAGGGTGAAACATCGTTAAACCAATTTGACCTAGTGACCTGGTTTTTGACTCAGCATGACCTATATTCGAACTTGACGGAGATATCATCAAGAAAAATATTCGGCTAAAACTTCATGAAAACTGAAGTAAAACTGTGGCCTATGGAGAGTGAATAAAGTTTTTAACGCTAATTGACCTAGTGACCTAGTTTTTATTTTGTCAGGATCCAAATTCAAACTTGACCAAGATATCATCAAGACAAGTTTCATGAAGATTGTAGCAAAGCGCCGGCCTCTAGGGGGCGAACAAGGTAAATGTCGGCAACAGACGAAGTACATATGTCAGACGACGCACACACATTACGAAAACACGCCTATACAAATACATTGTAAACTTTACCGCCGAAAAAATGAAAATTTTAAGATAAAAAATTGTGATATTCTTCTTATTTCTGCTCAAAATATAGATTTTGGGTACTCGTTAGAATCGCCTCACCGAGGCGGTTCTAACGAATACCTCCAATCTATATTTTAGAGCAGAAATAACGAAATAAGGTTTACCCCCTTAAACCCTAGTTTTACTATATAAAAGTGGGGTTCAAGGGGTCAAAATTATATAGGCGTGTTCTCCTGATGGACGACGCACACAGACAGACACAGGGTGATCACAATAGCTCATCTTGAGCAGTTCGTTCATCCCCAACCTACTAATATTTTGTTTGTATTGTTTGTATTGGCGGCCCCCGTCCATCGGGGCTTGAAGAAATAGATGGGCTGCATGATGCTTCCACGCAGAGCTGAAACCCAACCGCACACAAGTATTGGTACACCGCTTAGAGGATCTAAGCTTGTCCAGGCAAAGTGGTGCGAGTAGGAGCGTCCATGCATATAAACCCTATTGGTTCCATTGGGCGGCAGGGCTTGAGACGTCATTTCATTTCAACGTCGGGTAAAAGTCCCACAAAATTGGAAGCAATGTCTCCAAAATGACCTTTAAAGTGTTGACGGGGGCGTTAAACCTTAAATCAAACAAAACAAAACTGTTTGTATTGGAGATTAACGGCCCAGTCAACACTATTTAGGTCATTTTGAACCGGCCCTACTAATATTTAAGTTTCTGGAAGATCCGATTAAAACTAAGGGTCTTATGGTGATAACAAGGTCCAAAATAGGCATTCTTCAGCAAAGAAGGGGACAAAAGTCTATAATTAATAGGCCAACATTGTTAATTTTCAAACTGATTCGAGCTTTTATTCTTAACTTAGTTATATATACTTTTCAGGAAGATACGATCAAAACCTAGGGACTTATGGTGATGGCAATGTCAAAGAAAGGCATTTTCAGCATTCATTGGGATGTAACTCTATGATAGGCAAGCTGCCGACCTCGCCAGTGTTTTGAGCACATCCAAGCTGTTATCCCCAACCTAATTATGTGTTCGTTTTCGGAAGATCCGATTAAAGCTAAACGACCTTTGGTGATGACTAGGTAAAAAATGGGCATTTTCAGCAATCAGAGGGACATAATTCTACGACAGACAGGCCAACCTCGCCGGTTTTCGAACTGATCCAAACTAATTTTCCTAACCTACTTAGGAAGATCTTATTAAAGCTAAAGCGCCTATGGTGATGACAAGGCCGAAAATATACATTTTCCGCAATCAAAGGGACATAACTCTATGACTGACAGGCCGACCTCGCAAGCTTACGGTTTCAAACTCATCCGAGCTTACATCCCCAACATACTATTATATTACTTTTAGGAAGATCCGATTAAGCTAAAGGACTTATGGTGAATAGGCATTTTCAGCAATCAACGGGACATAACTCTATGACAGACCGACCAACCTCGCCAGTTTTCGAACTCATCCAAACTATTTTTTCTAACCTACTTTATGTTTTAGTTTCAGGAAGATCTTATTAAAGCTAAAGCGCCTATGGTGATGACAAGGCCGAAAATAGACATTTTCCGCAATCAAAGGGACATAACTCTATGACAGACAGGCCGACCTCGCAAGCTTACGGTTTCAAACTCATCCGAGCTGACATCCCCAACATACTATTATAATTTTTTTTATTAGTTTTAGGTAGATCCGATTAAAGGTAAAGGACTTCTGGTGAATAGGCATATTAAGCAATCAACGGGACATAACTCTATGATAGACCGACCAACATCGCCAGTTTTCGAACTCATTAAAGCTGTTATCCCCATCCTACCTATGTGTCATCACGTGAACAACACCGTGAAATGAAGACCCCCTAAACCACATTTTACATGTATATAGAGAAAACTGGGGTTTACGAGGGTATACACTATTTTTCTTATTTTTGTTCCAAGACATAGGTTGTGGGTACTCAATGAGGCGGTTTTAACGAGCACCCACAACCTATGTTTACAGTGTTTATAGTAAAAATATCAAGGATTTTCATCAGAAAAATGGCCATTTTGGAGATATGAAAAAATGCACTATGTCGCACGGGTGTGTTACCGTAATGGGTGATGACAATGTCGAAAACAGGCATTTTCAGCAATCAAGGGGGCATAACTCTATACGTAATAGGCCGACATCGACAGGTTTTGAACTCATCCGAGCTTTTATCCCTGACTTACTTACAAGTACGTTTCTAGTAGATCCAACCAAAACTGAAGTGGCTCCGGTGATGACAAGGTCAAAAATAGGCGTTTTAGCAATCAAGGGGACATAACTGTTGATTAATAGGCCGACTTTGCCAGTTTTCGAACCAATCTGAGCTTTTACTCCAAGCCTACTTATATATAAGTTTCAGGAAGTTCCGATCAAAATTGAAGGGGCTATGGTGGTGACAAGGTCAAAAGTAGGCATTCACAGCAATCAAGGGGACATAACCCTATAATTAATAAGCCTACTTCGCGAGGTTTCGAACTCATCAGAGCTTTTACCCAACGCCTACTTATATCTAAGTGTCAGAAAGATCCGATTAAAACTGAAGACGCTACGGCGTTGACAGCAGTTTTCCCATTGTACGTCCATGGGACCTTTGGTTGTTATAGCAACCAAAGTTTTTGTTCGATTTCGAAAAAAAAAGCTTATGACATCAATGTCCCACCAGAGGCATGCTACAGCTGAGAAATGACTGAGTTCAGCCTGCATGTTGCAGAGATATAACTAGTCAAAGGTGTTGCCGGACGGACGGACGGCGTACGACAGATCGGCTACTATACTATAAGCTCTCCTGGAGCCTTTGGTCCAGTTGAGCTAACAATTAGACATGACACTCCGCAAATGACAAATGGACTTGTTTTAACAATTGAAGGGCTCGGTTAGCTGAAAATTTAATTGGCGGTTATTATGTCATCTAAAACATGCTGGTTCGAAGCCGTTCTAACATCGTGATACTGCTGTGGTGTGTGTGTTTGGGTTTTGCGTTCCACCAACAATGAAGTCCATAATGGAGACAGGGCCCTTGTTTAAAGACTCATTCGAAAGTTTGCCTCTGATTTGCGAGGCGAGTAGCTTATCCACTGCATCTTGGTGGCTTATATAGGAAAAGTAGTGTAATATACATGTACGAACCTGAATAATATAAAGTAGATCTTCACCGTCCAGAAATACCGAACCTGTGCCATTGGACCCTGGTGTGATGCGTACAGCTCCACCGGCTCCAGACTGCAATTATTTGATATGCTCGTAATATTTGATATTTGTTTGAACGATATATTATTTGTTATGCTCGTAATATTTGATATTTGTTAGAACGATATGTTATTTGATATGCTCGTAATATTTGATATTTGTTAGAACGATATATTATTTGATATACTCGTAATATTTGCTATTTGTTAGAACGATATATTATTTGATGTACTCGTAATATTTGATATTTGTTAGAACGATACATTATTTGATATACTCGTAATATTTGATATTTGTTAGAACGATATATTATTTGATATACTCGTAATATCTGATATTTGTTAGAACGATATATTATTTGATATACTCGTAATATCTGATATTTGTTAGAACCGGATATATTATTTGATATACTCGTAATATTTGATATTTATTACAACGATATATTATTTGATATACTCGTAATATTTGATATCCGATAGAATGATATATTATTTGATATACTCGTAATATTTGATATCCGATAGAACGATACTAATACCATCATTTATGGGGAATGTGAACACCTAGTAGATTATTCTCTCATTTTTCAAAGGGAGACAACTTTCGGAACTTCCTGTTCACTTTTCTATAAGCCCTGTCCCATTGAAAAATGGGTCTACTCTTAAAGGAAAGAATTTGCTCCCCAGGAGCAAATTCTTTCCTTTAAGAGTTGACCCTTTTGACTTGGGGGAAAAAAATACTTTTGCAGGAGTTGCCTTCCCTGAAGGTGTATCCATTCCCCTTAACACAGCTATAAAATGTCTTTTGCAACAACCAGTAGGTCTATTGTCTCTGAGTGTAGTCTTGGAAAATGGTCCTGAACGGGAACGTGTTTCGTTTAAACCTCAAATCCCTGTTCTTTAAGCAAACAGTGTAGACATAGATCAGACGCCGCTTTCTGTGGCGCTTTCTATGGCGTTTGATCTGGGTCTACATATGCCAAAACCTAAAACATGAATCAAGCCCAGGTCGATTCTGCAGGTAACCGTTTTACCGAAACTTCTGACCACCTGACCACACAACGAATAACGATTACCTGAAGCGTAAGAATCAGTGATTGTCACGTGTACATCGCCAACGAAAAGGTACTGCGCTTAGTAACTTTTACAAACAATCGAATCAAAATGGTAGTCTCGGTTTTACTGAAACCCATGAGCAGTATTGTAGTCCGCACAAGGGGCACAGCTCATGGACACGTTTTTGCGGCCACCGATCCGTTTTGGTAGGACTAGGCGGAGCTATTCGGGTGTTGTCAATATATGTCAAATTCGCTGATTCCACCAGAAGATTCGGTAGAGTGCCTTTCGCATGCCCAAATGGCCAAATACGTCATACCTTTATTTGTGTTACACTTGAATTCACACAAGCGGGTGACATGCTTTACCTTTTTGTTAATATATAGATCATTCCAACGTCAGTCAATTTTATCTTCGACTACTATACATTTCCTTCTTTCAAGACCTGAGACAGACCTTTAAAAATAAATTAGACAGTGTTTTCGCCTAATAGACTTCTCGTGAATCTTCAGCGACCGATTTACGGACCTGTGTGTATTGAATAACAATATCGACCTCTTCGGAAAACGGCGAAAATAAATATATGCATTCACAGTCGGTGGAAAATTATGGTAATAGAGGTCACCAGTCTCCTTAGGCCAGTACATTTAGCTGGAAATGACCCTTGACCCACAACTAATTCCTTGAGAAATGTTATCAGCAGTTTTAGTATCAGGAAGGTGTCCTGATTTATAGGAAAAAAGTCCTCAAAAAAAATCCCAGGGGAAAGGGTATTTTTGGGAGGTGAAAAAAATACGAAAAATGAAGAAAAATCAGGATAAAATTAATATTACTGGCGTATGTTAAACAATTAATACTTGACTTCATTAAATCATGCAAAATGAATATTTCTATTTGGGGAAAAATAATAAAAATTCTGAAGATAAAAGTTTTCTTTTAATTTATTTTTTTTTATATATTTTTGTGTGAAATATGGAAAACAAGTATTAGCTTTACAAAAAGCTTGAGTCTATGCTAAGCACACATTAATTTGTGTAGAACTAAAATGTGTCAGTTACCATAAAGTGTAAAAAGAGTCACAGATATCAAATAAGGATTTACAAATCTTATCAACAATGTCACATAAAACAAAATCAAAAAAGGAAAATCAAAAGCAAACTGTGGCACATCACAAAACATGCCTATGTAATTTTGACCCCCACTAACCCACTTTTATATATAAACTAGAAACACTTGAGGTTTAGGGGTTATATATTCTCAAACCTCAAACACACTCACTCACTTAATTCTGCTCAAAAACACAACTTCTGAGATTGTTGATACTCAATAGAACTGCCTCATCTATGTTTTGAGCAGAATTAAGTGAGTGAGTGTGTTTGAGGTTTACGTCCCGTCAACAGCAAATGTCATATGCAGTGGTTTCAAAAACATTTCGGCATCCAGATTTCAAGGAAAGATACGATTGTGATTTTCAATGTTATCTGAATAAAGCCATATTTATGAAGCATAGCAGGGGAATAATGCCTAAGCAAACGGGAAAATCCTCAGTACCCGTCAATTGATGAAACCCCTGCATACGGAGACCGGACCTCGGTTTAAAGACTCATCTGAGAGTCTGGAGAAGCCCTTGGATCGAACCCATATCTCCTGGTTTATGAGGTTAGTAGCTTAACCACTACACCATTGAGGCTTCTTTCAGCAGAAATAAGAAAAATAATGTACATGTATACGCCCTAAAACTCCCCACTGCCCCACCCCACACAGGTGTAAATGGGTAGCAGTGGTGTAAAAGTCAACTGCCTCTCCCTCGCGCACGTGTAAACATCCGTATACGTAATGAGTGATTAAGTTTGAGACTTTCATCGCAATCGAACAAATATAAATTAGTATAAACTAAAACTCGATGAGGAAGGGGTTTCTATCGAGTACCCACAATCTATGCTTTTGAGCAGACATTACGAAACACGCCTAAACAAAAACATTGTCAATTTTTCAGACCAAAAATGGAATTTTAAGATTAAAAATGATGTTTTTCTTATTTCTGCTCAAAACATAGATTGCGGAGCTCGACTAAGAACCGCCTGAACTTGGCGGTTCTGCCGACGGTACCCACAATTATGTTTTTGCGCTGATATAAGAAATTTAATGTTTATCCCTGTAAACCACAGTTTTACAATATAAAAGTGGGGTTGGAGGGGTCAATATTATAAAGGCGTGTTTTTCGACCACACCAATCTGGGCTTGGTTTGGTTGATTTGAGGTTTAACGTCCCCGTCAACACTGTAAAGGTCATGTCCCCGTCAACACTTTAAAGGTCATTTTGGAGACGTTGCTTCCAATTTTGTGGGAATTTCAGCCGACATTGAGATGAAATGACTTCTCAAGCCCTGTCGCCCAATGAAACCAATAGGGTTTATTAACATGGACGGTCCGCCTCGCACCTCCTGGACAGGCTCCGCGGTTCCTGGACAGGCTTAGATCATCTAAGCGGTTTACCAGTACTAGTGTGCGGGCCGGATTCAGCTCTGCGTGGAAGCATCATGCAGCCCATATATTTCTTCAAGCCCCTATGGGCAGGGTCCGATCTGGGCTTGGAGTAATAGATTGGGCTGCATGATGCTTCCGCACAGAACTGATACCGACCGCACATTAGTACTGTTAAACCGCTGAGAATGTCTAAGCCTGCCCAGAAAAGTTGCTGCGAGTCAGCCTGTCCATGCATGTAAACTCTTTCTGATTCATTGGGCGACAGGGACTGAGATGTCATTTGATCTCAATGTCAGGTAAAAGCCCCACAAAATTGGAAGCAACGTCTCGTTTTCGTGATGAATAAGAAAAACATCAGAATTTTCTCTGGAAATTTTTTGGGTGATCAAATCTTCCAATAGATTTCAATATGCGTGTTTTCGTAATGTTTTTTTTTTTTATGACCCTAACTTTTTTGGAGGAGCATATTGCTTCTGGTTCGTCCATTCGAACTTCCGTTACGCCTTTGATGCATAACATAACGCAAGAACCGTGCATACTAGGGTTTTGAAATTTCATATATGGATTCTTCATGTAAAATTAGCTAACACGTATTTTTTTCTTATCCGGATTATGTCCCTTTCAAAAGTTATTGCCCTTTGAATTTTTGTTTTTATAAAATCTTGTCAGCAACATATCTCAAAATCTATTGGAGCTAGAACCTTGTAAGTTGGTGAAAAGATTGGTGCTGATGAGTAGATGTCCTGATTAACTTTCGACTAAATTCCAAAAAATACTGTGTGGCAAATGGCCCTTTGTCACTTTCGGTACATTGTATGCATTGTGATGCATAGCATAACTTTAGAAGCTTGTATGCTAGGGTTTTGAAATTTCATATATGGATTCCTCATGGAAAATTAGCTGAAAGATATTTTTTCTCATCCGGATTTTGCCCCTTTTAAGGTTGTTTGAGTCAACCTTTGTGTTCAATCAGCTCAAAATAGTTATTGTGCGCAATGTTGGGAGACAAAATTTGTTAATCAATTTCAAGGGGGTATCCCTTTTCTTAGTATTATTTTTCCTGCCTGTTTAAAATTCAGCGGCCAATTTCTATTGCAGTAAGTAGATAGGACAGTGTTGCAATTGTTCTGATTGTGATTTTTGACACCATCCCCCCCCCCCCCCCCCCCCCCCCCCCCCCCCCTCAAATGTTTATTTTTACAACTTGAACATATGTCTTGTTTATCAATAGCCTACAAGGAAAATACAAATGGCATCTATTAAAAAAAAATAAATAAATAGAATATAGAAAGCAGCGGGAGTCTGCATCGTCTGCTTGTGTCCGCCAAACTTTCAACTGGATTTCCTTTTGATTTTGTGGATTCAAACACATATAGATGGATAGATTTGGGAAAATGCATAGCCTCCGTGTATCATATCTCGAACGATTTTGAGCAAATATTTCCATTTATCAATCAAGGTAAATTATAGACTGCACTTTAGCAATTTGTGACGTATATTTTGTTTTTAATGACGTCATTTGTTTGCGCGTGAGGAGAGCTCGCCTTACAGCCGGTAAAACAGTGTATGGTGCTATTATTGGACCATTACTTATTTATTTTTTTTTCTGCGGATTAAATCCTAATTTTCTCAGAACTGGCACGGATATTTTTTGAGGACTTTTTTTTGGTAATTAATATAACATAGCCCTGTGTTTTGGTGTTAAAAGAGTTTCTCAAGGAATTATCTTGACCATAAAAATTAAAGTGCCTCGCCTACCTGTCAAATTGTTCGAACTTAAATTTGAAGAGAAATCGTCAAGGATAGCTAGGCACAACTATGCCGCTAAGCAGCACCACCTTTTCATAATACTTAGATAGGTACACATATGTGACCCGTCACGCGAAAAGGGACCTTCTTGGGAATTACGTCATTTAGCGTAAATGACGTTAGAAAATAATGGCCACGTTAACGTCATAAATGATACTGATAATTTGATTACGCTGTGTCTTAATTGGACTCACAATTCACCTTACATATGGCGAAATGGCATTTTTACAAGACCTTTCACTGTTCCTATTCGAGTATTGTCCCTTGTTTTAGTAAAAATAAAAATAAATAGTAAATGTCACAGTTGACTTCCGCACCAAGTGACAGCTGTTACCTAAAAATTATTCTCTTGAATTTAACAGCGTTTACAGGTTACATGTACATGTCTGCTCCGAGCAACGAATATTTTTCATCTGGGTAAGGTCAGGCCCATGAGATATAATTTTCGATATTCAACCCGGGCGATACTTTAAGGTCAACCAGTTCACAGACAGTGGGTGTTAGTGACGTCTAACTGCTACGTCATAAGTAAATCAATAAATTATTAGAACAGGCATTACTCAGTATAGGATTTATAGCACAGTAGCTCCCCCAATAATGCCATCTGTTTGAAATTTGCTCCAAACAATTATTTGTTTGTTTGATTTGAGGTTTAACGTCCCCGTCAACACTGCATAGGCCATTTTGGAGACGTTGCTTCCAATTTTGTGGGATTTTCACCCAACATTGAGACGAAATGACATCTCAAGCCCTGCCACCCAATTAAACCAATAGGGTTTATATGCATGGATGGTCCGACTCGCACCACTTTTCCTGGACAGGCTTTAGAACCTCTACCAGTACTCAAGTGTGGTCGGTTTCAGCTCTGCGTGTAAGCATCGTGCAGCCCAATCTATTTCTTCAAGCCCCGATGGGCGGGGTCCGGCTGCCAACAATTACCCAATCAGGTTATATATCAACTTGATGAGGCTGAGCTTACCGACGAATGAGACTGAGTAATCAATTCTGACAACTCAGTAAAACGCAATGATTTGAATCTCCACTGTGACAACTGACGGACCAAAAAAAAAAAAAAAATAAATAACTAGCGGTGGGGTCGGGGGGGGGGGGGGGGGGGGGGGGGCGTTAACGTACTACCAACATTTAAGGTCATACGATGACGGGATCTCGGTCTAAAGCCTCATACAAATATTTTGAGATGAGGTCCATGTTGGTGCTTGAGAGTGTGTGATTCACGTCCCAACAACATCTAAGGTCATACTGCGACGGGGATCTCGGTTTAAAGACTCATCAAAAAATCTGGAGATGGGGTCCATTTTTGTGTATTGAAATACAAACATAACTAAATCTAATAGTTCTATTTGTCGGTTAGCGGACCACACCAGCCTGAGAAACTCTATTCTGAATTTCTGACAGTTAAAAAAAGGGAAGACTTTGCAGAAGTATTTCACGAAAACTTATAATTTGACAGCATCAGAACCTGCCGGTGTGGTTTACGTCAGACGTTACCAATTTTTCCCGGTGCAGGTATATCAGTGGTTATTTGCCTCTGATGTAAGAGGCATCCGGTTCAATTCCTGGTAGCGGTAATAGATTTGCGATGTCAAAACATGCTCCACTGGCATCATTTGCAGAGATGAAGCATCAAAGTGCACCGTCCTTTCGATTGGGACTTAACATGTAGACCCGATGTGCATGCAGAATCTTCTCCTGTGCCTACAGGTTACAATCCCTACCGAAATAACATGAATACCGTGTAGGCTTTCATCATACAAAAGTGGAGAAATGGTCAAACTTGACCGATCGCAATAACAGTTTTGTTCGTTTGATTTTAGGTTTAACGTCCCGTCAACACTATTTAGGTCATTTTGGAGACGTTGTATCAAATTTTGTTGGACCGACACTGAGATGAGATGACAAAGCCTGCCGCCCAACGAAACCAATAGGGTTTATATGCATGGACGGGTCGACTCGCACCACTTTGCCCGGGCTGGTTTAGACTTTCTAAGCGGTTTACGAGTACTCGTGTGCGGTTGGTTTCAGCTATGCGAGGAAGCATCATGCAGCCCAATCTATTTCTCCAAGTCCCGATGGGCGGGGGCAATCGCAGGAACAATGGATGGATGGATGGATAGATGGATGGATGGATGGATGGATAGATAGATAGATAGATGGATGGATGGATGGATGGATGGATGGATGGATGGATGGATGGATGGATGGATGGATATATGGATGGATGGATAGATGGGGATGGATGGATGGATGGATGGATGGATGGATAGATAGATAGATAGATAGATAGATAGATAGATAGATAGATAGATAGATAGATAGATAGATAGATAGATAGATAGATAGATAGATAGATAGATAGATAGATAGATAGACTACACGAGTATAAGGGTTTTGTTTTCAATATTTTTTTCATTTATTTCAAGCCGATCTTTAATCAACTGTGAGCGAAAGTCAGAGTACCGAGAAAAACATGACCTTCCATTGCAGAACATGGCACATGGAGCGTGATAGCTCAGTGGTTAGTGCACTTGCCTCTGATGCTAGAGGTCCCGGGTTCGATCCCCGGAAGCGGCGATAAATATCCTTAATATTGGCATAGAACCGCCTAAGTCATAACACGATCACAAAAACTTGTAGTATATGCGCTGATCAGTCTACACTGATGCACAGGCTGCAAATAGCTGGTTTCCTTGCTCATATAATGTGTAAAAAAAAATTGATCTTCCCATGGCTATCACTATAACTATACAGTTTCAGACGACGGCAATATGCCAAATTTCTCAAAATGCCTAATAATTAAACAGTGTTTTGGAAAGAAATATTTTAATGTTATAAAATGCCTTTCAGATGTTTCCTTGCATTATAAACCGGGATTTTACCTTTAACAGTTTGTTGACGTAACCTATGACGTCGAATAGCCCATGACGTCGAATCGGTTTTCTGTGACATTATTACGTTTAGGGTACCTATGTTTAAAATACTGTAAATCTGAAACCTTCAGGAGTATTTTATTCAATTTGGTGTCAAATTGTTTCGCAAATACCAATATATCTGAAATCAGTTATAACTCATTTTCGCCAAAAATTCCCAGAAGGTCCCTTTTCGCGTGACGGGTCACATATATATTGCACTATGATGAGGCATGGGGAAACATTGTGGTGTTCATTCGGTGGAATAAAAATCGATCTTATAGTGCTCTTACACTATGGGGAATGCATTTGCGAATGAGCGTTCACCAATTCGTAATGATCGTAAGGTAAGCGCCAAATATTGGTAAGAGTTCGCAGGCATTCGCCGACGTTTTTGGGGTGTTACGAATATTAGAAACATGCTCCTAATATTCGCAAGAAAAGCGTATTCTCATTGTTTTCGCAAAACATTCATAAGCAATCGGAAGCCATTCCGATTGATGGCAAGGCATTTGCTTTGATCGAAGACATTTGCAATAATTCGTAGAGTTTTTCCCTTATGAATACCTTGCAAAATGTTAACTAACTGTTATGAATACTTGCAAATCCATTGCGAATAAAGCGAACGGTATAAGAGTATTTTGTAGTTTTGTCAGAATAAATTGCGAATGTATGCGAACGGATTGCCAACGATTGCGAGTACTTGCAAATACTTCAGAACGGCTTACAAATATTAAGATTGTCTTACAAATGATTTGCTTGTCCTAGCGATTAAAATGCGAATATGACTCATTCGCAAAAGGCGGGGTCACCACAACGGTATAAAAACGTCTTTTCCCTTGTCCGATATACATTTCTAGTTTGACAATGGCCGATGCTGTGACGAGGCAAATGACAACACTAGCCGTGCTTGTTACCCAACATGCTGTTATGACACACAATGCAGTTGTTGCTCTACTGCGAGAACAACAAAGGCAACAACAGCGGCAACTCCAGCGCAGACTGAGACGCAGTCAAAGACGGCAAAGGTCATGCTGGATCCCGACGAATAACTGCCGAAGAGCACATGCAGTGTTATCGTTTTATTTATAAGGCATTCGTAAGCATTGGCAAGATTTGCAACAGCGTTTTTGTACATTCGATAAGGATTCGTAAGAATTCGGAAAAATTGTCGTTACTGATTCGTAAGATTCATAAGAAATTCTTAGGACTGGTAAGGATTCATAACATTTTCGCAAACATTCATAAGGTTACACTTTTTCTTAGTTTTTCTTCTGACGACCAATCGTATCAAATTCGGCTATTTTGCCGTGAATTTCAAATTTCTCATATTTTTTCATATTCTTTCATATTCGTAAGGATATTCGCCGTAGTGTAAGAGCAGCATTACACTGAAAAAATCAAATATCCTCTATTCCTTACATGCTTTTAAATGAATGATAGAGATTTTTCAGTGAAAACTAAACCGATATCTTCACTGTTTCAAACAGTGAAAATACCATTTTTATTTTTCACTGTTTGTGAATTCGATGTATCCTGAAACAATAACATATATTCTCTGTTTGTGAAAAGTCAATTAGGGGCTTAACGTTTCTGATGTGTGAAAGACATTACATCACGCATGTTTTCACGTCATTCGGACGTTGATGACATCACTTTTTCCAGCTACGCAGCGTATATAATGCACGCGACCCCAGCCAGACAAGCTTAGCAACTGCTGACCTAATTCAAATGCAAATTTCAAGAGAACCATTTGATAAAGTTACATTCCAAGATGTTTTCCAGGTGCAAACTATCAGTTTACACCCAATATTATACCCAGTTAACACGCTGAACATCTCTAAATCGACGCGAAATCGTTTGTTCTCTTTGATGATAGCTGAGGCTTTGAAATTGCGTTACATATTACAATTTAAGCATGAAAGAAATAGAAAATTTGATTTTTTTCGGTGTAAGATCATTTTTTACTTCACTCATGAACACCAAAAGAAGTATTTTCACTCGTGGCTTCGCCACTCGTGTAAATACTTCTTTCAGTGTTCATTCGGTGAAATAAATACCGATCTTACACTGAAAAACTCAAATATTCTCTATATGTTCTGCAGCCAATTCTAATGCACATGCGTATGTAACGCGACGTCTGACGGCAAACAACTTGCGACGGTATATTTAGGGTATAGCTGTATTGAAAATTGTCATTGGGGGAGGTAAACCATAAAGGTCGCAAATTCCGTTTTACGGCGACGCGCTCGCGGAGCCGTAAAACGGAATTTGCTACCGTAAAACCGACGATTTACCTCCCCAAATGACAATTTTCAATACAGTTATCCCTATTCTAATGCACCTATTCAGTTGTTTTGTTAAAATTTGAACCGACAAGCGCTGTGAACTGCGTAAAACCAAATGCTACCCAATGAAAAGCGAATTACATCATCACGTCGGGTTTCCGTCAGTATATCGCAGGATTTTGGCGTTATCCAATCAGACGTCGCGTTACATACGCAAGTTCACCAGAATCTGCGATCATGTAACGTCGCTTTTCTTTGGTTGGATTCTTGGAGGAGTTGCATAAGGCGAGCGCTTCAGAGCGCTTTGTGGCGCTTCGCTATGCAACGGTACGTTTAAAAAAAAGCGCTTCGTAGCGCCTCGTAACAGTGTTTGGAGCTGCCTCATTCTACGTTGCATAGCGACCAGGCGAAACAAAATGGCGGCGCCCGATGTCGCGACGTATTGAGTGTCCGTTTTAAGCCATTTATTACTTTTTTCTTCTCAATTTTAGCAGAAATGACAACAGAAAACAAAAACAATCACTGAAGCAAGCACCGCATTTTTTTCTCTGGGAAATTTTCGAGTTTGAAAATTGTTTTTTTTTTTTGGCAGACATTTTAGAAAGCGCCTCAATCGAGCGGAGCGTTGCATAGAACGGACAAAGCGCTACAAAGCGCTATAATAAAGGGCTCGCCTTATGCAACTCTCCCCTGGTTTTACGCAGCTCTCTGCGCTTGCCGGTCTGGGAAAACAGAACAATATATATATTAACAAAAAAATAAAAGTGAAAAAGGGCATTAGAATTGGTACAATTGTATTGAAAATTGTCAATGTGATGGTAAATCATCGGTTTTACGGCAGAAAATTAGGTTTTACGGCGACGCTCGCCATAAAACGAAATTTCCGACCATGTAACAGCCGATTTACCTTCACAAATGAAAATTTTGAATACAGTTATGGGCTAGACACGTGACTTCTTGCATGCAGCTTCATCAAGGCCTCTTCTACATGTCTTCGAGCAGCAAAGCTCCGGCGAGACTACGCTTATGGTCCATAGCAACAGATAAAGTAAGTATTGTGTGATAATTGTAGGACAGTTTTCCTTATTTCTCCATATAAACCTATGCTGTGGGTACTCATTAGAACCGCCTCGGCGAGGCTGTTCTAATGATTACCCACAGCATAGGTTTTCATGGAGAATTGACAAAAACTATCCTTCAATTATAAAAAAAATACTAGATAAGGTAAGTATTGTGTGATAATTGTAGGATAGCTTTCCTTATTTCTCCATATAAACCTATGTTATGGGTACTCATTAGAACCGCCTCGCCGAGGCGGTTCTAATGATTACCCACAGCATAGGTTTTTATGGAGAATTGACAAAAACTATCCTTCAATTATAAAAAAATACTAGATAAGGTAAGTATTTTGTGATAATTGTAGGATAGCTTTCCTTATTTCTCCATATAAACCTATGTTATGGGTACTCATTAGAACCGCCTCGCCGAGGCGGTTCTAATGATTACCCACAGCATAGGTTTTTATGGAGAATTGACAAAAACTATCCTTCAATTATAAAAAAATACTAGATAAGGTAAGTATTTTGTGATAATTGAAGGATAGTATTCCCTATTTCTCCATATAAACAAATGTTGTGAGTACTCATTAGAACCGCCTCGCCGAGGCGTTTCTAATGGTAACCCACAGCATAGGTTTTTTATAGAGAATCGACAAAAAATATCCTTCAATTATCACAAAATACTAAATAAAGTAGGTATTTTGTGATAATTGAAGGATAGTTTTCCTTGTTTCTCCATATAAACCTATGTTGTGGGTACTCATTAGAACCGCCTCGGCGAGGCGGTTCTAATGATTACCCACAGCATAGGTTTTTATGGAGAATTGACAAAAACTATCCTTCAATTATAAAAAAATACTAGATAAGGTAAGTATTTTGTGATAATTGAAGGATAGTATTCCCTATTTCTCCATATAAACAAATGTTGTGAGTACTCATTAGAACCGCCTCGCCGAGACGTTTCTAATGATAACCCACAGCATAGGTTTTTATAGAGAATTTACAAAAACTATCCTTCAATTATCAAAAACTACTAGATATTCTGTTGCAATGTAAGATGCGCAGGCTCGCCTGAGTCGTTGCAGGTCGCTTATGTGATAAAAACCTTTTCCCCTTGTGTTGGCTCTTATTTCCATTCCATTTAGCTTGCTCATGTTTCTATTTATGCAGCAGCATTCTTAGAAAAAGGAATTAAAACTACCTGAATTATGGATTACTATTTTGCATTGATCACGTAATTATTTTACCTCTATCCCAATGAGACCATTTTTCTCAGCTTCAAACGACAGACTGGGCTGATGAATTTTCAATGGGCTGAAAAAAACAAACAAACAAACATATTTTTACTGAAAATCATTAAAACATACCGGCTGTTTTTGCGGTAGGGAAGGAAGGAAGGAAGGAAGGAGGGAATGAATGAATGAATGAGTGAAGGAAGGAAGGAAGGAAGGGGGGAATGAATGAATGAATGAATGAATGAGTGAAGGAAGGAAGGAAGGAATGAAGGAATGAATGAATTAATGAATTAATGAATAAATGAAGGAATGAAGGAAGGGAGGAATGAATGGATGAAGGAAGGAAGGATAGAAGGAAAGAAGGAAGGAAAGGAGGAAGGAAGGATAGAAGGAAGGAAGAATAGAAGGAAGGAAGGAAGGAAGGAAGGAAGGAAGAAAGGAAGGAAGAAGGAAGGAAGAATGGAAGGCGCACACATGTTTCGAGCCGGCCTCGGTAGCTCATTCGGATGCGCGTCGGGGTCGTCAACAGTCTTTCGTTGAGATTGATCAAGGAATCTTTTCTACGGTCATTCTCACCCTTCTGAAGTTAAATTTTCAACACATGATAGATAATATTATCTCACACGGGCGTTTAATCACAAAAACACGTCTATATAATTTTGACCACTTGAACCCCACATTTATACAGTAAAACTGGGATTTAAAAGGGTAAAGGTTATTTTTCTTATTTCTGCTCTAAAATATAGATTGTGGGTACTCGTTAGAACCGCCTCATCGAGCCGGTTCTAACGAGTACCCCAAATCTTTATTTTGAGCAGAAATAAGAAAACTATTACAATTTTTATCTTAATTTTTTTTTTCGGCGGTGAAGTTTACAATGTATTTGTATAGGCGTGTTTTCGTAATGCATTACACAATGAAAATACAACTTACTCGTACGAAACTGTTTGAGCGTACACAGGAATAAAAGTTAAGACCAGCAGTAGCGTGGACACCATTTTGAATTTTCTTCGTTCTGCCTAGCTGATATGCCAAAATTTAACACTTTTTGACTGGTAAAATGGTCGTCTCAAAAGTAACCAGAGAATTAATGTCAATAAAACCTCCGTTACCATAAAAAATCCGTGTGACATGGCACATTCTTTCATATCTATAAAAAGAAGTTGTTGTTTTTTTTAATGAAAATTATGAAAATTTGTGGTCTTTTACTTATCAGTACTCCTAACGTCGGTTGCAGGTGCTCACTAGAACCGCCTTGAGGCGGTGATAACGAGCACCCACAACTTATGTATTGGAGCAGAAATTTGAAAACTATTCTACCCTTGCAAACCTGAGTTTTCTCGATATAAAATAGGGTCTAAGTTCGTTACATGGACTCAAATACCTGAGGCCAGTTAATCAAAACTAACGACGTCGTACTAAAAACGTCGTTAGTTAACATATCGTTAAAACTTTATTTAATGTGGCTAATTTGCTATTTTTTTGCGGAAAAAATATGAGCAGCTTTTATTTTTTTTTTCAGCAAAAAAACCAAAATAATACTTGCTAGAACAGTTAACAATACATGTATGACCACTAACGAGCTCGTTAAGCTAACGATGCTTTGAATAACTGGGCCCTGGTGTAAATTATTGCATCGGGTTAGCAAGTTTGCTTCAAGGGTTGTTTTGTTTTTCCTTACTGACCGGAAATGCTCAAAACACTGCTACCCGGCAGGAGGCTGCTAACAATCATATTTTTTCTTTTCAATTTATTATTGTGTAAATATAGAGGATCTTACATGAGTGTTCATGTATTATTGAATTTATTAAACGAGTTGAGGAAAAGGGATAAAATGCGAGGCTTTGTCGAGCATTTTATCCCTTTTCCTCAACGAGTTTAATAAATTCAATAATACATGAGCACGAATGCAAGATTCTATTTATCATATGACATTTAAAACGCATTTTATTCACGATTGTTTTGAAAAATGTCAATATTCCGCCATTAGTAAACGCGACGCCGTTAAGGACGTCGTACATGTAACGTTACGGGACGTAACTAGCTAATTTGCATATTTAATCCACTAGTGGATTATCGAAAATAATGCATGGCGTTATTACACTCTCAGAAGCGACGTCATATGATAAATAATTATTTAAGGGTTGCTTGCTTTTGTTTATTTGACTGGAGTTGTAACGTCCCCGTCAACACTACATAGGTCATTTTGGAGACGTTGCTTCCAATTCTGTGGGACTTTTACCCGACACTGAGATGTAATGACATCTCAAGCCCTGTCGCCCAATGAAACCAATAGGGTTTATAAGCATGGACGGTCCGACTCACACCGCTTTGCCTTGGCAGGCTTAGATCCTCTAAGCTGTTTACCATTACTGTCAGTTCTGCGTGGAAGCATCATGCAACACAATCTATTTCTTCAAGCCCCGATGGACGGAGGCGATAAGGGTTGTTTGCGTGTTATTGACTGTCCAATTGCCAAGGTTGGGTGCCGCAGGATCACACTGTCTAGATTAAACATCTGTCACGTGATCGATTCCGTGAAATGACCCCCCCCCACACACACACACACACTTAACCCCATTTTATATAGAGAAAACGGGGATATACATTGTTTTTTTCTTATTTCTGCTCCTAGACATAGGATATGGGTACTCGTTAGAACCGCCTCATTGAGGCGGTTCTAACGAGCATGTACAGCATATACATGCGGTACAAATAGAAAAATATGATGGATTTTCATCAGAAAAGATGTGAAAAAAAATGCACCAGGTCACACGGGTGTGTTATCTATTGACATAGCGCTCCATAAGAACAAACGGGGAAGTAACTATATAATACTTGCGATAATAATTGTTAGAGTTGCTCGCTCTTGCTGTACCCTCGGCCTTAATGTGAACGGAATAAATTCTTGCACTGGACATTTCCAACCATAGCATTTCTTCACAAGGGGCAAAGTTAATAATCTTAGTGTATCATTAATATTGCTCCAAGGGTATCAAATGGAGTTCGATTGTTCAATAAAACTGACAAAATCAACAATTTGTCATACAGTACAAGATAAGTACAGATAAAATTCTGAAGGTTTCGTTTTGTTTCTATGACTGCTCGAGAAGTCTATCTGAGAGCCGTCCGAAAAATAAAACACCCAAGTGCCCTAAACTATCAAAGTTCTCTTCCCGTTAGTGCACAAGGTGGACCCCTTGTTTCTTTAAGAAGAAAAAAATGGCGGCGGTGGACGTATTGTGTGTAATGTTTAGCTTAGTTCTATCCGTCCAGGGAAGGTTTGTATATGTATATATTCGTTTTCGTTTGTTTTACAGTTTTACAGTACAGTCAATGCCATAAAGGGCATGTAGGGTTAACCCTTGCACACTACTGTTGCTTGGCAGGCTAAAACCTCAAGAACGGGCCTTTGTGGCCTAGTGGATAACAGCGCCGACTCTTAAATATTAGGTCTCTCACCGCTGTGAGTTCGAGCCTGGCTCGGGTCACATGTGAGACGCCACGTTCAGCAACGGAAGGTCAGGTGTTTTTTCTTGGGGTATCCGGTTTTCGCCCGCCTCTGATTAACGATCGGCTCGATATGAGTTAAATAATCTTGAAAGGGCCGAAAATCAAAACCAAGGGAAAAAAAACAAAAAAAAAAAAAAAACGGTTTTGCCAATTCGCTGCACATACTTTCATCAGCATCTGGCAAATGCCATTTTTTGTGTAGATTGTTTATCCTTCGACCTAAAGGTACTAAGCGAAATCGTTTTACATTGCTGATGTCCACGTGACTATGACAGATTTAAATGAGATACAGGCATGCAAAAGTTATTTATAGCCGTTTTGACGTAAGAGTGTTATGTAACGAGGGTTATTCGTAAAACCTAGACTGTACAGGCAAACAGTGTGGACCAAGATCAGATGCTGCGTTCTGCGGCGTCTGATCTGGGTCTACATTGTTTGCTTCAAGAGCAGGAATTGTAGACAGGTTAAACGAATTAGTCCATGCTTCCATGCAGAACTTTTTTCCCGCCTACTGCCTTAGACAACGGACCGGCCAGTTCTGTCAGTGTTACGAAGCCCTTGCTCTATTTTTTTTTTTTTTTTTTTTTTTTTGCTCAGATGAGACACCTAACATTTTATCGGTTTTCATGTAAAATAATGCATGGGTTTTGATTTAAAGACAACTTAGTCCTCACGTTAATACGCACAATGCGTGTACATGAATTTATATTAAGGGTTTGAGGTGGCGTTTAACGTTCCCCTCAAAACTAAGGTTATTTTTGAGACGTTGCTTCCAATTTTGTAGGACTTTTACCTGACATTGAGATGAAATGACGTCTCAAGCCCTGTCGCCCAATGAAACAAACAGGGTTTATATGCATGGGCAGTCCGACTCACACCGCTTTGCCTGGGAAGGCTTAGACCCTTTTAGCGGTTTACCAGTACCCTCATGTGCAGTCGGTTTCAGCTCTGCGCGGAAGCACCATGCAGTCCAGTCAAATTATCGAAGACTCGAAGGGCGTGGGGTGGGGATGGGGGTGGCGGAGGGGATTCATTATAGTTGGCATACAGAACCTCGTGAGGCGGTTCTATAGAACACCCACAAACAGTGTCTGTGGCCGAAATGCGTAATACATTTTTATCACATTTCTTTGTTTGGAGTTTAACGGCCCAGTCAACTTCATTCAGGTCATACCACTCTAGCCATTTTAAGTTACCTCACATTTCTGGGCATGCTTACACATAAGCGATTAACCAGTACAATGCACATTCTTTCTCAAGAAACTGACATCTGCCCTTTTTGAGAGAATAGCCATAGAAAAGATGCCATGGTCAATCTCCACGAAAGAAAAATTTGCCAACCCTGCAAGTATCGAACCCGCGACCTCTTGATCATTAGTCAGACGTGCATCCGACTGACCTACCGAGACAGGTCCTTTTCTCATTAGAAAATGCTACGTGAATTAATGTTTTGTTTTGATGTTATATATCAAACCGTCATCAAACCGTTAGTTTTGGAGAAAGGGAATACAAATGTCTCCTAATGAAGAAAGTTCGAAATATTTTTTTCGGAACTGAAAGCCATATCTTCAATTTTGCACCCCACCCCGCACCCCACGCTTTTCTATCGAGGACTATTCTTAAAGGAAAAAATTTGCTCCCGAGGAGCAAATTCTTTCCTTTAAGAGCAGGCCCTTTTACGGTGTTGGCGCGGCTTACGTGAACACATAATCAGGAAGAATACTGAAAGTTGGTTCCCGTCCACAAATGCTGGAAAATTCTTTAATATTTCCCAAAACCTTAATAGATTTATTCTATTTTCAGCTTCTTTGAAGTACGGTACCCTAGTGTCGTTGTTTCGGCAGAGACTGGCGGAAATCTTTCCATTGTGGTAAAGTATACCATACTTGTTTAACCATTATTCTGCTGAATAAATTAATATTTGCCACACCCATTTCTGACTATCCACCAGTCAAATTACTCAGAATAATGTATTTGTTCAACTCACAAACTGCATGGCAAACAGTGTAGCTCCTGATCAGATGGCTTCAGAAGCCATCTGATCTGGATCTGCGCTGTTTGCAAAGTATGAACTTATTATATATATGACAATTTATATTTATATTAAGCTCATAGATCTGAATGGCTACTTGAATTGAATTAGTGATAAAAATGTGATATTTTCTTTTTTTTCTTTTCTTTTTTCGTTTTGGGTTTTACGTCCCTTTCAAGATTATTTCACTCATATCGAGCCGATCGTTAATCAGAGGTGGATAAAAACCGGAGTACCCAGAGAAAAACCGCATGCCCTTCAGTTGCAGAACTTGGCGTCTCACATGTGACCAGAGCGAGGCTCGAACCCACAGCGGTGAGAGGCCTAATGATTAAGGGTCAGGGCTCTTATCCACTAGGCCACACAGGCCCGTTGACAATTTTTTTATTAATGCCCAAAACATAAGCTATGGGTGCTCGTTAGAACCGCTTATTGAGGCGATTCTAACGAGTACCCATGACACAACCTATATCTTGATGAAATAAGAAAGAAAAAGATAATGCATACTGCTTTAAACCCCAACAGTTCCTTATGTAAAGTCGGGATAACAGGAGCGTACACGGACTTGGACTTGCATAGACTTGTGATAATGTCATTCAAGTGGCTGTGGCATGCCATCACGAAAACGCGCCTGAATAATTTTGACGCCCTTGAACCCCACTTTTATATAGTAAAACTGGGTTTTATAGGGGTAGGGCGGTTCTAACGAGTACCCATAAGCTATATTTAAGACTAGAAATAAGAAAAATATCACAATTTTTCATCTTAAAATCTTCGTTTTTTCGGCGGTCAAGTTCACAATGCATTTGTATAGGCGTGTTCTCGTAATGCGATAAAGTGTCTTTTGACAAAGTAAATATGCAGACCAGTCTGTGTATATATAAATCATAGACCGAACTTGGTTGCGCAAGGATCATCTCCGAAAACACGCCTACAAATACATTGTAAACACACCACTACGAAAACACGCCTATGCAAACGTTGTAAATTTTGTCTCCGAAAAAGAGAAAATTTTAAGATGAAAAAGTGTGATACTTTTCTTATTTCTGCTCAAAATGTAGACTAGTTTACTTATACAAATTCATTTTAGTTCGATTGCGATGAAAGCTCCAAGCTTATTGAATCGCTATCGAACACTCCATTACGATAACATAAGGCATAAGGCAAAGTGCATTTTTCACATCTCCAAAATGGCTACTTTTCTGATGCAAATTTTTGATATTTTTTTCTATAAATGCTCAAAACATAGATAATATTGTGTGTGCTCGTTTGAATCGCCTCATTGAGGCGGTTCTAACGAGTACACACAACCTATGTCCCCGTAAACCGCAGTTTTCTCTATATAAAGTGGGGTTTAGGTGGTGGGGGGGGGGGATCTTCATTTCACGGACTTGTTCACGTGATGCATTCCGGATGTTATCACGCACGCGAGAGAAAGGCAGTGACTTTTACACCGTTGCTACCCAATTACACCTGGATCGAGTTGGGCATTGCCATTACGTGTCTTGCCCAAAGGACACACCTCGCCTCCGGTGGCCGGATTCGAACACACAACCTTTCGATCATAAGTCGAACGCGCTAACTACTGAGCTATCGGGGCGGTTTTAACGAGTACCCGTAACCTATATTTTAGAGCAGAAATAAGAAAAATAAGATTTATCCCTGTAAACCACAATTTTACTACAAAACGTGGGGTTGAAAGGGGTTAGAATTATATAGGCGTGTTCATCACGATAACAAGTCCGTGAAACGAAGACCCCAATAAACTTTATACCGAGAAAACTGGGCTTTTACGGGAGACTGCATTATTTTTCTTATTTCTACTCCCAGACATAGG
Source organism: Lucinisca nassula (assembly GCA_963580285.1). NCBI lineage: Eukaryota > Metazoa > Mollusca > Bivalvia > Lucinida > Lucinidae > Lucinisca > Lucinisca nassula. The sequence goes on from OY757024.1 coordinate 38,050,318, forward strand.
TTGTAGGTACTCGTTAGAACCGCCTCAACGAGGCGGTTCAAACGAACACCCACAATCTATGTTTGCAGTATAAATAAATTAAAGACATCCGAATATATTGCACAGATATATACTCAGTCAAAAAAGTAACTATACCAACTTTCGGGTGAAACTCACTAGATATCTGGTAGCTATTGAGCTAAATTTGGCTGTAGACATTTAAATCGGACGTTTAGCTCGAGAATGCTCAAACTTGCATTTGTCCATACCTTTCTGCTCCAGAGTTGTCTTCCAATATGTGCCTAGAAAGATTTTGGTAGAAAATGCACATTGCGCATGCGCAGAAAGTTCTTTTTTGTCTAAGATGGAAGACAATATTCTCTGAACATCGGATAACACTTTATTTTTACAATATCTCATGATCTCGCATTATAAGCGAGGTTTTAATTTGTGAAATTCTCAAATTATCTCCCTTGCAATTAAAAATATAGCAATTTTCGAACTGCTGTTATTTTTATTCCTGTCAATAAATTTTTGCCATTTTTTCAAAAACGCTTTGTGTCCACCATTGCTGTTCATCATAATGGTAAAAAATACAGAAAATTCATGTAGCATGTAGCACTATCGATTGCGATTTTCTATGGAGTTCCAATTGAAAGCAGCATTTGCACACAACTTCTAAGAATTGGAGGTCAATATGTGATAGCCTGTTTCTCGTAGCTGATGCAACTAAAGTTCCAAATCTTTTGTGAATAGACGCAAATGGTATCTAAAGAAATGTCACATGTATCAAATTTTAGAAATGTAGGGTACAGGGAAATTTTGTGAAGTTAAATCATTACATGTTTTAATGATTTTTCTATGCGAAAATGACAAAGTGACCCCTTGGGTGTTTAAAGCAATAGTCTACGATGATGTGTTTACGAAAACAAAAACGAATGGTGCTTTTGCACGAAAAAATGAGTCTTCTTATCAAAACATAATAAACTTTGTGTAGTTTTCATCTGTAGTAGCTATAGTAACAGAAGCAATTTTAGGTATAGGAACTTTTTTGACTGAGTATATTATCTTAATAAATTTTCACAGGCAGGTCCAAACGGTGGGGATATCTATATGACACCGGGTGCCAATGGGACCGTCTTTATCGGACACACAGACATGCTAAGACTCTTCGAGGTAATTATCGTCTTTATTTATAGAGGGTAACTATAGTACTAATTTTTCATGTGTCCCTATTTTTTTTTCTTCCTCAGTACTAAGACATGTGGATAAAGTCTCTTGCTCAAGGAAACAACACTTGGCGCTGGTGGTGATCGATCCGGCTACCTCTCGATCTCAAATCCGATGCTTTACCACTGCACCACAGCGCTCAACAAAAATGGTATTTAGGCTACATACGTAAATAAGGGTAATCTAAAGGAAGGCGCGTTGAGTTATACGTTAAAACGAGACATTTTCTCGGTCAGTTGTTTGGCAGTCGACCCAAAATTACTTTGCTCTTCAGTGCTGACTTTCACTGATTTGTAGGAGATGCAGGTAACGTTTTTTTTTTTTTTTTTTTGTTTTACGTCTCTTTCAAGACTAGCGTGAGGAGCGTGATAGCTCAGTGGTTAGTGCACTTGCCTCTGATGCTAGAGGTCCCGGGTTCGATCCCCGGCAGCGGTGTGAACATTTCGGTGTCCGAACACGCTCCATTGGCATCATTTGCAGGGATGAATGTCATAAAGTGCACCGTCCTTCGGATCGGGACGTTAACTGGAGGCCCCCTGTGCAGGGAGAACCATCCCCTGTGCAGGTTAAAGAACCCTACCGTAATTACATGATTACTGTGTAGGCTTTCATCCTGCAAAACTGGAGTGTATGTAATACACCGTCTGTGTCCCCTCCGGGGGTTAAGGCGAAACCGGAAGAAGAAGAAGACTATTTTACTTATATCGAGCAAAGCGTTAATTAGAAATGGGCGAAAACCGGGAGTGCCCAGAGAAAAACACCTGAACTTCCGTTGCAGAAATTGGCGTCGCACATATGGTCTGTGCGAGGAGGAACCACAGCGGTGAGTGACCCAATGATTAAGAGTCAGCGCTCTTACCCATTAGACCACGAATGTCCATATAGCATTAAACAAATATTACGTCTTGCTTGCCGTAAACTCTCTTTTATACGGCCCCCGCCCATCGGGGCTTGAAGAAATTGATGGGATGCATGATGCTTTCACGCAGAGCTGACACCGACCCGCACACGAGTACTGGTAAACCGCTTAGAGGATCTAAGTAGAAGTAAAACAAAGATCAGGAATCGATACAATTAACTTACTCCACCCATCAAAGACACCAAAGGGAAAGAAACACAAACATGAAGCGACCAGACTTCCCAGGCAAAGCAGTGCGAGTCTGCCCGTCCATGCTTATGAACCCTATTTGTTTCATTGGGCGGCAGGGTTTGAGATGTCATTTCATCTCAATGTCGGGTAAAAGCGGGGACGTTTAACTTCAAATCAGGCAAACAAAACTCTCTTTTTATCATTGAAACACTTGTTTCTTATATTTTTTTCAGTACAGCAGACAGCGCTTTCAAAATGGCGCCCGGCTAGTTTTTGTTGCTGTTAAGTATTACTACGCTGACTGAAACTAATTCATGAGCTGTAAAAAGACAACTGTACCAAAATCCAATGCAATTTTTTATACAATTCTGTCAGAGTGCATGCCATTCATATCTCCTACTTCAAGTATGGGTCTTGGGTAAAACAATCCGTTAAAGAAACGAGTGCGAAACACTCGTTTCTTTATCGGATTATTTTACCATTATTTATGTTATTTTTAGCACTCGTTTCTTTATCGAATTATTTTACCTTCCCCAAAGTGAATAAATTTGTTTTACCTTTCTTTCACAGTATTTGTCAATGGTACAAAACTACAAAAGCCAGAACACCAGCATCTCGTTTACCATTATAGGGATCATCCAGGGTTCTTCATGCATTATCATTTGCCGGGTCCCAAGAATGCTATTTGAACACGAGGCCGCTAGGCCGATTGTGCAAAATCTTCCGATGGACCCCGGCAGATGTTAATGCAATGAAAAAACATGCTTGCATAACTTACGATTTCAACGAAACATTGTGACAAAAACGTCCACAAAAGCTTCTTAAAAACCCTTCAAATGCTAACGTAAAACCAACATTGCGACTAATTCAGAACATTGATCTTATTAACCATGACGTCAGATCCGCAATCATCATAAAATTTTAAAACGCTATACGTTCAGGAAACAGCGTTACGTCGCTCAACGTAACGTAAAAAAGCAATGTCCGTCTTGTTATATCAAAAGTTCAAAATCCATGCCCACAAACAGCATTTGAATTTCATGATATGAGCATGGGAACATAGCTGTTGGTCTATTCAAGAATAGCTTCGAACAGCTGTGTTCATAGGCTTTTATGCAAGAATGTGTTTCGAACATGCTTCCCAGCAGGCACACGTCGCTAGAGCAACGTCACATCAACGTCGGTGCAACGTCATGACGTTACACCGACGTAGATTTGACGTTGCAAAAACGTCACGACGTGCACCAACGTTGATGTGACGTCACAATTACGTCACGTACGTGCTGGGTTTTAGTCTTCTAGTCTTTCTTAAAAAGGTATATTGTGTGCACTCATTAGAATCGCCTCGTTGTGGCGATTCTAATGAGTATACGTAACCCACCATTATTTTCCTGATCTGTCGCTAGTTGCTAAAACCTCAGTTTCATGATCCGAAAGGAAGTTCGATTATATTAGAATTCCCGAACCCAAATGTGCATACTGTCAGGACTGTAGGCCTGCGATGTCTGCCAGGTTTCGAAATAATTAAGAATACTCGGCGATAAATTTCAAGAGTTTCGACAGATCTCTAAACATGGCCGCCGAAAGCGGTGCATCGAAAAAAAATTCCAGTGTACTTTACCCACCTCAGCGGTGCGTTCAACTAAGCGGGAGCCTGCCGAGCGCTCAATTTGCAAAGTGAGCGCTCGGCGAGCGCTCGCTTTGTTGAATGCACCTCAGGTTAATTGTATTTTATTCTATTTGTCTTCGGCAGATTGTAAACAGTATGCCACCGATCTGGGGAATGAAGGCCCCGTATGGAAGTCTAGGGACTTTCTTTGGCACAGAAGATATTCACCTCGCTCTCTCAGCCATTGTAAGTATTAGCAACACATTTTCTATGGATATAGAATGATTGACTAGACACAAACACAGACCCCTTACCATAATCCCTAACCAAAGGCATGTCAATGTAAGACATACTTCAGTCAAAGTTTATCAGAAAAGAGCAATTTCGCTCAAACGACAAGACAAGGTTCAGCCAAGCCTGTGGGCTCCGCCCATCGGGGCTTAGAGAAAGTTCAAGAAGGGCAGTTGTCAGTTTCTGGCGAAAGAATGTGCACTGTACTGGTTAACCGCTTACTACGGCATAACCTGCGTATAGTTTTACATTATGAAAGTTAGTACTTCGCAAATAATTGAGGTCAAAAACGTTTCAGTTTTTCTTTTTTATTTTCTGAGCACCTCGGTAAAACTGGTCTATTAATTATTAGTTTCAATGTTACATATTAAAACACATCGAAAATTGAAAGCTTTGAGACAGGTAGTGTTCAGGACTAGATCTAGCCCGATATGCACACTGAACACGACTGCTATATAACTGAAACCCTGACTGATTTGACATGATCAAACTGGACGTTTTATACGTTTCAGAGCATTCCACAGGCTTTGTCCTCACGTTAACACGGTTTCTGTTTATACCAACTGTCTATGTTAAAAGTATTTCAACATCTGTTGGCCACGTGAGCCCCCACCTGCAGGGTACTATGCCTAATATGCACACTTAATTGGCATAACCGGCAACATGCACCCATATGATTGACGTTTTGTAGATACATTTTAGCTTTTATGTAAGCTGCACTTGTTTTTCTCCCGCCAAAGTATTTGAATAACAGCACATGTTACCTACGTAATGAATAACTGGGAGGACATTTAAATGTCAGCGGATTTGAATATGCTCCAAATAAACTATCTCTATGTATCTTGTAGCTATCAGGTGCAAATTGCTATTTTATAGAAAGAATGGATTAAAATATGTGAACGGTAAGAACGTTTCAATTTTCTAACATCAACATTATCCCAAATACATGTATTACCCATTCAACAGCATATTGGTCATATGAAGTTCATACTACTCATCAACGTTGTTTCGACTATTCATGTAACATGCCTATGTAACATAAAGTTTATCTTTTACAATCCGCCAACACTATTAGGATCATTAAGATCACACGCCCATGTAACTACGTAACATTACGAATAAGCCTGCCCAGGAAAAGTGTGGCTTGGTAAACTGACCGGCTCAAAATGACCTAAAATAGTGTTGACTGGGCCGTTAAACTCAAATACAAACATGAGCTGGCACATTGACACAAGGGATGGTTGGGTGAGGCAAACGTGACGTGTATCTGGCGTCACTTGGGCGTCCAACTGATATTGGCTTTCAGCTGGGCAATGCCTGCTGTCCTTGCAATAGATAAGGGTAGAGGGGAGCGCTGTTATTTCTTCTTTTTCTGCACTTCCATTCATTTTCCTCTTTCCAATCCGTCCTTCACTTTCGCCTCCTCTACTATCTCTTCTATCTCTTTTCTCCCTTTCTCTGGGAGACGACACAAAATGACCATCAATGGTTGACGAGTCATTAAACCAAAAACAATCATTCAGCCAATGCACATTGACACCTTAATTAAATTTTCAAATTTTAACATTTATCCTGCTGTTCACGACAACCCCTATCTTTGGAAACAATGTAGATCCAGATCAGATGGCTTCTGAAGAAGCCATCTGATCAGGATCTTCATTGTTTGTCCGATGATTCAGCTCATGAATTTATTGCAATAATTTGCATCAAATAATCTGATTGGTTCAAAGTCAGAAATGTGTGTGTGTGAATTCGGGTTTAACGTCGCTTTCAACAATTTTTCAGTCATATCACGACGGTGTCTGGTTGCGACAGGGAGCTCAATGCTCACGTTTATAGTGCTGCCTCACTGAAGTATCATGTCCCAGACACATTACATGATACCACACCCAGTCACATTATCCTGACACTGGATCGACCAGTCCTAGCTCTACCCCGTAAATCTGAGTGCCAAACGAGGAGCAGCTAGTACAAGTCAGAAATGGGTGTGGCTAAACTGAATATTCAGCAGGATAAGGGTTAAGGCTGAGACAAGTTGCAAAGTCGGAAAGTGGTTTTGTTGGAATTGAGGCTTAACGTCCCCGTCAACACTGTTTAGGCCATTTTGGAGACGTTTTTAATTTTGTGGGCCTTTTACCCGACATTGGGATCAAATGGCATCTCCAGCCATAGCGATCAGTGAAACCAAATGGACAGTCTTTTCACACCACTTTGCCTGGGCAGGCTTCTAAGCGGTTTACCAGTACTCATGTGCATGTGGTCAGTTTCAGCTCTGCGAGGAAGCATCTTGCAGGCAGATATATTTCGCAAAGACCCGATGGGCGGGGGCGGGACTAAAAGTGGTTGTTTTGAGTTTCAAAGTGCACTACATATATCAGTAACTAATAAAGTTGTTTTTCTTTTCCGTTTTGGCTTTCCCAGAATTATAAAGATGATTTTTTTCTAAATTATTTTGCGTTTTTATACTGCAGTGGACTCTCGTAATAACAAAACCATTCGTGCTCTAACATTTTGACGAAGAATAAAGAATGTTCCGGGATTGAAAACAAGAAAAAAACAAACAAACAAACAACAACAACAAAAAAAAAAAAAAAAAAAAATATTGGAAATAGCTTTCCCTTTAGTTAATCTAAGAAACAAATGTTGTTGACAGTTTTGTTCGATTATAACAAATATCCACAACATCCCGAGAAGCAAATGCACTCACCGAGGCGATTCTAACAATTATCGGCAAAATAATACATGCACTTTGTTTCTTGGTGTATTAGATACAATATTACATGCAGCAAATATTTCCATTTATCCGTCCCATCTTGGGCTATGGATTCGTTCAATGAAAATGTCGACATAAACAGAGCTGCTTAATATGAGCGCATTGTTTCAGTTATGGTCAGCACGTACATTGTATACCATCATTGATTCCTATACTGCAGTTTTTTTGTTCATCGAGGTTGAAACCGGCTGCAGTTGAGTACTGGTAAGCTGCTTAGAAGGCCTAAGCATGCCCAGGCAAAATGGTGCGAGTCGGATCGCCCATACATATAAACCATTTTGGTTTTATTGGGCGACAGGGCTTGAGATGTCATTTCATCTCAGTGTCGGATAAAAGTCCAACCTATTGAGTGTTGAGGAAGTGGGGGTGGTGGTGGTGGGGGGGAGTTAAACCTCAAATCAAACAAACATCCACTGCAGTTTTTTACCACCGTATCATATTTTCATACGTGTAGCACCCATCATGCATATTACGCATGTGCGTTATGTACGCCGATAAATATAGCGATTTATATTACATGATTACAGGGGCACTCTGATTTTACATAAATGTTTCTTGCTGTGCGCAATCATATTTTTGTTCTCGTTACGCCAGTCATTTATATAATTCAATCATCACTATCACCTCTTCATTTTTTCACACACAGGACCCCGAAGGAACCCATCTGCGTTTTGAAAAGATTTCTGGTGCTCTGCCACCCGATGTGACACTAGACCACAGGTCCGGAATACTGAACGGCAGTGCCCCGGATATTGACGCAACATATGAGTTTGGTGTACGTGTGATTGACGAGCATGGCAAATACGCTGATCAAACATTTACCATAGATACTAGAGGTAAGATAAATTCCCTGCCAGCACAAACCACGGGCCAACGTCGGGCCGATAGCGGTACGACGTTACCACGTCGTACCGCTGTCGGCCCGACGTTGGCCCGGCATTGTTTGCTGGCTGGGTTAGGCATGCAATAATATGAAGGTGCTGATGATTGTGTAGCTAAATTTACCTCTTTGGTTAGAGCTAGGGACTAACTTCCCACATCACAGGTCCTGGTGTATGAATGTCATTTGACGTGTCACCAGTAACAATTCTGAATTCTGAATATAGGTACCCGAACCCCTTGAGTATTGGCAAAAAAAAAACTTCGCAGAGATACTAAAATATTTTCTACAGTCATTATCTCCCATCCGTCGTTCAAGAAGGCAGTTTTAAGTTTGTAGCAAAGGAATCTACACTGTATGGGCTAGCCGCTGATGTATAAGCCTGTCCAGGAACGGTGTGGTTAGGTAAACTGACCGGCTCGACCAACCCGAAATAGTGTTGACTGGGCCGTTACACTAAAAACCACACAGATAAACAAAACTTTCCCAGTCATTGTTACCCTTCCACTGATTCAACATCACGAGAACACGCTTATATAATTTTGACCCCCTTCAACCCCACTTTTATATCGAAAAACTGGGGTTACCAGGCGTATACATTTTTCTTATTTCTGCTACCGAGGCGGTTTTAACGAGTACCAACAATCTATGTTTTGAGCAGAAATATAAAAAATATTAGGATTTTTATCTGAAAATTTTCAGTTTTTGGTGGTCAAATTTTAACAATATATTTGAATAGGCGTGTTTTCCTAATGAGAAGGCAGTGCAAGTATCAGTGGCGAAAGAATGTACAGTATACTGAATAGCCATTTCAGCCTAATCAAGAAAAACTGCTTTTCTCGTCATGAACTTAATAGTGTTGACTGGGTCGTAAAACTCCAAAACAACCTATAAATTTACCCGAAACTAGTGGGACACAAAGTCAACATAAACCTGATGTTACTGAAATGGATTTTTTTTTTAGATCTGATTGAAGTGAAATAAAGTTTATCAGCTCGCCTGTACGAAGTACATGGAGAGCTATTGTTGTCACCTCGGATGGCGTTAAAGTTTTTCAAATGCTTATATCTCAACAATCACTCATCACAGAGCACTCATATTTGGAACTTTAGTACCTGGGAGGGTCTTCTGATGTTCAAAGATAACAGACCCCTGGGGTCATGCCCCGGGGTGGGGCTTGGGGTCAAAATCTAGAACACCTTTGTAATACTGTGTTAAAGTTTTTGAAATGCTTATATCTCAGCAGTAACTCATCAATAAGCATTCATATTTACAACTTGGATACCGGGGAGTGTCTTCTGAGATTCCAAGACAACACCCCTTTGGGTTCATGCCTGGGCGTGGGGATGGGGTGGGGCTAGGGGTCAAAATCTAGGACAACTTTGTAATTTGTTGTATGCCTTTCCCTTATGCTTACAAGTTATAGACAGAATTGGTTATACATCAGCCAACCAAGTGACATTGGTTCAAGTGTAAAAGGGTGAAGGTCATGGTGACCTATATTTCACGGTCCAGTGATTTTGCCTTTTATCTTGAAGACTATTTGTTGGAGATATGTCATACCTGGGATATTAGTTCCATGTGACCCCAAGATTGACCTCAAAATATATCTAGGTCACTGTGACCTATATTTCATGGTTCAGTGATTTTGACTATTATCTCGAATACTATTTGATGGAGAAATGTCATGCCTGGATTATTAGTTCCATGTGACCTGATAATTGACTGCAAAATATATCTAGGTCAGAGTGACATATATTTCATGGCTCAGTGATTTTGCCTATTATCTCGAATACTATTTGATGCAGGAAAGTCATACATGGATTATAAGTTCCATGTGACCGGATAATTGACCCCAAAATATAACTAGGTCAGTGTGACCTATATTTCATGGTTCAGTGACCTTGTCTTTTATCTCGAATACTTTTTGATGGAGAGATGTCATACCTTGATTATTAGTTCCATGTGACCCCATGATTGACCTCAAAATATAGCTAGGTCATTGTGAACTATATTTCATGGTTCAGTGATTTTGCCTATTATCTTGAATATTATTTGATGGAGAAATTCCATACCTTGGTTATTAGTCCCCATGCTTGACCTCAAAATATGTCTAGGTCACTGTGACCTATATTTCATGGTTCAGTGATTTTGTCTATTATCTTGAATGCTATTTGATGAAGAAATGTTACACCTGGATTATTTATCCCATGTGACCTGATTATTGACCACAAAATAAATCCAGGTCATTGTGACCTATATTTCATGGTTCAGTGATTTTCCCTATTATCTTTATTACTATTTGATGGAGAAATGTCATACCTGGGTTATTAGTTCCATGTGACCCCATGATTTACCTCAAAATATAGATCACTGTGACCTATATTTCATGGTTCAGTGATTTGCCTATTATCTTTAATAATTCTTCATGAAGAAGCATCATGCCTGAATTATTTATTCCATGTGACCCCATAATTGACCTCGAAATTATATCTTGGTCAGTGTGACCTAAATTTCATGATTCAGTGACTCTGCCAAATTGAATACCATTGTTTTTTTAGAAACTTCAGTCCTGAATTATAAGTTCCATGTGACGAGATGATTGACATAGAAATATATCTAGGTCAGTGTGACCTATTTTTATGGTTCATTGATTTTGCCTTATAATTCATACACATTGTGATTCTGAAATGTAATATTTGGCATATATGTTCCATGCGACCTGGTCACTGACCTCAAAATGTATCTAGGTGTGTGTGACCTATATTTCTTGGTTCAGTAATTTTACCTTCTATGTTGAAGGCTCGAAACAGGCGAGCTATGCTGTCTGGCGACAGCGCTTGTTATATATTGGGATCGTGCTCGCTTCCTGGGATATAACTATACTGCCATTGTTCCCGCTTACAGTGTTTTTATACTACTTTATAGACCATGCCAAGCGAAAAATTGCCCGGACATGGGCGCTAAGCATGCGCGCAGTATGATCTCAATCTTTGCTGTGCGCTAAATGTCTGTCAGTTGGCCTAAAGTTTATAGTATCCGTCATTATTGTTCAGTGAAGACAGAGAATTCCCAACCAGAGGGCCCAGCGGTCACGTCGGAAACGAGGCTTTGCCGAGGTTCCCACGTGACCGCTGGACCCGAAGGTTGAGCAGATTCAATTAAAAAAAAAAAAAAAAAAAAAAGGAGAGAGAGAAAGAAAAGAAACGCATACCCACGCGTAAGTTTTATATTCAAAAACAACGAATGCCTCTAAATTTCTGGTTCACCCACTAAAGTAGAAAGCCGACGTTATCCTATAATTTGGGACTTCATGACATCAAACGTCGCGGGCGAGCTGTCCTGTATTGGTGCCCATGCGGGAGAGAGTTTCGCCAATAGCGAGACGCCATTTTACTTGACGCGGCTCATCCCAGTCAGCAAAGAATGCCGGGCCAACGTCAGGCCGACAGCAATACGTCTCAACGTCGTATCGCTGTCGGTCCGACATTGACCCGCTACTTTGTGCTAGCTGGGAAGTTATGGTGCAAGTAGTTTAACCATTGACAATAAACTGGAGATTCTTGTTGTGTCTATAGTGTTGTTGAAAACGCTGATCACTTCTTCCTTTGACGTTTCAGAGAGAAACCAGTGCAAGTCGAATCCGTGCCTACATAACGGAACATGTAATGATGACATCGGAACTTTCAAATGCACCTGTGCTATACGATATGGCGGGAAAACATGTAATATTGGTGAGTTTAACCCTTTTGATCCTGCGTTTCTGAACTGGACTCCTTCTTCGTAAAATGTGGACACGTCCATTCTTATCAAGTGGAGGGTTTAACCAAAATCATTAACGAGAAGGCAAATGGGCCGCGTCAAGCGATTTTGGTACTTGTCGCCTATGCGAGCAGCGAAGGTTCATGCGAGCCTGCGCATCCGCGCAGTCTCGCCAGAACCTTCGCTGCTCGCTCATACAAGCAGTGAATCAAGAGGAACCTTCAGATAGAAAGCCATATCCCTGGCCCCTTTGAATGGCTGGGCATGCGCAGTTAAAATTTGTCATGACGGAATGCTCGAAGACCCAAATTCGCTTGGCGGGGCTCAAATAGTAGTGATCCTGATTGAACGGCTGATTGTGAGCCACTTCTTAAGTATTTGCAAAAATATCCGCTTTTTATAGAACATATTTAACGTCACTACAGCTGGTGTTTGGGAATGTGTGGTGGCCGTAAACATCACGAAAACACGCCTATATAATTTTGACCCCCTTGAACCCCTCTTTTATAAAGTAAAACTGGGGTTTCCGGGGGTAAACCTTATTTTTCTTATTTCTGCTCAAAAATATAGAATGTGGGTACTCGTTAGAACCGCCTCGTTGAGGTGGTTCTAACGAGTGCCCATAATCTATATTTTGAGCAGAAATAAGAAAACTATCACAATTTTTCATCTCAAAATTTTCCTTTTTTCGGCGATAAAGGTGTCAATGTATTTGTATAGGCGTGTTTGCGTAATGAAGTCTCCCTGCCCTTCATCAAAGTGTAGTTTATGTTTTCTTGTCCTTTGGGATCATTGATTCCATTGTGGTATTTTGAAAATAATTGGGGGTCACTGATGAGGCCTAATTGGCCGAAACTAGCTAGTCTGGTCCAGAATGCAATTACACTCCATATTTTCCTTTCAACTTTCAACTTTATTTCAATCTCAGGTTTACAATTTAGCAAACAACATGAGAAATATATCAACATGCAATACTAACAGATACATGACAGCTTATAACAAATACAGTTTCCTTTGGTAGCTAGGTCTCCTAAACATGAAATGTAGTGGCATGGAAGCACACAGGTGTTAGTTTTAATTGTGCGCCCATCGGTCTTGATAGATATACGTTATACCGTTGAAACAACGTCGGGCAGTTTCAACTTCTTTAGTACTTTAATGATACCAGGGAGTGTAATGCAACAGCCTTTCAATCCATTCATAAAAGTTCACCGGTCGACGTCATTATGTCTGAACACAGTAGTGCACGGGTTGCACGTGGTAGTTATATCTAGTTCAAACAATACACAAAGTTTAGTGATACATTTAAGTGTGGAGAATGGGTTTTAAATTTCTTTATAAGAAGGTACGTCCACCTTAAACTATAGAAATATGCACTCAGTTATAGCCCAAAACATATGAAAAGTTATAAAAGATTACTGTAACATTCTAAGTTGGCAAACACTGTCAAAGCAACTTCGAATCGACATCAAGTGAGCAGTTTTACGCTGATGTATTGTCAATAACAGAAACACGCCTATAGAAGTATAATTTTCTAATTTTAGACCCCGAAACCCGTCTTCATATAATAAAACTGGGATTCTGCTCGGGGACATTGCTCGATTGTGGGTACTCGTTAGAGCCGCCTCGCAAAGGTAGTTCTAACGAGTATCCACGGTGTGTGGTTGGGGCGTATATGTTGAATATCGGATTTTTTGGGGGAATATTTTGCTAGCGAAATTCCGTATACATTTCAATAGGCGTGCTGCGATTCAAGGCCCCTCCGACAGTTTTGCCAATTTCATCGACGTAATGTGTATGGGCGGGAGAGACAAATTTTCTGCGGTTTTACGTCCTTTTCAAGATTATGTCTCTTATTTTGGCTCTATTACAAGTACCAACATATTTCAAGATTGCAAATATGCTGCAGATCTTTGCGTCTCCCTGGTTTCCAAAGGTCAGTATCAATGGTTTTCATCTTTCGGACAATGTCACACCCACGTCGGCGCTCCCCGCCTCAAGGGAGCGACGGCGGAGATATGACATGTGATCTGACGAAATATATTTTAATTTTGTTTTGTTTTGGTTTTACGACCCTTTCAAAATTATTACGCTCATATTGAACCGATCATAAATCAGATGCGCGAAAACCAGAGTATGCGGAGATGAAAAAACCTGGCTTTTCGTTGCAGAATTAGACATCTCAGGCAATGATGGACCTATTGGTTCAGAGTTAGCATAATTACCAGCCCCAAAATGGTTTTATATTTATCATTGTGAGTCTGATTTCTGCCGTTTGTGACATTATTGCGCTAGTACCGAACAGTGGACGCCCGTGCTAGACTGGGCTGATACTCCTGCTTGCCCGAGCCTCCACTGGCCGCATTTTGATTCGTACATTTAATACGTGTACTGGTTCATATTGTCAGTCCAAACTGCATTTTGTTAATTGTCATATAATAATGCTTTGCTCCGTCACGTGTATCCAATCAATATTGGTTTTCTCTATATGTAGAGTCTTACACGAGTATGCATGCATTATTCACCATACGAATTAAATAGGAGGGACAAAATGCATTTTGCACCTTTCCCTCAACAACACTACAATAGCACTATAACAGAATTCTATCCATCATATGACATCTAAATACGATTTATTCTCGACATTCTTTTTTATTTTATTTATTTATTTTTTTTTTTCAAAATTGCAAATATTCCACCGTTTCCATTGCGGACGTCATGCGTATACCTCTTGGGTCGCATCTAAGTATTTTATATAATGGATTATCGAATTTAGTAAATTAAATTAAATAGAGGATCTTACATGAGTGGCCATGCATTATTGAATTTATTAAACGAGTTGAGGAAAAGTGATAAAGTGCGAGGCTTTGCCGAGCATTCTACGCCTTTTCCGCAACGAGTTCAATTCAACAATACATGACCACGAATGCAAGATTCTATTTATCATATGACATAAAACGCATTTTATTAAAAATTGTATACAAAATAGTCAATATTCAGTCATAAGTAAACGCGACGTCGTTAAGGATGTTGTACATGTAACGTTACGGGGCGTTTCTATCTAATTTGCATATTTAATCCACTAGTGGATTACGGAATTTATTACATAGAGGATCTTACATGAGTGCCCATGCATTACTGAATCTATCAAACGAGCTGAGGGAAAGGGATAAAGTGCGAGGCTCTGCCGAGCACCCCATGCCTTTCTCTCAACGAGCCTAACAAACCCAACAATATATGATCACGAATGCAAGATTCTATTTATCATATGACATATAAAATGCACTTTATTCGCATTTTTTATGCAAAAATATCAATAGTAAACGTGACGTCGTTAAGGACGTTGTACATGTAACGTTACGGGCGTGTCTAACTAATTTGCATATTTAATCCACTAGTGGATTACGTAATTTAATACATGACGTTATTAAACTCTTAGGTGCGACGTCATATGATAAATGACGTTATTACACTCTCAGACGCGACGTCATATGATAAATATATGAATCCCTGACTCAATCTTGCCGAAATCGAAACACAAGAATGAGCTTAGGACTCGTTTTAAAGCGTAATCAAATTATATTGTAGCTATAACTTGTTTATTTACTTTCTAGCAGTCCAGTCTCAACGTTTGCTTAACTAATGATAAGCAGAAAATCTAACGTTTTTCGAAATTTTTGAAATAAATATGCATAGTTTTTTTTAACGTTGAGGTATTTGTTGTGTTCATCAATTCATTATATTTCAAAATATTTGGGTTTTTGTAGAAATAAGGCTTAATATGTATCTTCCTCTCTCTTGTAAAATATTCACATGTAAGTAGATAGTGAAACTCATCGCCTAAACCTTTGTGACAGAGTTCACATTTTCTTTCATCAAATGGTAGGCCGATCCATCGTCCCACTTCCACAGGGAACCTGTGGTTTCTAGATCTGAATGCAAACATAATTTTCGTTAAGTTGTCGGGTAGTAATCTTATGTATGCGCTCCTCTCAAAAGTAGATTTAATCAAAACGTAGTTTTTACTGCTACTCGATGCATTACACTGAGCTATCCAATCTTGCATATATTGATCTCTGAGTTTTAGTTTTAATACCTCAATTAACCACTTTGGACTATCAATTATCTGACTCTGCCAGACACCGGAAAAACCGAGTCGGCTTAGCGATTGTTCGACATTTTTCAGCCAATGCGAGTTAACTGTATTCGATTTATGCATAACAAAGATTAGCGAGTAGACATAGGTTGATAGTTTTTGTTTACCTAAATCTTCGGTTGTACAGTCAGTTATCAATTTACACCAGTATGTTAGTATTCGGTGTTGGATGTCCAGTGTTATTGGAAATATTCCTAATTCACCATATACCATATGCGATGGTGTTGATTTTTTAAGTTTAAAGATGTATTTTAAAAACTTTAATTGGACTCTTTCGATGATTTCACAGTTACCAAATCCCCATATTTCAGCTCCATATAATAAAATGGGCTTCACCGTTTTATCAAAGAGGTCTAGTTGTAGATCCAAGGGTAAGCTAAGGTTCCGTATTTTCTTTAATAGTGAGAACATAGCTTTATTCGCCTGTTCAGCTATGTGCGTTTTGGCTTTTAAGAAGGAGCCCCCTCTTGTAAAATATATGCCTAGATATTTATAATCAGCTGTAACATTTACATCATGTCCGTCAAAAGTAAATTTGTATGACTTGAGTTTACCGCGCGAGAAAATAACTATTTTAGTTTTTTCTACATTTACCTCGAGCTTCCATGTTTTACAGTAATTTGAGAAATAGTCAAGAGTATTTTGCATGTCTGTTGCTGACTCACTAAACATAACAGTGTCGTCGGCATACAACAGAACCATTATTTTAAGATAAATATAAATATCATTACTATCTATCTCGCAAGTTAGGCCACCTGCATTTTGCCTCATCAAAAAGTGATTTAGATCATTCAGGTATACGGAAAATAATAGGGGGGACAAGTTTTCCCCCTGCCTGACTCCTGTTAAGCATGGAAAAAAGATTGATGCTCCTTCATGTGTTTGGACATTTGATTTTACATTACTGTATATACTTTTAATGACAGCTAAGCATTTCCCATTAATTTTTTTATCATACAGTTTCTGCCAGAGGCCATTCCTCCAAACTGAATCGAAGGCTTGCTTGAAATCAACAAAACAACCAAATAATTTTGATTTCTTTGTGTTGGCGATATCAATTAAACATTTAATAATAAATAAATTGTCGCTAGTTGAGTGATTAGATCGAAAGCCTGCCTGGCACATTTCTATAACACTATATTTTTCAGCATAATTCTTTAGTCTGTTGTTTAGAACTAGGGTAAAAAGTTTGCCCATACAACTTAAAATAGTTATCGGTCTGTAGTTCTGTGGTAGCTTAGGGTCACCTTTTTTGTAAATAGGTTTGATCACTCCGATGGTCCAACTTTCTGGTATGACAGCGGTATCGAATATAAGGTTAAATAAACTTGTATATATAGGAATCATTGAATTCGATGTAGCCTTGATATGCTCATTTTTAACATTATCAATGCCGGCACTTTTGTTATTATTTAACTGCTTAATTGCTGCTCGAACTTCGGACTCGCTAATGGTTTTATTTAATTCCTCATTATTTGCCGTGTCGTCCTGTGTAAAGGAGTGTTCGGAATTATCCTGACGTCCGTTTATGGTTTTAAAGTAATCATAGAGCTCGTTTAACGGGGCTTTGCAATGGTTTTTAGTATTATTGGAATTTAAGAGCTTCCAAAATTCTTTCGGTTTTGATGCTTTCAGATTTCTAAGTGTTTGAACTCGGGCATATTTATATTTTTTTATACTTGAATTAATTGTACTTTTATATAATTTACTGACTTGATTTAGTGTATGCCTATTTTGCTCTGTTTTATTTATATTATATTTTCGCCGCACACGGTGGTAGAGATTTCTGGCGGAATGGCAGTTGTGATCAAACCAGGGTTTTTTAGTCGGGTTGTTTATATGTTCAGTTTTCCTCTGCTTAGCATGGCCAAATGACATTTCGGCACATTTTTCAAACATATTCCCTATGCTGTTAACTATTTCATCTAGTTCGTGTTGTTGTACAGAGCCTTGCTCTTTAAAACTTAGGATTTTAGCTTCAAGCTCCGTCAAGTCAAACGAAGTAAAGTTTTCTTGAAAAATCGATCTCTTTTCCGTTTCCCATAAGTTTGTGGTGTATTCCTTGCTTCCAAAGGATAACCTTTAAAGAGTTAATCACCTTAATGATCCTAGTTTTTGGGGCAGGCAGGCCTAAGTAAACCGTGCAGACCCAGATCAGACTGCTCCTGAAAGAGCTGCCTGATCAGGATCTACACTGTTACAGTGCAGAGCCAGATCAGACTGCTCCTTTACTCCCCCTAAAGGAGCAGTCTGATCAGAGTCTACACTGTTTGCAATTCCGTTGGCACTATTTGGACTCCTTGCTGGACCTTGAAAAAGTTGCTTAAATTTTAGGAGAATTGCAGGCTGTCTGAATTTTTGCTGATTTTTTTTTTTAACAAAACGCTTCCCTTAATAACACTCATTATTGCATCTTACCCTTGGAGAAATAGATTGGGCTGCATGGTGCTTCCGCGCAGTGCTGAAACCGACCGAACTTGAGTACTGGTAAAGTAGAAGTGGAGGCAATGATCAGGAATCGATTTAATTAACCTACAGCTCCCATCAGAGACACCAAATGGAAAGAAACACAAACATGAAACAACAGACCCTAATGGAAGCATCAATAGCGGAAAGCCAAAAGGACAATTACTTTCCCACAAAATGGCCAATAGGCTATCCAAAATAAAATAATATAAGCGACACAAACGCCCAAAGACAAACCATAACAAAATTAAACCACGACAAAAGAACCGCCTTGGAACGGTCAGCGGAAACGAATTCCACTGGGGGGCTTAAATCGATTTTACGTGCACCATGGCCACAATCCTCGCCCTTACTTCCGTCGCGATATAGACAAATAATTTGTTCAGTCCGCATGAAGGCCTCCTAACTCATCAGTGCAACGTCTCCGTGAACCCAAAAATCAAACAACCACAGAGATGAAACAATGGTGAGGACTCGACAGCACGAAACCACTGAAATGCTGGAGCAAAACAAAACCAACAGTTAGACTCCGAATGGGCCCGACCAGAGGCAGAGGTCTTAAGTCTAGGCCTGCCCAGGAAAAGTGATGCGAGTAGGACCGCTCCTTAAATCATAGCGCTTTTTTGGGGCGGTAGGGCTTGAGATGTCATTTCATCTCAATGTCGAGTAAAAGTCCCACAAAATCGGAAGTAAAATATCCAAAATGACCTAAATAGTGTTGACTGTGGCGTATAACCTAAAAAATACAAGTTCCAAATTGGGCATTCTGAAACTGTATAGATAAGACAGACGAAGACGAATTGTCAAAAGTGCGGCTTTACTTCTTCTTCTTCTTCTTCTTCTTCTTCTTCTTCTTCTTCTTCTTCTTCTTCTTCTTCTTCTTCTTCTGCTTGAAAATGGCATTTCCAATTCAATCCACCTTCAAATTTCCTATATGTTTGTGACACCAGGGAGACATCTGTGCTCTCATTTTGCGTAACAATGTTTGTTACGTTGTTTCAACGTCGAATCAACGTTGTTTCAACGTTGTGTACGTGCTGATTACTGTCACGGCATACTACAGTAAAATTCCTATATTGAGACCACCCTTGGGACTTTTCAAAAGTGGTCTGTAAGACCACCTTTGAACAGTCCCATAGGTGGTCTCTCACCACAGGAGACTTTATGCAGAAAACAATGCAGCCTACCAAGTAAGCTTTTATAGCAGAATTAGTCTTAATTTTTGGTGGTCTTAATAGCGGAATGTTACGATATCCTTCTGGCATTAACAAGACAGACGATATTATGCAGACATGTGACAAGATGCTTCAGTGCTTTTTCTTTTCTCTGTAGTTTGTGAGAACGAGGCCGTGGGCGTGGCTAACTCGCTGAAGTACATCCCAGATGCCCAGATGTCTGGCTACTACGCCGGATCCAGCAGTAGTCACAAAGCCGCGGAGGCGAGGCTAGGGGGCAGTACCGGCTGGATAGGGAGCGGAACCAGCTCCTGGCTGCAGGTTTGCTGAACATTTGTTTGCGATAAATCCCACGTTTCACCCTTTCATCCCTGTTGCCATGGATACATATCTACGCAAGCAGTGTAGATCCTGATGAGACGGCTCATAACGAGCCGGCTCTTAAGGATCTGCACTGGTTGCCATCCTGTGCAGGATTTTGACCAAACTCCGAAATTTTAGGAATGGACTTGTCAAAGCTAAAAAATGGAACAGTTCCGCTTAAGGAAGTGACTGAGTGAGTGTTTGAGTACAGCTATGGTCATATGGAGTCGGGACCTCGGTTTAAAGACTCATCCGAAAGTCTGGAGAAGTCCTGGATCGATCCTGCGACCCGTTAAACAACACGAGTAGCATAACCACTACACCAAAGGGCTTCTGCTTAAGGAAGTAAGTATACCTTGGAGAACAGTACAAGAAAAAACTTTACCCGCACTGTCTCACCATAGTCGTCGCTGTTCGCATAATCCCTATGTTGCCTCTTGGCTACTGAAAAAATTTTCATCATAAACTTTATCCAAATCGGCTTTGATCACCAATAGCGACACTGCGCGCACTTTGCAGTACACCCCTCTGTTCTTCTGATTTAACATTGTTATTTTCGGCTTCCACTGGTTGAATATCCTGTCGTTCAGTTTGATGTCACTACGTATACATGTACAGTGACGTCAAAATCGCCGCGCAAAATATGTCCGACGTCGATATTCGTATTGACTGCATTATATATACAGTAAAATTCCTGTATTAAGACAACATTGGCACTTCTTTTAAGACCACTTTTGAACAGCCCCAAAGTGGTCTCTTATTTGGAGACGTTGGGTGTAGGAAAAACCGAGAAAGAATGTCTTGAACCTTCTTAGTAAACTTTTATAGGCCGATTTAGTCTTAATTTTCGGTGGTCTTACTGTGTATAAAAAATGTGCTCACAAATGAAAGGTAGAGCTATGCAAGAAAAAGAATCTTAGAGCGGTGGGAGGGGTGGGTAGAAAAATGTTCCTTGAGATCACTGTCCGAGCGAGGCAATCCAGCTCTCCACGCTGAAGATGCAGGGAAGAAGGTAAGCGAATGTTTTGTGGTCTTCTATTTGATTGTATATTGGGACCAATTTGCCATTAGTCCCTGCAGAAATACGCGCGTATTGGAAGCCACCAAGGCCCAATATAAGGGTTTAACAACCCGTCAACACTATTAGGTCATTACCGTGATTAGTAAGTTTATTATTATATATTTCATATTTATTATACTTGAGTAGTGGTCAATAGCTCCACTAACTGTGTTGCTAAAAATGCATTGGTTGTCTTTATCTTTAGATGAGCTTACAGATAAAATAAAAGAAATGTGAGGTTAACTGCCAAGGCCCGAGATTCATTTTTCTTTCAAATGAACACCTCTATCCGCAGGAGTCTGAAGTTCGGTCAAAAATACATGTAAAATTGCCCGACTATTCTGGACGAACGGATTGATTGTATTGCGATTATTGTGGGTCATTTTGTCGTCTATGTTAGCAGAGAATTGTGTGTGAATTCGGGTTTAACGTCGCTTTCAACAATTTTTCAGTCATATCACGACGGTGTCTGGTTGCGGCAGGGAGCTCAATGCTCACGTTTATAGTGCTGCCTCACTGAAGTATCATGTCCCAGACACATTACATGATACCACACCCAGTCACATTATCCTGACACTGGATCGACCAGTCCTAGCTCTACCCCGAAAATCTGAGTGCCAAGCGAGGAGCAGCTAGTACCATTTTTAACGACTTTGGTATGTCGCGGCCCGGGATCGAACCCGAGACCTCCCGTTCCCCGGAGCGGACACTCTACCAACTGAGCTATCGGGGCCGGTATGTTAGCAGAGAAAGAAAGCAAAGGGATAGAAAAGCTAGTAGATGGACAGAGGCGAAAATAGACAAGGAATGATCCTGAATAAAACCTCCCCCTCCCATCAACGCTTTACCTACCCACCCTTTACCCTTACCTGGTGGCTGCATGGACAGCTGTAAGCCAGTATCACTTGGAACGTGGCCCCCATGGCAGGCAAACGTCGCTAAGGCATGGTCAAATCAACGTCGGTGCAACGTCACGACAGTGCACTGACGTTGATGTGACGTTGCATAAACGTCATGACGTTTAACCGACGTTGATGTGACGTCACAATTACGTCATGTGCCTGCTGGGCCCGGTGACACAAGCAGGATACTCATCCAGCCATCCACAAGGCTATCTTATGATCATGGAACAAATTACCCAGCCGGCACATGTCGCTAGGGCAACGTCAAATCAACGTCGGTGCGACGTTGCACTGACGCAGATGTGACATTGCATAAATGTCATAACGTTGCTTCGACGTTGGTGTGGCGTAACTTCGCATGTGTCTGATCTGGGTCTACACTGTTTACCAAACACAATGCATGATCCCAGTCCGATCTCACAAGCAGCACCCTGACCTCACGGCGATGAGAATAGCGTAGCTATTTCAAGTTCTATTAGTACCCGTTACCTGGTTTGTTTTTGTTTGATTTGAGGTTTAACGTCCCCGTCAACACTGTAAAGGTAATTTTGGAGACGTTGCTTCCAATTTGTGGGACTTTTACCCGACATTGAGATGAAATGACTTCTCAAGCCCTGACGCCCAATGAAACCAATAGGGTTCATTAGCATGGACGGTCCGCCTCGCACCGCGGTTCCTTGACAGGCTTAGATCCTCCAAGCGGTTTACCAGTACTAGTGTGCGCACCGGATTCAGCTCTGCGTGGAAGCATCATGCAGCCCATATATTTCTTCAAGCCCCTATGGGCGGGGGCCAACCTGCTACCTGGATTTCGTATGAATCGGTGGTAGTAACGTTGACATCAGCACGTCCTACTGAAGAGCTACTTGTGCCGTGCTTAGTAACTTTGGGTCGATTTACAAAAAAATTTTTTTTTTCGTGAAAAATAAAGATATAAGACACGTCTATAAAAGGACACGGCTAAATATAAATTCTGAACTCTTCTCCGAACCCCAAGGGGTCACTGACTCTAGGGGCCTGTATACAATATAAATTGTGGGTACAAAGAGGCGGTTCTAAAGTGTACCCACAGCAGAATTTTTTTTTTGGTTTGGGTTTTACGACCCTTTCAAGATTATTTCACTCATATCGAGCCGATCGTTAATCATAGGTGGGCGAAAACCGGAGTACCCGGAGAAAAACCATCTGACCTTCCGTTGCAGAACTTGGCGTCTCACACGTGACCCGAGCGAGGCTCGAACCCACGGCGGTGAGAGACCTAATAACTAAGAGTCAGCGCTCTTATCCATTAGGCCACGGAGGCCCGTCACAACAAAAATAAGATAAATATCAAAGTTTTCATCTTTTTGGCAGTAAGATTTAAAAATATTTTTTCATAATTGGAGTCGCCTATGCTACGGTTCCGATCCGCCCGGCCATATGCCTGCATGGTATCTATTCTTGGAACGAAGATGTTGTGAGCCGGCGCATGACAAAACCTACAATAAGACATGTGCGTCCAGCGAAGAATCAGACCAGCCTGCGCATCCATATTGTCTAACCAGAGACTTCTCTTGCTGCATGAAGGAGCAATGGGCTTTTAGCTATCCTTAGAGCGCACAGCGAAGACTCTGATACGATTGCGCGGATGCTGGGCGCACGTCTTATTGTAAGTTTTGTCGTGCGCTGGCTCAAAATGATAATTGGCTAACCTGCTCTCCTTGCAGGAGGTAAGGGGAGGGGGGGGGGGGGGAATGTTGTTATTTCTTCAGTTTCTACACTTCCATTCAATTTCCTCTTTCTCCTCTGTCCTGCATTTTCATCTCCTCTAGTGTCTCTTCTATCTCTTTTCTGACGACGGCGTATAACCAAATTAATACGTCAGCTTTTGATAAACTTAGCACTTGTATAAGGTAATCTTGAGTATTTCCCCGTGTATACTTTATCCAAATAATATTTGCAGTATTCCAAGAAAAAAAAAACTTATCAAACTAAAATGTTTTCTGCAAACCTGATTTGAAAAAATAAAACTTAATGCTATCAGATTATGATAGTTCCACTATTTTGTTAATTTTCTACATTCAATGGAAGTTTTTTATTCAATATTCAATATTTACGGAAATTATGGCACACTGCAGCACCTTCCAACTGTAATAAATACGAAATATATAATAGTAACACAATTCATTTACCGTATGACTAAATAGTGTTGATGCGACGTTAAACCTTATATTGGGCCTCGATGGCTTCCAATACGCGCTATTTCTTGAGTGACTAATAGCAAATTAGTCACAACATACAAACAAAATTAATGACCACTGTCTTATACCACCCCGATTCGGCCCAACTTGTAATAATGTAGGTGTGTTGAGCGGGCACGGGGTGGGAAAAAGAAAAATCCGTCGTGAGGGTCACTGTCCGGCATCAGGAACAAATCGGTCCTTAAGGTCACATGCAGTCCGGCATCACGAAGATTGTTGGTGAAGCCGGACAATAGTTCCGAGGGACGGATTTTTTTTTTTATCCACCCCTCCCACCCGTGTAACATACCTTCATTTCTTTACTTCAATTGTCGACGTACGCCATCGCACTGTCTTGGTGGCATCTCTAGCGCTAAATCATTAAGAAACAGATCACCTCTAGCAGTGATTTTGTGAGTAATATATCACTGTTTGGAGGTCAGTTGTTAGGTAGATCAAATCACGAGCGCGCAACTGATCGACAAACTGTGATATATTACTCAACAAATCACGCACTTGAGCTGATCTATTTCGATTCTAACGCACTGAAAGTCGACTACAAGTTGTTGTTTCCTTCATATTCTCTCAACATTCCGCCATTGTTTGAGGAAATATCGTCAACATGTTTGACTGTAACACATGCAGAACGATACCTGTTTTAGTCAACTGATTCGACTGATTATATTGCACTTTGTTTGCTTTTAGATTTAAAGTCCCAGTCAACACGATTTAGGTCATTTTGGAGACGTTGCTTCCAATTTTGTGTGACTTTTACCCGGCACTCAAATGAAATGACATCTCAAGGAAACCAATAGGGATTTCGTGTATATGCATGGACGGTCCGACTCGCACCACTTTGCCTGGATAGGCTTAGACCTTCCCAGCCGTTTACCAGTAATCATGCGTGCCATCGGTTTCAGACCTGCGTGCCGGGAAGCACCTAGACTTGCCCAAGTCTGTTAATTAGGTGTCCATTGTAAAAATAATTGTTTACAAAAATAAAAAAATAAATACATTGTAAATGACATAGCAATACCGTCTTTTATGAAAATTGTGAAATTAACATTCACAGATGAAGACTAAAGAGACTTTTACATATTTTTTGTTTAAAGGGGCTTTCATTTAAAATAAAAATGTAAATGTAGGGACTTGGGCAAGTCTAGGAAGCACCATGCAGCCCAACCTGTTTCTTCAAGCTCCGATGAGCGGGGTCGATATTACAAATGAACTATTTCAACATTCTACCCATTTTCCTCAACGAGTGCTGAACATTCTATCCCTTACCAGAACGCGTTTAATAAATTCAATAATACATGACCACGAATGCAAGATTCCATTTATCATATAGCATTTAAAACGCATTTTATTCACCAGTATTTACAAAAAAATGTCAATATTCCGCCAGAACCTTCGCTGCTCGCTCATACAAGCAGTGAATCAAGAGGAACCTTCAGACAGAAAGCCATATCCCTGGCCCCTCTGAATGGCTTGGCATATGCGCAGTTAAAATTTGTCATGACGGAATGCTCGAAGACACAAATTCGCTTGGCGGGGCTCATATGATGAAATTTAGAAATGTGTATCAGATATTGATAACCAGGCTTAAAATGTAAACAACATGAGCTTATGAACATTATATAGGATAAACACACATGACGGTATAAAAACACATGACGGTATACACGCAGTAGTAATAAAAGAAAATGTCCTTTAATTATTTATTTTATTTATTTATTTTCGATACATACCTAAAATATTTCATCCCCTGTATTGAAAATATCAGGATTTTATGTCACTTGTGCTTCACAGTCGTAAGATTTCTTATCTTTGCATCACAGTCGATGAAAAACTCGGTATTCACCTCAAAAAGGTCCGCTGTGTATTCCGTAGACAGGGGTAATTCCCGACTACCGGTCAGTTTCCCCGGCACTTATCTTACTTCTAAACTAAATAGAATACAGATTTCACAAATTTTACTTTCAGTCGATTTTTTTTGTTTGATTTGAGGTTTAACAATCCCCGTCAACACTATATAGGTCATTTTGGAGACGTTGCTTCCAATTTTATGGGACTTTTACCCGACATTGAGATGAAATGACATCTCAAGCCCTGCCGCCCAATGAAACCAATAGGGTTTATAAGCATGGACGGTCCGACTCGCACCGCTTTGCCTGGGCAGGCTTAGATCCTCTAATCAGTTTACCAGTACTCGTGTGCGGGTCAGTTTCAGCTCTGCGTCATTAGGAAAACATGTTCGTGTGAAATAATGGCGTCCAACATGGAGTCAGGAAAGACAAATATTAGGTAAAAATGGTTACAAATTTCTTATTTCTGCTTTCAACATAGAGTGTGGGTGTTCTTTACCGACTCGATGAGGCGGTTCTAACGAGTACCCATAATCGATGCTTTTCAGCAAAAGTAAGGCAGATAATGTTTACGCCCTTACACCCCACTTTTCCCTTTAGGGGGGTCTTCATTTCACGGACGTGTTCACATGATTAGAACAACAAATTAACAGGCTAGCTATGAGTAGTTTTTGACCGACATGTCATGGGTATCACATTCCTGAGAGGGTGATAGTGAAAAATGTCACCTGAGGGATATGAATGATCAACCGAGGCGCAGCCGAGGTTAATTTATGTATTCAGAAGGGCGATAGTTTTCATTATTATACCTCCGGCCCCCGCCCATTGGGGCTTGAAAAAATAAATGGGCTGCATGATGCTTCCACGCAGAGCTGAAACCGACCGCACACGAGTACTGGTAAACCGCTCAGAGGATCTAAGCCTTCCAAGGTAAAGCGGTGCGAGTTCGACCGTCCATGCTTATACACCCCTATTGATTTCGTTGGGCGAAAAGGCTTGAGATGTCATTTCATCTCAATGTCTGTTAAAAGTCCCACAAAATTGGAAGCAACGTCTCCAAAATGACCTATACAGTGTTGACGGGGACGTTTAACCTCAAATCAAACAAACAAACAAAACCTTCGCATGCATAATGCCCATAGACCATCGGTTGATCAATTTTACTATCACCCTGCGAAAATATATTAAGAGGCTAAGGGTTAAAATGTCACCTTGAGGAATATGAATATCAACCGAGGAGCAGCCGAGTCTTTGGGTCGATTTACAAACAGTCATCCCCAAAAGACAGGTTTTCTGATGACGGGGCCTATCAGAAAATACTTACTTGTAACAATATTTATCCTCTTTGGACCAGTCATCTGTGGAGCGCCATGGTGCAGTGGTAAAGCATCGGAATTGAGATCGAGAGGTAGCCCGTTCGATCCCCGCATGCGCCAAGTGTTGTTCTCTAATTATAAATTTTTATCATGTGCTTCATGCGGAATGTTGAACAGCAATCAAACGGAACATATTATATTGTATTGCAGTGAAACAGAAAGTTATAGAAAAGAACTATGGCGAACAATTTGTCGCACTTTTGGATTTGATGTATTTGTCAGATTCAAACTGTTACAACCTGCAGATCAAATTTTGTCACTGTTTTCTTTTATGAATAATATTGTGAGTGATGAGCAACATATCAACCAAGTTGAATGTCAAAGATCTATAATCTGCTTTTTGGATCGTATGGCTAGATTGTCTTTTTTCCAAAAAATATAAACATAAAGATAAGATCTCGGATAATTTGCGATGAATTATGCATAATATGACCTGAACCTTTGTTTTTCGTTTCGGCAAGGGATGCTGGTCTAGTCATCATTATATTTACATAAAATTAAAGCATAACCATTACATATGGGCTATATAATGGTGAAATAGGCCTTGAAGAGTTATTGAATGAGATTTGGTCTCTTTGTGTTTCGTTTCGGCAAAGGGTGCAAATCTTATCATGCTTCAGTTATGATCATACATGTCTTTTAGACCATATGGATGAATTTATTACAGGACTGATGACGTTCAATTCCATTGAACATGAAAAAAACATGATGATAAAACATATAAATTTAAAATTAGTAGATTAGTGGATCCAAGGTCCGATTTATATATGATATATATAACATGCATATTGCATGTACTTTTTATTTTTCAATTACATTGCTCTCTCTTTTTTGATTACTTAAAACATTCATTGTTCATTATTCATACATCATATCATTGTTTAGTGTCACTATTTTGTTTTGTAACGTGTCTTTGTGATGTTTTGTATGTCTGTTCATTGTATGTATGCTCTCCTTATCTGGAGGAAATAAAGAATCCATCCATCCACTTTATAGTTGTGGGTTCGAGCCCCACTATTATATTTTTTTCTTTTTTTTTTTTTTTTTTTTTTCGTTATTAACATATTACATTATACTTGTCATTGTTTAAAATATTAAAATGCCCCTTTTCTTCTTTTGCTGGAATCACTAATTCTATTTTTATGTGTTATGAAGAAGAAACACGGAGCAATGTCGAGAAGCTGGCAGTCTTCAGAAATTAGTCTGAATGTTCAATTCTCTAGAGGAGAGAGATTGATAGTTTTGCATTCTGGCTCAAGGGTTGGATTTATCAAGGGTCAGAAGAAATCTGGAAGGCCAGCACAAGTACTGGAGACTACCATGACGAGATGAATGGGAACAACTTCTTCTAATGGGTAAAAAACAAGCTTATTCCGCATTTGCCAGCAGAGTCGGTTATCATCATTGATAATGCACCGTACCACAATCTTCAGGTAGACAAGTGCCCTACACAGGTTTCCAGAAAGGCAGACATTCAGGCCTGGATGACTCGACACAAGATGCACTTTAATTCTACAATGTTAAAGGCATGCAGAGCTGCTCCAGATATGCAAACGGCAGAAACCCGCCCCATCATTCGTACTAGGCAATCTATTAAAGGAACATGGACATGACTGCCTGAGACTCCCTGCCGCCCCCCCCCCCCCCCCCCCATGCAGACCTTAACGCTATTGAACTGATCTGGGCAACGATGAAAGACTACATCGTCAGACATAACATAACCTTCAAGACGGCTGACGTGATGAAGCTCGTGCAAGCAGTGACGGAAGATGAGTGGCTCTCGTGCTGCAAACATGTAGAAGATATTGAGAATGTATACTGGAAAGCAGACATAGCAGTTGAAGAGGAGGTAGAGAAGATTATAATCGAGGTGACCTCCAGTGACGAAGATACGGACACGGTAACCGAGTGCTCCGATTATTCGGACAAAGAATCTGCAGAAGAATGTTAAACTTGTGAAAACAGATGGGATGTCTGTTTTAGTGCTGAATGTATATTTTGTATTCTGTTTGTTTGTATTGGAGTTTAACGGCCCAGTCAACAATATTCAGGTCATTTTGAGCCGATCAATTTATACGTAAGCGGTTAACCTGTACAGAAACTGGCAAATTACCTTCTCGAATCAGTAGAAGTGGAGAATGACCGTAGTAAAGATTTCAAGATCAATCTCCACGAAAGAGGCAGGAATCGAACCTGCGTCGTCATTATAAAATCATAGATTAAACATATTTTATTGCATATTCATAATTACAATGGGGTTGGACACAAGTTATACAACATTAGATAGTCCTCTCCCGAATTTTGACAAGATAGTACAGATGGTATAGTGGTGAAAGTGCAACTTTTACATAAACGTATATAAGAAATGAAAAATATATGTGTTTGTATATGTATATATATATATATATATATATATATATATATATATATATATATATATATATATATATATACATATACGTACACATATACACACATACATACATACACGCAATACACATATATATGCCTATACAATACACACACACATATACACACATACATACACGCATATACATATTGATATGTATCGTACACTTCGTCATGAGCAATGGCGACAGCCCTGTCCAGTATTTAGTCTGAAAATATAACCAAGCCTTTAAACTAAAACTAACGGAGAACGCCTTTATTCGAATCTATGACTATCTTTGATGAAAGCTATAACGACATTTATGATAAGTTTGTTTATTTCGTTATTATATGTTATACATCCATTTAATAAAACATCCAAGTTGATGATAGAAACGAAACTTAAATTTCTTATAAGTTTTCGTCGTTGTATTTCAAAATATACACAGTCAAAGAAATAGTGTTGCGCGTTTTCGATTTCAGCACCGCAGTTGCAGGCTGGGGAGGGGACTATATTTACTCGATGAAGATCGGCGTTTAAGTTACTGCAGTTATGTCGAATTCTTGTTAATATTATGCTAAATTTTCTTTCTCCTATACCAAGAATATCTTTTGCCTTGTCATTGTAGTTGCGTAGCTTTGTCTTAAATTCTAATAATGTTACAGCGTTACGGATCGGTAGATCCAATTCATTCCATAGTCGTAACGTAGATTTGTTTGTATTGGAGTTTAACGGCCCAGTCAACACTATTTAGGTCATTTTTGAGCCGGTCAGTTTACCTATCAACACTTTCCTGGACAGGCTTATACGTAAGCGGTTAACCAGTACAGTGCACATTCTTTCGCATGAAACTGACAACTGCCCTTCTTGAATCAGCGGAAGGGAGAGAATGACCGTAGAAAAGATTTCATGATCAATCTCCACGAAAGACTGTTGCCGACCCCGGCGGGAGTCGAACCCGCGTCCTCCTGATCACCAGTCAGACGCGCATCCGACTGAGCCACTGAGGCCGGCAAACTTAAACGGAAAGAAGGGAGAATCGAAGGTGCATAAACGTGAAAAGGGTACTTGAAAATTTTGATTGTTTCTAAGATCATAATTTGTTGTTTCATTTACTCTGTTTGGAAGAAGATCTGATAAATATGATGGAGCTTCGTTGTGAACAATTTTGTACATTAAATTTAATTTCTTTCGTTTCCGTCTCTCTGCTAACGTGTCCCAACCCATTTCAAAGTATAAAGAGTTAATAGATGAAAAAAATTGGTAGTCCTGTTACAATTCTGGCGGCATTTAATTGAACTTGCTCTAATCTGTTAGCATCTGTCTGGTTGCAACCATCCCAGACTTCACAAGCATATTCCAATAAGGGTCTAATATAAGTGCAATATACCTTGTTCAGCGTTTCTTATGAAAATCTGTATTTCAGTTTCCTGAGGAAAGACACCTGCTTAGCAGCTGACTGGATAATTGCATCAATGTGGGCCGACCACTTATTATTTGACGCTAGTACTACTCCTAAATGTTTATGAGTTTCTACAATTTTTAGTAAAGTGTCGTCCATTTCAAGCTTAATATCATAATTAAAATAGATATTAGAAGTGACCATTACTTCGGTTTTTGTTACATTAAATAGAACAAGCCACGTTTTAGCCCAAGTACTAAGTTTACTTAAATCTTCGTTCAGTATTCTTACGATTTCGGCCGGATCAGTATAAGAGTAACTAAGTGATGTATCATCGGCAAATAAACGAGCTGTTCCAGTTAGTGAATCAGCTATATCATTTATATATAGCAGAAATAACATCGGACCAAGGACTGAGCCTTGGGGAACACCTGCTGTAACAAATTTGAATGAGGAACAAGTATTATTTATTGACACGTTTTGATGTCTCCTATATAAATAATTTTCGAACCAAGCCAGGAGATTTCCACTAATTCCATATTTTTCTAGTTTTAGTATTAACCCTCGATGCCAAACCCTATCAAAGGCTTTCGATATATCACAAAAAATGACAATTTATTTCATGGTTTTCAAGTGCTAAACATGTATGGTGAATTACTTCTATTAAATGATGAACTGTTGAATGTCCATGCAAAAATCCTGACTGGTATTTATATATAAGTGAATTAGATATAAGATGGTTGTGTACATGTTTAAATACTACTTTTTCAAATGATTTACCTACACAACTTATAAGAGAGATTGGTCTATAATTGCAAACATCAGATTTTTCGCCTTTTTTAAATACTGGCATAACAATTGCATGATTGATCAATTGTTAACGTTTCATTTATTTCCGCATCCCAATCATGCTGACGTATTAAATCGTTTAAGTGATTAAAATTTGCGTTTTTATAATTCCAAACGTCCCTATAATAACACTGAGAAAGGCTTAATGGGATTTGGAGACAGATATACGTTGCTTTGTGATCATTTATTTCGTTATCAACTGTAACTGTTCCAGAATCTAAAATAGAGCATGTATCACTTACTAAAACCGGGTCTATCAAAGTTGACGAGTTTAAAGTTACTCGAGTCGGCTCTTTAATCACATTAGTTAGGTTAAAAAGAGACAAGCAGTCACGTAACTGCACATTCGATAGCGTTAGGAAGTCTATGTTAATGTCACCGATTAATATAACATGAGGTGTATAATCCAAAGCAGATTCTATGTTGGTCTGCAATTCAGAGATAAATAATGACTGTGATGCGCCAAAATCGCTACGATAGAAGCAGCATACTAGAATAATATAAGATTTCAGATTCACCTCTACCCAAATGGTTTCAAATCTTGGATTTTCCAGGTCTTCTCGTCGTCTATACTTTAAGAGACTAGACAAGTATACCATTACACCCCCTCCATGTTGCGACCTATCTTTGCGAATAGGCAAGTCGAAACCTTGAACCTGCAATGATGCATAGTCAATATTGTTGTCTAAATGCGTTTCCGAAAAACAAAGAATATGGAAATCATCGGCTATATCATTTATATAATCAATTTTATTTCGAATGCTTCTCGTGTTTAAATGAAAAATATCTAAGGATTTTATGCCGACCATGTTTGGCCCCGGGTTTAATTCAATATCCATACATGCAAGCAGTAATACAATCTTGTAGACTAAATATTCATCATTTTTAATAAAATTTCTTAAGAAAAGTAAAATAAATGTTGTTCTAGCACAATATGCTAACAAGCGTATATTCATAGGGTATTTTGGAAAGGCTATTCTCCTGTGTGTAACACAATAGAATATTCCCACTGCTGCCCTGTACGCTGTAACATCAATCCCCATTGGGGTGTAAAAAGTAGTGTATTATGATTGATCATAAAAAAACACTATATTACATAAACATATAATAAAAGCAGTGACCTACAAAAATGCATGTCAAAACATTTTAATTTCAATTTAAAAGAACATCAAAGAAAAAGGATAACTCTATTCACGATAAAAAAAGAGTCGTGTGTGTGTGTGTGTGTGGGGGGGGGGGGGGGGGGGGGTCTGCGATCGAACCACGAATGGTCATCTTCTCGGATTTCAAACATTCCCAACACTAACCTCTTCAGCCATTTCAACTTGGTCTGTGTAAGATCCAAATTATTCTCACTTTATCGGACGGTTACTAGATTTTATCGATAAAAACGGTAAAACCCTGTCTTACCTATCGATGGTGGTATAGTCTTAAACGCCACTTTCAACTTATCCTCCGACAACAGTACTAAATGCGTTACCCTCTATAAATAAGGTCGATTATTGTTATTATTAGTATTATTATTATTCAGATTGACCTTGGCAATGAGAGAATGGTCCATGCCGTCGCAACGCAAGGTTATTCCACGACCACCAACCTCTCTACTTATAC
Organism: Lucinisca nassula; assembly: GCA_963580285.1. NCBI lineage: Eukaryota > Metazoa > Mollusca > Bivalvia > Lucinida > Lucinidae > Lucinisca > Lucinisca nassula. The sequence continues at coordinate 38,083,765 of OY757024.1, forward strand.
GCTCAGCTGTAGCCTAGATGGCAACCGATTTACTGCGGTGACGAACGGGACTAATACGGTGGTAAGTAGGTGTGTGGGTGGGACCACATACCATTACGGTAACAGACCCGTGCGACATAGTGCATTTGTTCATATCTCCAAAATCATGATGGCTACTTTTCTGATGGATACACATGATGTGTTTCTTATTTAGACTGCAAACATAGGCTGTGGGTGCTCGTCAGAACCGCCTCGTTGAGGCGGTTCTAACGAGTATCCATAACCTATGTCTTGAAGCAGAAATAAGAAAAATAAAGTAGACCCCCGTAAATCCAAGTTTTCTCTATATACAGTGGGGTTTAGGGCGGTGTTCCTTTCACGGACTTGTTCACGTGATGCAATATGGGATGTCTTGCTGGAGCGGACTATGGGGGTAAAATAGTTACCGTCTCACCCGTCATTCATATTCTCAGGCTCCCAAGGCGGTGATTCATTCAATTATTTGGCTCCATACTATAAGAGCAGATGACAGCATCCGCCCATCGGGGCTTGGAGAAATAGATTTGGCTGCATTATGCTTCAACGCAAAGCTGAAAACGACTCCACACGAATACTGGTAAACCGCTCAGTTTGTTTGTTTGTATTGGACTTTAACGGCCCAGTCAACACTATTCACTAGTATTCAGGTCATTTTTGAGCCGGTCAGTTCACCTATCCACACTTTTCCTGCTTATACGAGGGTAGGCTGAAAAGTTCTGAGCCTGACCAAGAAGCATCGAACAGCCATGAAATTTTGTATTCATTAAATCCAAACCTTTATTACATGATTTGACTCAAATGAGTTCAAGTTTACCTGCAATGACGTAGAAATTCTAGACTTTGAAAATTGATACTAGCACGTTTTTGAGAAAATGGACAAAATCTGGCATAGTGGTGTCATCAAGTACCTCCATAAAAAGGGGTTAGCTCCTAAGGACATTCATGCCGATATGGTTGCTACATTAGGGGATGATGCTCCTTCGTATGCAACCGTGAAACGGTGGGCAGCAAATTTTAAGCTGGGCAAGGACAGCCCTGAAGAGATGATGACCGGTGTGAACGACCCACAATGGCAACAACTGAGGAAACCATCAGCCAAGTGTACAGGGCCGTGATGGATGACAGGCGTTTAACTGTGAATCAGTTAGCTAACACTGTTGGCATCTCCCGTGAACGAGTAGAGAACATTCTACACAGCGAATTAGAAATGTCAAAGGTTTCCGCCAGATGGGTGCCACGGCTTTTGGCTCCTGACCAAAAGTTGACCAGACTGAACCTCTCACAAGCCAACTTGGCTATTTTTGAAGCAGACCAAGATGGTTTTCTTGAGCGTTTTGTCACTCAGGATGAGTGTTGGGTTCATCACTTTGAGCCAGAGACCAAAAGACAATCCATGCAATGGAAGCACCCTGGCTCACCCCCTCCAAAGAAGGCAAAGGTCGTCTCCTGTGCAGGGAAGGTGATGGCATCAGTGTTCTGGGATGCCAAGGGTATAATATTCATAGATTACCTTCAAAATGGCAGAACAATTAATGGGGAGTATTATGCAGATCTGCTAAAACAATTGCGAAAAGCAATTAAGGCTAAACGACCCGGAAAATTGACAAAAGGGGTCTTGTTCCATCAGGACAATGCGCCTTCTCATAAATCGGTTGTCCCAATGGCTGCTGTGCATGACTGTGGCTTCACACTTGTCGATCACCCTCCGTATTCACCTGATCTAGCTCCATCAGATTATTTCCTGTTTCCAAACATGAAAAAGCACTTGGCTGGGCAGCCTTATCGGTCAGACGAGGAGATGATAGCTGCTGTTGAGGAGTTTTTCAGGGACCAAGATGAGACCTTCTATACCACTGGGATCCAAGGACTCCAGCATTGCTTGAGGAAGTGTGTGGACAGGAAGGGAGACTATGTTGAAAAATAAGGCACTTTCAGCATGGACAAACCATTGGATCTTGGTCAGGCTCAGAACTTTTCAGCTTACCCTCGTACGTGAGCGTCTTGCCAGTACGGTGCACATTCTTTCGCCTGAAACTGACAACTGTTCTTCTTGAATCAGCGGAAGGGAGAGAATGACCGTAGAAAAGATTTCATCAACAATCTCCACGAAATAATGTTGCCGACACCGGCACGTATCGAACCCTCGTCCTCCTGATCGCCAGACAGACGCGTATCCGACTAAGCTACCGAGCCGGCTGGGATGACTTGCTGGAATGGAGTATGGGGTAAAATAGTTACCCTCCCCCCCGTTATTTATATTCACAAGGCGGCGATTCATTCAATTATTTGGCTCCATTCTAAGAGCAGAGGACACCCCCCGCCAGTCGGGCCTTGGAGAAAGAGATTAATTGGGATGCATGACACTTCCATGCAGAGCTGAAACCGACCACACATGAGTACTGGTAAACCGCTTAGAAGGTCTGAACCTGCCTAGGCAAAGTGGTGCGAGTTGGACGGTCCCAACAAATAAACCCTTTGGGCTTGTTTGGGCGGCAGGGTTTGAGATGTCATTGTATCTCAGTGTCGGTTGAAAGCGACGTCTCCAAAATGTCCTAGATAGTGTTGACGGGGACGTTAAACCTAAATTCAAACAAACAAACAAAACCAAGAGCAGCTTAGATGATGCTGCTACTTGCACCATACTTAGTCGTTCTTAGAGAAGCCTCCGTGGTCGAGTGGTTACGCTACTCGCCTTGTAAACCAGGGGTCACAGGTTCGATTCCGGGCTTCTCCAGACTTTCGGATGAGTCTTTAAACCGAGGTCCCGTCTCCATATGACCTTAGCTGTTGGTGGGACGTAAAACTGAAACACTCACTCACTCACTCGTTCTTAGCGAAAAATAAATGCAAAGTTCGTTAAAAATATCATTTCAATTGACTTTCCAATACATTCATATACTGCTGAAGTAAAACACACACATGATTGCAAGATACCACATAGCTTCTGAACTGACAGCTATCTTATTCCTTGAAGCATATCTGTTGCACTTCCATAGACAGTTACCTTGGCAACAAGCATGCAAAGTGTGAAAGAAGCAAATTGTTGGCGTTTTTCTATTGTTAGCGCTGGTAACCTTTTTGCTCATTAGAGTGGAACTGTTTTATCTCCATTGGTAGAGGGCCACCTAAGCAACATTCCTACGAAGTTTGAATCAAATTGGGCCAGGGGTATAGGAGTAGTAGTCATTTAAAGATTTATCTTTTTTAGCACTGGCGGTCATCTTGTTCATCGGAGTGGAACCATTTAGCTTCGTTCGGTAGAGAGCCATCTACGTCGTGGAAGCACCATTACAGTGAAGTTTGAATCAAACATGCCCAAGGGTTTAGTAGATTTATGAGTTGGTGGTTCCCTTTGACAATACAGAGGTATCTTGTATTTCACTATCTGGGCACCTTGTCGACATTGAGGGTCAGGTCCTAGAGTACCAGACGGATATGAACCGGCTCACTCTAACTAACAATGCCTTAACGCTATATAAAACCAGTGGGCCCCAGGGCAGGTCCATTTTTTGCCACAGGGCCAATAGGTGATGCTTCATTCCAAATATCGAAGACTTGGGCCTTGTAGTTTCAGATAAGAAGATTTTTTAAAGGTTTTCTAAATATAAGTCTATGTAAAACCGGTGTGCCCCGGGTTTCGGTCATTTTTGGCCCAATGGCTATAATTTTAACAATCTGCGTAGAGGTCCACTAGATGAAGCTTCATACCAAACATCAAAGTCCTGGGCCTTCTGGTTTCTGACGAGGAGTTTTTAAAAGTGTTCCCCTATATAAGTCTTTGCTGAACGGATGGTTCCTGGGGTGGGGCCATTTTTGGCTAATTTGAACAATCTTGGTAGAGGTCACAAAGATGATGCTTCATGCCAAATACCAAAGGTCTGGAGCTTTTGGATTCAGAAAAGACAATTTTATATAAGTCCACGCACATTTTAGGCAATTTAAAAACTAATATGTCTGTTTTGTTTCATTTTTGCTTAATTTGAGGTTTAACGTCCCCTTCAACACTATAGAGGTCATTTTGGAGACGCTGCTTCCAATTTTTTGGACTTGCACCCGACATAAAGATGAAATGACGTCCCAAGCCCTGCCACCAAGTGAAAACAATAGAGTTTATATGCATGGACGGTACGACTCACACCACTTTGCCCGGGCTGGCTTGGACCCTCTATGCAGTTTAGCAGTACTCATGTGTGGTCGTGGAAGCATCTATTTCTCCAAACCCCGATATGCGGGGGCCAACTTTTCTCATTTAGCAAATCATTATTTCGCATTTAATCATACAATATAGTCCCCGCCCATAGGGGCTTGAAGAAATATATGGGCTGCATGATGCTTCCACGCAGAGCTGAATCCGGCCCGCACACTAGTACTGGTAAACCGCTCAGAGGATTTAATACTGTTCAGGTACCGCGGTGCGAGGCGGACCGTCCATGCTAATAAACCCTACTGGTTTCATTTGGCGACAGGGCTTGAGATGACATTTCAACGCATTTACATAGGCGTGTTTTCGTCATGTAATTTTTGCAGAAAGGTAGGGTATATAAGAAATCAAAGCACTGAAAGAACTGATATGTCGATTGTCTAAAAAAATGAACGGTGACCTAGACTGCTAACATTCCGTTTCATCATTACATTCCTATACTGTTAGCCAACAGTGTAGACCCTGATCAGACGCCGCGTCATGCGGCGTCTGATCTGGGTCTACCCTGTTTGTCAAACCAAACACACGATTCCAGATAACCCTAACGCGCTATTTTTCTATAAATAACCGTTACCTTGACATCCTACAAATCAGTGATAGTCACGAAAACTTTAGCACTGAAGAGTCTCTATGCTTAGTGACTTTGGGTCGATTGACAAACAATCGGCCCAAACTCACGCTGACATCGAAGACTCCGATCAGCCTGCACATCCGTGCACAGCTTGATCACAGTCTCCACAGTCCGCTCTTCGGAAGACCCAGGGCTCATACAAAAAGCAAGAGAAAGGTGATAACTCCGAATGTACTTTGCGCATAAGTACATTGATCTGAGCCACACACACATTAACGGCCCCCGCCCATCGGGGCTTGAAGAAATAGATGGGCTGCATGATGCTTCCACGCAGAGCTAAAACCGACCGCACACGAGTACTGGTAAACCGCTTAGACGATCTAAGCCTGCCTAGGCAAAGCGGTGCGAGTCGGACCGTCCGTGCTTATAAACCCTATTGGTTTCATTGGGCGACAGGGCTTGAGATGTCATTTCATCTCAGTGTCGGGTAAAGGTCCCACAAAATTGGATGCAACGTCTCCAAATTGACCGATACAGTGTTGACGGGGGCGTTAAACCTCAAATCAAACAAACAAAACAAAACAAATTCCAGATAACCCTAACGCGGCTATTTTTCTATAAATAACCGTTACCTGGGCATCCTACAAATCAGTGATAGGCACATTGACTTTAGCACTGCGGAGTCTCTATGCTTATTGACTTTGGGTCGATTGACTAACAATCGGCCGGAACACACGCTGATATTGAAGACTCCGATCAGCCTACACATCCGTGCACAGCCTGATAAGAGTCTTCACAGTCCGCTCTTTGGACGACCCAGGGCTCATACATAAATCATGCAAAAGGTGATGACTCCGAATATACTATGCGAAATGAGCCACTCGCAGTTTTGACCGGCTTGAATGTAATTTTCATTTGCAGACATTCAGTGGTACTGGAACCAGCTACTCAACAATCAAGAAACAAGTACTTCCGGTTCCGGCTCAGTGTAGATACATCCGGTTTAAACCTAAAACATGGACAGGAAGTCAGCCGGGTTTCAGAGTCGAAGTCTACGCATGTGAAGCTTAAAACAAATGCCTGGATTCATGTTTGAATTTTATATAACAGCGAGTGTTATGATGCTTAATTAATTAAGTAAACAGGAACTTTAACTTTGACAACAACCAAGCAGACCCAGTATTGGTTGAATCTTCACATTTTCATGTCGACACCAAAATATCTCTGGGAGCACAAAACTATTTACAAATTTGCGAGCCCTTTAACCATATAAGCCTAGCGTTCTCTAAAATGGACATTGGCAAACAGTGTAGACCCAAATTAGACGCCGCAGGTCGCGGCGTCTGATCCGGGTCTACACAGTTTGTTTGAAGTTTTGAAAAAAAGAAAGAAAAGAAAACTGAAAGTATATACAGGAATGTGCGTTTTTCCTTACATCCACAATAATCTATGTTAATGAGGTAAAAACAGTATATAAATAAAGGGAGGAAATTGTTGCCCTATTCGTTACTATATGGGACGCGCCATGAAAAAAAAACCTGGATCAGCCTGTTCATCCGGGCAGTAGAATCACCATCTTAGTGTTGACTGCTTGGGTGCTACAATACCTCAAAACTCTTCCTTTTCTGTGTGTCTGAGCATGTCAGTTTAAGAGTATTCCCCTTAGACATATCGAAAGAGAAACTACTTTTGCAGGAGTAGCCCCACCCCTTAAGGCGTATTTATTTCCCTTATGGGGAACTTATAACAGCCGCAGTCATTTTCGCAAATTTTACGTCTTGCAATGCCATTATGGAGTAAGCCCATGGGGACATGGAAACGAAAAACAACAGAACATAACTACTACTACTCACAAAGTGTGGCTGGTTGCGGTAGCTCAGTCGGCTGCAGTCTGACTGGTGATAAGGAAGACTCGGGTTCGATACCTACCGGGGTCGGCAACATTCTTTCGTGGAGATTGATTATGAAATCTTTTCTATGGTCATTCTCTCCCTTCCGCTGATTCAGGAAGGGCAGGGGTCAGTTTTGGGCGACAGAATGTGCACTGAACTGGTAAACCGCTTACGGATAAGCCTGCTCAGGAAAAGCGTGGATAGGTACACTGACAGGCCCAAACATGACCCAAATCAGTGTTGACTGGGCCGTTAAATACAAATAAACAAAACTTGCAAAGTTTACTTTACACAGATAGGAACAGATTTATATATTCTGAACAGCTTTCGGTATAAGCTGATAGCTCTAATAATACGTATACGTAAGTGTTGGAAAAAACAGAGAACGTTATTTTTCCTCATTTATAAAGATCGCTGGGAATCACGAAAACACGCCTATATAATTTTGACCCCCTTGAACCCCACTTTTATATAGTAAAACTGTGGTTTCCGGGGGCACACCTTAATATATATAGATTATGCTCCAACGGCGATATATTCATTGTCCGTATAGACATACCTCACTTTCTTCCGCTATATCATCAATTGGAGCATATATTATTATACCACAATTTTCCGACGGCGATACAAACTATATCGCCGACTTCCAACGGCGATATATTCATTGTCCGTATAGACATACCTCACTTTCTTCCGCTATATCATCAATTGGAGCATATATTATTATACCACAATTTTCCGACGGCGATACAAACTATATCGCCGACTTCCAACGGCGACATACCCAAAAACCAGTACTATCTATATATAGACACATCTTACCACATATATATTTTACCGCAGAACAAAACAACAATGGTTTTGTGTGAGCTAGATAAATATATCACTTTAAAACATGACATCAAAGAAAAAAAGTCAGAGATAAACAGTGACCAAAAAAAAACAGCTAATAGAACAGGGGAGGCAAGAGGCTCTTGCTGTCATTCAAAAGAACATAAAAAGTACGTGTTCAACTGCTGTAGCAGTTTTTCTGAGTATGAACCACCGCCGGGATATCCATTGTAAAATTTAAATTTCCCGCCTCAACCATTTTTCATAAAAATCCCCATATCTATTTTTAGCTTTCTAGGAATCCTCCATAACTATTTTAGCTTTCTAGGAATCCCCATAGTTTAAGCTTTCTAGGAATCCCCCATATCTATTTTTAGCTTTCTAGGAATCCCCATATCTATTTTCTATTTTTAGTTTTTCCTGGAAATCCCTTTTTATTTTTAGATTAAACTGGATTGCTTCCCTTGAAAATATGCAAATTTTTTAATGCATTTTTTTCAATAATTTTCAAAAGTGATTGGAATATTAGAGGCTCACATTAAATATTTGGTTGTGTCTGTTAATGAACGGTTGTCTGTCCCTTCGTATGACGTTCATCTGTCTGTTTAAGGGTAAATATCTCCCCGTTTATATCTGGATTGATTCCCTTGAAAATATGCAAATTTTAAAACCATAAGTTTGTGATTTGTAAAAAGTGTTAGTATATATACATTTCGATTTTTTATAGTAATTGGTCGTGTCTGTTACAGCATGGTTTGTCTAGTCTCTGAGTATGACGCTCACCTGTCTGTTTAAGGGTAAATGGCTTGCTCGATGCCATGCATTTGTGAAGGGTGACTTTGATGGGTTGCGCGCGCACAAATAGAATTCTCCCTGTTGAAGTCGCCATTCACAATGCATTGTGCTCACCTTACCTCAGACCGGTCTAGCTGTTCGTTTCGGCTAGGCTGGGAATATGGGGTTAAAGGTGACCCTGGGGCGGAGAGCTTGTCGTGAGCCTACAGGCAGGAGTTCTTAAGAAAGGGGGCTGGCAGCCACTACCCGGTGCTGGGGTGTGTGTGTAAAGAATTCTGCCCAGTGCCGGGTGGTTAAAAAGTGCTGTAACAGATGCGGCTTTTGCTATTTTTTTTTTCGTGGGGGAGGTGGGGCTTGAACAATTTGCGGTAAAAAATGTATGATTTTCTAAAAATGTTGACTATAAGGTCTGAAAAACAGATTCATGAGATGAGACTAAAGAAAATCCCTACCTGAGAGCCTGTGGTGAGAATAGCTTGGTGAGGGGTAGAGTATTCTGGTCTGAATCTATTGGCGATACCTTCGAATGAAGCTTTTGTACAAACTTGCATTTGTACATAACTATATATAAGCTGTGTACCCCAAAACGATATCGCATAGGTCAACAACTGATAAACCCTTATCACAAGGTGTGATGCGTCTCAGTCAGTGTTCAGATAACAATAATTAGAGGTGATATTAAAAATCTGCTCCGACAAAAGTCGCAGATAGACACTATATAGAAACATATTAAAAGGAATTTTGAAAATTCCACTTTGGGGCAAAAACTTTAACCCCTCCTGAAAGTGCCTTTACATAATCCAATGACCACCAGATTTTGCACATATAACAAGACTTTAAGGCTGTATAACATATTAAAATTCCAAGTTCCTATGACAACTTTTGGAATTTCAGAAAGTCTTTGAGTCTTCCTGAAAGTGGAATCCCATCAACCGATTTGTCCCAGTTTTTGCATATGTATTTGGGTTGCATATATACATATTATCACAAAATTTCAAAGTTCTAGCATCATTTTGGAATTTCCTGCAAGTCTTTGAATTGTTGTAAAATAACATTGGTTCAACCAATTACCACCAAACTTTGTACATATGTTTCAACATACAAAATGCACATTCTTATAAATTTTCAACATTGTAGGTCGGAAGTGAAGCAAAAAAAAAAAAATATTAACTTTCATATTTCGGTGGTGGGTCATTTACTATTGTAATTTTATTGAATAAAATCAAGCATTTTCTATCTTTTTTTTCATTTCATTCTTCGCTTGAGCCTTACCTTCCTCAATAAGTTTCTTTCTCTCACTTTCACTCAATCCTGTTTGTTTTGAATGTATATTGTCTTTGAGTTTATTATATTTGTCCAACTCATCCAACACAAGTTTAAATTCATTCTCAGATATCTGTCCGTCTGTCAAAGCCTTAGAAATCAAATCCTTTATACTATTCAACTTACTATCAGCAATAGTTTTAATCACATAATGTTTCTGTGCTTTTGAAGTCATTTTACGCCTAATTAGTTTAACACACACACCCAAACTCCCACACACAACAGCACCAATCTCTAAAGGCAACATAATTGGAACAGCCAATCCAACACCTGCCAAAATAACACTTGTTGATATCAAACCTGTATCAACACCGTCGGTAATATTTATACCTCGTTTATACTTTTTATACAATGCTTTTCTCACATCTCTCTCATTAATTAACGTCTTCTCTATCTCAGATATCTTCTGTAATCTATAGTTCTGCCCATCTTCAACAGGCAATTCAGGATATAATGGTGCAGTAGGTTGTTTCATTTTTTTCTTGATAACATATATTTTTTTTTATTCAATAAATAATTCAATTATCATCGAAGCCACAGTATTAACACATGTAGCATTATTAGTCTGGCAAACAAAATCAATTGCATCACCAGCTTCAACCTTTAACGGTGTATCAAAGTTATCGTGTTTCCTTAAAATATTATTCAATAATATACCATATCCTGCTTGTGGATTTCCATTTATAGAAACAACAACAGATACATCACCTTTTGTTCTTTTACTCGATAACCCCACACCCAATATTTGACCTGGAAAGTTCATCACATATCCACAACCTACCTCTCTACCACCATTACCAAAACTTAACACTTCATTCTCCTGCAATGATCCTTTACTCTCTGCACAGATGCTTATCAATTTTTTGTCTGACATATTTTCAACTTTATTGTATAACAACCGATGATTGACATACATATCCCGAAATCTATCTTGAAGTCCTGTATGTCTATCATTCAATGTATTTAGTTGTGTAAATGCTTGACTTCTCATATTAAATATTTCTTGTTTCAGCCCCAATGCATCTACGTGTTTTCTCTTAGCACCAAATATACTCATTTTTTTATTATAATTATATAATTTCCAAAACGCAATTAATTGGTAGATGATTAATTACCTTGTTGTTATTTTCATCCCTGATTTCTAATTTCAATTCTGCTATAGCATCATTCACCAAACACTTATATTCTGGATGCTCAAATCTCACTGTTGTTATCTCTCCAAACTCTTTATTTTCCACTGGAACAACAGCCAACACAGTACTCGGCATACCATCTAAATAATTATTTGAAGTATTAATCTGTTCCAAATGAACATACAATGATTTATAAACAGCAAAATCTACAGCTCTCTCACCATAATGAGTTTCATTAACAGCAAACTTTCGCTTATTTCCAAACCCCAACATTTGTTTTAAGCCCTTGCTTATCTTCAATTCATCCGGTGTAATTAAAGAAGCAATTCCATTTGTTTCATTTACAGATAATGTAATATTATTACTTTGAAATAAATCTGCTATTTGTTGGAAACTATAATAACCATCTATAATCTTATGAGGTCTGTCTTTAGTCTTCTGCAAATATTCATCAACAACATTATACCATCCAACACCATATGTTATAGGTTTCAAACCAATACGTTTATTCCCATCTCTGTTATCAATGTATTGTTGCAAGTTTATTGTCTTGTCAATATTCGAAATTGTATGATACATTTTTATTTTTTATATATAATCAATAATAAAAATGATACCTAAAGAATTCAAGTACAATCCCAATGCATCATATAACCCCAATACTAAATATACCGAAAAGAATATTGAACTTATAAAACAAACGATTTATGTTAATAAAGACGACGATTTTCCAGTAAAGTTTCCCGACTTATTTCAAAACTATCAAAATCCAACATTACACACCAATGAACCGTGGAATACATGGCTTCATTCATCATTTGACTGGTCGCAATGTCAATTAAATTTTGCTGTTTGGTGTGCCACTGCAGGATGTGGAGTAAGTTATCAAGACCATTTGCAAAACACTTCAGGACTAACTAAAACAGTATATACATTTCATGTTTATTATTGTATTGCTCGTATTTTGAAAGAACTTAAAACACCTTTACCAACAGATGAATCATTTTGTTATTACAAAAACCCATACGACAAAGCAACCTATCAAAAGTTATGCAATGAATTCAATGTTTCACCTAATACAGATTGGCGTCAAAAATTAGAAAGTAGTTCTAAATGCAGTGGTCTAGGGAGTTACACACAATATTTTAAACCAAGTGGAAAATATAGACAAGAACATCGAAGTGAAGGTCCATTCTTTAATCCAAATGATAAAATAGAACATACAGTAGATATAAGTGACGCCTGGACAATGTTTATATTAGACAAATCAGAAGGATTAACAAAAACAGGTATTGAACGAATTAACGAAAGTATTAGAATGTTTGTATGGGCACTATTAGCAGCACAATCTCAAACACGTGTAGAAATTCTAAAAATAGGCACAGGATTTGATGCTCAGAAACAATTTCTTGCTAACATTGAAGATGCTATTAATAGTCCAGTTGATTTACCAAGTCAAATACAAAGATATCAAAACACACTCAAATATGCAAGAAGTAAAGTAGATTTTGTTTATGGTATTGGATTATATATGTCTCCCAGTGATATGGTTTTACAAGTTGGCACTATCGCTGGATATAATAATAAAATTGTAATTGCAACAGAAAATCAAACACTTGGTTTCAATAGTGATGTAAATGTTAAACCTGTTGCATCTGCTACACAACCTGCAACTAAACAAGGCACACAAACAAAGAAATCTCTACCAGATTATCATCAACAAGCAGTTGATTATGCAAAGAAACACAATCTGTCAAAAAGTTGGGTTGATGGTGCTGGTACCTCCGATGCTAGAATAGCAGATTGGTTTAATCATCACAAACTTGCTAACCAATCTACTACAAAGAAATCTCTACCACAATCTCTACAAGGCACACCAACAAATAAATCTCTACCACAATCTCATCAATCTCTACCAGAAAAAAAAGAAGCCATACAACATGAAGACAACAAAACAGCATTAATAGTAGGAAGTATAGTAATTGGACTATTAATTATGTATGAAATTTATTAAGTTCTTTTTTTTCTTATAAACGCTCTCGCAGATGCATATAACAATCCAGCAACCAATACAACTAATGCCCATAAATGTTCTCCAAACCAACCAACAACTTTACCCGCAGAAGACAACAACCAAGACACAATAGAACCAATAACACCTGGTAATGCAGTAGCTACTTTTCCTGCAAGGGTAGAAAGTAATTTACCAAGATTTGATAATTGTTTCTTAACCCAATCTTTAACACCACCTTTTGGTGGAGAAGGAGGGGTTGAAGTAGTACCACCACCAGTAGGAATAACAGCCTCAACAATAACTCCAATAATCATTCCAAAAGCGGTTAAAATACTAACAATTGTAATGCCTTGTTCTCTGAATAATGTTCTAATTCTTTCACCCAATGTAGTGTCTTCTTTTAATACTTTGTTTATAGTCTCTTTGATTCTATTTACCTGACTACGTAGTTTATCTTTATTAACATTAATAACTTCCAATCTTGCACTTCTCTCACTTTCTAACTCTTTGATTCGACTACTTATCCTCTCTATTTGAAATTCATCATTGTCTGCTTTGGCTTGTTCTAATTTTGTATTTTCTTTTGCTAAGTCTTTATTTGTTTCATTCAGTTTTGCCAATTCATTTGCTATCTCTTCTTTGACTGTTGTCATTGCATTTGCTATTCCATCAATCTCTCTTTTTGTCCAATCTGTTTGTGTTTCTTGTTCATTAGTAAATGATGTCTCCAATGTTTTCACAGCAGTTTCTACATCAACTGTTGTATTTAATAGTTCTTGAGTTTGTTCTTGTGATGATATATCTTGTAAAGGTATTTCTTCTTCTGTTTGTGTTATTTGAGTTCTCGTTTGAAGTAATTGTGTGAATGCTTTTCTACCTTCTTTAAGTCTTGTAGCAGAAGGTTTAAAATCATCTACACCTAATACATTCCTAACAAAATCAACACCATATTTCCTTTGCAAAGTATTAAATGATAAAAATGTTGCTATTTCATCAGGGTTGTTAGATTTATACCATGTTAATGCAACATCATCACCAGCTTCATCTTTAGTATATAACATTGGTCTTCCAAACTTATCCTTCTTGAGAGACAAACCTTTGACTTTGCGTGTAGGTTCTTCATTCCTTTCGTAAAATCTATCTATCATTTGTTTACCTATGCTATTACGCAGAGTTTTCCAATCATCACCGGTTAAATCATTCAAACCAGCAAACTGACTATTTAATGTTCTCTGAAACTGCTCTTCATCTGTAAAAGATGTTTCTGCTTCTTCATCATAATCCTCCCTGTCATACTCAGGATTTTCAAATTCAGCCATTATTTATTTATTATTTAAAAATATTTTTTATCTTTTAATAAAAACATGTCAGCTTACGGAGATAAACTAAACCCTTACAGAAAATTAAGAGAACCACGAGGTGTGAGAGGCATCCGCCAAAGTGTAGTAATAACAAATAACCCTTCAACTATTGACCAAAATCAACAATTGTTAGTGAGATTTCCTAATCTAAGTGGTAATGATGTTATTGTTCCCGGAACAGTCAGATTAGCATTTGAAATTGAACTAAACTCTAAAGATGCAAATGCAACTATATTCCAAAACATAGGAAGAGCAATAATTAAGAAAACAACAATTAGAATTAGTGGAAATGAAATCATGTCAATTGATGACAGCGACATCTATCATTGTTATATTGATTTATGGAAGACTATTACAGAACGTGTAAATATGGCATACCAAGGCATTGGCAAAGAGAACATGTTGAAACATAGAGTGGGTGCAGGAAACGCAACAGCAGATAAAGAAGATCAAGCCATCGCAAAAGCATATGGAAACAGGTTTTGCATCCCACTTGATTTTGAATTATTGGAAACCCATATGCCTTTTTATCAAGCTGGATTAGGAGATAGACTTGAATATGAACTTACATTCAATGATTATAATAAAGTAATTAAATCAGGCGATGCAACTTCATCTTATACAATCAAAAATATTTGTTTGGAATTTGATATTGTTTCTGATACTGAATTAGCAAGACAAATAAGACAGCAAGTTGATGGTAAAATGGTTATTTTGTATGACAGAATACTAAGACACAGAAAAATACCTAAAAACAAATCTGATACACTATGGAATATCAATCTAAATGTTCCTGCAAGAAGTATGAAAGGAATTCTTATGCTATTCGAAGATCCTGAAAGGGCCAGCACAGAAGAATATTATAATCCAGAAATTACAAAAGTGGAAATGACAATAGAAGGGATTCCGAATCAATTGTATAGTCAAGGAATGAAGTCCCACCAACACTGGGACGAAATAAATAAATTCTTTGCTTTGAATTCAAAAAGAAACAAAGAAACAAGTATGGTCATTAAAGATTTATATTTTACTGATACAACAATAGAGAAATATCTAACGAACAGGTATGCTTTATGGTTGGATTTACGTTCAACTGATGATAATACACTTCATGGTTCTGGAAGAAGAATTGAAAATGCATCAGAAGGTATCACAATACAAATAACGAAAGAAGCAGGAGCAGATGAACCAATCAATCTTTATTTGTTTGTTATACAAGATGCACAAATCAACTTTGAAGATGGTAGATTTAAAGAAGTCAGTTATTAATATTTTTTTACAAATAAAAATGGAACTACCAAAATATCCTCATTGTGCTATTATATGTGGTCAAACTGGATGCGGGAAAACAGAGTTTGTCCTTGACCTTTTGGAAGAGGAATATCGTCAAGTATTTAAACATATTGTTATACTTTGCCCAACCATTCAATGGAACAAGGCTTATAAAAATCGTGAGTGGATTGGTGATGTCAGGAAACCTAAAACAAAGAATCTTATAATTGTTAATCCTATTATTAATGATGAAGAGAAATTACAAGAACTACTAAGAATGTTCTTTAATAAATATGCTGGTCATTCTACTCTCTACATTATTGATGATTGCAGTGCAACGAAAGAACTAACAAAGAAAAAAGATATGTTATCAGAATTAGCATTTTCTGGTAGGCATGCAGAACAATCAGTGTGGGTTATTTCGCAGAGATATAATTCTGTGTTAAAAGATTTAAGAGAACAAACAAAATGGCTATGCATGTTCTACACAAAAGATAGAGATAGTTTTGAAAATTGTTTAAGAGAGAATGATGTTATTCCTACTTTGGAAGAACGACAGAGAATAAAAGAAGAACTGAAAAAAAAGAAGCATCGTAAGTTAATTTTGAAGACTGACCAGCCTACTGGTTATTGGTTGGTTGATTGATTATTTTTTTTTAGCAATGATTAAGTAATGTTTATGCAATGCTATAGCAAATCTTAAGTAATGCTATAGCAAATCTTAAGTAATGTTTTAAGTAAAATAGCAATACTAAAAAACAATGCTGTTAGAAATATTATCAATCACTGCAATCTTATCAATAATCATAACAAACACTGCAATCTTATTAATAGTCGGATATGCGATGTTTTATTTTTTAAAAATAAAAAATAAATTACATAAAATAAAAATGAATGCTGAAGAATTATTACAAGACATTGAATATGAAAGCACTTATGTAGAAAATAATGAACAAGAAACAAAACGTGAGCGATTATCAGCCATTGTTGCTGGTGGTGGTAGTAAGCAGTATCTTGGTAAAGACTTACAACTATCAGACATTGATACAATGACAGCAGAACAAATAAACAAACTTTACTGCAGATATGAAGCAAGATTGGGAGCAAGTATGACTAAGACATTGGGTAATTCTTTCATTAGCTTATACGTGATGGGTGTATCAAAGTATTTCAATGTTGTTAATCCACCTAAACTGATACAAGACTTAGAGGAAGACCCTTTTATCAATCACGCTTTGACAAGTTCATGTTGTGAATTGTACTATAGATATGGAATGTATCTTGCTCCATTAACTGCAATGCTAACAACAGCAAGACATATTGATTTTAATAAAAAAGAAAATATTTCCTTAGAAAAAGATGAGCGAAGTTAATGAAACTGTTAAAACAAAAGACCCAAGACGAGTATCTGCTGGTAAGAAAGGTGCAGAAGCAAGAAAAAGAAATGCAGAATTAAGAAGAAAGG
This sequence comes from Lucinisca nassula, assembly GCA_963580285.1. Taxonomy (NCBI): domain Eukaryota; kingdom Metazoa; phylum Mollusca; class Bivalvia; order Lucinida; family Lucinidae; genus Lucinisca; species Lucinisca nassula. The sequence goes on from OY757024.1 coordinate 38,100,641, forward strand.
AGGCTGAAACTATAAAGAAAGAAAACATGGAATTAAAATCTATAACAAGAGATGATGATGATGTGCAAACAAACAATTCACAGAATATAAATATATACAAAAATTATATACCATTATGTATAACAATTGGAGTTGTTGGAATAGGATTGTATATGTACAAGTCTAAACAAGTTGTACCACAACAACCTATGATGCAACAACCTGCACCTATTATACAACAAAAAGAAATTGACCCATTTGAATTTAATTAATTTAAAAAAATAATATTCTCATTAAAAAAAATGACAACCTCAATAGACGGAAAACAAATTGCAAACATGTTATATCATGCCGGAGTGGAAACTGTATTAACTGTTGGATATTCAGAATTAGGAAGAAAACTATTGAAAAGACCAGCACCAAAAGTAGATTTTAATATGACAGATATTGGTATGTTGTCCATTGATATATTACTTGCAATGGCAACAAAGGATATGCTTGTTAAGCAAGGTATTATTCCTGCGGATATTATGAAGTAATTTTAATATTTTTTTTTCCATTATATAAAAATGGCAAGTGCAGTAGCATTAATGGTTGGAGGAGCAATTACAAACGCCTTAGCCTTTTCAGGTAGTAATTATTTATTTTCACATATGGGTAGTAATAGTGATAAAGAGAGAAAAAGACATGATAAGGCGATGGAACAATTAGAATCAGCAACAACTGCGTGGAATGAGAAGAGAACAGAAAGATTGGATTTTATTAATGAGCAACTGAAGAAGGAACATCATGCTGTGGATGAGTTCAGTGATGCTGACACTGCTATGAAACAATATTATTATATTACAGGAAAACAATTGCCAGATAATTTATCCACACCATTACCACCAAAACCTACATTGAGTGATTTTTACACTCCATCAGAAGACCAGAAAAATAGAGAGATTGCATTTGTTGTTGGTGGTATGGCATTGACAGGATTTGTTGCTTGGAAGTTGATGTAGGTAAAAAAAAATTATTTTTTGACATAATCTTTCTTTGGAAAAACTAAATCATAAGCATGATATTTATTTTTTTTATTATTCTTACATGGTTTCAAACCAAGTGGTCTTACATAAAATGGTGGTTCTTTACCTTCTATCTTCTTTGTGAGATGTGCAGGACTCCATACTTCACCATTGTCTTTGAGAGTTAAAATTACACTCACACCATTGTCTGTGTTAATTTCTCTGTAGTCGGTGATTGTATAAATGTTGTTGATTTCTAAATCAGTCCATTTCTTTGTGTCAAATTGACTTTGTTCCTTTAACAGCTCTTCAAACTCTTCTTTTGTAGGTGTATAGTCATCATCAAGCAATTGTGCTATATTTTGCGTTTGTGCGTTCTTTGACATCTTTTTATATATAAATATTTTTTCTTAAATAAAAATAAATGGAGAAGATATACTATAGTCCAAAAGGTTTCTGGAAAGGACACTCAGCTGTTGGTAAGTTAACAAAAGAAGCAAAGGTTAGTCAGAAACAAGCATTAGAGTTCTTAAAGAAACAAGCAGTATGGCAAATATATTTACCTGCACCTAAGAAAATAATAAGACCTAAATTTGATGTGTCTGCAGAGAATGAAGTTCATCAAGCTGATTTGTTGTTTTTACCTCACGATACTATTGGTAGAAAAACATACAAGTATGCATTAACAGTGGTTGATATTGGAACAAGATATAAAGAAGCCGAACCTTTGACGTCGAAAGATAGTAAAGAAGTTGCAAATGCTTTTGAGAAGATTTATAAAAGACATTTGAAGTATCCTAAACTATTGCAAGTTGATCCTGGTAGAGAATTTATGAGTTCCGTTTCAACTTTGATGGAAAAGCATAATACCAAAATAAGAAGAGGTAGAAAAGAAATACACAGAGACCAAGGAATAGTAGAAAGATTTAATAGAACCTTAGCAGAAAGATTGTTTGGTTATCAGTATGCTAAAGAGATTGATACTAAAAAAAGAAACAGAGAATGGGTTAAGAGATTATCTGATGTTATTAAAGCATTAAATAAGGAGACGAAAAAACCTCCTCCAATTATAACAAGAAAAGTTGATGCTGAAATTTGTCCTTATGTAAATGTTAGATATTTGTATCAACCTGGAGAATTAGAAGGTGGTGGAAAGAGAAGGGCTACTGACCCAGTATGGTCTGTTGATATTCATAAGATTGACTATCATATTATAACGCAGGGAATAAGAGTTTATTATTTGAAATCTCCTGCACCTAAGAGAGGGTTTGTCAAAGAGGAATTACTTATTGTTCCGGCTGATACCCATACGCGTATGTCGTGATTCCATCTGGTGCTATGTATCTTTTTGTGTCTAAAGGAGAAAGTGTAGTCTTATTTACTTTTAATCCATATATGTTGTGATGCATTGAGCGTAGCATGTTCATTGAGTGTGTGTATTTCTTTTTGTTGAATAATGCATCTCTGTAGTTTTCAAAATTGATTTGTTTTTTTGATTACATATTTTTTTGTTCCTTTCGCTTTTTTGATGACTTGTTCATCTGCTCTTAATACTGAATATAATTTAGGACGAAGACCAATATATTCTGATATTGAAACACCATCACATTCATCCTTCATCTTACCTATGACCTTCTTGTTTGTTTCATCGTATAGTGGATGTTCTTTTGGATAATCAGAGAAATCGTATTCATCTTTCATTTCAGACATATCTTTGTAAGCATCTTTGGTTTTGATATCTACTAATAAACTGTCTGTGTCGGTGTATAACAAGGTGCAGTTATCACCATACTTCTTTTTCAATGTATTATAATACCAATCATACATAAGATGTTTTGATAAATCTAAAACACAGAAGCCAACATATATTGGTTTATTTAGAGTTAATCTTGTTTTATTCACTTGAATGGCAGATAACTCATCAGAGAACTTTACTCTACGATTGAAGTTTGGTTTGGCTATTATCTTGCGGATTTTTTCATTTTCACTGCCATCTGTTTTGACTAATTTAATATCAACTCTTTTACGTATGTTTTCCATTGTTTTGCCAAATACTGAGTTGTTCATAAGTTTAAAGAAATCTTTTTCAAATGTAGTCTTTGCTTTTTTACGTAATTCTGTATTCAGACGTATGTAAGGTTCCATCCAAGGTTTCTCATCAAATTCTAATATTCTGTGTATTTTTGTTATTTTCATACCAAGTTGTTTGTATAGTCTCAAGTTCTTGTAATGTACTACATATTTCTTCTTATCCATTAGATTGGGGACAAGTTTTTCTGTTTTTAACATACTATTTTCAATTAGTTCATTTTGATAGTCGGATAACCATTCTTTTTTAATTGCTAATTTTTCAGGTGCAAGTGGATAGTCGTTATGTAGTTTATGTAAATGTTTGGGATATTCTAAATCTACTTCATATATTCTTCCTCTACCTTTTTTTAGTGGTTGAAGTTCTCCATCTATTAAATCTTTATTAGTTATCCATTTGAAACCACCATATGGAAGTGGTTGGCTCATTGAATGACCATATAAATTATTTGCATCTAAATACATTATGTAATTGTCTCCTTCATCTGGATTATAATCTGCGACATATTTATTGTTTGCTTTTGCGTGTCTTTTAGAAACCATACTTATTCCACCTCTCATTCCTTTTTCAATGAAAAGATGCATATCCAAATCTGATAGAAGTTGTAATTCTATTTTTGTGTATTTTAGAAGAGCATCCCAAGATAGACCAGGTGCAGTGTAGTAATGTAGAGGGTCAAGTTTATAGTTATTCATACAGGTTTCTCTAAACTTTTGAAAAACATCTGCAAGTAAGAGAACATCTGTTTTGAGATATAAATCATGATAATCACCAAGTGTTTTACAGTTAAATTGTTTCCATACTTTTTGAGCGTGTTCATAGTCTTTTTGTTTGATACTTTCATCTGTAAGACTGCTGTAGAATTTGTCTATGGGTGGTAGTTGTGTTTCATCAAATCTATCAAAACTATCAATGTATTCATATGGATAGATACCTTTACGAGCAAGAAGATGTGAGTTAGTTGTATGTTTTACAGTTAATGGTAAGTCTGATTTGTTGAGTTTTTTATATCTTGTATTGTGACATTTTTTACATTTCGCTGTTAATAACCAATTTTCATTGATGTTTATTTCTTCTGTACCTTTACATTTTTCACATTCTGTCTTTACACCAATTGCTCCATCTACCAACTTTTCAAGAGAGGAAGCCATAAATTGAAAACTGTCTAAGAATTTCAGTTGTCCAATACTGAATGAGATGAATTTCTCTGAATTATTTGCAATACAAGTAATGTTTCCACTTGCTTTGTGTATTTTCTGCATTATTAGATGGCTATCATAACCTTTTAAGTTGTGGAAGATAACTGGAATTTTGGTTTTATTTGGTTTGATTGCAAGTTTGAGATTACAGGATTTGTGTGCTGGTCCTCTATATTCTCCTGTGAAATGACAGTGGTCTTTTACTTTTGGATTCTTTTCATTATTAATTTCTTTTTCACATATCCAACAATGGGAAGCATTTTCATAATCTTGTATGTTCTGTTCTGTTGGCATTATTAATGGTTTAGGATGTCTAAAGATGTTGTTGATGTTATTCACTTCACATTTTAAATGATTTAGAAAAACCTCTGCAACATCTTCACCTCTGTATATTACTGGTTTGTCTGCTTTACCATCATATCTAACAACTTGATATCCAAATCCACACGCTTCGTGTTCGCTTGTTATTTCTGATTTATCTCCTTTTTGTTGTGATTTGGGTTTGATTTGTGCTTCAAAGTCAGCATAGATAACATATGGAACGGGCATTTGATTTTGATGGTTTTTAAACTTGATAAGACCTTTTGATGGCATTTCTATTCGCATTGGAGATTTATTTATGCCATCACAGTCTTCTTTATGTTCGGTTAGTAAATCTTCTCTTGAAAAACCGTGAAGACATCTTTCACAAAAGTAAGTAGCTCCGTGTTTGTTATTCTGATTACGAAGTAATCTATTTAGGCTTTTAATCCAACAGTAGTGATATTTTGTTTCCTTTTGTGGTTTTTCATCTGGATTATAATTTTCATCTATTTCTCCTTCTTCATTATCATCAATTTCCTCTTCAACTTCTGTTATCAAAAGCAGGTTAATTCTTTCTTTATCATTTGATTGATTTGAAATATGATATGGAAATACAGTAAGTTTCTCTGTCTTTTTTGTGATTGTATATCCATAAACATTGATTGCTATATTGTTTTGTTTCTCAAATTTTGGTATTTGTGAGATTGGTGTGGGAATGTCAATTCCTTCCATATTCAGATTAGGACATTTTTTATAACTATATACATTATTTAAGTTATTCTTTGCTGGATATAAAGCAGATTTCAATGACCATTCTAAACATCTATTATCATTGTTTTTCATATTAATTATTGCTTGTTTGTTTGCTATTACTTTTGGAAGAGGAATATATGAAGAACCTTTGAGTGGTTCATATTTTGCTATGTTAATATAGAGTTTGATACAATGGTCAATTTCTAAACCTGTTGCGGTATTTGTGAATTTTTCAATCCATGTTTGTATATAAGCTGTTTGTTTGTTATAGTTTTCATCTAAATTATTTTCATTAAGAACTGCACATTGTTCTCCATGTGATGCACCGATAACTTCTTTTCTTTCACCATTAAGTTCATCTTTAAAAAACTTTATAGATAACCCAATTGAAAATTTAATACCATTGTATTCTTTAATGTTTTCATTAATTTTATCTATAATGACAGATTTTTTATCAGTAAACAAAATATTTGGGTCTTTATATTTATGAGCATCTATTTCATACGCTTTGAAGTAATTGCATAATGGTTTATCAACCAGTTTCAGAGCATTTTTCTCTTCTTTAGTATCTTCATCATTAATTTTTTCACTTGTTTTAACAGCATTTTGTTGCTGTCGTTTTCTTATCTTTTTATTTCTACGTCTTTTACGCAGATTATCTAATGCAGAAGTTTGTTGTGGTGCATCACTCTTCTGTTTCTCAATATCTAAGGATTTAAGACCCTTGTCTAAAGCCTCATCACTGATTCTTCCTTCACTATGCAATTGTATTAGTCTCTCTACAGAACTCATTTTTTGTTTTCTTTTAAACTATAATTTTTTTTTTTAAATTTAATAATAAAAATGGATATAGAAAAAGCAAAGATGCAAAATATATGTGCTATGTTGCCGTTAGGTTCAAATAAACCATGTAAAAACAAATCAGTAAAGCATTCTATATACTGCAAGGCTCATAATTTTATTATAAAACATAACAAAAGTAAAGTAGTGAAATGTTTGCAATGTGGTAAAGGTACTACAGCAAAATATCAAATCTGTGATAAGTGTGGTGGAAAGAATTTTAGAGAAAAACAGAGATATTTTAACTCTATAAAACCTTTTAAGCAGGAAATTGCAAGATTGAGTATGATAGAGTGTTGAGGATGATTCAGGTGTTATTGAGAGGGCGATAATTTAATTTTTTTATGCTCAAGTCGGCGATATAGTTTGTATCGCCGTCGGAAAATTGTGGTATAATAATATATGCTCCAATTGATGATATAGCGGAAGAAAGTGAGGTATGTCTATACGGACAATGAATATATCGCCGTTGGAAGTCGGCGATATAGTTTGTATCGCCGTCGGAAAATTGTGGTATAATAATATATGCTCCAATTGATGATATAGCGGAAGAAAGTGAGGTATGTCTATACGGACAATGAATATATCGCCGTTGGAGCATAATCTATATATATACCTTATTTTTCTTATTTCTGCTCTCAAATATAGATTGTAGGTACTCATCGAGGCGGTTCTAACGAGTGCCCACAATCTATATTTTGAGCAAAAATAAGAAAAATATCACAATATCTCATCCTAAAATTTTCATTTTTTCGGCGATAAAGGTGGCAATGTATTTGTATAGGCGTGTTTGCGTAACGGTGTAACGGGCCTCCGTGGCCTAGTGGATAAGAGTGCCGACTCTTAATCATTAGGTCTCTCAACGCTGTAGGTTTGAGCATGGCTCAGGTCACATAATAAGAAGTTCTGCAACGGAAGGTCAGGAGGTTTTTCATCGGGTACTAAAGTTTTCGCTCACCTCTGATTAACGATCGGCTTGATGTGAGTGAAATAATCTTGAAACGATCGTAAAATTAAACATAAAAAAGATCGCAGGGTGTGTAAAAACATTTTCATATCTTTGCTACTAGAATTAACGTCAGTGCCAAGGTCGAACCTTCTAACTCTTCCAAATATATAAAATATTTAGGGAGCGAAACAAAGTCATAACGTTGATTGGTCGTTGTTTATTGTTCTTGAGCCCAGCATAGATAGCAATAGTTTCTGTTCAAAAACTTAATGACTATACTAAGTGACCTGCCACCAGTTACAGACTGAGTTGTTAAAAGATTTTTTGGCGCATTCCATGGGAGCTATTGTATCTGATAAGCCGAGAGTTGTGTTCTTTATTTCCACTCAATACTTGACGTTTTACTAACCAGTTTCTTTTACAATTAAATTGTGATCCAGAAAGATGTGCAAAAGGATTGCAAATTTCAGGTTTTTGCGGAGGTACCGCTCAAAGAAACTGCCGAGGTTTAAGATACAGTCTGATTCGCAGCACTTTGTCTGGGCAGGCTTAGATCTTTCTAGGCGGTTCAGCAATACTTCAAAGTTCGGTCGGTTTCAGCTCATGCAGTCCAATATATTGCTCCAAGGTCTGATCTTCCCCCGTCCATCGGGGATTGAAGAAATAGATTGGGTTGCATGATGCCTCCACGCAGAGCTGATACCGGCCGCACGTGAGTAGTATTAAATCGCCTAGAAGTTCTAAGCCTGCCCAGGAAAAGTGGCTCGAGTAGGACCGTTCATGCATTTCAACCATTTAGTTTCATTGGGCGACAGATTGGAAGCAACGTCTAAAAAGACTCATACAGTATTAACAGGGACGTTAACAACAAATGAAATAGATAACCAAGGCCCTAAAGAAGGCCTGATGACTTAAGAAAAATCTTTTTATATACCCGTTTGAAAAAACAACAGCAACAACAACAATATAAAAAACAACAACAAAAAAACCGTCATATTAAGTGGGTTGGTGTCCGTCCGTCCGTTCGTAAACTTTTTTCGTTTCCGTATACCTCCTACTATGTGCCTTAAGTTTCGAGAATTACTGTCCACCAAATATTAACATAGTTATGACCCTTTGAAAAATTCGGTTTACATTTTCGTTTGATTAAGTTTGGTGCTATACATGTGTAAACCATATGTAAGTTGTATTTTATTTATACTTGCCATGACGTTAAACAATTTACCACAGAATACTCATCACTACCTACGCCTCCTGATACCAAGGTCACAGACTTCGAAATTTTATATACACGTTTTGTATTAAAAAAAGAAGTGGCGGCAACGATCAGGAATCGTTACAATCAACCCACAGCTCCCATCAGAGACACCAAAGGGAAAGACACACAAACATGAAACAACAGACCCTAATGGAAACACCAACAGCGGAAAGCCAAAAGGACAGTTACTTTCCCATAAAATGGCCAATAGGCTGTCCAAAATAAAATAACATAAGTGCAATAAACATCCAAAGACAAACCATAACAAAAATAACCCTCGACAGAAGAACCGCCTTTGAACGGTCAGCGGAAACGAATTCCGCACGGGGTGGGGGGGTAAAATCGATTTTACATGGCCACAAACCTCGCCCTTACTTCCGTCGCGATTTAGACAAATAATTTGTGCTCAGTCCGCATGAAGGCCTCCAAACTTCAGACAAACCATAACAAAAATATACCGCGACAGAAGAACCGCCTTGGAACGTTTAAAGTTTATTATTTTTATTCAAAAAATGCATTAAGTGGGATAATGATATCAGCTGGATCAAATCAGAATGTAGATTAACAAGACCAAATCTATTGGATGCTTTTTGAAAGCAGCCAACTTGTTCTTTCAAATGAACACCTCTGTCCACGGGAGCCTGAAGTTCGGTCAGAAATAGGCCTACGACTACTTGGGATACTATTTCTTGCCGAACAGATTGATTGTACTGCGATTATTGTGGGTCATTTTGTCGTCTATGTTAGCAGAGAAAAAAAGCAAAGGGATACAAAAGATAGTAGATGGATAGAGGCGAAAATTGAAAAGAAATGAGCCTGAATAAAACCTCCCCCTCCCATCCACGCTTTACCCACCCACCCTTACCTGGTGGCTGCATGGACAGCTGTAAGCCAGTATCACTTCGAACGTGGCCCCCATGACAGGCACACGTCGCTATGGCAACGTCAATTCAACGTCGGTGCAACGTTGCACCGACGTTGATGTGACGTTGCATAAACGTCATGACATTAAACCGACGTTGATGTGACGTCACAATTACGTCATGTGCCTGCTGGGCCCGGTGACACAAGCAGGATACTCATCCAGCCATCCACAAGGCTATCTTACGATCATGGAACAAATTACCCAGCCGGCACATGTCGCTAGGGCAACGACGTAGATGTGACATTGCATTAATGTCATAACGTTGCTTCGACGTTGATGTGGCGTAATATCGCATGTGTCTGATCTGGTTCTACACTGTTTACCAAACTCAATGCATGATCCCTGTCCGTTCTCACAAGCAGCACCCTGACCTCACGGCGATGAGAATAGCGTGGCTATTTCAAGTTCTATAAGTACCCGTTACCTGGACTTCGTATGAATCGGTGGTAGTAACGTTGACATTAGCACGTACTGAAGAGCTACTTGTGACGTGCTTAGTAACTTTGGGTCGATTGCCAAAAAAATATCTTTTTTTTTCGTGAAAATTCAAGATATAAGACACGTCATTGAAAGGACATGGCCAAGAAAACACGGCTAAATAATTCTGAACTTTTCTCCGAACCCCAGGGGGTCACTGACTCAAGGGACCTATATACAATATAAATTGTGGGTACTTGTTAGAACCGCCTAGAGGCGTTTCTAAAGTGTACCCACAACAGAAATAAGATAAATATAAAAGTTTTCATCTTTTTGGCAGTATATAAGGGTTAAAAATATTTTGAATAGGCGTGTTTTCATAATTGGAGTCGTCTATGCTTCGGTTCCGATCCGCCAGGCCATATGCCTGCATGGTATCTATTCTTAGAACGAAGATGTTGTGAGCCGGCGCATGACAAAATCTACAATAAGACATGCATGTCCAGCAAAGAATCAGATCAGCCTGCGCATCCATATTGTCTAACCAGAGACTTCTCTTGCTGCATGAAGGAGCAATGGGCCTTTAGCTATCCTTCGAGCGCACAGCGAAGACTCTAATCAGATTGCGCGGATGCGCAGGCTGATCTGAGTGGTTGCTGGCGCACGTCTTATTGTAAGTTTTGTCGTGTGCTGGCTCAAATGAATATTGGCTAACCTGCTCTCCTTGAAGCAGGTAAAGGGGAGAGGGGGAATGTTGTTATTTCTTCAGTTTCTACACTTCCATTAATTTTCCTCTTTCTCTTCTGTCCTGTACTTTCATCTCCTCCAGTGTCTCTTCTAACTTTTGGAAGTGTCTGCTGACAACCGGCTGGCACCAGACTTTTAGGTCTAGTTACAGCCGGCTGTCACCAGACCTAAAAGTCTGCTGACAGCCGGCTGTGATATAAGGTCTAGAAATTAGGTTGACCTCTAAGTATGACCTTGACCTTGTAGGAAAGGACCTTGGTTTTATGTGAGGTAGATTGTCTCATGATGGCCAACATTTCTGCCAAATAATTTAAAAATCCATCCAGAGATAAAGTTATTGACTGCGTTAAGTTTCGGACCATTTTTTTTACCTTTGACCTCTAAGTATGACCTTGACCTAGGCGGTACGGATCTGGGTTTGCATGTGACACATCGTCTCATGATGGTTAATATTTCTTCAATGTAATTTTAAAATCCATCCAGAAACAAGTAAGTTATTGACTGCGTTTTAGTTTCGGACCATTTTTTTTTACCTTTGACCTCTAAGTATGACCTTCATTACGATAACACACCCGTGCGACATAGTGCATTTTTTCACATCTCCAAAATGGCTACTTTTCGGATGAAAATCCATGATATCTTTCTTGAGCGGTTCTAACGAGTACCCACAACCTATGTCTTGGAGTAAAAATAAGAAAAATAATGTTGACCCCGGAAAACCCCAGTTTTCTCTATACAAAGTGGGGTGTAAGGGGGTGTTCATTTCACGGACTTGTTCACGTGATGTTGACCTTGGAGGTAAGGATCTGGGTTTGCACGTGACACATCTTCTCATGACGGTTAATATTTCTTCAAAGTAATTTTAAAATCCATCCAGAAATCAGAAACTTATTGACTGCGTTTAAGTTTCGGACCCTTTTTTTGACCTTTGACCTCTAAGTATGACCTTGATCTTGGAAATACGGACCTGGGTTTTGCACGTGACACGTCGTCTCATGATGGTTAACATTTCTGCCGAGTAATTTTAAAATCCATCAAGAAATAAGGAAGTTATTGACTGCGTTTAAGTTTCGGACGCACGGACGCACGTCCGGACGGACGAACGGACAGGGGCAACACTATATGCCCTTTCCACCATTTTTCGAATGGCGGGGGCATAAAAAATAATTATGATCATTCAAAGTATGGGCCTGCCCCCCGCCTATGGGACGGCCATGCGGTTTTTATACGGGAACTCGGGGTTTTTGCCCACCTATGATTAACAACCAGCTCGAAATAAGTGAAAATCAAAACAAGAGGTCCATAGGCCACTTTGCTCACCAGATCTCAGGTGGGCACTGTCCACTGGCAGCAATATATTTTAACATGATTTTAATATACCGATTATAAAGGCTCCCAAATGTACCCCCATACCCAGGAGCACCCATGTCAACATTGTTATTAGAAATATTTGGCATTTTATGGAGTGGAGGGAATGGGGCATGGACTCAATGAAGCCATGGTTGGTATCACTGAATGTGCCATATCAAAAGGAATAAGAATATATATGGATTAAGGGTGGTCTTGAGATACAAGGCCTTTTCGGCAGTGGAGGGGTTGGGGCATGGCCTCGCTGGACACCAGAAAAGCCCTAGAATTGTGTTGTCAATGAATGTGTCTTATCATAAGTATCAAGAATATAATAATAATTATATGGTTTAGGGGTGGGGATTTGAACTGTTTTTGAGATACCAGGCCTTTTTGTGAAATGGAGGGGAGAGGACCCCACAAGTTGGTGCGACTGAATATGTCTAATTATAAGGAATAAGATTACATATGATTATGGATCTGGGATCTTAATGGCTTCTATGATATATGGCATTTTATGAAGTGGGTGGGCGGGGCATGGCCCCAGCACATTGCTACAGCACAAAGAGACCCCTGGGTTGGTGTGACTGAATGAGTCTTACCATAAAGATATGGTTTAGGGGTTGTGATCTTAATGGTTTCTGAGATATATGGCTTTTTATGAAGTGGAGGGGTGGGGCATGACTCGGGACACTCCCTGGGTCCACATGTTGGTATCGCTGAATGTGTCTTATCATAAGGAACAAGAATATATTGGTTTAGGGGTGCGGATCTGAACGGTTTCTGAGATATTGGGCCTTTAACTAAGTGGACGGGTGGGGCATGGCCCCAGCACACCCAGGGGATCCCCAGGTTGGTGTCACTGATTGTGTCTTATCACAAAGAACAAGACTAGAGAAAGTGACCAGTGGGTCATGTATACCCCCGGCCAGCATCACCCTCTGATATATCTTTTGAGCTTGTATGTAATATAAATGAAGAAGTCAAGAAGCTATAAGAATCTATAAATGTGACCAAACATAAAAAATTCTAAATGGACCAAGGGAGTGAGGGCAACAAACTTACTGAATGGGTGGGGGCATCAATGTTACTGAAGCAGCAGGGTGGGGTATGTATCAATGAAATCTTTGGACTGGTATGCAAACTCGATGCAAGTATCAACTGACTTTTTCTTAGAGTTTAGAACATACAGGCATCTATAAACTTTGTCATAAAATTTTAACCAAATGTAAAATTTCTAAGTTCGTGACCTTGAGGTCAAGGTCACCTTGGGTGGGGAAAGGGACATACATCACGAAATCTTTGGACTGTTATGCAACATTGATGCAAGTATCAACTAAATTTGACTTAGAGTTTAGAACATACTGGCATCTATAAACTTTGTCATAAAGCTTAACCAAATGTAAAAGGTCACTGTGGGGGTGGGACATGCATCAATGAAATTTTTAGACAAGTATGTAACTTCAGTGTAAGTATCAACTAAATCTATCAAATAGTTCAGAAGATATAATCTCTTAGAAACGTTGACGCAAAACTTTAACCAAAATGTTAACCAACGGACGGACAATCAGATGGAAAGTAGGGACACACAGATGGACGAATGGAGGAATGGCAGGACGAAAACATTATACCCCCATAGCATACTTCATATGCCGGAGGTATAAATATATATGGTTTGGGGGTGGGGATCTGAAAGGGTACCAAGATACATGGCCATTTATGTAATGGAGGGGATGGGACGTGGTCTCGGCACACCCTGGGGGACCCCCAGGTTGACATAAAAGTATATAGCTGAAAGAAATTTACTCAAGGAACATTTCTATAAAAAAATTGTCAAAATATCTGCAAAGACTTGGCAGTAAGTGCCATTTTTCTATTTTCCCCAAATTGCCACAGCAACCTAACTAATGAGCCCATTTTCATAAAAAGCACAAACTTTCAATTCCCCAGCCGAAGGATGCTACAGATGAAATATGGGCTGAATCGGCCCAGTGGCTTCAGAGGATTTGTCAATTAAAAGTGTTGACGTCAGAGGACGACAGACAACTGCCTTCGGCTCTGGTGAGCTAAAAAAATAACAGGGGAAGAAGGATATGTTGTTTTAGGTGCAGATCCTGTTTGCATCAGCGACAGCGGCTCGGCATATCCTGTTTTCGGCACTATATCTCCTGAACCTATGGATGGATTGTGGGTTTGTGACCAATCTTACATGGTTATATCACTAGGCGGGGAAATCAGTCATGCTTTGATGGCCTTTACCTTGTTTTAAAAGGCACAGGCCACTAAAAACTGTCAACTTTGGACCGCAAAATGGCTTGTCTGCACCCTATCTCATGAACACATCAATGAATTTTGGTCAAACTTTTTAATATACCACCAACAAAAAATTTGATTAGACTTTGGTGACCTTGTCCTAATTTTCAAGGTCATAGGCTCCAGAAAACTTGATTTTCAGCCAAAAGTTGCTTTTCTGCACTCTAGCTCATGCCAAATTGATGAATTTTGATCTAACTTGGTACATTTCTAGTTGTATAATTGGATCCCGACATATGGTGAAAATAAGAATATAAAAATGTACTTAGTATTGAAGAAATATTATTGCTGGCTGTCACCAGACCTAAAAGTCTGCTGACAGCCGGCTGTCACTAGACCTAAAAGTCTGGTGCCAGCCGGCTGTCAGCAGACCTCGCCCTAACTTTTTTCTACAACAATTAATACGATAGCTCTTGATAAACTTAGCACTTGTATCAAGTAATCTTGAGTATTCCCCCTTGTACACTTTATCCAAATAATATTTGTAGTATAGCAAATAAAAAAAAACTTATGAAACTAAAATGTTTCTGCAAACAGGATTTGAAAAACTATCAGATTATGATAGTTCCACTATTTTGTTAATTTTCTTCATTCAATGGAAGTTTTTATTCAATATTCAATATTTACGGAAATTATACCACACTGCAGCACCTTTCAGCTGTAATGAATACGAAATATAATATGAACTTAGGCACAGCCTAGATACGGACATGAGCATTACCAGTCAGTTAATGTTTAAAAGCGAAGATGCTAGTGTTTTAACCCACCTGAAGTTCGAACACTAGAGGGGAAGTGAATAAATGTTGACAACAAACCATTTTACCAATATACAGATAAGCGTTATCTTACGCCCCTTGTTAAAACAGACAGCGTTTTTGGTTCTGTATAGCTTTACTTGAGAGCATTCTTGCTGACTGAATAGCATTTCTGGGCATTCTTGCTGACTGTCAGAATCAGAAATGTTTACTGGTGACACGTCCAAAGACAATCCTTCACAAGTCAAGATGGTTTCTGAAGTCAAAGGTATTGCAAAATGCAACTACCGTATTCGACCTATTTACCGCACCGTGCGCTTAGTTTTTTTTCAAAATTGTATGAAAATATTGTGGTGAAAAATCTACCTAATAAGCGCACACTCAATACGAAAAAAAAAAAAGCTTCCGATATGATTATTTTATAGAGTTGAATTTCAGCATAGGGGTTCACCACATATACATATGATTTCCTCGGGTCAAAGATGCAGCAAAACTCAATATGAATTAGTTGGGAGGTTACTGTAAAGTGAGCGCTTGTGTATTTTTTTCCAGAAAAAGCTTGGGTGTGCGCTTATAGGAGCATGTGCGGTAAATAGGTCGAATAAGGTAGTTCAATTTTACCATGACATTGTGGGGAATCTGGTTGGGGTCATAAATCGTGGTCACTTGACTAAGTTGACTGACTTGATCATCATGGACTTCGCCAAGGCCTTTGACAAGGTTGAAGGTACCTCACAGAGGGCTATTATATAAAGTGACTACTATGGGATAAGTGAATCCACACATAGGTGGATAAGCTCATGGCTCTCTGGGTGCTCACAACAAGTTGTACTTGATGGCCAAGCACCTGATCAGTCCCTGTTTTATCTGGAGTCCCCCAAGGTTCAGTCCTTGGGACCAGTCTTCTTGGTTTTCATCAATGATCTGACAGTTAATATCAGGACATCAGTCAGTTTGTTTGCTGATGATGTGTCTTGTATATTTTCTCCGTCTGACTGTCTTATTTTACAAGATGACCTGGATCAACTTGCAGAGTGGGAGGCCGATCGGCAGATGAAGTTCAATGTGGCGGGGGCATTTTTGGCCCCATGGCCATAATTTGAACAATCTTGGTAGAGGTCCAATAGATGAAGCTACACACCAAATTTCAAGGACCTGGGCCTTGTGGTTTCAGAGGAGAAGATTTTTTTAGATTTTTCCTACATAAGTCAATGTAAAACCAAGGGGCACCAGAGCTATAATTTGAACAATCTTGATAGAGGTCCACAAGACGAAGCTTCATACCAAATATCAAACACCTGAGTGAGTGAGTGTTTGGGTTTTACGTCCCACCAACAGCGAAGGTCATACGGAGACAGGACCTCGGTTTAAAGACTCATCCTAAAGTCTGGAGAAGCCAGGGATTGATCATGCGATCCCTGGTTTACAAGGCGAGTAGCGTAACCACTACACCACAGAGGCTTCTGATCAAACACCTGAGCCTTCTGGTTTCAGACAAGAATAGTTTTTAAAGCTTTTTCCTATGTAAGACTATGTTAAACCAATGGGCCCCGAGGCAGGGGCATTTTTGGCCCAGTACTATAATTTGAACAATCTTGGCAGAGGTCCACTAGACTGAAGCTACACACCATCTATCGAAGGCCTGGTTTCAGATTAAGTTTTCATTAAAAAAAATCTGTTGTTGGCTCCCGTGATGTGCAGACTGGAACCATTTGAACAACTCTGAAAGGGAACCGCCTACGAATCATTCCTATGAAATTTGGTCATAATCCGATCAGTGGTTAATGAGATGTCTTTTGAAGAAATTGTTTACGCAAGGATGGACGCACGGCGGACGAAAAGTGATCCCAAAAGCTCACCTCATCATTACATGACAGGTGAGGTAATAAAAACGAAAAAAAATAGGCCTGACCCCCTTATATGACAAATGGACTTGTCCAATATATGGCAGTGGAAGAGTCTAATAGCATACAATGGGTTAATGTCCCCATCAACAATGTAAGATTTCGTTCCTATGAATTATTATTGTATGTATATATGTATTGCATGTCACAGAAATTGTGAAATAAATATGTATATTAAATTTTTACCAAGTAAATACAGGATTTTCTATGAAAAAGAAAAATGATATTATATCACAAAGAGAAATAGTTCCCACTGAGAAATATTACCCTGCCGGAACTTATTGTCTCACCTAAAAATCCTGTCTTGTGCCCCACAGAGTATCCCTGTACACCATAGTGCTAAAAATAAATTCCTAACCTAATTTTAGAACTAAATGATTAGACTTAATCTAAGGCAAAATTCACAATGGAGAAACAGTTCATTGGAGATACTAGTATTAAAATTGTCTTATCTGTCTCTAAAAGTATCAAGAGGGCCATGATGGCCCGATCCATAGGGTAACAAGTGAGCCCCTGGGAGAGCCATTACTGGCCCCGGGTTATAATTTCAATTATCTTGGTAGTGGTCTAAAAAGTGAAGCTTCATACCAAATATCAAAGACTGGAGCAGTCTGGTTTCAGACAAGAAGATTAAAATTTTCAAGGTTTTTCCTCTTCTTCAGTTTAAAGTACAGGGCCCACTCTGTGGCGTTGACCCCAGGGCTTTAATTTGAACAATCTTGCTAGAAATCTATAAGACAAAGCTTCATGTCAATTATTCAAGACATTGGCCTTCTGCATTTGACTTGACTTCTATTTCCTAGGGCTATAATTTGAACAATTTTGATAGAGGTCCACTGGATGAAGCTTCACACCAAATATCAAAGATCTGGGCCTTGCGGTTTCAGAGTAGAAGACTTGTTTTTAATTTCCCTATATAAGTCAATGTTAAACTGAAGGGCCCCCGGGCGGAGGCATTTTTGGCCCAAAGGCTATGATTTGAACAATCTTGGTAGAGGTTCAGTAGATGTAGCTTCATGCCAAATAGCAATGACCTGGGCCTTGCGGTTTCAGTGAAGTAGATTTTAAATATTTTAACTACCGGTAAAGGGCCCGGGGCAGCAATTTTTTGGCCCTAGGGCTATAACTTGAACAGTCTTGATAGAGGTTCACTAGATGAAGCTTCACGCCAAATACCAAAGACCTGGTCCTTGCAGTTTCGGAGAAAATTTCCCTGTATAAGCCTCTGTAAAACCAAAGGCCCCCGGACGGGGGCATTTTTGGCCCCATGGCTTTAATTTGAAGAATCTTGGTAGAGGTTCACTAGATGAAGATTCATACCAAATATCAAAGGCCCAGGCCTTGTGGTTTCAGAGAAGATTTTTCAAGTTTTCAGTGAAAAAATCTATTTTCGGCTCCTGTGACCTAGATTTGCAATGGACTGGAACCATTTGAACAACTTTGAAAGGGGTTCAGCTAAGGATCATTCCTGTGAAGTTTGGTCAAAATCCGATCAGTGGTTTAGGAGGAGATGTCGTTGGAAGAATTGTTTACAGAAGCACGCATGGACGACGGATGAAAAGTGAACACAAAAACTCACCTTGTCACTACATGACAGGTGAGCTAAAAGGAATGTTGTAGGTACTTGTTGGACCAGTCACAACATAGCATTTCACAGGTATCCATAACATCTTTTTCAAATAATCAAAAATATTATCCCCATTTTCCCATCTTTTCTCTTTATCTGAATTGCAAATACTTTCTAGCAACAAGAATGAGTTCAGATCCCATGGGCATTAAATTTGTCTGTTAAAAATGCTGACACGATTAATCGTATAATCGATCGATAAATTCCGCAAAAATGATAATCATTTGTGACTTGCTTTTAATCGATTACTTGATAGGTACAATTTAATTACTACCCAAAGTTATGCCTAAAACAGCTGGATGAGTGGCAAACAGTGCAGACCCTGATGATATGCTGCATTATGCGGCATCCCATCTTGGTCTACACTTTTTGCTCAGGCCTGTCTGTTCAAATATAGATATGGTAAAGACCAACATATGGTAAGAGTCATGCTTAGACAGAAAGCCAGACAGGTAAAATAATGACAAAAACCTTAGCGATTACTAATCGATTATCGACCACAGTGACAGGAGTGATAATCCATCATCCTTTCAGCTCCGATTAGCCAACCCTATCTGTTAACCAAGTCATCTACATCTACCATCCATGTGCTGCGCTCTACAGGGTTGTATGAACATCTGTCTCAATCTGGTTGTCCATGAACAGATCCAAATCAAATTAGCTGCCTTAATGGTACACAAGAGCATGTCAAAGAAACACTTCTTTAACTGACAATGTTTACAAAGACATGCAATCAGTGTCTTTCATGGATGTGTCCTGATCTATCGCCGTTGGTCCCAAGTCAGGCTCTAACTGCTCTCTTCTTCATCCAGATAATGAGTCTGCTGTACGAAAGGCTATCAATCGAATTTGCCATCCATTATACTCTCAGCTCCGATTAGCCAACCCTATCTGTTAACCAAGTCATCTACCATCCATGTGCTGGGCTCTACAGGGTCGTACGAACATCTGTCTCAATCTGGTTGTCCATGAACAGATCCAAATCAAATTAGCTGCCTTAATGGTACACAAGAGCATGTCAAAGAAACACTTCTTTAACTGACAATGTTTACAAAGACATGCAACCAGTGTCTTTCATGGATGTGTCCTGATCTATCGCCGTTGGTCCCAAGTCAGGCTCTAACTGCTCTCTTCTTCATCCAGATAATGAGTCTGCTGTACGAAAGGCTATCAATCGAATCTGCCATTCATTTTACTCAAATGCATCAAGCATGCATTGCAGCCCATCTATTTCTTCAAGCCCTGATGTGTGTGTGTGTGGGGGGGGGGGGGGGGGGGCGGGCACAATTTTCAACAATATGTGTACATATGATTTTTCGGTATTGATGCTTTTGGAGAAATTCACATTAACAGCTACACTTTAAAAGAACCCTGAATTAATCAATACCTTCAGAACAGACTGGCTTCCTATACAAACGTGAGAGAAACAAATGAAATGCGAAAGTGACAAGATAAACGATCAGCAGAAATGGATAGAAAAAAAAAAATGAATTAACTCTGTTTGCCTATGGAGCATGGTAGCTCAGTGGTTAGTGCACTTGCCTATCATGCTAATGCTAGAGGCCCCCAGTTCAATTCCGGGCAGCGGTAAGAAAATTGTGGTGTCTGAACTGCTACACTGGCATCATGAATGCCACAAGGTGCACTGTCCTGATTGGGACGTTAACCAGAGGCCCCCTGTACAGGGAGAGCCATCCCTGTGCAAGTAAAAGATCCCTACAAAAAATATCTATCTCTGTTTTCTGCCAACCCCTCTCTCGAGTGTTACAGGCAGATTGCATGATTACTATGTAGGCTTTTATTCTGCAAACCTGGACTGTATTTGTTTGATTTGAGGTTTAACCTCCTCCTCAACACTGAACAGGTAATTTTGGAGATGTTGCTTCTAATTTTGTGGGACTTTTACCCGATATTGAGATGTAATGACATCTCAAGCTCTGCCTCCCAATTTATAAGCATGGAAGGACGGTAGAGCATGGTAGCTCAGTGGTTAGTGCACTTGCCTCTGATGCTACAGGTCGCCGGTTCGATCCCCAGCAATGGCGATAAAATTTTGATGTCCAAACACGCTCCATTCACGGCATTGGCATCATTTGCAGGGATGAATGTCAAAATGTACACCGTCCTTTAGATCGGGACGTTAACTAAAGGCCCCCTGTGCAGGGAGAACCATCCCCTGTGCAGGTTAAAGATCCCTACCGTATTTATATGATTACTGTGCAGGCTGTCATCATGCAAACCTGTAGTGTATGTAATGTACACCTGCGGTAATGGTCAAATGTGACCCACACAGTATCAGTAGATAGATAGATAGGATGGGTCCGACTTGCACCGCTTTGCGTTGGCCACTGGCAACTGGTCCTGGAGTACATGTACTGTACACCTGCAGGTAATCCTCGTGAGAGGGTGGTGCAGTAAAAGAAAGAAAAGAATTTCAAGGCATTATGCTTGGTAGAACATAAAGCGAATCGGAATTACCATGGAAATACTGGAAATAAACGAAAACTAGGATGTTGCTGTCGAATAGCCGAAGGCATCGGCCGACTCATGTCCGTATTACAATGTCCTTCAAAATCTGTTAGTGCTCCTTTTAATTATCTATCTCTGTTTACTGCCAAGCCCTCCTTCGAGTGTAATGTACACCTGCACGTAAGCCTCGTGTGAGGGTGTTGCAGTAAAAGAAGAAAAGGAATTCCAAGGCCCCCATTAGGCATTAATTCATGCTTGATTGTATCACACTGCGAGTCGGAACTAGCATAGGAATACTGGAAATAAACGAAAACTAACCTGTTTCTGTCAAAATAACGCTGCCGGAAGGTAAACATAAGATTGGTACTCGAGATGCGCCAACTGTCAGACAGTTTGTCTATGAAAATTCAATAAGCGTCTGTGCAACATGGATCAATAATAGAGAAGCAGTCATCGTGACGTTTTTGAAGAATCCGAATTTACAGTTTTTATTTATTTATTTATTTTTATTTGGTCGGATACGTCAAAAAGTAATACATATAGCGGATGGAAATACGAAAAGGAGAAAAAAGAATCGTAAAAGATGAATGTTGTACTAGACTGGGGACCGACTGTATGAAAGGCAGACATTTTATTAGAAGGAAGAACGCGTGAACCATACACAGGAAGTTGTCTCGCATAGTCTCACCGAGAATTCACGCGATTTGACCATCAAAAAATATTTATCAGGGAAGCGAATTACGTTGTCATTCCGTATAATAGTAACACAGTTACTGTACAGTATGACACTAAATAGTGTTGATGCGACGTTAAACCTTATATTGGGCCTCGATGGCTTCCAATACGCGTATTTCTGGAGTGACTAATAGCAAATTAGTCACAAATACAAACAAAATTAATGACCAGTTACACTTACCACCCGCTATCCAGCTCAACTTGTAATAATGTAGGTGTGTTTCGCGGGGAGGGGGTGGGAGAAAGGAAAATCCGTCGTGAGAGTCACTGTCCGGCATCACAAGCAAATCGGTCCTTAAGGTCGCCGTCCGGTATCACCAACAAGCTTCGTGGGTGATACCGGACAGTATTTCCGAGGGACGGGTTATTTTTTTTTATCCACCCCTCCCACCCATGTAACATACCTTCATTTCTTTACTTCAATTCACCTTATTTGCATTATCTGCTGGTTCCTAGACTGAATGTTATCAGTGTTGGAAAAACAGGTAACCAGACCCCCTGACCTTGAAAGGTCAGGGGGGTCTGGTTACCTGTTTTTCCTATCATTGACAATGTGCAAGCTGGGAGCCAGCAAATAATGCAAATATGGTGAATTGTCGACGTCCGTCATCGCACTTTCTTAGTGGCATCTCTAGCGCGGAATTATTAAGAAATAGATCACCTCTAGGAGTGATTTGTTGAGTAATATATCACTGTTTGGAGGTCAGTGGTTGGGTAGATCAAATCACGAGCGCGCAGCGCGAGTGATTTATCTACTTACAACTGATCGACAAACTGTAATATATTACTCAACAAATCACGCACTTGAGCTGATCTGTTTCGATTCTAACACTGAAAGTCAACTAAATGTTGTTTTTTTTTTTCCTTCATATTCTCTCAACATTCCGCCATTGTTTGAAGAAATATCGCCAACATGATTTACTGTAACACATGCAGTTAGTATACCTGTTTTAGTCAACTGACTCGACTTTGATTACATTGCACTTTGTTTGATTTGAGATTTAACGTCCCAGTTAACACTATTTAGGTCATTTTGGAGACGTTGCTTCAAATTTTGTGTGACTTTTCAAAATCAGAATCAGAATTGTTACTGGTGACACGTCAAATGCCATTCATACACCAGGACCTGTGATGTGGGAAGTTAGTCCCTAGCTCTAACCAAAGAGGTAAATTTAGCAACACAATCATAAGCACCTTCAGCTGTCGAAATAATCGAATAGGGAAGGGCATTCCAATCTCTAATGGTTCTGGGGAAGAACGACCCTTTATAAATGTCAGTTCTTGCGCTAAGGGTCTGAAACGCCAACGAATGGTGATTTCTACAGTGTCTAGCTGGGGGAACAAGGTCATCTGTTGGAATGCTGGCAGCACCCTTTAGACCTTTGTATAAAAGGATTAGCCTACTGTATTTTCTCCTTTTCTTGAGAGAATCCGATTATAATTTTCTAAGTATTCCAGTCATGCTCCCAGTTTCAAAGCAGTAATTGCCTGTTACAAATCTAGCAGCTCTATTCTGAACTTTTTCAATTTCATCGTTAAGGACCACTCCACTGGGGTCCCAGATACAACTACCATATTCCAAGATTGGGCGAAAAAGACCTTTATATGCTGCCTCTTTTACATCCTGAGGGCACTGATGAAGATTTCGCCTCAGGAAACCAAGCGTTCTATTTGCCTCAGTACACATGTTGCTAATATGAGTATTCCAACTCAAGTTGTGTGAGATTGTCACTCCAAGGTATTTAATGGAGTCCACATTCTCGAGGACCGTTCCCACTAAGGTGTAAGAAGCCTCAGCTTTTTTAGATCTCTTCCTAGTTATTTGCATAATATTGCATTTAACTGGCTGAAATCTCATGCCCCATTTACGTGCCCAACATCCTAATCTATCTATGTCAGCCTGCAGTTTCAATGAGTCATCTATATATCCAATTTCCCGGTAACAAACACAGTCATTTGCGAACAGTCTAATTTCTGAGTCACTGTCAGTGGAAATATCATTGATGTACAGGGAGAACAAAAATGGACCAAGAACGGTCCCTTGCGGGACTCCAGACAAAACTGGAGCCCACTCCGAAGATTCACCATTAACAACAACCCGCTGTTTTCTGTAGCAAAGAAAGGAATCTATCCATTTGAGGGTCTTTCCCCCAATTCCATAACCAAATAACTTAGATTTAAGTAGTTCGTGAGGAGGGGTGTCAAAAGCCTTCTCGAAGTCCAGAATAAATGTGTCCACCTGTCCCCCTTTGTCCATTAATAACTGTGCTTAGCTGAGTTTCACAACTGTGCCTTTTCCTAAATGCATGTTGTCTGTCTGACAAAAGTTTATGTTCGTCCAAGTGAGCCATGATGTTTGAGCAGACTATATGTTCCAGCAATTTACACAAAACACAAGTCAGAGACACAGGGCGATGATTACGGGCAAGAGCCCTATCTCCTTTTTGAAGAGTGGACAGATGTTTGCTGAGAGCCATTCTTTGGGGATTTCACCCGTATCAAGTGACTGTTGAAACAAGTGTGCAAAAACTGGACCCAACTCATTTGCTAGTTCCTTCAGGACTCTAGGATGAAGCTCATCAGGTCCTAAGGCCTTACTGGGTTTTAAGCCTTGAAGTAATTTGATCACTCCTGCAGCTGTCACAACAATATTATTCATGATTGGGGCCGATCTTCCAGTCAATGGAACCTCCGTGAACTCAGTTTTATTAAACGCATCATTGAATTGACCAACTAGTTCCTCTGCACTTTCAGAGTCTGATTCAGCAACCTCGTCCCCTCCTCTTTTATTAAGGGGCGGGATACCTTGCCTGTCTTTCTTCTGGCTATTAATATATCTGTAGAAGTCTCTGGGATTTGCCTTTACATCACCTACCAAGTTATTCACATACAAATCATGCTGATTTTTATATCAGTCTTGATTTCACGTCTCAAGTTTTCAAATTTTGTCCGGAGTTTACCACTTCCCGTCTTTTTTGCCTTTGCATGAATCTTATTCCTTCTGCGAATTTTCCCTCTTATCTCTGGAGTGATCCAGGTAATAGAAGAGGGGATATGGTTTTCGGCCGAAGTATGAATGAAAGAAGTTATCAAATCAAAATTCTCCTGTACAGACCGAGCATCTGAATGACCATTAAAGTAATTCTCCTTTGCAAATCTGAGTGTATCCTTCCTCATAGTTTCATAGTCACCTTTCTGATATGAGTACACCTTCCTCCGAGGTTTCTTTATTGGTGGGATGTGAATTTTTAAATATCCGGAGACAACATCGTTGTCACTTAGTTTATCAGGGGAATGAATGTCTTCGAATTGTCCTGGCAAAGTCGTAAGGATCAGATCCAATGTGTTCTTATCACGAGTGGGGAAGTTAACAATTTGTTCAAGACCATGATCGTTCATAATGTCAATTAATATTTGTCCTTCCGACTGACTCAGCATTGTGCCTTGTTTGCTGAGCCTGTCGGGCCAAACAATGTCTCTGAAGTTGAGGTCACCTAGAACATGTACAGCCGGGAGTTTTTTACCCTTATGCTGCAATTTAATGCAATCCAGTTGGTCTTTAAACAACTGGAAGTTTTCGATTGTACCATTTGGTGGTCGATACCAACTTGCTACGAAGTGGGAAGTTTTATTTGCAAAAACCTTAACCCAGACCGATTCGGTGTCATTTTCAAGTTCCATGAAAGGCATGTGAGGGATGTCTCTATGAATGAGCAACATCACCCCACCACCATGAGAGTTCCTATCTTTTCTGTACACACAGTACTGACAAGTTTCAGGGAAAAGCTCAGATGTAGTAATTGAACTGTCAATCTTTGTTTCCTGAATAGCAACAATATGAGGTTGAGATGTATCGAGGAAAGCTAAAAGTTCAAGAATTTTCCCTCTAATTCCATTTATGTTTATACTTCAAAGTTTCAAACCTTTCACAAAATTTGACTTAGTTTCATCAGCAGTCGAAGATTTGCCTCTCTTATCATCTGACAGAGGTTCAAACCTGTTTGGCTTACTCAGTTCTACATATTCATCAAAGAAGGAGTCTGAAAAGTTACAGACCTCACATTTTGGACATATCCAGTGGCAGCTTGAATTTACCAAAGTACCATATTCTGCATCTGAAATGAAGGAACAGTCAGTGTGTATCCACATGTCACATTGATCACACTGAACGGCTTTGTGGTCATTAAGGACAGCACCACTGCATGCAAAGACCACAGTCAGCTTTGCAGTCTTTGCAATACCAAGTTCCAACTCTAGATTCAATTTCTAACAATTGACTGTTATCCAAATCAGAACATGAGGAGTGAAAGCGCTTGTTACAGTCCTCACATTCTATCCATTTCTCGGAACCTTTGCATATTTTTTGCAGAGTCCGCATTGAAACCTTGGGCCGGGGTTAGTTTCAATGTCTCCGGCAAAGATTAGAAGTAAAGCCAAGTTTGTACCGCGCGAGGACTTGAAGTTTCGCAAGCCCTCCGAACACCTTCTGTTCCCATTCTTCCTTGTAAATGCCAAGTACTGGGAAATTCTACTACTACTTTCCTTAATTGTAATCTTGCACTCCTGATTTCCATCATCATGATGCATTCTATAAGAGTGAACCCAAGAATTAAGACCATGGGAAACAGGGAGACCTTCATTTTAATATACCGGGTAGTGATTTGATGATTTCTAATGATTTATTATGGGGTGTCAAGCATTAATCCTGATTCCGAGTTTGTCACAGCCAGCACACTGACAACTTTTACCCGGCACTCAAATGAAATGACATCTCAAGGAAACCAATAGGGTTTTCGTACGCGTGAATATGCATGGCCGGTCAGACTCGCACCACTTTGCCTGGTAGGCTTAGACCTTCCCAGCCGTTTACCAGTAATCATGTGTGCCATCGGTTTCAGATCTGCGTGGAAGCACCATGCAGCCCAATCTGTTTCTTCAAGCCCCGATGAGCGGGGTCGATATTACAATGAACTATTTCAACATTCTATCCCTTTTCCTCAACGAGTTCTGAACAAGCGTCGTTATAGCTGCTGAAACAGAAATTCAGATATTCAAACATCTATAATTTCGCTTTTTTGAAGAACCGAAACGTACGCGCACCTGATTCCGCGCATATAACAGTCGAAATTATCGCATGATTCTACGTTTTTGTGACGCGAGCTCTTGATGAATCTAACTCTTTTAAGGCCACTAATATTATTCTTCAATACCTCTACACATTAATTATAACACGAGTTGCTTACATGATCTGTTAATAGAACTGTATATTGGAGAAAAGCATTTGAATGGCACATTTTGATTGACAGCAATTAAAAGTTTTTTTTTCCATAGAAACTTTGTAAATAAATAAGATTGGTTCTGATTATTTTGATTATTACGGTCCGCCAGTTCACCTTCGCAGTGAATACAAGCCGACTTTTTAACGGAGAGGTGACCATATAAAGTCAGCAACAATTCCTTGAGCTTGCAGATATAATTATAAAACATGCATCATTTTATTTCCTTTTTCACATTGAAATGAAACAAGGGATATATATCCAATATGGTATTTATAATTAGACTGCAACTAAAACATCGGCCCAAAAGTGATAAAACCCAGTACCTCCAGTATTTAGTGCAATGCTACCTAATAATTAAGCCTGCAACAAACTTATCCCTTACAACCCTGAAGCCCGGTACAGATACTTATGCAAACAGTGTCGATCCTGATGTGATGGCTCGGAGCCACCTTTTCGGGATATACATTGAAACTTTGATAACTCGAACACGGAATTAAAGTTCGTTCCGGCTAATTCCAACAAGTCGCTGAGTCCTTGAGAATATTTCCTAAAGCTCCAGATATCTACAGTGAAATTCCGCTATTAGGACAACCTAAAATGAAGACTAATTCTGCTTTAGAAAGCTTATTTAGACGGTTGCAGTTGTTCTTTCTTTGTGGCTTCCGCATACAGTGTCCTCTGGTCATAGACCACCTTTGGGACTGTTCAAAAGTGGTCTTAAAGACCACTTTTGAACATTCCTAAAGGTGGTCTTAATATAGGAATTTTACTGTATATATTTAGGATAATAATGGATTTTTTTCTGAGGTAATCTTGAAAAGGTATGTTGTGTGCACTCATTAGAATCATCGCCTCAATGAGGTGATTCTAATGAGTACACACAACATACCTTTATTTTATTGAAGATCGTAAAGATATCCTAAAGTGATCCCCACTATACCTCAAGACCTGGTACAATGAGTAGACCTCAGTAATTCGAACTACCCCTATTTCGAACAATTTTCATGGTCCCAGAGGTGTTCGAATTATTGAAGTTTTACAGTATATTGGTTGCCATTCAGCTAGACGCCCTATTTAGTAGAATGGACGTGCCCATCTTCAGCGATTGAAGAGTGCGCTCTAACGGGTTCCCACATGTTTGCAGCAAAACTATGAAAGTATCTAACAAGCAGCACCCTGACCTCAGGGCGATGAGAATAGCGTGGCCATTTCAAGTTCTATAAGTACCCGTTACCTGGATTTCGTATGAATCGGTGGTAGTAAAGTTGACATCAGCACGTACTGAAGAGCTACTTGTGCCGTGCTTAGTAACTTTGGGTCGATTGACAAAAATATCTTTTTTTTTCGTGAAAAATAAAGATTTAAGACACGTCATTGAAAGGACATGGCCAAGAGAACACGGCTAAATAATTCTGAACTCTTCCCCGAACCCCAAGGGGGCACTGACTCTAGGGGCCTATATACAATATAAATTGTGGGTACTTGCTAGAACCGCCTCAAAGAGGCGATTCTAAAGTGTACCCACAACAGAAATAAGATAAATATCAAAGTTTTCATTTTTTTGGCAGTAAGATTTAAAAATATTTTTGAATAGGCGTGTTTCATTCACCTTATTTGCATTATCTGCTGGTTCCTAGTCTGAAGGTTATCAGTTTTGGAAAAACAGGTAACCAGACCCCCTGACCTTGAAAGGTCAGGGGGGTCTGGTTACCTGTTTTTCCAATATTGACAATGTGCAAGCTGGGAGCCAGCAAATAATGCAAATATGGTGAATAATTGGAGTCGTCTATGCTTCGGTTCCGATCCGCCCGGCCATATGCCTGCATCTATTCTTAGAACGAAGATGTTGTGAGCCGGCGCATGACAAAACCTACAATAAGACATGTGCGTCCAGCGAAGAATCAGATCAGCCTGCGCATCCATATTGTCTAACCAGAGACTTCTCTTGCTGCATGAAGGAGCAATGGGCCTTTAGCTATCCTTAGAGGGCACAGCGAAGGCTCTGATCAGACTGCACGGATGCGTAAGCTGATTTGAGTGTTCGCTGGGCGCACGTCTTATTGTAAGTTTTGTCGTGCGCTGGCTCAAAATGATTATTGGCTAACCTGCTCTCCTTGCAGGAGGTAAGGGGAGAGGGGGAATGTTGTTATTTCTTCAGTTTCTACACTTCCATTCAATTTCCTCTTTCTCCTCTGTCCTGCACTTTCATCTCTAGTGTCTCTTCTATCTCTTTTCTGACGACGGCGTATAACCCAATTAATACGTTAGCTTTTGATAAACTTAGCACTTGTATAAAGTAATCTTGAGTATTTCCCCTTGTATACTTTATCAACATTCCAAGAAAAAAAAAACACAAAACTTATCAAACTAAAATGTTTCTGCGAACCTGATTTGAAAAAATAAAACTTAATGCTATCAGATTATGATAGTTCCACTATTTTGTTAATTTTCTTCATTCAATGGAAGTTTTTATTCAATATTCAATATTTACGGAAATTATGCCACACTGCAGCACCTTCCAACTGTAATGAATACGAAATATATAATAGTAACACCATCAATTTACGGTATGACTAAATAGTGCTGATGCGACGTTAAACCTTATATTGGGCCGCGATGGCTTCCAATACGCGCGTATTTCTTGAGTGACTAATAGCAAATTAGTCACAATACACAAAAAAAATTAATGACAACATGCCACCCGCTATCCAGCCCAGCTTGTAATAATGTAGACGGTTGCGCGGGGAGGGGTTGGGAGAAAGAAAAATCCGTCGTGAGAGTCACTGCCCGGCATCACGAACAAATCGGTCCTTAAGGGTACCATCCGGCATCACGAAGCTTGTTGGTCATGCCGGACAGTATTTCCGAGGGACGGATTTTTTTTATTCACCCCTCCCACCCATGTAACATACCTTCATTTCTTTACTTCTATTCACATTATTTGCATTATCTGCTTATTCCTACTCTGAAGGGCATCAGTGTTGGAAAAACAGGTAACCAGACCCCCTGACCTTGAAAAGTCAGGGGGTCTGGTTACCTGTTTTCACATATTGACAATGTGCAAGCTGGGAGCCAGCAAATAATGCAACTTGTCGACGTCCGTCATCGCACTGTCTTGGTGGCATCTCTAGCGCGGAATTATTATGAAACAGATCACCTTTAGCAGTGATTTTGTGAGTAATATATCACTGTTTGGAGGTCAGTTGTTAGGTAGATCAAATCACGAGCGCGCAGCGCGAGTGATTTATCTACTTTCAACTGATCGACAAACTATAATATATTACTCAACAAATCACGCACTAGAGCTGATCTATTTCGATTCTAACACACTGAAAGTTGTTTCCTTCATATTCTCTCGACATTCCGCCATTGTTTGAAGAAATATCGCCAACATGTTTAACTGTAACACATGCAGTTACCTGTTTTTATAAGGTACTTGATGCCTGAAAAGGCGTTACTCATCCAACGTCAAGGAAACGATCGATGGCGTCGCAAAACGTCATAATCCGGCGGCTTTTGGCGTCACGCTTTATCGCCTAGTGATTTGTCGCTCAATATATCAGTTGATTTAACCATTGGCTGTAGTTAAAAATGGTCTAGACTATAGCTACTGGTCTGATAATCAAAGTCTGATCATTTTTTTTTTGTATGTTTATTATATTAAAAATTTATCATCTTGCTAGAAATGGCAAATCTACTTGGTAGAGTCTCCAAGGTTAGAATTGTTAAAATTGAGCCAGAGAGACTAGACTAGCTTAACTTTTAAACACTGTTCATTTTGGTGCAAAAGATGATATTTGTTCCATTTGATCCATTTTAATGCCTGGTGGCTAGGCTAGAATTGGTCGAAATTAGTATATACACCCTCTTTACGACAAACAATCTCATGTGCCATTGCATGATGGTCGCTATCGATATCAACGAAATAAATATTTTTATTCTTCTTTTCTGCTGTAGGCATAGATTGTGGGAGCTCGTTACAGCCGCCTCATTGAGGCGGTCTTACGAGTCTTCACATTACGATAACACACCCGTGCGACATAGTGCATTTTTCACATCTCCAAAATGGCCATTTTTCTGATGAAAATCCGTAATATGTTTTATAAATGCTGCAAACATAGGTTGTGGGTGCTCGTGAGAACCGCCTCATAGGTTGAGGGCGCTCTATAGAACCGCCTCATTGTGGCGGTTCTAACGAGCACCCACAACCTATGTCTTGGAGCAAGTATAAGAAAAATAATGCATACCCCCGTAAACCTCACTTTTCTCTATATAAAGGGGGTGTAGGGGGGTTTTCATTTCACGGACTTGTTCACGTGATAACAATCTGTTGTTTTTTTTTTTTTTTTTCGAGTAAAGATAGGGGTAATAATTTCTATCCTTGTTAACTCTACTTTTTCTTTGTAAAATAGGGTTTTCAATGGTGTTCACTATACGGAAATGTGAACGTAATGAATATTACATGAAATGTCAACTGACTTGACTGTGATTACATTGCACTTTGTTTGATTTGAGATTTAGCGTCCCCGTCAACACTGTTTAGATCATTTTGGAGACGTTGCTTCCAATTATGTGTGACTTTTACCCGACACTCAGATGAAATGACATCTCAAGGCAACCAATAGGGTTTACGTGTATATGCAATGGGCGGTCCGGCTCGCACCACTTTGCCTGGGTAGGCTTAGACCTTCCAAGCGGTTTACCGGTACTCATGCGTGCCATCGGTTTCAGATCTGCGTGGAAGCACCATGCAGCCCAATCTATTTCTTAAAGCCCCGATGGGCGGGGTCGATATTACAATGCACTATTTCAACATTCTATCCCTTTTCCTCAACGAGTGCCGAACATTCTATCCCTTTCCTCAACGAGTTTAATAAATTCAATAATACATGACTACGAATGCAAGATTCCATTTATCATATAGCATTTAAAACACATTTTATTCACCAGTATTTACAAAAATGTCAATATTCCGCCATTAGCAAACGCGACGTCGTTAAGGACGTCGTCGGGGCGTATCTACATGTAACTTATTTGCATATTTAATCCACTAGTGGATTATCGAATGTATTACATGGCGTTATTACAGTCTCAGACGCGACGTCATATGATAAAAATTTAGAACTGTGTATCAGAGCTTAAAATGTTAACAACATGAGCTCATGAACATATATAAGATAAAAAACATGACGGTACACACGCAGGTAGCAACCCGGACTACTTTTTTCGCCAAATTTACGTATTAAATAATAAAAGAAAATGTCCTTTATTTATTTCGGAGGGTCTATTGACAGGCGTCTGGCAATAGCAGAAACTCGGTAAAAGTGCTATTGCCAGACGTCTGGCAATAGCAGAAACTCGATACAACTGCTATTGACAGACGCCTGGGTTTTATGTATTGATCTATGCGGAAATATACGAATATAACCAAGGAATATGTAAATGTCGCCGGTTTATGTTTGTACTTTCATAGTCGAAATCCGAAAGTGGGTGATTTATTTATTTTTGTTATGTAGTTGTTGTTCGCGTAACCCATGGGATTCTGATTTCCTTTCTTTTGTGAGAGACACCGAAGATATTAGATTCTGTTTAACATTTTTCTTATATCATATTTTTCTGTATCTTTCTGTCTTTTTTCGCCTATACGACACAATCTTACATTTTGAAATCATTCAGCAATCAGATTATGAAAAGCTTTTTTCTGTTTATTGTACTGGTTAACCGCTTATGTATAACCCTAACCGGGAAACGTGTGGATAGTAAACTGACCGGCACAAAAATGACCTAAAAATTGCTACTATTCTGATGAAAATCCATGATATTTTTCTTATTTTTACTGCAAACATAGGTTGTGGGTGATCGTTAAAACTGTTCTAAAGAGTATACACAACCTATGTCTTGGAGCAGAAATAAGAAAAATAATACATGTATATATCCCCGTAAACCCCAGTTTTCTCTACATAAATAGGGGTTAAGTGGGGTGGGATGGTGTCATTTCACGGACTTGTTCACGTGAAGCTTTCGATTCTTGGTTGGTTTTGTTTGTTTGATTTGAGGTTTAACGTCCCCGTCAACACTGTAAAGGTCATTTTGGACACGTTGCTTCCAATTTTGTGGGACTTTTACCCGACATTGAGATGAAAGGACATCTCAAGCTCTGTCGCTCAATGAAACCAACAAGGTTTATTAGCATGGACGGTCCGCCTGGCACCGCGGTTCCTGGACAGGCTTAGATCCTCTAAGCGGTTTACCGGTACTAATGTGCGGGCCGGATTCAGCTCTGCGTGGAAGCATCATGCAGTCCATGTATTTCTTCAAGCCCCTATGAGCGGGGGCCGATTCTTGGTTGGATGGAAATACATGGTGTGGGTAAAACAAGTTAACAGCACAGTCTGACCAGTCCTCGCAGGACAAAGATGAACTTTTGCTGTCTATCAAACACCCAACGAAAACTTTGACCAGAAAGCGCTGATGCTCAGGCCGATCTGGGTGTTGGCTGGACGCCTAATATTTAAATTATACGCATATACATGTACCGTGTAATTCGATTTGGCCGTCTCGCAGCCGACTCTTGAAATAGTTAAAAAAAATCCTGGGTCCACAAGCAACCCGCATAATAGAGGCACCAACAGAACATCGCATTTTGACCTATCGCGCATTACAACAGGCCTATGTAATTTTGACAACATACGATATTAAACGAAGAGCAACACCAGGAACTGATACAATCAGATCCCAAATCCTGCCCTAAACACCATAGCCCAATTTCATGTAGTAAATGCGTTTTTTTTTTCGGAGTATATATTTATTTATCTATTTATTTTATTAATTTATATTCGATAAATACCAAAATTATTTCACCCCATGTGTTGAAAATATCATGAGTTTCACTTGTGCTTCACAGTCGTAGACCCTGATCAGACAAACTGTTTGCCTCTACAGATAACCCTCTTACGCAACACTCTGAACTCACAGCGGCTATTTTCTATAAATAACCGTTATTCCGACAAGTCTGTGATAGTCACGTGGACTTTAGCACTGAAAAGCTTTTATAGTTAGTAATTTTTGGTCGATTTACAAACAATCGACCCAAAAAGCCAGGTTTTCTCATGACGGGACATATCAGATAATACTTTCTTGTAACAGTAGTTATCCTCTTTGGACCAGTCATGTTCTGTGGAGCGCTGTGGTGCAGTGGCAAAACATTGGATTTGAGATCGAGAGGTAGCCGATTCGATCCCCGCAAGCGCCAAGTGCTGTTTCCTTGAGCAAGAGACTTTATCCACATTGCTTAGTAATGGTTACCCAGGAAGGAGGGCCACATGGACGATTAGTACAAGTACTAAATGGGTTACCCTCTATAAATAAGGTCGATTATTGTTATTATTATTATTATTATCATTATGATTATTATTCAGATTGACCTTGGCAATGAGAGAATGGTCCATGCTGTCGCCACGCAAGGTTATTCCACGACCACCAACCTCTCTACCTATACACTCAGGTGTAGCCTAGATGGCAACCGATTTACTGCCGTGACGAACGGGACTAATACGGTGGTAAGTGGGTGTGTGGGTGGGACCACATACCATTACGGTAACAAGCCCCCGCCCATACGGGCTTGAAGAAATATATGGGCTGCAGGATGCTTCCACGCAGAGCTGAATCCGGCCCGCACACTAGTAGTGGTAAACCGCTTAGAGGATCTAAGCCTGTCCAGGAACCGCGGTGCGAGGCGGACCGTCCATGCTAATAAACCCTATTGGTTTCATCGGGCGACAGGGCTTGAGATGTCATTTCATCTCATTGTCGGGTAAAAGTCCCACAAAATTGGAAGCAACGTCTCCAAAATGACATTTACAGTGTTGACGGGGACGTTAAACCTCAAATCAACCAACCAACCCGTTTCATCCCGAAAACACACCTATATAAATATGACCTCCTTGAACCCCACTTTTATATTGTGGGTGTTGGTGTTTACAGTGGTAAATCTTATTTTTCTTATTTCTGCTCTAAAGTATAGCTTGTGGGTACTCGTTAGAGCCGCATCGATGAGGCGGTTCTAACAGGTACCCACAATCTATATTTTGAGCAGAAGTAAGAAAAATATCACAAATTTTCATCTTAAAATTTCCGTTTTCTCGGCGGTAAAGTTTACAACGCATTTATATAGGCGTGTTTTCGTCATGTAATTTTTGCAGATAGGTAGGGTATATAAGAAATCCAAGCACTGACAGAACTGATATGTCGATTGTCTCAAAAAATGAACGGTGACTTAGAGTGCTAACATTCCGTTTCATCATTACATTCCTATACTGTACGCCAACAGTGTAGACCCGCGTTATGCGGCGTCTGATCTGGGTCTACCCTGTTTGTCAAACCAAACGCACGATTCCAGATAACCCTAACGCGCTATTTTTCTATAAATAACCGTTGCCTTGACATCCTACAAATCAGTGATAGTCATGAAAACTTTAGCACTCAAGAGTCTCTATGCTTAGTGACTTTGGGTCGATTGACAAACAATCGGAACCAACTCACGCTGACATCGAAGACTCCGACCAGCCTGCACATCCGTGCAGAGCTTGATCAGAGTCTCCACAGTCCGCTCTTCGGAAGATCCAGGGCTCATACATAAAGCAAGAGGAAAGTGAAAACTCCGAATGTACTATGCGCATAAATACATTGATCTGAGCCACACACACATTAACGGTCCCCGCCCATCGGGGCTTGGAGAAATAGATAGGCTGCATGATGCTTCCACGCAGAGCTAAAACCGGCCGCACACGAATACTGGTAAACCGCTTAGAGGATCTAAGCCTGCCCAGGCAAAGTGGTGCGAGTCGGACCGTCCGTGCTTAAAAACCCTATTGGTTTTATTGGGCGACAGGGCTTGAGATGTCATTTCATCTCA
Source organism: Lucinisca nassula (assembly GCA_963580285.1). NCBI lineage: Eukaryota > Metazoa > Mollusca > Bivalvia > Lucinida > Lucinidae > Lucinisca > Lucinisca nassula. Next base: position 38,136,450 of record OY757024.1, read on the forward strand.
ATGTCGGGTAAAGGTCCCACAAAATTGGAAGCAACGTCTCCAAAATGACCTATACAGTGTTGACGGGGGCGTTAAACCTCAAATCAAACAAACAAAACAAAACAAATTCCAGATAACCCTAACGCGGCTATTTTTCTATAAATAACCTTTACCTGGGCATCCTACAAATCAGTGATAGTCACGTGGACTTTAGCACTGAAGAGTCTCTATGCTTAGTGACTTTGGGTCGATTAACAAACAATCGGCCGGAACACACGCTGATATTGAAGACTCCGATCAGCCTACACATCCGTGCACAGCCTGATAAGAGTCTCTACAGTCCGCTCTTTGGCTCATACATAAATCATGCGAAAGGTGATGACTCCGAATATACTATGCGAAATGAGCCACACGCAGTTTTGACCGGCTTGAATGTAATTTTCATTTGCAGACATTTAGTGGTACTGGAACTAGTTACTCAACAATCAAGAAACAAGTACTTCCGGTTCCGGCTCAGTGTAGATACATCCGGTTTATACCTAAAACGTGGACAGGAAGTCAGCCGGGTTTCAGAGTCGAAGTCTACGCATGTGAAGTTTAAAACAAATGCCTGGATTCATGTTTGAATTTTATATAACAGCGAGTGTTATGATGCTTAATTAATTAAGTAAACAGGAACTTTAACTTTTGACAACAACCAAGCAGACCCAGTATTGGTTGATTCTTCACATTTTCACCAAAAACATCTCTGGAAGCCAAAATATATTTACAAATTTGGGAGCCCTTTAACCGTATAAGCCTAGCGTCCCCTAAAATGGACATTGGCAAACGGTGTAGACCCAAATTAGACGCCGCAGATCGCGGCGTCTGATCCGGGTCTACACAGTTTGTTTGAAGTTTTGAGAAAAAAAAGAAAAGAAAACTGAAAGTATATACAGGAATGTGCGTTTTTCCTTACATCCACAATTATCTATGTTAATGAGGTAAAAAAATATAAATAAAGGAAGGAAATTGTTGCCCTATTCGTTACTATATGGGACGCGCCTTGAAACAAAAAACCTGGATCAGCCTGTTCATCCGGGCAGTAGAATCAGCATCTTAGTGTTGACTGCTTGGGTGCTACAATACCTCAAAACTCTTCCTTTTATGTGTGTCTGAGCATGTCAGTTTGTGCCTTTCCTGGCCGCAAACCCCAAGGACGGATTTTCTTGTGACGTGCCCTATATAAAGTGTGACTTTTATATGGTAAAACTAGGGTTCACAGGGGTAAACCTTATTTTTGCTTATTTCTGCTCAAAATATAGATTGTGGGTACTCGTCAGAACCGCCTCGATGAGGCGGTTCTAACGAGTACCCAAAATCTATATTTTGAGCATAAATAAGAAAAATATCGCAATTTTTCATCTTAAATGTTTTTCCGACGGTAAAGTTTACAATGTATTTGTATAGGCGTGTTTTCGTAATGTAGAAGGGCCATTACCAAAACATCTCTAAAACATTTTTTTACCACAAAAGAATGTGAAAATTTTCTGATGTTTTTCATACATGTATTTCTGCTAAAAACATAGATAGTGGGTACTTGTTAGAACCGATTCGACGAAGCGGTTCAAACGAGTACCCACAATCTATGATTTTGAGCAGAAATATGAAAAATAACGTATACCCCTGTAAACCCAAAATTTCTTTTTTATGGGGGTGTGGGGGTGGAATGACGGACCTTTCAAGATTATATCACTCATATCGAGCCGATCGTTAATCAGAGGTGGGCAAAGTGGGTATAGTTCGAACAAATTGACCTGAGACTGGTGAACTCTATTAACATAATTTCACACCCGACTGAATGCATGTATTTATCTTCGCCGTCTCCCGTAAATGGCGATATTGTTATTCAATACATAGAGGTCGGTAAATGGGTCGCAATTCACGAGATGCTGAAAATTCACGAGAAGTTTACGAAAGCCGACGTATTAGGCGATAACATTGACAAATTTATTCCATGCATAAAGGTTAGTCTCAGGTCAAATTGTTCGAACTACATGTATACCCGGAAATAAAGCACCTGACCTTTTGTTGCAGAACTTGGCGCCTCATATCTGACCCGAGCTAGGCTCGAACCCAAATTGGCGACAGACCTAATATTTAAGAGTCAGCGCTCTTATCCACTAGGCCACGTTGGCCCATAAACCCAAGTTTTACCATATGAGGGCCAAAATAATTCTGGCGTGTTTTCGTGATGATCATAATATAGATCATTATACAGGCATTCAGAACTTATTTATCTTCACTGCAGCTGGTGTTGTGCCGTGTGGCGGCCGTAAAACGTCTCCCCGTACATCACCATAGTGCAGATTTTATTTTATTTTCTGGTCCTTTGGGATCATATAGTTCATTTTGAACCATTTTGAAAAAAGAGTCATGACGCTGTGCCGATGTTGATGTGGCGTCAAAATTACGTCATGTGCCTGCCGGGGTTATGGACAAAAACTTCATGGATATATAGTCCAATAAAGGTGGCATATGCGGTCAAGCAGCACTATTTTGATTATTTCAGTTCTTGAGTTTTTATTTTGTATGTGTTGAGGTTTGCCATCCCCGTCAACATAATGTAGGTCATTTTGGAATTGTTGTTTTCTATATTTTGTGGGACTTTTACCCGACATTGAGATGGAATGACATTCCATGAGCGCGTTCCACTTATGATAGAAAGGTTGTGCGTTCGAATCCGGCCACTGGTATCGAGGTGTGTCCTTGGGCAAGACACGTAATGACACCGCCCCACTCCACCCAGGTGTAAATGGGTAGCAGTTGTGTAAAAGCCACTGCCTCTCTCTCTCGCGCGCGTGAAAACACCCGGAATGAATGTTCGAGAGCGATTAATAAGCTTGAAGCTTTCATCGCAATCGAACTAAAATAAATTTGTATAAACTAACACTGCATCACACAGCCTGTCTAGGCAAAACGGTGCGAGTCGGAATGTCCATGCTTATAAACCCTATTGTTTTCAATGGATTTATCGCTGGAGGTCACGTGGACGACAGCGGTATAACGACTACACTTTACAAAAACAAGCCTAAATAATTTTGACCCCCTTGAATCCCACTTTTATATAAAAAAACTGAGGCTGACAGGGGTAAACCTTATTTGTCTTATTTCTGCTTTAAAATAAATTGTGGGTACTCGTTAGAACTCCTCAATCTATATACTTTGAGCAGAAATAAGAAAAATATCACAATTCTTTTTTCATCTTAATGTGCTCAAAACATCTCGACAAATCCGTCTAATGGACTGAGCTTCAACAATTGATACATTGCAAGCAGGGAATAGAATAGAACAATATCGAAAACGGTGAAAATGAACTTTTGTGGGTGTTCGTAAGAACGTCCTAACGAGTACCCACGAGCTATGTCTAGGAACACAAATAAGACAATTTTAACCCCGTTTTTTTCTGAATATAAAATCATATGGGTGTGTCTTGTCTTTCTTTACTACCAAAGTGTATTTTCGAGTCGAATATATTACTCTACTATAGAGACCGGCCCCGATAGCTCAGTTGGTAGAGTGTCCGCTCCGGGGAACGGGAGGTCACGGGTTTGATCCCGGGCCGCGACATACCAAAGTCGTTAAAAATGGTACTAGCTGCTCCTCGCTTGGCACTCAGATTTACGGGGTAGAGCTAGGACTGGTCGACCCAGTGTCAGGATAATGTGACTGGGTGTGGTATCATGTAATGTGTCTGGGACATGATACTTCAGTGAGGCAGCACTATAAAAGTGAGCATTGAGCTCCCTATCGCAACCAGACACCGTCGTGATGTGACTGAAATATTGTTGAAAGCGACGTTAACCCCACCCCCACACACACACACACGCACACACACACATACACACACAATACTCTACTATAGAGCCACTCGGTCATTTAATAAGGGATTTACGACCCAATCGACAGTGTTTAAGTCATATCAAGAAAATATACGAAAGTTATAGTATATTTTGAATGTATCACGTGTAAGCAGTGTCCTATATTCTCATTACAAAGTAAAACATATATTGTCCTTACACAGTAAAATTTGTGTATTAATACCACATTTGGGACTGTTCAAAGGTGGTCTTAAAGACCACTTTTGACCAGTCCCGAAATGGGTCTCCTATAGGGAGACACTGGATATAGAAATACAATGAAAGAATAACTGAAACCTTCTTAATAAGCTTTTAAGATCAGATTTAATCTTACATTACGAAAAGACGCCAATACAAATACATTGTGAATTTTACCACCAAAGAATGAAAATTTTAAGATGAAAAATTGTGATATTTTTCTTATTTCTGCTCAAAATATAGATTGTGGGTACTCGTTAGAACCGCCTCATCGAGGCGGTTCTAACGAGTAGCCACAGTCTATATTTTAGAGCAGAAATAAGAAAAATAAGGTTTACTTCCTATATAAAAGTGGAATTCAAGGGGGTCAAAAGTATATACATGTAGGTGTGTTTTCGTGATGATTGTAGGTGATCTTAATAGCGGAAATTTACCGTATTGTCTCAATAAATCATTACGTAAACACGCCTATACAAATACATTGCCACCTTCATCGCCGAAAAAAATGAAAATTTTATGATGAAAAATTGTGCTATTTTTCTTAGTTCTGCTCAAAATATAGATTGTGGGCACTCGTTAGAACCGCCTCATCGAGGCGGTTCTAACGAGTACCCACAATCTTTACTTTAGAGCAGAAATAAGAAAAAATAAGGAATACCCCCAGTTTTACTATATAAAAGTGGGGTTCCAGGGGGTCGAAATTATATAGACGTGTTTTCGTGATGCATTTTTCTGCAAACAATAAAATCGAGCAGATCAAGGTTATGCAATAATTGATAACATATAACGTCGTTGTTTGTTTGATTGGAGGTTTAACGTCCCCATCAACAAGATATAGGCTATTTTGGAGACGCTACTTCCAATTTTGTGGGACTTTTAGCCGACCTTGAGATGAAATGACATCTCAAGATCTGTCGCCCAATGAAACCAATATGCCATAGTGTAGTTTACATTTTACTTTTTGTCCTTTGAGATCAGCGTGAATATTCTGAGAAATCAGAAATAAATTATTGGTTTAGACTCAATTCTAGACAGGTTTTTAATTTTTGGACCCCAATTTGATTTATATCAGTCTTTGTATCGACTGCCTATTCGAAATTTGCAAAATTGCAGTATGTTTCCTCTGGCTTTCTTTGCCGGATCATTACAGGGTCACTGATGAGGCTTTATTAGCCGAAACTACCTAGTATGACCCATCTTCTTTCCTATGAATGTTTTCATTGCTCTTAAAGAACTCATTTTTGATTTTTATTTATAAGCATGGGCGGTCCGACTCGCACCGCTTTGCCTGGCAGGCTTAGATCCTCTAAGCGGTTTACCAGCACTCGTGTGCGGTCGGTTTCAGCTCTGCGTGTAAGCAACATGCATCCCATTTATATCTTCATACCCTGGTGGGCGGGGGCCGAAATCCAATTTAAAACTGTTATATGATAAATAGAATCTTTCACTCATGGTCATTTCATATGAAATTTATGAAAATCACCGAAGGCTCGTTTCATAAATTTCATCTGAAATGACCACTAGTGTAAGACCCTCTATTTTCTAAACGTCGCAATAATATGTCTTAAAAGGTGTGCCATAAATAGACCTATTGAAGAGAGAGAAAAACACACACACACACACACACACACACAAAACAATAAAAAAAAAAAAAAAAAAATCGAAATAATTTTACAAGGTTTCGTTTTAATAGTACGTGTAAAATGGGCCGACATATAAGGGCATGCCTCACACCTTCACGAGTTGGGCTTCGACAATCTACAAGTTAAGGACTCTCGTATAGAACTCGAGCAGATATTGCCATTTCGGAGGTTTTCGTACACCACGCTCCGAATCTTATCATTACTCGTAGCTTGTCGCAGATTTTCAACTTTTATAAATTCTCGCCGCAACTCGCCGTCTAAAGTAGGCTGCGCTTATAAACTGTCGTACAGATTTCGTACCAATGTCCTGTTCTCGCGCGTTCTTGGTGTCCTGTCAAATACTGCGGCATAGCACGAGTTACTGCGGGTAGCGTACGCTTTACTTCGACAAAACACGGTTGAAGCCGAGTTCTGACGGCTTTACTATGGCATTTCTACACTGCACGTCTTTCGAAGGGTTGTCGGCGAGTTTGCACGTGGTCTGTGCTATAAAAACACGCCCAATCTTTCTTCAGCATTCAATTTAATGTGGAAATCAACAGAAAGCATTTCGCTTCCTCCAATATTAGTTCAGAAAAAAAAATCGTGTTGTATCTTAGAAAGTCGAGCGAGACTCGTAGTTTGTCGTACTTATCCCGTACAAAATCGAAAGACTCGTGAGTGATCCAGCTGATTCAAGAGGGGCAGTTGTCAGTTTCTGGCGAAAGAATGTGCACTGTACTGGTTAACCGCTTACGTATAAGCCTGCCCAGGAAAAGTGTGGGTAGGTAAACTGGCCGGCTCAAAAATGACCTAAAAAGTGTTGATGGGCCGTTAAACTCCAATAGAAACAAGCAAAACAAAATGACCAACAAGGATGAACATGTCATTAAACCCGAATACAACAAAAACATACGGCCCCGCCCATCGGGGCTTGGAGAAATAGGTGGGCTGCATGATGCTTCCACACAGAGCCGAACCCGACCGCACACGAGTACTTTTAAACCGCTTAGAGGATCTAAACCTGCCCAGTCAAAGCGGTGCGAGTCGGACCGTCAATGCTAGTAAACCCTATTGGTTTCACTGGGCGAAAGGGCTTGAGATGTCATTTCATCTTAATGTTGGGTAAAAGTTCCACAAAATTGGAAGCAGCATCTCCAAAATGACATATACAGTGTTGACGGGAACGTTAAACCTTAAATCAAACAAAACCAATACAAACAAACAAAATCGTGAGTGATCGTGCAGAACTGTTACAAACTAGCACTTGCCAACTCGTAGTCATGTCGAAAGAATGTCGTATTAAACTCGTACAGTGTCGCAGAACGCGTACAACTATCTGAGAAACTCGTACGAGATCGCACTTTGCATATAGAGCGCTTTAGCACTGTGAGTAGGTAGTAAGAGCACCAAGCTTTGTGAGTCTGAGAAATTAGCTCAAAACATTGACGGCCTCAGAACAGCGTTTGACGAGAACTTCTTGTGTTCCGGTAAAACAAAGAAGAAATATTGTTTCAATAACAATGCATATTTTAAGGTTAATTATTTGCTGACTATGTTATCCAGTGTCGGGTAAAAAAGTAGAAGTAAAACAAAGATCAGGAATCGATACAATTAACTTACTCAACCCATCAAAGACACCAAAGTGAGTCTGAGGCAGTCTGAGGCAGTCAAGGTTTAATGCACTTGCCTATGTAATGCGACGTCTGATTGGATAAGGTAAAAAATTTGCGGCAGTATATATTCTGCGATATACCATCGGAAACCCGACGTCATCACGCAACGTCGCTTCCCATTGGTTGGCATTTTGTTTTACGCAGCTCACAGCGCTTGTCGTTTTGTGCAAAATAGCACTGTTTGAAAAACAAACGAATAAGTGCATTAGAATGGGGATAACTGTATTGCAAAATTGTCATTTGGGGAGAATTTACGGTCTCAAATTCCGTTTTACGGTTCCACTGACGCCTTAAAACGAAATTTCCGACCGTTTTACCACCTATTTACCTCCCTTAATGACAATTTTGAAAACAGTTAACCCCTAAATTATCAGTGTCCAATCAGCTGGTAAAAGAATCCAAAAGGAATATATATATAACTATGAAAAAATTAAAGAAACACTGGAATAAAAGTTATTTTTCCTGTATTTTTAACAACCGGTTTCATCCATGATGGAATTTTCAAGTTAACAATGATGTTTATTATTGTACGTTAAAGTGACGTAAACGTCAATAGTTATTTATTTTTCCCGTAACGCTCAATTAAAGCTGACGCTTTTGTGTTTTTGAGACGTTACGTATTTACATATGAGCCGTCGTAAGATAACGGCGTAAAAAGCAAATGAAGTACAGGACACAGCGATCAGCGGAGACTCAGATCGGCCCGCGCAATCGCGCAATCCGATCAGAATCTTCACCGATCGCATATACATGCACACACCATAGGACACAGGATAAATATCATGCTCAGCCGAGCCGAGCACGAAAAAAAGGTTGCAGAACCTCGGGCCTGATTGAGCCAGCGCATGAAAAATCCCACAAGAAGGTTTGAGTGATCAGTGGAGACTCAGATCAGCCTGTGGTGTGTGCATGTAATATGCGATCAGTGAAGATTCTGATCGGACTGCGCATTGTTAACTTGAAAATTCCATCATGGATGAAACCGGTTGTTAAACATACAGGAAAAATAACTTTTATTCCAGTGTTTCTTTAATTTTTTCATAGTTATATTTACCCGCATTGTGGATATTATTTATATTTAATCTCTCTCTCTCTCTATATATATATATATCGCTTTGTATACTACTGCTCGGTTAAAACCCAATGGTGCGTCTTACTGGTGATCAGGGTTCGCGGCGGCTCTATCGAGCACTCACAATCTATGTTTCGAACAGACATTAGGGAAATGTCTAAATATTTCATCTCATCACATGAACAAGTCCATGAAATGAACACCCCTATAAACCCCATTTTATATAGAGAAAATGGGTTTTACGCGGGTAAACATTATTTTTTCTTATTTCTGCTCCAAGACAAAGGTTAGTGGTACTCGTTAGAACCGCCTCAGTGAGGCGGTCCTAGCAACCACCTTCAACCTATGTTTGCAGTATCAATAAGAAAAAATATCACGGATTTTAATCAGAAATGTAGCCATTTTTGAAATGTGAAAAATGCACTATGTCGCACGGGCGTGTTATAGTTATAGTAAAATGCAGGTTCTAAAGATTCTTCTTCTTTTCTCGCAGTGTTCCCGGGGTTATTTTACGTGGCACCTCCACTCTTGTCGTGGAGTAGACAAAAATGCACAGTTAACTTATATAATGACAGAGTCATTATACACGGGTATGTTGTAATAACGGAACTGCGAATGATCATTAATAAACAAAACAACAATGGAAGGCAGTTGTAAATAATATTTATTACAAAACCGTTTTTGAAAAAAAAAAAAAAAAAATCCTTTATTGCGTGATACAGTCAGACTCATTTAAGCAATCCTCAACAGCAAAACAAAGCCGGGCGTGGTTGCTTAAGACAGATGTTCGATGTCATATTCACATTTGATCATTTTAAGAGGAACGGTTTGTTTGTTTGTTTGTTTGTATTGGAGTTTTACGGCCCAGTCAACACTATTTAGGTCATTTTTGAGCCGGTCAGTTTGCCTATCAACACTTTCCTGGGCAGGCCTATACGTAAGCGGTTAACCAGTACAGTGCACATTCTTTCGCCAGAAACTGACAACTGTCCTTCTTGAATCAGCGGAAGAGAGAGAATGACCGTAGAAAAGATTTCATGATCAATCCCCACGAAAGAATGTTGCCGACCCCGGCGGGAGTCGAACCCGCGTCCTCCTGATCACCAGTCAGACGCGCATCCGACTGAGCCACTGAGGCCGGCAAATAAGGGGAATGGGAACAACTTCAGGGCAGGCCACTCCTGCAAAATATTTTCGCCTTCCATGACAATAGGGATCAACTCTTAAAGGAAAGAATTTGCTCCTAGGGAGCAAATTCTTTCCTTTAATAGTAGACCCCTTTTCAGTGAGACACGTCTTATACAAAAGCGAACCGGAAGTTCCGAAAGTTATCTCCCTTTGAAAAAGGCGAAAAAAAAAAAAACAAAAAACATGCCAGGTGTTCCCATTCCCCTTAAAAGCAGCTTAACACTTCAAGAAAATGATAAGACAGAGAGGATTAAATGAATATTAAATAATAATGATAAAATTAAGGTATGAAGAAGACTTGGACAAGACTAGTGCTTGCCGACTATATTTGCGCTTTTGAATCGGATCTGAAAGGGTGGCATTTTGATACAGGGGATTGCTTCACAGAGATGGCCTTTAAGACAGGTTTTACAGTACATGCAAATCCGAAAGGGAGCTCTACGTGCAGAAATAGAGGATATTTCCTTTTTTGAGATAAATACCAAAAATATTCCATCGAGTGTGTTGAAAAGCGCTCGTGAAAATCTAATGTTTTTAATACACGAGGTGTAACATTTTGTTATTTTAAAAAATGTAAATTTTCTTTTTATTTTATACGTGACTTTTGCGATGTAACCGCTGTTCGTAACATGCTCCGCACTCGTGAAAATTTCTGATATTTTCAACTCGCTCGTTAATATGTGTTTTAACACATTCGATGAAATATTGCAAATTTTCTTTTTATTTTATACGAAAAACTAACCAAAAAAGTAGTCCCGGCTGCAAATGTGAAAATACCATAGTCAAGTTATTTTTTACACTGTGAAAATATCTTTTATATTTTCAGAATAGCACTTTTATTTGTTTCAGATATGAGCCCCGCCAAGCGAATTTGTGTCTTCGAGCATTCCGTCATGACAAATTTTAACTGCGCATGCCTAGCCATTCAGAGGGGCCAGGGACATGGCTTTCTGTCTGAAGGTTCCTCTTGATTCGCTGCTTGTATGAGCGAGTAGCGATGGTTCTGGCGAGACTGCGCGGATGCGCAGGCTCGCCTGAACCTTCGCTGCCGGAATAGGCGATAAGTACCAAAATCGCTTGACGGGGCCCATATGCATTGATTTCACTGCTGGGTATAAATTAAAACAATTTTCTGTGTCATCACGAAAACACGCCTATATAATTTTCACCCCCCTGAAACCCTACTTTTGTAGAGTAAAATTGGGGTTTATAGGGGTATATATTTTTCTCTTTCTTCTGCTCATAAAACATGGGTTGTGGGTACTTGTTAGAACATCGAGGCGGTTCTAACACGATGATGCGGTTCTAACAAGTACCTACAATATGTTTCGAGCCGAAAGACGAAAAATATTATCTAAAAAAAATCATTTTTTGGTGGTAAAATTTTTAAATATATTTGAATAGGCATGTTTTCGTATGAAAAGTTGCGCCCCCCACTCTTTCAAAACAGATTTGAATGTTATTTTTGTTGCACACAAATGCAGCCAACTAACAACCATACACCTCCACGCGCATGCCCGGGTGACCACCTGTATGCCAAGTGACTGGAACGAAGCGAACAAATCTCATCTTCTCTGGACTGTCCAATGAATGTTTTATAATCTGATCGTAGCTTGTACTACCCGGAAATTCCTGTTGACGAAATACACAGAGTAACATGTTATCACGAGAACACGCCTATATAATTTTGACCCCGTTGAACCCCACTTTTATATAGCATTACGAGAACACGCCTATACAAATACATTGCCACCTTTATCGCCGAAAAAAATGAAGATTTTAAGATGAAAAATTAGTATATTTATCTTCTTATAAGAAAAAAGATGTTTTACCCCTGCAAACCCCAGTTTTAGTATATAAAAGTGGGGTTCGAGGGGGTCAAAATGATATAGGCGTGTTTTTGTGATGGTAAAACTGAGGTTTGCAGGGGTAAACCTTAATTATTTCTGCTCTAAAATATAGATTGTGTGTACTTGTTAGAACCGCCTCAATGAGGCGGTTCTAACGTGTACCCACAGTCTATATGTTGAACAAAACTAAGAAAAACATCACAACTTTTCATCTTAAAATTTTCGATTTTCGGCGGTAAAATTTACAATGTATTTGTATAGGCGTGTTTTCTTAATGTGTTCTGCTTTGCACGCCACTTTATATAGGCATGTCTTTGTAATGAATGCCTGATCAGAACAATGTTACATGGTAATGCTAGTAAAAAAGAGAAAACACATCAATGTGACATAGTCCATTCTAACATATTTCTAAAAACGGTCATTTTTTTTCTGAAAAAAAAAAAAAAAAAAAAATGCGGTTCTTTTCTTATTTATACCTCAAACATAGGTAGTGGGTATTCGTAGGTTCTAACGAGTACCGACAATCTATGTCTCGTAAGAATCGTATGAACGATTCCATTGAGGCGGTTCTATTGAGTACAGACAACCTTTATCTTGAAGCAGAAATTGAGAAAAAAATAATGTATATTCCTGTACACCCCATTGTTCTGAAAATGATGTGGGATTCAAAGGGGTGTCCATTACATTACATTAACGTGATATGTTCCGTTGCAGATACCTATGCAAACAGTATGGTTCCTGATGAGCCATCTCATCAGGATCTACACTGTTGCCTTACTGTCTTTAGCTGCTTTAAAAATTCATGAAGGGGATTTTCTTAAAAAAACTCAGGTTTGAAATAAAATTTTACAAGTATAGCTTTTTTCAGCTAGGTCTACGCTTGGCACAAATTAAACTTGGATGTCTAGAGATATATCCCAGAAATGTGTTTTATACAATTTACTGTCTTTGGCAATATTATTACTACCAGTCTGCCGAATGAAATATAATGTCTGAAATGTCAAAGTTGCAAATAATGTAATTTTGTCAAAACTACTTTTCATCTTTAAAAGGGCACATGTGCAACTTCAATATGCTTGTAACATCTTATCAAATGGAATGCGTGAAAACTGTTGGCGAAGATAAGTAGAAACATTCCTAGACTTTATAGAAGACCAATTGAAGATTAACCCAATTTTGTGCTAACGACGAGCGAAGTGTTTTTAGCTCTACAGTCACCACAGCCGAAGGCTCCTCGGGAGCTGAACGGATTCACAGTGGTACGTCGTGGTCAAGAGTTTGTAGATGTATACTTTGTATTAGCCTGTACAAATATGACAGCAAAGATGGGCTCGTACAAATGAAATAGCAATTATGTTGCGGAGCCCTGTCCTTCGGCCTCGTTCTTGTGTGAAAGCTTAATGTTTTTTCTTCTTGTTGTATAAATATAAAGGTCAACCTCTAATGGATTTACTTCCGTGTTAAACCCAACGCCTATAATGTCTACGCCATGCGCGTAGACAATAAATATTTTATTTAGCCGGTTTTTATTTGGAACTCTTGTTGACATATACAGAACACAATATTACATGGTACAGGATCTGATAAAAAGCTTAAAGCTTATATAAATCATTTCCTATTTAACATGTTCAAGGCAATGGCAAAATAGAAGTAATGCAATGATCATTTCTGGCGAAAGAATGTGCGCTGTACTGGTTAACCAATTACGTATAAGCTTGCACAGGAAAATTGAGGATAGGTATACTGACCGGCTCAAAATGACCTAAAATAGTGTTGAATGGGCAGTTAAACTCCAATACAACCAAACAAAACAAGGCAATGATCAGGAATCGATAAAATTAACCCACACCTGCCATCAGAGAGACCAAAGGGAGAGAAACATAAACATGAAACAACTATAGACCCTAATGGAAACATCAATAGCGGACAGCCAAAAGGACAGTTACTTTCACACAAAATGGCCAATAAAAAGATATAAGCGACAAACACATTCAAAGACGAACTGTAAAAAAAAAATAAACCGCGACAGAAGAACCGTCTGGGAACGGTCAGGGAAACGAATTCCACTGGATGGGGTGGGGGGGATTAAATAGATTTTACGCGGTCGCAATCCTCGTCCTGGACTTATATAAGTCCTAGATGTTAATATTTGTGTTCATGCAGTCTATATGTTAGCTTATGCCATCATGCAAGGCCAGATTTTATTTTATCCCGACTCCAACATCTAGATGAGATAGCTGACGAGAAACGTTTGTTTGAGAGGAACTGAGAAATGGCACATCTATTCATGGTATGAACTAAAGATACTATATAAAAAAATCAAATCTCATCAGACTTTATAAGTCTGTCCTCGCCCTTACTTCCGTCGCGATTTAGACATTAATTTGTTCAGTCCGCATGAAGGCTTCCTAACTCATCAGTGCAATATCTCAGAGAACACAAAAACCAAACAATCATAGAGATGAAACAACGGTGATGACTCGACAGGAAGAAATAACCCGAATGCTGAAGGAAAATAAAACCAACAGTTAGACTCCGATTTTAAACTATGATAAAGTTAAAAGAAAGTATAAACATAATTTTGAACCAAATTACATGTATATCTTTAACACGATTTATCACAATTAATGTTCAAATTTATTTAACGTTCGCCCCGCCCATCGGAACTTGGAGAAATAGACGTGGCTGCTTGATCCTTTCACACAGAGATGAAACTGACAGCACATGAGTACTGGTAAACGGCTTAGAAGGACTTAGCCTGCCCAGGCAAAGTGATGTGAGTCAGACCGTCCAGTGCATATAAGCTTTTTTTTGTTTCATTGGGCGCCAGGGCTTGAGATGTAATTTCATCTCATTTCTCGTGTCGGGTAAATGTCCTACTAAATTGGAAGTAACGTCTTCAAAATCACAAATAGTGCTGACGGGGACGTTAAACCTCAGTGATTCTAACAAACAAACAAATTTAAAGTTGTTTTGTAGTGTTAGACGCACTGTAGGGATGATTAAGGTTTTTTTCTTAGTTTACAGTTTAACTTCAATGTTTCGAATACATTGTCTTTCGAACTGTTTCTTGACTCCATAGGAAGCATTTTCCATGACTCCAGACATCATGTTAACATGTCCGTAAAATGAGTACCCCTCTAAACCCACTTTTTATGGAGAAAAGTTGGGCTTGCTGGTGTGTTTTTTTTATTTTCATTATTTTTGCTCAGAAACATATATTGTACCTACAATTTATGCTTTTGCGGCCTCGGTAGCTCAGTCGGATGCGCGTCTGACTGGTGATCAGGAGGACGCGGATTCGATACCTGCCGGGGTCGGCGACATTCTTTCGTGGAGATTGATCATGAAATCTTTTCTACGGCCATTCTCTCCCATAAAGGCAGTTGTCAGTTTCTGGCGAAAGAATGTGCACTGTACTGGTTAACCGCTTACGTATAAGCCTGACCAAGAAAAGCGTGGATAAGTAAACTGACTGGCTCAAAAATGACCTAAAAAAAGTGTGGACTGTACCGTTAACTCCAATACAAAAAAAAAAAAAATATGTTTTGGGCAGAAATAAGAAAAGTATCAGAATTTTTATCCGAAATTTTTCAATTTTATGGTGGTAATTTGAATAGGCATGCTTTCGTATCAATACATTTGGGATATTAATCCATATATGCCTAGCGGCCCTTTTTTGGACATTGGCAAACAGTGCAGACCCAGATCAGACGCCGTAGAACGCGGCGTCTGATCAGCGTCTACACTGTTTGCTTAAAGTACTTACATTTTTGCAAAACAATACCGCAAACAAAACAAACCTGGCAGCCCTATAATTGGAAAGTTAAGGCATAATTTTCTAAATTACTCGTTAATTTGCATGTCCAATGACGGACTAAAAATTTTATGTTAATGTGCTTTATGAACTCAAATTTTCCATATTTTGATGGATTTGGTTCATATTTGGCATGGTGAAAGATAAAGATCCAAAGTTATATAAAGCAATACCCACCCAAGCCAATGACCACAAGGTCAAGATCACAGACTTTGATATTTTATGTGTTTTTTTTTGTTTTTTTTTTTAGGTATCAAATGATAGATTTGGTTTATATTTGGTGTGCTGATAGATAAAGGTCCAACATTTTATTCAGAAATACCAGTGCCCTTGCACTTGACCTCAAGGTCAAAGTCACATACTTAGAAAGGACTAGTCTCCATAAGTGGGTTTTCCTGGTACCTAAATTTCTCAATAATATTTTGGGAAAATATAGCCACACAGAGGGGACATTCATCCCTGGTAAGTTTGAATCAAACAGAACTCTAGTTTTGTGATAAGGGTTTATCAAAAGTGGGTGGGGTATTTCCATATCAGTTCTACCAAGGACAATTAATCAGCAATTGACTATATTAAAATAGCGCACTGACAAAACTTTTTGCCATGTCATGCATAGACTGTGGGTACATATTAATGTGAAATAGGGTGATTGTATATTTTATTGAACTTTGCTAACATATAATACTTTATTTGCACTTTGCGGATTTTCATTAATTTTTCATCTACCAACTTTGCCAAAAAGTTGAACATTTCTCTACTAAGCAACACATTCTTACCTCTTTTCTAGAAAATACTTATCAATGCTTGGCCATTGCAGAATTGTAAGGATTTTTTTTATAAATAGTCTTTGACATGAGTTATGTGCCCTTGAAAAGAGAAAATTGCAGTAAAATGCGATGAAATTATCAAAACTTTGTTTTGCCTTTTTGCTATAAGTTTACTGGCGAGAAATGCTTAGAGGAGTTAAATTCTATTGTATTTATCGTGTAAAAGGGTTTAACTATTGTAGCAGAGACTGAATTGGTATCAGTAAGGGTCAAAATTACTTTTAGAGGTTTTAAGAGTTGGATATAATTGACACACATTTGCTCATCTCATTTAGTATCACTTTCTTGTGAGGAGTCGCTGTTGGTATCCCAAACTTCAGCTGCAGCATCTGTTAGAAAATCCATGTATTTATTATGTATCTTAGGCCCTTTTGTTTCTGGCTGGTGTCGCTCAAATCCAAATACCATAAGACTGATGCAATATGGGCACAGCAGCCCACTACTCTAGCCCCTGATTTGCATGTGCAAAACCAACCGACGATAGGTTATAAGCATGTGCTGTATTCAATCCATAAATTATAGGTCTTGCTACTGGTATGGCTTGAACGTATTAGGGACTTGAGGACACCTTCTTGCTCTTTGTTTATAAGGATTTCATATTTGGCGTCATCTGTTTGGTGTTCTTTCTTGTAGGATTTGGCCTGGCGAATCTGATACCCTCCCATTGTCAGCTTCGTTCAGTTCGGGGAAATCGGGCATTTCAGAAGCATCCATACTTTTCCAAATTGTGCACCGTTTGTCCCACTTATTGTCAGTCACCTTTTGTTGAAGTTTATTCTGTGACTTTGCTAAGGCCATCATTCGTTTGGCCATGCCAACATCTGATTCCAAACTAGTCACCAAGGGTGGCCTGAAAGCATTGCAAATGGAGCACACAATTTGCACATAATTGCCAGCGAACGGGATTTGAGAGTTGGGAAGCACATTACTTAAAGCTTTCCATTGCTTTATACGCCCATATGCTGACTCAACAACCCATCTCACTTTGGTAACAATTAAAAATCAAAAATGAGTTCCTTTAAGAGCAATGAAAACATTCATAAGAAAGAAGACGGGTCATACTACGTAGTTTCGGCTAATAAAGCCTCATCAGTGACCCTGTAATGGTCCGGCAAAGAAAGCCAGAGGAAACATACTGCAATTTTGCGAATTTCGAATAGGCAGTCGAGTCAAAGACTGATATAAATCAAAATGGGGTCCAAATAATTAATACCTGTCTAGAATATGAGTCTAAACCAATAATTTATTTCCGATTTCTCAGAATATTCACGCTGATCTCAAAGGACCAAAAGTAAAATATAAACTGCACTATGGTTGACGTACGGGGAGACGTTTTACGGCCGCCACACGGCACAACACCAGCTGCAGTGAAGGCAATTAAAAATCAAAAATGAGTTCCTTTAAGGACAATGAAAACATTCATAAGAAAGAAGATGGGTCATACTACGTAGTTTCGGCTAATAAAGCCTCATCAGTGACCCTGTAATGGTCCGGCAAAGAAAGCCAGAGGAAACATACTGCAATTTTGCGAAGTCTGGATTCATTTGCTTCCTCAGTGCTATGCTGTTTCTCTTTTTTCTTCAAGAAATGAGGCATTTCAGTATTGATCCCACAATCATTAATTAAGTTTGTTACATCCCTAAACCCCCTATCAACAATGAGAACAACCCCTTCATTGAACCGATTTCTTATATCTCACTGTTGCTCTTCAGCATATGCTCTGTTAATTTGGCATCTGAGTTTTTATCATCAGCCAGGTAAGGTCCAAGCACTGTAAGTATGTAGCCGTCAGTTGCTACAAGCATCATCGGTTTAAGCAATGGTCGACCTTTATGGACAGAATAAGAACGCCTTTGGAATGAAAAGTCACCGCTTTTCTCTATGTACACATAGGTACCATCAGCAACAGCAATAGCAACATATTTTTGTGAATAAGCAAACAGCACCCTTGCAAATTCTGTAGTGTGATTTTCAATTACTTTATTTCGTTCTATATGTGGCAGGCCAAGATATTTTGGAACGAAATTGGACATTAGACTTGCTCTGGCTGAATGGATTGCCTTACTGCAAGTAGTTTTCTTCACCCCAAACAATGTTGAAAGAACAGCCAAGGACAGACCAGTCTGTCAGTTTTACAAGCAACATGGCAAGGGCTGTACGAGTGCTCCTTGTTGACGTAGAACGCAACGAGGAGAGCGATTCATGTACATCATTGAACTGATCCTTTGTTATGCCTGTCAGTCCTAAGTTTTACAAGCAACATGGCAAGGGCTGTACGTGTGCTCCTTGTTGATGTAGAACGCAAGGAGGAGAGCGATTCATGTACATCATTGAACTGATCCTTTGTTATGCCTGTCAGTCTGACATAGTCTTCACCTTTCATTTCATCAGCGTTGTCAAAATTCAGTGCATTAGATTTCCTGTTTGCCGTTTCGAAATAACATAATTGAAGATCACACTACAGAATTTGCAAGGGTGCTGTTTGCTAATTCATAGAAAGATGTTGCTATTGCTGTTGCTGATGGTGAAGCGGTGACTTTTCATTCCAGGGGCGTTCTTATTCTGTCCATAAAGGTCGCCCATTGCTTAAACCGATGATGCTTGTAGCAAATGGCGGCTACATACTTACAGTGCTTGGACCTTACCTGGCTGATGGTAAAAACTCAGATGCCAAGATAAAAGAGCATATGCTGAAGAGCAACAGTGAGGATAATAGAAATTGGTTCAATGAAGGGGTTGTTTTCATTGTTGATAGGGGGTTTAGGGATGTAACAGACTTAATGATTGTTTTTGTTTGTTTGTTTGATTTGAGCTTTAACGTCCCCGTCAACACTGTAAAGGTCATTTTAAGGACGTTGCTTCCAATTTTGTGGGACTTTCACCCGACATTGAGATGAAATGACATCTCAAGCCCTGTCGCCCAATGAAACCAATATGGTTTATTAGCATGGACGGTCCGCCTCGCACCGCGGTTCCAGGACAGGCGTAGATCCTCTAAGCGGTTTACCAGTACTAGTGTGCGGGCCGGATTCAGCTCTGCATGGAAGTATCGTGCAGCCCATATATTTCTTCAAGCCCCTCTGGGCGGGGGCGGAATTAATGATTGTGGGATCAATACTGAAATGCCTCATTTCTTGAAGAAAAAAGAGAAACAGCATAGCACTGAGGAAGCTTGTTACCAAAGTGAGATGGGTTGTTGAGTCAGCATATGGGCGTATAAAGCAATGGAAAGCTTTAAGTAATATGCTTCCCAACTCTCAAATCCCGTTTGCTGGCGATTATGTGCGAATTGTTTGCTCCCTTTGCAACGCTTTTAGGCCACCCTTGGTGACTAGTTTGGAATCAGATGGTGTCATGGCCAAACGAATGATGGCCTTAGCAAAGTCACCCAATAAACTTCAACAAAATGTGATTGACAATTAGTGGGACAAACGGCGCACTTTTTGGAAAAGTATGGATGCATCTGAAATGCCAGATTTCTCCGAACTGAATGAAGCAGAATTAAGAGACCTGACAATGACAATGGGAGGTTATGAGATTCGCCAGGCCAAATCCTACACGAAAGAACACCAACAGATGACGCCAAATATGAAATCCTTATAAACAAAGAGCAAGAAGGTGTCCTCAAGTCCCTAATACGTTCAAGGCATACCAGTAGTAAGACCTATAATTTATGGATTGAATACAGCACAGGCTTATCACCTATCGTCGGTTGGTTTTGCACATGCAAATCAGGGGCTAGAGTAGTGGGCTGCTGTGCCCATATTGCATCAGTCTTATGGTATTTGGAGTTTGAGCGACACCAGCCAGCAACAAAAGGGCCTGAGATACATAATAAATATATGGATTTTCTTACAGATACTGCAGCTGAAGTTTGGAATACCAACAGCGACTCCTCAGAAGAAAGTGATACGGAATGAGATGAGCAAATGTGTGTCAATTATATCCAGTTCTTAAAAGCCCTAAAAGTAATTTTGACCCTAACTGATACCAATTTAGTCTCTGCTACAATAGTTAAACACTTTTACACGATAAATACATTAGAATTTAACTCCTGTAAGCATATCTCGCCAGTAAACTAATAGCAAAAAGGCAAAACAAAGTTTTGAAAATTTCATCGCATTTTACTACAATTTTCTCTTTTCAAGGGCACATAACTCATGTCACAGACCATTTATAAAAAAATCCTTACAATTCTGCAATGGCCAAGCATTGATAAGTATTTTCTAGAAAAGAGGTAAGAATGTGTTGCTTAATAGAGAATTGTTCAACTTTTTGGCAAAGTTGGTAGATGAAAAATTAATGAAAATCCGCAAAGTGCAAATAAATTATTATATTTTAGCAAAGTTCAATAAAATATACAATCACCCTATTTCACATTAATATGTACCCACAGTCTATGCATTGCATGGCAAAAAGTTTTGTCAGTGTGCTATTTTAATATAGTCAATTGCTGATTAATTGTCCTTGGTAGAACTGATATGGAATTACCCCACCCACTTTTGATAAACCCTTATCACAAAACTAGAGTTCTGTTTGATTCAAACTTACCTGGGATGAATGTCCCTCTGTGTGGCTATATTTTCCCAAAATATTATAGAAAAATTCAGGTACCAGGAAAACCCCCTTATGGAGACTTGTCCTTTTATATGTTTTTAAATCTAATGTTAAAGTTTTTTAAGAGCCCATATTTTCCCAAACCATATGATGGATTTGATTCATATTTAGTATGATGATAAAGGTCCAAACGTTTAATCAGCAATACACCCACCTATGTCCATGACCTTAAGGACACTTACAGGAGAGCTATAGGTAGTCGCAGAAAAGACTGACAGGGCGGAGCTATTCAGATGTCAATATATGTCAAATTCGCTGAGTCCACAAGCAGATTCGGTAGAGCGCCCTTTGCATGCTTTCTGCAAGCGGACAAATTGGCCATATACGAGTGCAAGTTGGATCGTCCATGCTTATAAACCCTATTAGTTTAATTGTGTGGCAGGACTTGAGAAGTCATTTCATTTCAATATCGGGTAAAAGTCCCACAAAATTGGAAGCAACGTCTCCAAAATGACCTTTAAAGTGTTGACGGGGACGTTAAACCTCAAATCAAACAAAAAAACATATGATGGAGTTGGTTCATATTAGGTGTGCTGATAGATATAGGTCCAACGTTGTATTCAGAAATACCAGTGCCCTTGCCCTTTACCTCAAGGTCAAAGTCACATATTTCGATTTATATGGTTTTAAATCTAATGTTAAAGTTTTTTAAGAGCCCATATTTTCCCAAACATATGATGGAATTGGTTCATATTTAGTATGATGATGAAGGTCCAAAGTTTTAATCAGCAATACACCCACCTATGACACTTCCAGGAGAGCTATAGTAATCGCAGATAAGATTGACAGGGTGGATCTATTACATTACGCAAACTCGCCTATACAAATACATTGTCACTTTTATCGCCGAAAAAAATGAAAATTTTAAGATTAAAAATTGTGATATTTTTCTTATTCCTGCTCAAAATATGGATTGTGGGTACTAGTTAGAACCGCCTCATCGAGGCGGTTCTAACGAGTACCCACTATCTAATTCTATATTTTAGAGCAGAAATAAGCCCATGAAATCCCAAGTTTTACCATATAAAAGCCGCGCAGGGTTCAAAACTATATAGGCGTGTTTTGTGATGAAGATTCGGTATGCTTTCTGCACGCGGACCAATTTCAGTTTTGTGTTTCGTTGATCTTACACAATCGGGTGACTCAGTTAACCTTTTTATGTGAACAGAACATTTCAAAGGTAGTTGGAAATGATAGCTCCGCCTAGTCAATCTTATCTGCGACTACTGTTGATAGCTTTTTCTTGTTTGCTTTCTGCACGCGGACTAATTTCAGCTTTGTGTTACAGTTGAATTTACACAATCAGATGACTCGGTTTACCTTTTTGCCAACAGAACATTCCAAACTTTAGCTCCGCTTAGTCAATCTTATCTGCGACTACTGGTGGTAGCTCTTCTTTGCTCATTTGTTTTATTCGGGGTTTAACGTCCCTGTCAACACCGTATAGGTCATTTTGGAGACGTTGCTTCCAATTTTGTGGGACTTTTACCCGACATTAAGATGAAGTGACACCTCAAGCCCTGTCACCCAAAGAAACCAATAGGGTTTATAAGCATGGACAGCCTGACTCGCACCGCTTTGCCTTAGATCTTGTAATCGGTTTAGCAGTAATCGTGTGCGGTCGGTTTCAGCTCAGTGTGGAAGCATCATGCAGCCCATCTATTTCTTCAACCCCGATTGGCGGCGGCCGTTATAGCTCTTGTTAATTGTACAAAGAGTGTTCGGACCATTTGGACGGTACTTACATCGCTTCCCTTATTGGAGGCATAGACAAACGTGTTCCCATCGACACTGTGGGAAACTTTGTAAGAAGATATATAGTAGGAGGATGAGTGATATCCCTGGACAGCCACCGCGTATACTGTACGTTCCTCGCCGAGGTCAACCTGAAGAAAGAAACATGGCAAAGATAGGGTCCTGCAATGGGAAAGATTATATAGTATTACAATATTCTTTGTTTGTTTTGGGGCATTTACTCCCCGGTCAACACTTGTTAGGTTACATCGAGCTGGTCAGTTCCCCTTATCACGCTTCCTGGGCAGGCTTATATATAGAAAGAGTATGCAGTTACATGTACCTACGTTTCTTCACAGTTTAATCTTAGTAAAAACATTAAAGTAGAAGAAATGTTAATTCTGGAATTGTGAACAATAATTTAATGTTTTAATGTAACTTACCTATAGATCGGAATATCGATCACTTAGCTATATAAATTCCGGGCATGAATGTTGAAAATGGATTGGGAGGAAATTGTATGGCAGTAAAACGTCAGAAGAAATATTACTATTCTCTTCTACCCAACCTCCTGCTAACCAAATACATCTGTGGACACAAAACCGTTCAATCTTTGAAGTTTTTTTTCCTTGAAACATCATTCAATTTATAATCCTAACTCCCAGACAGAAATAAATTCAAAACACAAGGCGGTGTAAATTTCATTGCACTGTCCAATCAAAATACACCTCAAATGTCAATCAGAAAGTGACCAAAATGTGACCAATCATTTGCTTGATCTAGTTTTAGAATTCTTTGATGAATGACATCTGCTTGTCAGACCAACTAAAGAGTTTCATTGAAAGGTACTTCATAGGCGTTTGAACAGTTTTGAGTCCACAGGTGTAAGTTATCCTACCCACAGGTGTAAGTTAACAATGAAACGGCACCAGTTGGAGTAGAACTGGTCAACTAAAAAAAATGTCATAAACCTGATACAATTTTTATAAGCAAAATTGTGACCTCACCTGAAGCCAAGAACCACTACCGTTCCCAACCCAACCACTACTGGAGCCGAGACGACCATCCCAAGGGTTGTACGTGCTGTATGTCAGGTGACCGGAGAGCTGTGCATCCGGAATTGTTTTACTGGAATACGCCACTCCGAAAGCGTGTGTTAGGCACCCTAAAATAAATTTATTTTAACCCTTATTCGGCTAAATATTCAATTTAGCCAAACCCATTTCATACTTTGAACCAACTAGATTACTTGATGTAATTCATTCCTACAAATTCATAAAATGAATATCAAACAGTGTAGATCTTGAGCAGAAGCCATCTGATCTGGATCTACACTGTTTGCAAAGATAGGGGTTGTCATGATAAGGATGAAACAAAAGTCCACTTGAGGGCCAGTTTGTGAGAAAAAGGTACTTACATAGGTTGTACAGGCGACCAGCGGGCCCTTGCCAATCGAAGCTTGGAGAAATAGATTTGGCTGCATGGTTCTTCCACGCAGAGCTGAAACCTACCGCGCATGAGTATTGGTAAACCTCTTAGAATGTGTAAACCTGCCCACTCAAAGTGGTGCGAGTCGGACCATCCATGCATATAATCCCTATTGATTTCATCGGGCGGCAAGGCTTGAAGTGTCATTTCATCTCAACGTCGGGTCAAAGTCCCACAAAATTGGAAGCAAGGTCTCCAAAATGACCTAATTAGTCTTGACGGGGACGTTTATCCTCAACCCAACCACAGGCGATCTGCAGGGGCACGTTCCGTGCATAAGAGTAGTCTCACCACAAAGTCTTAGACAGAGATTTTCATGGTAAATTTTCACGAAAAACGATAAAAATGTTGGCGACTCGGCCTATGTATCGCACCCGACCTTCAGATCACCAGTCAACGCGCATCCAACAAACCACTTTTACAACCAGAAGAAAAGAACAAGATAAGTGTGTTGGTATTTAGTAAAAGAAACGAATTCTACACGTTGGAGTTCCTAAACATACATGTATCTTGTGCGCACACTTGTTTTCCTCGATGAGGTGAATCTTACAAGTGCACAAAACAAACGCTTCTGCCCCCCCCACCCCCCCCCAAAAAACAACAACACCAAAAACAACAAAACAACAAAAAAAAAAAAAAAAAAAAAACAAGAGGCCCATGCGCCATTACCCTCACCAGAGGTCATGTGGTTGATACCATATACAGGCACAACTTTTCATTGCATAATGCCATAGAGGCTTTTCTTGTAACTTTTCGATCAGCACAGCAGTTTTAGTGGATACTGAATCTAAGTCATCCAGGACAAAGGTCAGTAAATGACCTTGACCTTTGGCATTCAGCTGATTGCAAATATGAATTCTTATGCTACAGGATTCAACAGAATCAGAAAAAATCCACCGTTTTGCCTTTTTTGATACAAATGTATAAGAGACCAAATTTGACCTTGGCATAAATCAGACAGGCCAAGATCAACCAAAGGTCATCATCTGAACAAACTTGGTAGGACCGAAGCCCCTAATGCAATATACATGTAACACGTCTGAAGGTCATTGGGTTCCAGAGGAGAATATTTTATTGGTTTTTACATTATATGGGCATGGTGGCCATATTGGTCATGTGACCCAGTCCTTATGGACAAACTTTCGCGCCCCCCCCCCCCATTTTCCATAGAGGCTCCATATGTAATTTGGTTCAATCAACCCAGAAGTTTAAGTGGAGAGGAAGATAAAAAATACTAATTCTGAGCCAGTAATGACCTTGACCTTTGGGACTGATCAACTTCCAATCAGCTGATTGCAAATACTATTTCTGATGCAACAGACTACCATGCAATCAGTAAAATCCACTGTTTGTCTTTTTTCCATACAAATGTCTAAATGACCAAAGTTGACCTTGACATAAAACAGGTCAACGTCAATCAAAGGTCATTAGTTGAACACATTTTGTAGGGCCTTGACTTCCCGATGCTGCATACCAAATTTCAAGGTAATCGGTCGTTCAGTTCCTGAGAAAATATTTTTTAAACGTTTTGACCATATAATGAGCACGGCGGCCATGATGGTCATGTGACCTAGTCCTTTCGAACAAAATTTCATTTCCCCTACCCATTGAGGCTCCGTGTGTAATTTAATTTCAGTTAATCCACCAGTTAAAGTTGAGAAGAAGATAAAAAAAACTGAATCTGAGCCATCGAGGACAAAGGTCAGTAAATGACCTTGACAATTTGGAATTGATAAACTTCTATTCAGCTGATTGCAAATATCATTTCTGATATCACAGGCTACCATGCACACAGAGATATCCACTGTTTTGCCTTTTATTCATACAAATGTCTAAGTGACCAAATTTGACCTTGATGTCAACCAAAGGTCATCTGTTAAACAAATTTGGTAGGGCTCGAGTCCCCGATGCTGCATACAAAGTTTAAAGGTCATCGGTCAATTGGTTCCCAAGGAGAAGATTTTTAAACGTTTTTACCGTATATGGACATGGTGGACATACTGGTCATGTTAACTAGTCTTACGAACAACGTTTTATTCCCCTTTCACATAGAGGCTCCACATGTAATTTGGTTTCAATCAACCCAGCAGTTTAAGTGGAGAAGACGATAAAAATAAATAATCTGAGCCATCCAGGACAACGATAAGTAAATGACCTTGACCAATGGAATTGACAAATTTCAATTAAGCTGATTGCAAATATCATTTCTGATGCCACAGGCTACCATGCAATGAGAAAATCCACTGTTTTGCCATTTTTTCCATTCAAATGTCTAAATGACCAAACTTGACCTAGACGTAAAACAGATCAATGTTAACCAAAGGTAATCGTTTGAACAAACATCATAGTGTAGTTTGTATTTTCTTGTCCTTTGAGATCATTGATTCCATTGTGGAATTTTGAAAATACGTGAGGGTCATTGATGAGGCCTATTTTCTTCCAGTTTTGTGGTGCATTCCTTGCTTCCAAAGGATAACCCTTTTTATAAAACATATTGGTAGGACCTCGAGTTCCCGATGCCGCATCGGCCATTAGGTTCCTGTGAAGAAGATTTTTAAAGGTTTTTATCATAAATGGGCATGTCGGTCATATTTTTGTTGTGACCCAGTCCTTACGAACAAACTTTCGTTCCCCCCTTCCTAGAAGCTTCCGTGGTGTAGTAGTTACGCTACTCGCCTTGAAAACCGGGGGTCGCAGGATCGATCCCGGGCTTCTCCAGACTTTCGGATGAGTCTTTAAACCGAGGTCCCGTCTCCGTATGACCTTAGCCGTTGGTGGGACGTAAAACTCAAACACTCACAAGTCCCCCCTTCCCATAGAGGCTCCATTAATAATTTGGTTTCAATTGGCCAAGTAGTTTCAGAGAAGATGTCGTTTGAAAATGTTAGCGACGCCGACACAGCCGCAGACGACGGACGACGTGCCAATGCCTATACTATAAGCTCCACTGGAGTCTTCGGCTCTAGTGAGCTAAAACAACAACTTAGAATAGTGTTTCTTAATAAGTCCATCGAGTCTAATGGATCAGATTGAAGTCTAGTACAGAAATCAGAACTTACATGTTTGACACCGGTTCCCACCGTATCCTGGCTTACACGTGCAGTTGTAGGAACCAATCTGATCGTTACAAGTTCCTCCATTGAAACAAGGGTTGCTCACACACTGGTCCTTCTCTAAAATGTAAATTCAATCAGTAATGTTATCCTAAACCGCCTTATATATTTGAGTAACATTACGAAAACACGCCTATACAAATGCATTGTAACATTTACCGCCGAAAAAAATGAAAATTTTCAGATGAAAGATTGTGATATTTTACATATTTCTGCTCAAAATATAGACTGTGGGTACTCGTTAGAACAGCCTTATCGACGCGGTTCTATCGAGTACCCACAATCTATATTTTATAGATTGTGGGTACCCGTTAGAACCGCCTCATTGAGGCGGTTCTATCGAGTACTCACAATCTATATTTTCGAGCAGAAATAAGAAAAATTAAGGTTTACCCCTGTAAATCCCAGTTTTACTATTTTAATGTGGGTTCAAAATTAAATAGGCGTGGTTTCGTGGTGATGAAGAGAAACTTTTTTGTCGTTGTTGTTGTTTGGGGCAGGGTGGGGGAGTGGTTGATTGTTTATCAATCGACCAAAAGTTATAAAACACAATAGCTTCCCGCCTGCTCTTGTCCGCGTGACTATCGCTGGTCATGTGCAAAATCCAGGTGAGATTATTTATATTTGCGCTAGTCCACTCCCTGTGACATCAGAGCGGTGTGTACAAATGGGCTCGTGTACTGGGTCATGGGCAAACAGTGTAGACCCAGATCAGACGCAGAATAACGCGGCGTCTGATCAGGGTTTACACTGTTTGCTTATAACACTGGAAGATTCATATTTCAGTCCATGAATGGGTAGTCTCTCAAGCCTCAGGCATAGCTTCACCCTGCTCTCAGATACAATTGTTTAACTCACCAGTACGAAAAGACTATAAAATGCAAAAACATTGCAAGCTTGGGGATTGTCTGTGTGAAGCAAAGACGTGTGTCTTGCGCCACTGGGCGACCAACTGATATTACATGTAATTGAATTACAACTGGACAAGGCCTGCTGTCTTTGCAGCAGGTAAGGGTAGAGGTAGAGTGTTGTTATTTCTTCTGTTTCTACACTTCCATTCATTTTCTTCTTTATCCCCTGTGCTTGCTTTCATCTTATCTGCTATCATTTCTTCTATTTTTTCTCACTTTCACTTGGAGTGGACACAAAATGACCTACATGGGTTGAATTGTCGTTCAGTCATTGCAAGCTTTACCGAGGTATGGGGAGATCTCTTATGGCCAACGCATGGCCGCCTTTAGCGATACACAGAGGATTGAAAATTTGGAATTCAGTAACGAGTGGTTCATTAGATTTATATACCAAGTCTAAAGCAAGGGGAATTACATTTACCTCGAATAGATATGCTGTATGTACCATCTGCGTACTTCCCGTGCGTGTCGGTTGCCCGGATGCCAAATGTGTAAGTGGCGTCTATGTCTGGTGCCCGGCCAGTGATCTCTCCCGTTGTCATGTCCAGCGAGCTGCCAGGAGGCAGATGTCCAGAAATTAGACTGTATGTAATGTTTCCGCCGTCAGGATCCTTCGGTAAAATTGCAAATATTTATCACTTAATGCGCATGCGCCATTCGATAACACATCCGGGTGCTGAAATGGCGTCGTTCATGTCGTTTCAGGTGAAAAATTGTGACATTTTTCTTAGTTTTATTCTAAACATTGTTTGTGGGTACTCGTTAGAATGACAACCCACAATCTATGTGAACAAAAAGAAGAAATATAATGTATATTCTTGTAAACGCAACTTTTTTGTATATAAATTGGGGTTTATAGAGATATTCATTTCACGGACTTGTTTATGTGATGTGCTTCAGGGGAATGGGTACACCTTTCTTGGGAGGCATCTCCTGCAAAAGCGTTTTTGTTTCCCATGTCAATAGGGGTCAACTCTTAAAGGAAAGAATGTCCTTTTAAGGAGCGAATCCTTTTCTTTAAGTGTAGACCCCTTTTTCAGTGGGACAGGGCTTATAGAAAAGCGAATGGAAGTCCCAAAAGGTGTTCCCATTCCCCTTATGTCATGTTCGATATGTTTTAGTGATTTTTGGGTCCATTGTTTGTCAGTCGACTCAAAGTTACTGAGTACAATGCTCTTCAGTAACTGTCACTGATTTGTAGGAGGTCCAGGTAAAGGTCATTTATAGAAAAAAAACGCGCTCAAGTTCTTATCGATGAGAGGCCAGAGTGTTGTGTAAGAGGGTTATCTATACACTGTGGACTGGAATCATGTGTTGGGGTTTGCAAAGAGTGTAGACCCAGATCTGATCAGGGTCTACAATATGTGCTTCCTGTACAGGAATTTAAGGGTTTAACGAAGCAGTCTAGGCCCTATGTCCCCGTTAAGGACCAATACCAGCCTACATTGCAGCCTATGCGGCAATGTTTTGGTTGCCCTTCCTCTTGGCGCCATTTGGTAGCATATGTTCTGCGAGGGTCAGTTGTTCGAGGCCTCATTAGCTTAATGAGCCCGTTAGTGGCCATATTGTTAACTGTTCTAGCAAGTTCAATATCTAAAATTTTGGTATTTTTGCTCAAAAATGAGGGCAGGCTGCTCACATTTTGTCAGCAAAAATATTAGCATATTTGCTTTAATAAATGATCAAAGTTTTAATGATACATTAACTAACGATGTCGTTAGTTTTGAACAACTGGCCCCTGACTTACAGCACTGCTAAACTGTGCAAAGCTGGGAAGGATAAGGATTGTTTTTAGCTATAATCATATGGATGTGATATCGTAATAATTTTCAAGTACAAATTATGTTTTAATGCAAAAAATAAGACAATAATGTATACCATTTCCAAATATTGGGCTGTTTGTATGAGTTGAGGATTTACGTCCCCGTCAACTTTATTTAGGTCATTTAAAGACGTTGCTTCCAACTTTTTGGGTTTTTTACTCGACATTTACGAGCGTAGATGAAATGACATCTCAAGCTCCATCGCCCAAACAAACCGCTAGGGTTTATATGCAAGGACGGCCCGACTCCAACCACCATGCAGCCCAATCTATTAATCGAGTAAACATACGCACCATGGCTTCCACCTGTACACTGACGTAGTCCCCGGATGTGAATGTTCCCAGAGTTCCATGCTGAGATCGTTTCGTCCACACTGGGGGCAAACTCTTCACTTTCTGTGTAAATAAAATAACTGTATGTTTAGTTTGTGTACAAAGATAAAAAGACAAAGTTTCTGGGGGTAAAAGTTTCCCTTGTCACCGAAGACCATTCGTTGTGGAAATAATATTATAATGTTATTAATCAAGTAATTTCGTATTGGCCCAGGTATAGGTCTGAGGTCTGCTGCATTGACCCGAGGCCGAAGCCGAGGGCCAATGCAGCTGACCGAGGACCTGTAACTGGCAATGCAAATTACTTGATTAATGACAATTTTATTAATTGACACAATTAAAAAACATGATTATTGATTTTTTTACCTCACTTGACCTCAGTTAATATTGGTTGACCTGGTGTTAATACAGATGACCTCCGATCAATACAGGATAGTCAATTAATAAAATAATGTTAGCAGAGCATATGATGGTGTGCGCGATTTCCTCCCAGAGTGGGCCTCATTTTTTGAAATAAATAAAAAGAGCAGATTCCTGCTTTAAAATGTGTCTTCCTTTAACCCATTGTATACTAGTGGACTCTTCCATTGCTATATTTTGGACAAGTCCATTTGTCATATAAGGGGTGTCAGGCCTATTTTTTGTTTTTATTATATTTTGACGGAAAATTCTCTTAGCAAATAGTGCAGGCCCTGATCAGGTACCCCTTTATGGCTTTCCTGCATGCAATGGGTTAAAGACTCTGAAAGTCATCACAAAATCACACCTATATAAATTTGACCCCCTTCAACCCCACTTTTATATGGTAAAACTGGGGTTTACTGGGGTAAACCTTATTTTACTTATTTCTGATCTAAAATATAGATTGTGGGTACTCGTAAGAACCGCATCAATGAGGCGGTTATAACAAGTACCCACAATCTATATTTAGAGCAGAAATAAAAAAAAATATCACAATTTTTCATCTTAAAAATTTCATTTTTTCGGTGATAAAGGTTACAATGTATTTGTAAAGGCGTGTTTTCATAATGAATCCGAGAAATTACTGGACGTCACGTCAGCAGATGTAATGCATCCCTTTCCTTGTAAAAACACACCAAGAACAGTGGGATTTACAAGGATAAACATTATTTTTCTTATTTCTACCCTAAAACATAGATTATGAGCAGTCGTTAGAACCGCCTAATTGAGGCGGTTCTAACGAGCACTCACAATCTATATTTTAAAGCAGAAATGAGAAAAGCATAGTAGATTTTGCTAGACCATTTCATCAGTAACATAAAATGGCACTTTTACACCCGTGGAATTTTTTGGTTACAGTTTAACGGTCCTTTCAAGATTTTTTTCACTTATATCGAGCCGATCGTTAACAAGAGATGAGCGAAAACCGGAGTACCCTGAGAAAAAACATCTGACCTTTTGTTGCAGAACTTCGCGCCTCACATTTGACCCGAGCCAGACTCGAACCACAGCGGTGAGAGGCCTAATAATTCAGAGTCAGCCCTCTTATACATAGGCCACAGAATCCAGTTTCATATCTCAAAGATGTAATGATAGCATCAAACTGCAGAAACGCGAGAGGTATGTTTTGGCCATTGCCGTTGGATATTTAAAATTCTAACACAGCGCGCCAACATAGGCAAAGGGGAGGAACTGTGTTTTTTTATGCAACAAAGCATGGGGCGGAAGAGCGTGACGAGTAACGTCATTCAAAACTGCCGAACCGTAGATTCCTTGGTGTTAGACGATGTAAAGTCATTCGTTACAAAAAAACATAAATGCACGAATTACAGTCCATATTTTTTTTGCGGGATTTATTCTAACAATGGCGAAAGGTTGTTAGAATTAGAAGGAAACAACACCATTATTGCCGATGTTTGCGTGTTAGAATCAAAATAGATCAGCTCTAGCCTGTGATTTGTGATTTATTACTCCACAAGCCACAGTTAGAGCTGATATAATTTTTAAATAAAGACATAATTGAAAAGATTCCAAGACAGAGTTAAGATTTAAGAACTATTGTTTGTTTGTTTGTATTGGAGTTTAACGGCCCAGTCAACACTATTTAGGCCATTTTTGAGCCGGTCAGTTTACCTATCAACACTTTCCTGGGAGGCTTATACGTAAGCGGTTAACCAGTACAGTGCACATTCTTTCGCCAGAAACTGACAACTGCCCTTCTTGAATCAGTGGAAGGGAGAGAATGACCGTAGAAAAGATTTCATGATCAATCTCCACGAAAGAATGTTGCCGACCCCGGCGGGAGTCGAACCCGCGGCCTCCTGATCATCAGTCAGACGGGCCTCCGACTGAGCCACTGAGGCCGGCCAAGACTAGTACTATTAAAATGTTATACGATTTACCTGAATAAATTTCTTCAAATCTGTTTTCCCAACGTACACCGTGCCCCCACTTCCTGGGCGCAAGAAAACATTTCCTCCAACACCTGCCTGCAAAATCAATCACTCACTCAATCAATCAATCAATCAATCAATAAATCAATCAATCAATCAATCAATCAATCAATCAATCAATCAATCAATCAATCAACCAATCAATCAATCAATCAAACCAAACATTTTCTAACTAAGCAGCGCATGGCAACCTATAATAACACATGTGCAACGTCTCAGATTAGCATGCAAAAATCCGTTCAGTATGCCAAGGGTCTCTAGATAGTACCGAGGCTTTGCAAAAAGTCTCCCTGCTCTACATCATAGTGTAGTTTATATTTTCTTGTCCTTTGGGATCATTGATTCAATTGTGGAATTTTGAAAATATTTGAGGGTCACTGATGGGGCCTAATTGGCTGAAACTAGCTAGTCTGGCCCAGAAAAAAATGTACACTCTATTTTACAGTTCTGTGGTGTATTCCTTGCTTCCAAAGGATAACCCTTTCTAGAACATATTTAACGTCACTACAGCTGGTTTCTGGAAATTGTTTGTTTGTATTGGAGTTTAACGGCCCAGTCAACACTATTTAGGTCATTTTTGAGCCGGTCAGTTTGCTTATCCACATTTTCCCTGGAAAGGCTTATACGTAAGCGGTTAACCAGTACAGTAAACGTTTTTCGCCAGAAACTGACAACTGCCCTTCTTGAATCATTGGAAGGGAGAGAATGACCATAGAAAATATTTCATGATCAATCTCCATGAAAGAATGTTGCCGCCCCCGGCATGTATCGAAACCTTGTCCTCCCGATCACCAGTCAGACGCGCATCAGACTGAGCTACCGAGGCCGGCATATGCATGATATATGCACATATAGTTAATAATGGAAAACGACAAAAGTACCTCAAAAATTGCATCACCATGAGTCGCTGCTGAAATATTCACATTGGGATAATCAACTTCTAGGAAACTGAAAACAATAAATATTACCAGATTAAGGGGAATGGGAACACCCGGCAGATTTTTGTTCCGCCATTTTTCAAAGGTAGACAACTTTCGGGACTTTCTGTTAGCTTTTCTATAAGCCTTGTCCCACTGAAAAAGTAGTCTGCTCTTAAAGGAAAGAATTTGCTCCTCAGGAGCAAATTCTTTCCTTTAAGAAGTGACTCCTATTGACATGGGAGACAAAAATACTTTTGCATGAGTTGCCTCCCCAGAAGGTGTTCCCATTCCCCTTAAAATAGTTTGTAAGTACATGTACACCTAACCTTCGAGCGCCCCAGCCCATCGGGGCTTTGAGAAATAGATTGGGCTGCATGATGCTTTCTCGGAGAGCAGAACCGACCTAACATGAGTTCTTGTAAAATGCTTAGACGATCTAAACCTGCCTAGAAAAAGTGGTGTTAGTCGATCCCCTCATTAAACCCTGGTGGCTTCTCTTGGTGACAGGGCTTGAGATGAGCAAGGTCTCCAAAAATGACCTAAATAGTATTAATAGGGACGTAAAACCTCAAGCAAAAAAAAAAAAAAAATAATAATAATAATAAAAAAAAAAAAAAAAACAACAAAAAAAAAAACACTGTAACTTCGATTGCTCGAACATCGATGACCCGTTACCACGGCTGTGTCGAACTCGTTATTGGGTCACTAGGAAAAACCTTCCCATAACAGTAGCCGAAAAATCCTAAAAAATCGGACGCCTTTAGGACTTGCTGTAATTCTCCTAAAATTTTAACGAATATGTTTCACTAGTATCCTTACCGGCCCCGATAGCTAAGTTAGTAGAGTGTCCGCTCCGGGGAACGGGAGGTCACGGGTTCGATCCCGAGCCGCGACATACCAAAGTCGTTAACAATGGTACTAGCTGCTCCTCGCTTGGCACTCAGATTTACGGGGTAGAGTTAGGAATGGTCGACCCAGTGTCAGGATAATGTGACTGGGTGTGGTATCATGTAATGTGTCTGGGACATGATACTTCAGTGAGGCAGCACTATAAAAGTGAGCATTGAGCTCCCTGTCGCAACCAGACACCGTCGTGATATGACTGAAAAATTGTTGAAAGCGACGTTAAACCCGAATTCACACACACAATTCACTAGTATCCAGCAAGGAGTCCAAGAGGTGCAGACGGGATGGCAAACATTGTAGACCCTGATCTAGGTGAGCACTGTGCAACTGTTTGCACAGGCCTATCTGTCCCCCTTTACTGAGGATCATCACCGTACAGAAAATATATTTCCGATAATAACTTTTAATCTCAATTTCCTTTTTTTTGGTTTTGGAAATGTACGCTGTGTGTGCTCATTAGAATCGATCGGTACAACACCCGTGTTAAATTATGAATTCTTTCTTGGGCTCTGCATTGTACATCCTGATCAGACTGCAGTCTGATCTAGGTCTGCACTGTTTTCACAGGCTATATGTCCCCCTTTACTTCATGAAAGCGGGTTCAAAGGGGGTCAAACATATATAGGCGTGTTTTCGCGATAAAATGAATATACCTTTAAACCCACTTTGTCCTAATGAAAAGTTCGGTTTACAAGGGTATACCTTACATGGACTTGTTAACGTGATAAGAAATGAAAACAAAGGTCTAACATAATACAGTAAAATTCCTATATTACGACCACATTTGGGAGTGTTCAAAAGTGGTCTTAAAGACCACTTTTGAATACTCGCAAAGGTGGCCTCTTATCAGAGAGACACATAAAAAGAAAAAATAAAAATGCGTTTTAAAAGAAAAATTTAGTCTTAATTTTAGCTGGTCTTAATAGCGGAATTAAAAAAAAAAAAAAATAGCGTTCGAGTAGATACATACCTGCGGCCCCCGCCCATCGGGGCATGAAGAAATAGATGGGCTGCATGATTCTTCCACGCAGAGCTGAAACCGACCCGCGCGCGAATACTGGTAAACCGCCAAAAGGATCTAAGCCTGCCCAGGCAAAGCGGTGCGAGTCGGACCATCCATGCTTATAAATATAAAACCTATTGGTGTCATTGGGCGGCAGGGCTTGAGATGTCATTTCATCTTAATGTCGGGTAAAAGTCCCACAAAATTGGAAGCAACGTCTCCAAAATGACCTTTACAGTGTTGACGGGGACGTTAAACCTCAAACTACCTACCTTGGAGGTTTATTTGTTATAATATCTTTTCTTTTGCCACATCTTTTTTCAACCCATTTGCATGCTTATACGTACAGGACTCTTCTGCCTAACATCGAAGACATTTCCAAGATCAGATGCGTCATGATATCTTTTTTTTCTTTTTTTTTTTTTTTTTTTACAAACAGTGTAGAACCTGATCAGATGCCATATTCCATGACAGCTAACCAGTGTGGGTCTGCATATACTGTATATGGGCTGCTCTAAGGCATTAAAGGGGTATCCCTGCACACATCTCTGATGGGGACGTTAAACCTCAAACCAAACAAAACAAAAGATACATACCTGCCATAGACGTATGGCACCACAAACACCATTACAGATATCAAAGGCTTCATCATGGTTTGTTCCGTAACTCTTGAAGTCGTCGAAAAACCAAAATTCACCAAAATGAACCCCCGTTTTGTGCGCATGTGCAGATTTGGAATTTACATCAAATTCCATTTCTGACATACATACTCTAGATTTTTGTTACCATATTCAAGTTTTATCTTAAATGTTTGATCTGTCAGCAGGCATCATTAGCAGATTAGGGATAAAAATTTTCTTATGTATCAGTGTCGAAAAGACCAATCATATCGATGTTTCCTTATCAAAATACAGGGAACATCTCAAAATAAAGAAAACATTATCTATTTTTATACCTGTATACGCATATATTTGTTGAAACCGACTGCTCATGGGTACTGATAAACCACTTAGAAGGTCTAAGCCTACCCCGCCAAAGTGGTGCGAGTCTTGACTGTGCATGCATATAAACCCTATTGGTTTTATTGGTTTTTTTTTGGTTTTGGGTTTTACGGCCCTTTCAAGATTATTTCACTCATATCGAGCCGATCGTTAATCAGAGGTGGGCGAAAACCGGAGTACCCGGAGAAAAACCACCTGACCTTCCGTTGCAGAACTTGGCGTCTCACACGTGGCCCGAGCGAGGCTCGAACCTACGGCGGTGAGAGACCTAATGACTAAGAGTCAGCGCTCTTATCCACTAGGCCACGGAGGCCCGTTATTGGTTTTATTGGGCGGAAGGGCTTGAGATGTCATTTCATCTCAGTGTCGGAGTAAAAGTCCCACAAAATTGAAGACAATGTCTCCAAAATGACCTAAATTTTGTTGACGGGGACGTTAAACCTCAAATCAAACAAACAAGTATGTATGAAGGCCAATATCAATGTGTTCCACAACAGGTATACTTTGCTACCTTAATTACTCAAACATGTTTATCTTGCTACTTTAATTACTCAGATTATCAAAAACCGGGAAGTTCATGCATCTTTGAATGTCTAGGTGACAAGAAGCCAAGGAAAAAATTCGAACATTCAAAATCGTAGACGATCGGTAAATTCCGGATTCCGAAGTGTTCTTGCAAATTATGACTTCAAACGTTCATCTGTATACTATTAAAATAAAATGTTGCTTTTCCGCTTTGTTTCTTTAACGTTGGTAGTGACTGTTTTTGGAGACAATGGTGGGTGAGTAAACTTTTTAGTATCTTTCTAAAAGGAGGCTAAATGTAAATTAAACTACGGCATTTGGAATACCAAAACACGCCTATATAAATACATTGTAAATGTTACCGCCGAACAAAAATGATAATTTTAAGATGAAAAACCGTGATATTTTTTCTTATTTCTGCTCAAAATATAGATTGTGTGTACTCGAGGCGGTTCTAACGAGTGCCCACAATCTATATATTAGGGCAGGATTGTGGGTACTCGATAGAACCACCTCATCGAGGCGGTTCTAACGAGTGCAAACAATCTATATTTTAGAGCAGGAATAAGCAGGAATAAGAAAAATAAGGTTTACCCCTTTAAACCCCAGTTTTACTGTATAAAAGTGGGGTTCAAGGGGGGTAAATTATATAGGCGTGTTTTCGTGATATTAGGCATTCAAAGATATAAGCACTATTTTATATGATGAAATGTATGGTTAGCAAGAGTGTAGTTTTACTCCAAAATCTGGATAGTGTGTTCCTATTAGAACCGTCTGAATAAGGCGGTTCTAACGAGCCCACACAATCTATAATTGGCGCTTTAATAAGTAAAATGCCACGAAGCTTCTGCAGAAAATCAGCAATTTACGTATATTCGAGAACGAATTATCTCACATGGGATGTTACCGTGATGTTAAAGTTTATCTAATGTAAATACCATATAGACAGGGCTTCTAGGAAATGTCTATAGTAATCTTAGCTGTATCTTTTCTGTGCAGACTTCAACTTTCAAAGCTATTAGGTATAGTAGTAGATGGTGCAAATATTTCCCGGTAATTGCAACGTTCTTTTTCCTTTCTTTTAGCAGAGGAAAAGAGAACGCATTATGCATGATTCATATCATTGAAAGAATGCTGACTGAGCAGAGAATCGATTTACTTCCCACCAGTCGGACGATTGTAGGAGACAGCTAAAATCTACGATTAAAGAAAAATTAAAGTTTATATATGTTTATGCACAATTCCCGTGAGAGTGCGTGTGCGTGTGTATACTGGCCTACAAAAGTAATGGGATAGGTAACGGATACATACTCCAGCTTGTAACTCTTTCAAGCATATTTTCCTTTGAAAGGAATGGGAACACCTTCAGGTGAAACAACTCTTGCAGAAGTATTTTTGTCTCCCATGTCAATAGGGGGCAACTCTTAAAGAAAAGAATTTGCTCCTGAGGTGCAAATTCTTTCCTATAAGGGTTAACCCCTTTATGAGTGGGACTGAGCCTATAGAAAAGCAATCAAGAAGTCCCGAAAGTTGCCTCCCTTTGAAAGATTGCGGAAAATGTGTTAGGTGTATCCTTTCCCCTTTAGAGTAAACCCTATTTCAGAAGCGCTAAGGTTACTGGAGAGACAACACATTTTTCCAGAAGTTGTTATCATGTTTTTAGTTGCAATTATAACTCAAAGACTTTAAACTGTTGATGATATTTTACAGAATATTACAGATCCATTATCCTGACATCTCCATTGAAGCGGACAACAATGGAAGTATACACATGATGGTAAGACATATGTAATGGTAAGGCCATCATTTAGCAGACCTCCTGCCCTGAGAAGGACTTCTTGTATTATATGTGAGCCAGCGTATGACAAAACCTAAAATAAGACATGAGCGTCCAACGAAGACTCAGATCAGCCTGCGCATCCGCGCAGTCTGATCAAAGTCTTCGTTGTGCACTCTAACGATAGCTTAGGGCCCAATGCTCCTTTATGCAGCAAGAGAAGTCTCTGGTTAGACTATATGGATGCGCAGGCTGATCTGAGTCTTCGATGGGCGCACTGGTCTTATTGTAGGTTTTGTCGTGTGCTGGCTCAATTATCATACTTGGCAGGACTTCTTGCCTTACATATCTTCAGCAGATCTAGTTCAAAGGTCCGTGGATAAAGTTTGTTCAATGTTTTGATTTTCGCAGGGATCGAACCGGCTACATTCAGCACGTCCGACGCTTTACCACTGCATCCCCAGCTCTGTAATTTTACATTCTTAGACATAATGAAATTAAGAAATAGATCTGCTCTGTCTGTGATCTGTTGAGTAATGAATCACATTTTGTCGCTCAGTTGTATAAAGTAGATCGAACTCACTGAGTGATCTGTCTACTTACAACTGACCGACAAACAGTGCTTTATCGCACAATCTAAAGCTGTTCTATTTCGGTTCTAATACACTGAAAATCGGCAATAATGTTGTTGTTTCCTTCCAAATTCTTCCAACCTTTCGCCAATAACAGAAGAAATCCCGCCAAAATTGTTGACTGCAACACTTGCATTAAAGTCATATTCCAACGTTTTCGATGCAAGAAATTGACGTTAAACCGTCTAACGTCAAATACAATAGGATTGAGGTCATAAAACGGCGGCTATTAGCGTCACGCTTTTGTTCCCTGTGATTTATTGCAAAGTAAATCACAGTTCCTTTCTATTACCTATATGGGCGTGCTGTGTTAGAATTAACGTTTTCGGATACAGATGCTGCTGTTTGTTCTTATTAAACATCTTTTCGTATCAACTTAATGCTTCAGAGAAAAATATGTGAAAATAATGTACTGCCTTGAGAACTCCGCTTTATCATATGACGTCGTGCCTGAGAATGTAATAACGCCAGGTAATAAATTCGATAATCCACTAGTGGGTTAAATATGCAAATTAGTTAGATACGCCCCGTAACGTTACGTGTACGACATCCTTAACGACGTCGCGTTTACTAATGGCGGAATATGGACATTTTTGTTAAACAGTCGTGAATAAAATGCGTTTTTAATGTCACATGATAAATAGAATCTTGCATTCGTGTTCATTTATTATTGGATTTATTAAACTCGTTGAAGAAAATGGATAAAATGCTCCACAAAGCCTCGCATTTTATCCCTTTTCTCCAACTCGTTTAATAATTCAATAATTCATGAACACTTATATAAGATCCTCTATTTATATCACGAAAGTCCCTTATAAGGCTGTTCATAGCGTGGTGTGATGCTCAGCCAGGACAGTGGAAACATCCTGTCCGCGTTGTTCCATGTTTTACTCAAAACAAATGAGAAAGTATTATTCCAACACAGCTCGCCTATATAGACAATAAAAAGGAAATGGGCAGTGATTGTCTCTTCAACAAAACACTGAGCGGAAATCCGTTACGAGTGACGTCATAGAAAGCCGACTAGGGCCTCGAAATCGAGTTCGAATAAGCAATAGTAAACAAATCATCAGGTTTCGAGTTATAGAAATTTTACTCATTACGAAAGCACGCTTTTACAAATGCATTGCAAAAAACATAAATCAAAAAAAACAACAACAAACTTTTACGGTGAAAAATTGTGATATAGTTCGAACAATTTGACATGAGACTGACCTTTATGCAAGGAATAAATACGTCAATCGTATCGCCTAATATAGTAGTTGCAGATAAGATTGACTAGGCAGAGCTATTCAGGTGTTGTCAATATATGTCAAATTCGTTGAGTCCACCAGAAGATTCGGTAGAGTGCCTTTCGCGCGCTTTTGACATATACGCCACAGTTATGCTAGTGTTACAGTTGAATTCACACAATCGGGTGACTTGGTTTACCTTTTTATTGATGGAATATTCCTTAGGCAGGTACAAATGATAGCTCCGCCTAGTCAATCTTATCTGCGACTGCTATACGTCGGCTTTCGTAAACTTCTCGTGAATTTTCGGCATCTAGTGAAGTGCGACCCATTTACCGACCTATATGCATTGTATAAGAATATTGCCAAATTCGGACGACGAAGGCAAATATATGCATGCAGTCGGGTATGAAATTATGTTAATAGAGTTGACCAGTCTCAGATCAATTTGTTCGCACTATAATTTTCTTATTTCTGCTCAAAATAGAGATTGTGGGTACTCGTTAGAACCGCCTCATCGAGGCGATTCTAACGAGTACCCACAATCTATATTTTACAGCAGAAATAAGAAAATAAGGGTTACCCCTGTAACCCCCAGTCTACGGCCCCCGCCCATCGGGGTTTGAAGAAATAGATGGGCTGCATGATGCTTCCAGGCAGAACTGGAACCGACCACACACGAGTACTGGTTAACTGCTCTGAGGATCTAAGTCTGCCCAGGCAAAGCGGTCCGAGTCGACCCTCCATGTTTATAGACCCTATTGATTTCATTGGGCGACAGGGCTTGAGAAGTCATTTCATCTCAATGTCGGGTAAAAGTCCCACAAAATTGGAAGCAACGTCTCCAAAATGACCTATACAGTGTTGACATGGCCGTTAAACGTCAAATTAAACAAATTTACTGTATAAAAGAGGGGTTCAATGGGGTCAAAATTATAGAGGCTTGGTGGTAGTTAATATTCTTCAGTTTTATTTTCTTTCTTAGTCTGGCAGTGAGGCTAGTGTGTACGTTCTTCCTGGAGAAGGAGGTACAGTGTTCTACGATGGAGAAGACTTGCTACATATGATCAAGGTATTTGGAATTTTGGATGTGACAAGAAAAATTGTATGATTTTTGTTTCTGTTTAGTTGTTTTAGCTTTGATTTTGCGGCCCTTTCGTTACTATTTCACCTATTTCATGCAGATCGTTAATCAGAGGTGGGGGAAATCCGGAGTGAGTTGCTTTTGCATCGAAGATAATTATCAAGGTCATTGATCTAAGCCTTTATTCGTTACAAACACTTTATTCTGTACAAACAGAATATTTAATCTGTACAAACAGGTTGAATACACCATAAACCGTCTTCTTGAAAGATAAATTCTTGCTTCACTTATTTGTGTCACGACAAGGATTCTTATTTTCAACCCGAAACTTATAGGCATGTAATTACTTGTTCTCTTACAAGAGAGCAATACTGACATGTTTACAAGTTAACCGAATTCATATATTTTTTTTGTGCTACGGTAGCTAGGCCTTGTCAAGAAAACTGTCCAATTATGTTTTCCTTGATAAACGTATGTTTCTTCGTTCTTTTCGGACGGTTTCGGACCTGCACACACCTAAACATATGTTCTTGATGGAAGTTACGTCTGTCAAAACAGACAGATCTTGTTTAGAGGGCGTATTTTCTAACCAACTAACCTTCTTGAACCCTCTGTTATTCTCTGCTGGTTGGCCTATGTGGTCCTCCA
This sequence comes from Lucinisca nassula, assembly GCA_963580285.1. NCBI lineage: Eukaryota > Metazoa > Mollusca > Bivalvia > Lucinida > Lucinidae > Lucinisca > Lucinisca nassula. The sequence continues at coordinate 38,178,738 of OY757024.1, forward strand.
TACAGACTTTGCGAGCTATTGTGGCAAGGCCATCGCATGATCGTACACGTGTACTGACCCATCCCTGTATAAGTAACTGACCGCTCAACATCGGGTGTGGGACATTATTTCCAGAGCCGATGTTGCAGTATCGAGCATAGGCCGATAGCAACATCTACAAGGCTTTATGATCTACCAATGGCCTGTGGCCCGTAGTAGCATCTAATCGACTATTTTGTCAAGCCAAGAGGGTAATCCATACTTGACGTAGTCAAACGAATCTCTTATATGAAGGAAGAATCTCCAACATGAAGGACGTGTGAAGGAGGCCTACAGGCGTCCCGTGTATCAGAGAGATCTCCTTAAACGTGTATGGTTCAAAAAATGAACACATATGGTATATAATAATCCTAAAAATGGGAACAGAAAAAGAATTCTCTTATTGCTCCTAAGAGCATTGTGTCTTAAATGTAAGACATAAGTAACTGTTGTTTTCCATAAGGGAGTGTGTGTTGTGTACTGTTTTATTGAAGTAACGTGTACTGTTTTATTGAAGTGATGTTGTAAATAAATATTTATGTTACTTGGACCTTGTTCTTTCTCAATTAGACCACCCCTCGTCTATCTTGACGCACGCTGCCTTTGGGTGTGTGTGAGGCTGAACGGAGCCGCGGGCTAGCTCAACCTCCCACTCACCGGAAGTCACGTGACAATTTGCTACGCCATGCGGTATTTGTATTTTGACAATTCTCATTTATAGTTTATCAACGACCTTTGAGAGTTCAACGTTCAAGCGTGACACGACTATTCCATGTTTTAGGGAAGGCAGGTTTCGAATGTCTTTGTTCACGGGATTTTAATATTATAAATACGTTTTTAGCTCACCTGGGCCGAAGGCTCCAGGGGAGCTTATAGTATAGTGGGTCCTCCGTCGTCCGTCGTCCGTCCGTCCGTCCACACTTTTGAGCAGCTATATCTCTGTATCCTGCAGGCTGATCTCAATCATTTCTCATCTGTAGCATGCCTCTTGTGGGGCATTGATGACATAAACTTTTATTCGAAATCGCTCTAAAACTTTGGTTCCTATGGCAACCACAAGGTCCCATAGACTTACTATGGGCAAATGCTTGTCATCACCGTAGCGCCTTCATATTTGATCGGATCTCTCTGAAACTTATATGTAAGGTGACTGGGGATAAAAACTCGGATGAGTTCGAAAACCGGCCAAGTCGGCCCATTTATCATAGAGTTACATCCCTTTGATTGCTGAAAATGCCCATTTTCGGCCTTGTCATCACCGTAGCCCCTTCAGTTTTGATCGGATCTTTCTGAAACTTATATGTAAGGTGTCTGGGGATAAAACCTCGGATGAGTTCGAAAACCGGCCAAGTCCTCCCATTTATCATAGAGTTAGGTCCCTTTGATTGCTGAAAATGCCGATTTTTGACCTTGTCATCACGGTAGCCCCTCCAGTTTTGATCGGATTTTTCTGAAACTTATATGTAAGGTTGCAGGAGATAAAACCTCAGATGAGTTCGAAAACCGGCAAAGTCGGTCCATTTATCATAGAGTTACGTCCCTTTGATTGCTGAAAATGCCCATTTTCGACCTTGTCATCAATGTAGCCCCTTCAGTTTTGATCGGATCTTTCTTAAACTTATATGTAAGGTGGCTGGGGATAAATCCTCAGATGAGTTTGAAAACCGGCCAAGTCCGCCCATAGAGTTAGGTACCTTTGATTGCTGAAAATGCCGATTTTTGACCTTGTCATCACGGTAGCCCCTTCAGTTTTAATCGCATCTTTCTGAAACTTATATGTAAGGTTGCTGGGGATAAAACTCTGGATGATTTCGAAAACCGGCCAAGTGCGCCCATTTAACACAGTGTTACTTTCCTTTGATTGCTGAAAATGCCGATTTTTGACCTTGTCATCACCGTAGCCCCTTCAGTTTTGATCGGATCTTTCTGAAACTTTTATGTAAGGTGGCTGGGGATAAAACCTCGGATGAGTTTGAAAACCGGCCAAGTCAGCCAATTTATCATAGAGTTACATCCCTTTGATTGCTGAAAATGCCAATTTTTGACCTTTTTATCATGGTAGCCCCTTCTGTTTTTATCGAATCTTTCTGAAACTTTTATGTAAGGTGGCTAGGGATAAAAACTCAGATGAGTTCGAAAGTTGGCCCATTTATCATAGAGTTACATCCCTTTGATTGCTGAAAATGCCAATTTTTAGCTCACCTGGGCCGAAGGCTCCAGGGGAGCTTATAGTATAGTGGGTCGTCCGTCGTCCCTCCGTCGTCCGTCCACACTTTTGAGCAGCTATATCTCTGCAGCCTGCAGGCTGATCTCAATCATTTCTCATCTATAGCATGCCTCTGGTGGGGCATTGATGACATAAACTTTTTTTTCGAAATTGCTCTGAAACTTTGGTTATTATGGCAACCACATGGTCCCATAGACTTACTATGGGAAAATGCTTGTCATCACCGTAGTGCCTTCAGATTTGATCAGATCTTTCTGAAACTTATATGTAAGGTGGCTGGGGATAAAAACTCGAATGAGTTCGAAAACCAGCTAAGTCAGCCCATCTATGGTAGAGTTACATCCCTTTGATTGCTGAAAATGCCGATTTTTGACCTTGTCATCACCGTAGCCCCTTCAGTTTTGATTGAATCTTTTTGAAACTTATATGTAAGGTGGCTGGGGATAAAACCTCGGATGAGTTCGAAAACCGGCCAAGTCGGCCCATTTTTCTTAGAGTTACGTCCCTTTGATTGCTGAAAATGTCGATTTTTATGTCCCCGGTAGCGATAGCGGGGACATATTGTTTTTGCCCGTTCTGTTTGTGGGTTTGTTGGTTTGTTGGTTTGTTGGTTTGTACGTGGACAACTTTAACGTTGGCCATAACTTTTGAACCGTTTGAGATAGAGCTTTCATATTTGGCCTGAAGGTTCCTTGTGACAAGACCTTCACATTCATGTAAAAAAATTTGACCTGTGACCTTGACCTTGACCTTTGACCTACTTAAAAGAAAAAAATAACATTGGTCATAACTTTTGAACCACTTGAGATACAGCCTTCATATTTAGCATGTATATTCCTTGTGACAAAAGCTTTACATTCATGTCAAAAATTTTGACCTGTGACCTTGACCTTGACCTTTGACCTACTTAAAATAAAAAAATAACATTTTGGTCATAACTTTTGAACCGTTTGAGATAGAGCCTTCATATTTTGCATGTAGCTTCCTTGTGACAAGAGCTTTACATTCACACAAAAAATTTTGACCTGTGACCTTGACCTTGACCTTTGACCTACATAAAACAAAAAGTTAACATTGGTCATAACTTTTGAACCGTTTGAGATACAGCCTTCATATTTAGCATGTATGTTCCTTGTGACAAAAGCTTTACATTCATGTCAAAAATTTTGACCTGTGACCTTGACCTTTACCTTTGACCTACTTAAAATTAAAAAATAACATTTGGTCATAACTTTTGAATGGTTTGAGATAGAGCCTTCATATTTTGCATGTAGGTTCCTTGTGACAAGAGCTTTACATTCAGACAAAAATTTTTGACCTGTGACCTTGACCTTTGACCTACATAAAAGAGAAATTTAACATTGGTCATAACTTTTGAACCGTTTGAGATACAGCCTTCATATTTAGCATGTAGGTTCCTTGTGACAAACGCTTTACATTCATGCAAATATTTTGACCTCTGACCTTGACCTTTGACCTACTTAAAAAATAAACATTTTTGGTCATAACTTTTGAACCGTTTGGGATGGAGCTTTCATATTCGGCATGTAGGTTCCCTGTGATTAGAGCTTTTCATACATTCAAAATGTTTGGACCATGACCTTGACCTTTGACCTACTTAAAAGAAAAAAGAAAATTGTTCATAACTTTTGAACCGTTTAAGATAGAACCTTAATATTTGGCATGTAGGTTCCTTGTGACAATAGCTTTACATTCATGCAATTTTTTTTACCTGTGACCTTGACCTACTTTAAAGAAAAAATATTATTGTTCATAACTTTTGAACCGTTTGAGATGAGCTTTCATATTTGGCATGTAAGTTTCTTGTGTCAAGGGCTTCCCACACACACAAAAATCTTGAACTCTGAGCAACTTTGAATAAAAATGACCATGCCCGGGGACATGTTCGTGTTTCACAAACACATCTTGTTGACCTTGTCATCACCGTAGCCCCTCAGTTTTGATCGGATCTTTCTGAAACTTATATGTAAGATGGCTAATGATAAAACCTCTGATTAGTTCGAAAACCAGCCAAGTCGGCCCATTTATTGTAGAGTAACGTCTCTTTGATTGCTGAAAATGTTGATTTTTGACCTTGTCATCACCGTAGCCCTTTCAGTTTTGATTGGATCTTTCTGAAATTTATATGTAGGTAAGGTGGCTGGGGATAAAACCTCTGATGAGTTCCAATACCGGCCAAGTCTGCCCATTTATCATAGAGTTACCTCGCTTAGATTGCTGAAAATGCTGATTTTTACCTTGTCATCAACGTAGCCCCTTCAGTTTTGATCGGATCTTTCTGAAACTTATAAGTATGGTGGCTGGGGATAAAATCTTGGATGAGTTCAAAAACCAGCCAAGTCAGCCCATTTTTTATAGAGTTTTGTCCTTTTGATTGCTGAAAATGTCAATTTTTGACCTTGTCATCACCGTATCCCCTTAAGTTTTGATCGGATCTTTCTGAAACGTATGTGTAAGGTTGCTGGGGATTAAACCTCGGATGAGTTCGAAAACCAGCCAAGTTAGCCCATTTTTCATAGAACAACATCCCTTTGATTGCTGAAAATGCCAAATTATGACCTTGTAATCACCGTAGCCCCTTCAGTTTTGATCGGATCTTTCTGAAACTTACATGAAAGGTGGCTGGGAATAAAACCTCAGATGAGTTCGAATACCGGCCAAGTCGGCACATTTATCAAAGCGTGATGTGCCTTTGATTGCTGAAAATGCCTATTTTCGACCTTGTCATCACTGCTGCCCCTTTAGTTTTGAACGGATCTTCATGAAACTTACAAACAAGGAAGTCAGGCAGAAAGCTTGGAGGAGTTTGAAAACTCTTGTTTTTGAACTTGTCATCACCATAGCCACTTCAGTTTAGATCGGATCTTCTTAGCAAGTCAGGAATAAAAGCTTGAATGAGTTAGAAAACTGGTGAGGTCAGCCTGTTTATCGTAGAGTTACATTCTACTTGATTTGCAGAAAATGCTTACCCTGTCATCGCCATGTCCTCCCATAAAGCCTTCAGTAAAGGTTGGCACTTCCTTAAACTTTGAATCTGTTAGCTCAGGTGAGCGATACAGGACCAAGCTAGCTTGGTCCTCTTGTTTACAAATGCTGACCCTGGGTTGACCTTGACCTATTTTATGGCAGTGTCAAATTTGTCAACTTAGGCTTTTGCATGGGAAAAAGTGAAAATAATGGATTTTTAGGAAACCATTGAAGACAATGTCACCAAATTGGTAGATCAGGTAAAGTAAATGAATACATGAAGATTCATGGGTAAGAAAAGTCATCATTCAGTGACCTGGGACCAAGATTAACCAGGTTCCATATTTCAAACAGTTTTTTCTCAGAAACCGCTGGCCCAATTCAAGTGAAATTTGATACGGATCCTTTATATGATGAACAAATGAAAATTTGCTCATATGTTCCAGGTCACATGACCAAGATGGTGGCCATGCCCATATATGGTAAAAACACTTCGAAATTCTTCTCCAGAACCGTAAGGCAAATGACCTTGAAACTTGGCAGGAAGCATCTGGTACACGGGCCTATCATAATTTGTTCAAATGGTGACCCTGGGTTGACCTTTACCTATTTTACGGCAATGTCAAATTTGCGGACTTAGGCTTTTGCTTCGGAAAAAGTGAAAATAATTGATTTTTAGCTCACCTGAGCCTTTAGGCTCATAGGTGAGCTTATAGTATAGCCATGGTCTGTCGTCCGTCCATCCGTTGTCCATATGTCCACCATTTTCAAAGATCTTCTCCTCCAAAACAGGGAGGCCAATCAAAGCCAAATTTCATGTGGAGCTTCAGTAGGATGGGAGAACAAAAGTTTGTTCGCGGGGTCTGGGTCACATGACCAAGATGGCAGCCATGCCCATATATGGTAAAAAGCCTTCAAAAATCTTCTTCTCCAGAACCATGAAGCCAATGACCAATATGACAAATGGAATAAACCATAATGAAAGCATGGCCTTCGAACTGTCAGAAAGGTAGGAATAGGTGGAAAGTTTTATCACATTGTTAGACATCAAAATTTTGTCCCCACAAGTTGTGTACCCCTGCTCTGAGGCTATATACATATATAAAAACATTAAAATGTACACCAGGAACAGGTGTCAGGTGAGCGTTTACAGGACCACTGGTCCTCTGGTTTTATTATGCTATTATCTAAAAACCGCGACCAAGTTGTTAATATGATGTAGTACGAATCTCAGTAAAACTATATGGCCCAATGTAAAATCCCAACCGAAGGCGACTGACCTAAAACACTGACTAGTCCAAAATTAAAAGTACAGTCACGTCTCACTGTGTTTTGAAAGACTATAATACTGTATGTATTCTGAGAAAAAATATAAAGCTGATTTGATTTGATTTGACAAAGCATAATGTTATAACAACGCCTTGTCTGTAACAGTAATCTATTGTATGACGGTGCCTATTGCATCAAACAAAGTCTACGGGCCTCCGTGGCCTAATGGGTAAAAGCACTTGCTCTTAATCGTTAGGTTTCTCGCCGCTGTTGTTCGAGCTTTTATAGGCGACCCAGTCCGAATTTATAAATCACCATTCAAAAATGTCTTCTTGTGTGAGAGGCTAGTTTTCTGTCAGAGTGGTCGTTTAAGGACATTCGATACTGCCACAATGCATTATTCTACTTAATTAATGTTCATAACCTATTCTAGAATTCTGATTGGTCGAGAGCATGCCACGCGCAGGGCAATAAACTATCATATTCCCTTGCAATATTTATCCCCTCGCCTCACATAAAGGAAATAAATGAATATTATTATACCTCATTTATATCCATGAGCTATTCAAGAATTCTGATTGGTCGACAGCATGTCACACGCAGGGCAATACATCATCATATTCCACTGCAATATTTCCCTCTGACGTCACTGCCAAAAAGTACAAGTTCACAATTGGATAAATCCAATTTAATTATTCAAATCTATTGTTTGTGTTACATGTACTATTTTAAAGCATTCACTGAAAGAATCTCTAGAAGTCAGAATTTGGTATAATAAATCATTTGTTGCCCTTGTGTGAGAGGAATACTCGTTTGACGATTTTTTTTTATTGTACCTTATTAACATCGATAAGCTGTTCTAGAATTCGAATTGGTCGAGAACATGCCATGCACAAGGCAATAAATGCAATATTTCTTTCTGACGTCACTGCTCAAAAGTACAATAGCACTTGTGGTCACTACTGATAGACTCTCTAGAATTCATAATTCTGTATAAATCATTTGTTGCCCTTGTGTGAGAGGAATATGACGATTTGTTCCCCTCGACGGACAATATTACCTGCTCGGGTAAACAAATCGTCATATTTCCCTCACACAAGGGCAGTAAATATATTTATAATTGACTATCCTGTATTGATCGGAGGTCATCCGTATTAACACCAGGTCAACCAATATTAACTGAGGTCAAGTGAGGTCAAAAAATCAATAATCATGATTTTTTAATTGTGTCAATTAATAAAATTGTCATTGATCAAGTAATTTCGCATTGACCCAGTTACAGGTCCTCGATCAGCTGCATTAGCCCTCGGCCTTCGGCCTCGGGCCAATACAGCAGACCTCGGACCTGTATCTGGGCCAATACGAAATTACTTGATCAAAAACATTATAATAATATGCCAGCTCACGTGGTCATTGGCATCTGACATGAAGTTTGGGTTCCGAAAAAATTTCCTTAAGCCTTTGGCACCGTCCCAAGGCAGTGGTTTCAGTTAAGAAGAAGAAAACAGAAATACCAAACAAATATCATTCTTTGGGAAATCCTTGAAAATTGAGAAAGCAGAGCTGTGATAATAATTGAAATGAAAACTATAACAAGCTATATATATATACAAAAACGGATTTTCATGAAAAACCTTGATACGGGTGCGAGCGTGCGAATTGACGCCCGTCCGTTACAACATTGTGTTATCTACTGCAATTCTTTTAAACATTTTAGACAATAATATACGATTCGTAACCGTTATATGATAATTTATTTAACTGCGCCAGTTTCGTAAATTTCGTATGCCGTGTAAGATACACTATTACAGCAAAATTCCTGTACTAAGCCCACCTTTGGGACTGTTCAAAAGTGGTCTTTAAGACCACTTTTGAACAGTCCCAAAGGTGGTCTCTCGCCAGATGACACTGTATGCAGAAAACAGAAAGAAAAGAATAACTGCAGTCTACTTTTTAAAGTCTCACCAACAGCTAAGGTCAAACGGAGACGGGACTTCGGCTTAAAGACTCATCCGAAAGTCTGGAGAAGTCCGGGATCGATCCTGCGACCACATGGTTTACAAGGAAAGTAGCATAACCACTACACCACGGAGGTTTCTTTTCAAAGCGTATTTAGTCGTAAATTTTGGTGGACTTAATAGCGGAATGTCACTGTACTTTATTACAGCTGATCAACGGGCTTCCACCTGTATGGAAAGAACATTCGAATACCGGCTTCTTCAAAACGGTCTATGGCGGCACTACAGTGAATGTAAAACTCGAAGCCTTGGTATGTGATTTATTGTGTGTGTGTGTGCGGGGTGGGGGGTGGGTATGGATATACTTGCAGATAGCCCATCCACGTGAAACAGCGCTTTCATTACGAAAACACGCCTATACATGTACAAATACATTGTAACTTTTATCGCCGACAAATTGAAAAATTTAAGATGAAAAATTGTGATATTATTCTTATTTCTGCTCAAACTATAGATTGTGGGTACTCGTTAGAAACGCCTCATCGAGGCGGTTCTCACGAGTACTCACAATCTATATTTTAAAGCAGAAATAAGAAATCGATGAGGCGATTCTAACGAGTACCCACAATCTATATTTTAGAGCAGAAATAAGAAAAAATGATGTCAACCCTGGTAAACCCCAGTTTTACTACATAAAAGTGGGGTTCAAGAGGATCAATATTATATAGGCATATTTGCGTGATGTCTTTATGGCTCCAAAATGACACTAGTTGCATTTTTTTTCATATATATGCTCAAGGCATAGAATCTTAGTTCTCGTTAGATTCACCTCGATAAGGCGGTTCTAACTAGAACCCACAATCAAAAGTTTGAATAGAAATAAGGGTGTAAACGTCACTTTTCCTCAACATGTATATAAACAATGGAGGTTACAAAAAGTTTTATCATATGGATATGGACCCCTCCTATCGGGGCTTGGAGAAGTAGATTGAGTTGAATCGTGCTTCAACGCTGAGCTGAAACCGACTGCACATGAGCACTGGTTAACCGCTTAGAAGGACTGAGCCTGCCCAGGAAAAGTGGTGCGAGGAGGACCTATAATGTATATAAACCCTATTGGTTTGTCTGGGCGATTGGGCTTGAGTTGTCATTTCATCTCAGTATAGGGTAAAAGTACAAAAAATGGAAGCAACGTCTCCAAAAATGAACTAAATAGTGTTACCGGGGAACGTAAAACCTCATTTTTAACAAAACAATCATCACAAAGATACGAGTATATGAACGTGATTGCAACATGAATGTGTGTTACTCTTGCCCGAACGACATTAGATCTAAAGTAAATCCTAAGATTTCAAGGTAAGACATGTTGCTGTGCATTAGGTTGTTGGCGCGTTGTGTATGCATTCATGTTACTAATTCTTTCTGTTCTGTCCATATTTAAAATTGTAGTGAATATGTTTTATGGGCATACAGGCACCAAATAAAAAAAAAAAAAAAAAAAAACGACAGAGACTCGAACGATTCGTCCCTCGCATACGTACCGTGTAACCGCTTAACTAACAAAATTATCGAAACTTATGATCGAACTGTTGCGTTTGCCCCTGCTTATTTACATTGGTCCCTAATCTTACTGACCATGCTGGTCACAACGAGGCATGCATACTGGGATGCCCGTGGCTCAAGCAACGACTGAATCGGGCTCAGTTTCTTTATAAGTAGTTCTGCAGCGCGCCATCCATTATGAAAACATGCCTATACAAATACATTGTAAATTTTACCGCCAAAATCTAAAATTTAAAGATGAAAAATTGTGATATTTTTTTTCTTATTTCTGCTCAAAATATAGATTGCGGGGACACGTTAGAACCGCCTCATCAAGGCGGTTCTAACGAGTACCCACAATCTATATTTTAGAGCAGAAATTAGAAAAATAGAAAAATCTATATTTTAGAGCAGAGATTAAAAAAAAAAAATCATTTTTGATTTTTATTTACCCCTGTAAACTCCAGTTTTACTGTATAAAAGTGGGGTTCCAGGAGGTCAAAATTATATAGGTGTGTTTTCGTGATGGTGAAGTAGCAGGCAGAAAGTTTGTGTTGTTATTGCTTTTTCAGGATCCACAGAATCATAAATTGAACTATACGGTGGTCGCCGGCTCAATGCCACCTGGGTTGAGTATAGAGTCTATAAATAATCGAATCTACGGAAAAGTCCCGGATGTTGACGGGTTGTACAGTTTCACTGTCAGAGCCACGAATGAAGACGATAAATACGCAGACGCCGTCTTCAGAATGGAAATAATCGGTATGAATCTAGCTATTATTTTGATTTCTAAATAAATTTCACTTAACTGGCATTTTTTTCTATCAAGTACCTGTTGCAGGCGGCTAACATAACGTTACGCAAATATTTTTTGTCTTACGGTTAGCCGTACAGCTCCGGCCTCGGTAGCTCAGTCGGATGCGCGTCTACCTGGTGATCAGGAGGACGCGGGTTCGATACCAGCCGGGGTCGGCAATATTCCTTCGTGGTGATTGATCATGAAATCTTTTCTATGGTCATTCTCTCCCTTCCGATGATTCCAGAAGGGCAGTTGTCAGATTCTGGCGAAAGAATGTGCACTGTACTGGTTAAACGCTTACGTATAAGCCTGCCCAAAGTGTGGATAGGTAAACTGACCGGCTCAAAAATGACCTAAATGGTGTTGACTGGGTCGTTAAACTCCCAAACAAACATTAAGCCGTACAGCATTCGATTTTGTTATTCCTTTTCTGTGATAAATCAGGTTTGACATATAATCTGATTTGTCAGCCTCGTCTGTATTTAAAAATCCAATTCTTAATTTCTGTTTAAACATAACATTTTGAAAAATAATTTCAATTAAATTTGTATGCAATTTCACTGTGGCATTTTAGTTCACATTATACCGGTTTGTATTGTTTTTTTTTTTGTTTTATCATTGTTTTTTTCCAATGCATTACGAAAACACGCCTATACAAATACATTGTAAACTTTTCTACCGAAAAAACGAAAATTTTTAGATGAAAAATTGCGGTATTTTTCTTATTTCTGCTCAAAACATAGATTGTGAGTAATCGTTAGAACCGCCTCATCGAGGCGGTTCTAACTAGTACCCACAATCTATATTTTAGAGCAGAAATAAGAAAAATAAGGTTTAACCCTGTAAACCCCAGTTTTACTATATCAAAGTGGGGTTCAAGGGGGTCAAAATTATAGAGACGTGTTTTCGTGATGGTGTCGGATCCGTCAGAATTGTCCTCTGCGATATTATTATTATTTCCACATTAGTTACATTTAAATGTGTCCCGTCCGAATCTATTGCAAAATTCTATGCTTTTGCAATGCAATGGTAGGTTCTTCTGTCGCGGTTTATTTTTGTTATGCCTTGTCTTTGAGTGTGTGCGTCGCTTATATTATTTTGCTTTGGATAGTCAATTGGCCATTTTGTTGAAAGTATAGTTCGAACAATTTGACATTAGACTGATCTTTATGCAAGGAATAAATTAGTCAATGTTATCGCCTTATTCGTCAGCTTTCGTAAACTTTTCGTGAAATTTCGGCATCTCGTGAATTGCGACGCATTTACCGGCCTCTATGTATTGAAAAACAACATCGCAATCTTCGGGAGACGACGAAGATAAATACATGCATTCAGTCGGGTGTGAAATTACGTTAATAGAGTTCACCAGTCTCAGGTCAATTTGCTCGAACTATATCTGTCATTTTGGCTTTCCGCTATTGATGTTTCCATTAGGGTCTAGTTGTTTCATGTTTGTGCTCTTTCCCTTTGGTGCCTCTGATGGGAGCTATGTGTTAATTGTATCGATTCCTGATCGTTGCCTTCACTTCTATTTAGCTGGTAAAGTCAAAAGTCATAAATAGGTCCTTATTATTCTGTTTCAGAGACAAATCAGTGTATCGTAAACAACCCTTGTCAACATGGCGCTCTTTGTATTGATACAAAAGGTGAAATCGGGTACCAGTGCAACTGTACCGCTCTATATGGTGGTCAGAATTGTGACGTATGTAAGTGTTGGTCGTATTTGCCTGTGATACTGTTACCGTAAATGAATGCACGTTCAGGCTTATCAAACGGCAAAAATATAACATGTGTTCATCTTGACTGGCAGCGATAGACAGATATTTATCATTAACCCCAATATTAAGTGCATTGTATCACCTTGACCTGATAAAGATATGCTGTCTTTTATCAAGTTAACGTGACTTTGCACTTTTATGAATGAACTGGACTACTGGAAACAATGGGGAAAATGTTATTATTACTGGAAAAAATTAGAAAACAAACGCATGAATTGATATCATAGTAAAATTGCTGTCAGCTGATACTGAATATATTGACCGATTATTGCTCGCCGGAATGTTGGGACGCACTGAGGACAAACGATGACTGATCGCCAATTGCCAATTTAAAGAGTGTACAAGAGTATTAACTGATAAATAGAATACCAGATTGGTGTCATTTGATATCAAGTTTACCAGGCTCGTCTTCGAGAACGCATGTAGAATCGCGAGGTTTGATTCTACAAGCGTTCTCGAAACATTGCCTAATTAACTTGATATCAAAAGACATGAACCTGGTAATACCCCTGAGGTGATAGATTGTGCTTCTTTATCCGCTTTCACTTCCACCTCTTCTTATTACTTCCATCGGCTTTTTGCGATCCTTGTAGATCGACCGCACGACAGATTTGCCGGCAGGCACAGTTGCCGGGGCGGGATGCATGCTGTTTGGACATCGGTTCCGCCACGTCTTCTGTCCTAGGCTGTGTCATCTAGTTGCCGATGTATGTGTCGTGTGGCCGATATATGGGTATTCAAACAAGTATCTGCTTATAATGTCTGATATTTAATGCATTTTGTTTTAATTGATATACACTGTATATTTGTGTAATGGTTAAATACACTGTGATGGTCTCTTATAATTCTATACTAGAATAATTTTAGCTAGTTTATATGTTAAATTGTTTATTTGTACATGGTTGTTAACCATGATGAGTCTCTAATAAACTCATAAACTAAACTAAACTCCATTTATGCAATCATTGAGAACTAATGTAAAGCATACTGCACACACCAGGGTCCAGTTGTTGAAAACTAACGATGCCGTTAGTTACATTTAACAAATCGTAATTTTTTTTTATCATTTACATTACAAAAACACGCCTTTACAAATACATTGTAAATTTTACCACCTCGATGAGGCGGTTCTAACGAGTACCCACAATCCATATTTTGAGTAGAAATAAGAAACTATTACAATTTTTCATCTTAAAATTTTCTTTTTTCGGCGATAAAATTTACAATGTTTTTGTATAGGGGTGTTTTCATAACGTATGACAATCATCTCCACATTTCGATAACAAACCGGTGCGACATAGTACACATTCGATAACTCACCCGTGCGACATAGTGCATTTTTCACAACTCCAAAATGGCCACTTTTCTGATGAAAATCTGTCATATTTTTTCTTATAAATGCTCATAATATAGGTTGTGTGTGCTCGTTAGAACCGCCTCATTGAGGCGGTTCTAACGGGTACCCACAACCTATGTATTGGAGCAGAAATAAGAAAAATAATGAAGACCCCCGTAAACCCCAGTTTTCTCTATATAAAGTGGGGTTTAGGGGGTATTCATTTCACGGACTTGTTCACGTGATGATTCAATCACATATTCAAAAATGGCCACTTTTCTGAGGATAATTTGTGCTATTGTTCTTATTTATACTCAAAACTTAGGTTGTAGGTGCTCGCTAGGACCTCTTCAACGGGTGCTCCGGTTTTCATCCACCTCTGATTATCGATCAACTTGAAATAAGTGAAATAATATTGAAAGGGTCGTAACACGTTCTGTTTGCAAAATACTACAATCAGCCTAATAATCCCAAATGATATGAAATTGAATATAACCTGCACGTTATGAAGGATTGCATAATATTGATGATAATCGACAAGGGAATAATGTTACAGTAATGTTAAAACGATACTGATTTTTATTACTTAACTATCATGTATTGTTCCGTCATCAGTAATCGTGTTTTAATGGTGTCAATTAATAAAATTGTCATTTATCAAGTAATTTCGCATTGGCCAAGTTACGGGTCCTCGGTCAGCTGTATTGGCCTCGGCCTTCGGCCTCGGGCCAATACAGAAGACCTCCGACCTTTAACTGGGCCAGTACGAAATTACTTGATTAATAGCATTATATTATCACATTTAGGAAGCGGTATCATAGACATTACATACTTGTGTTTTTTAACTTGTAACTTGTGATATCACGAAGCAAGGTTACGAAATAATCACATTATCCGTTTTGTTTTCTTTTTGAAGCTAGTGCAATTGTCTACCGTGGTTATTTTTTTTTTTTTTTTGGTTTGGGTTTTACGGCCCTTTCAAGATTATTCCACTCATATCGAGCCGACCTCTACCGTGGTTAAACATAAAGAAAAGTGGTCACATGATAGAAACATACTGGTCATTCTATATGGAATTTTTGAAACTCATCAAAGGCTGATAATGCCAACACGTCTGAGAATTGATTTTCACCTTTTCTGTTCAGCATGTTCGAACAATAAGCTGGGAGTCAGTAACAGGTCTGTCATTCCGGACGCCCAGATGTCGTCTTATCTTGGAAGACCAAATATCTCTGCCTCAGCGGGACGTCTAGGAGCCAGTGGACAAGGATGGTGTGGTAAAAATGC
Organism: Lucinisca nassula; assembly: GCA_963580285.1. NCBI lineage: Eukaryota > Metazoa > Mollusca > Bivalvia > Lucinida > Lucinidae > Lucinisca > Lucinisca nassula. The sequence continues at coordinate 38,193,940 of OY757024.1, forward strand.
GAATTCTTGGCTTCAAGTTGACTTAGGTTTGCAGGTTTTATTATATAATATGATTGAAGTCAATGTTGCTAATTGGTTTCGTTCTGATTCCATGAAGTCTAGCTTTCCGAAAATTAATTATCACATTTACAACTGAGTGAATTATTAGGTACACACGAAAGCAATTAATAAACATTAATTTAGAAGCCCCATTGGTGTAGTGGTTACGCTACTCGCCTTGTAAACAAGGGGTCGTAGGATCGATCCCGGGCTTCTCCAGACTTTCGGATGAGTCTTTAGACCGAGGTCCCGTCTCCCTTAGCTATTGGTGGGACGTAAAACTCAAACACTCACTCACTCTAATAAACATTAATTCGTGAAACAAGTTTCCACGGTTGTGGTTCATTATTATTGTAGTTCGTCATTGTACTGCTGTCGGTTTGTTTGATATGAAGTTTAATGTCCCCATCAACACTGTAAAGGTCATTTGGGAGACTTTGCTTCCTATTTTGTGGGACTTTTACCCGACATTGAGATGAAATGACATCTCAAGCCCTGCCGCCCAATGAAACCAATAGGGTTTATGAGCATGAACGGTCGACACTCACACCGGCTTAGATCCTCTAAGCGGTTTACCAGTACTCGTGTGCGGGTCGGTTTCAGCTGTGCGTGGAAGCATCACGCAACCCATCTATTTCTTCAAGCCCCGATGGGCGGGGGCAGGTACTGTTTTCGGAGGATAAGTAGACAGTGAGGTAAAAAGTATACCACCATAAGTAGGTTGACAGGTTGCGACCTAATCATTATCATACTCTTCATTGGCTGGCAAGACAGACTATACCGTTATAATTATCATTACCGAACCGTCTTTACCTTTTGACAACAGTGGACAATGCTTAATAACAAAAACATTCGCTGACGCCACTTTCAACTTACCTTCGGACAACAGTATGTATATATGTTCTGCGCAAAGTAAGAATCGGTACAATTCTAGAATTGTCCTGCGCAAAGTAAGAATTCTCACTGTGTTGCGCAAATTGAGAATTCCTACCTTTGCGCAATACAATTCCGGAATTGTCTCTGCGCAAAGTGGGAATCGGGACAAAGTGAGAATTCCTACCTTGCGCAATTACAGTTTCGGAATTGCCTCTGCGCAAAGTGGGAATCGGGACAAAGTGAGAATAGTAAAATATTATTTCGGGATTTTATCACATTCATATGGAAACTGATCCCTGGTGGTAAAAATCACAATAAAATGTAGTCCATGCTTGTTTTGAGCAGAAATATGAAAAATATCAGAACATTTTATCTGAAAGTTTTCATTTTTGGAGGTAAAACAGTAAAACTGGGGTTTACAGGGTATGCATTATTTTTTCTTATTTCTGCTCCAAAACATAGATTGTGGGTACTCATTAAAACCGCCTCACTGAAGTTTTCATTTTTTGGAGGTAAAAAAGAACATAATTATTCGCTTTTTGACAATCATAATTCGTACTGTTAATTTCGTTCTTGGGCCCTCTTGATGAGAGTTTATCTAAAGAGTTTTCATTTTTTGGAGGTAAAACAATAAAACTGAGGTTTACAGGGTATGCATTATTTTTTTTTCTTATTTCTGCTCCAAAACATTGATTGTGGATACTCATTAAAACCGCCTCACTGAAGCGGTTATAAGGAGTACCCACAATGTTTTGAGCAGAAATATCCAAAAAGTTTTGTTTTTTTTCAGATAAAAAAGTAAAACTGGGGTTTACAGGCTATGCATTATTTTTTCTTATTTCTACTCCAAAACATAGATTGAGGATACTCATTAAAACCGCCTCACTGAAGCGGTTATAAGGGGTACCCACAATGTATGTTTTGAGCAGAAATATGAAAAAAATATCAGAACATTTTATCTGAAAGTTTTCATTTTTTAGGACGTAAAAAAGAACATAATTGTGGGTACGCTTTAAAACCGCCTCACAGAAGCGGTTATAAGGAGTACCCACAATGTATGTTTTGAGCAGAACTATGAAAAATATCAGAACATTTATCTGAAAGTTTTCATTTTTTGAGGTAAAACAGTAAAACTGGGGTTTACAGGGGTATGCATTATTTTTTCTTATTTCTGCTCCAAAACATAGATTGTGAGTACTCATTAAACCCGCCTCACTGAAGCGGTTATAAGGAGTTCCCACAATGTTTTGGGCAGAAATATAAAAAATATCAAAACATTTTATCTGAAAGTTTTCATTTTTTTTTTTAGGTAAAAAAGTAAAACTGGGGTTTAGAGGGTATGCATTATTTTTTATTATTTCTACTCCAAAACATAGATTACGGAAACTCATTAAAACCGCCTCACTGAAGCGGTTATAAGGAGTACCCACAATGTATGTTTTGAGCAGAAATGTGAAAAATATCCGAACATTTTATCTGAAAGTTTTCATTTTTTGGAGGTAAAAAAGAACATAATTATTCGCTTTTTGACAATCATAATTCGTACTGTTAATTTCGTTCTTGGGCCCTCTTGATGAGAGTTGACTTGATATATTGTCTAGTTTATTACGCATTTTAGGTTGATTTCCCATTTTCCCTGTTTTGATATTTAACAAGTGAAAACTATAAGATCTTACACAAGTGGTCATTTCATGCATAATTGATCAGGTAACCCTGACCACACAGTTTCTGGGCAGGCTTAGACCTTCTAAGCGGCTAACCGGTACTCCGTGCTCTTTCTCTAGCCAGTAGCTGAAACCTGTCCTACTTGAATCAGCGGTTGAGAGAGAACCAAATATCTACGAAAGAAAGTGGCCGAGCCGGGATTCGCTTTCACGACCTCCGGATTTATCAGATAATTGTGAATCTGACGTGCTAGCCAACATACCAGCTACATATATCATTCAGACAGATATATTTAGATCGTAACTTGTAGTGACCTTTTAACTCGTATCCTGCTGAATAAATTAAGCCACACCTATTTCTATCAACCAATCAAATTACTTAATTGATATTTGTTCAATTCACAAACAGTGGCAAACAGAGTAGATCCTGATCAGATGTCTTCTTTAGAAGCCATCTGATCTGGATTTACACAATTTTTAAAGGTAGGGGTTGTCGTGTTCGAAATCACAAGTTTTTTTTCTGTTCTCCACATAGATTTAGGTGCTCGAGTGGTTCCACTCATGAGCCACTGTAAGCAGGCCAGCATATTACGAAAACAGGCTTATTCAAATTCAATGTAAATTTTACTACGGAAAAAGAAACGAACATTTTCTGATGAAAACTGAAATATTTTTTTATTCCTGCACAAAACATAATTGTGGGTACTCATTAGAACCGCCTCATAACGAATAACTACAATCTACGTTTTTTTTGTTTTTTTTTTTCTTTTTTTTTTTGGTTTGGTTTACGTCCCATTCAAGATTATTACACTCTTATCGAGCCGATCGTTAATCAGAGGTAGGCGAAAAGCGGAGTACCCGAAAGAAATTCACCTGACCTTCCGATACAGAACTTGGCGTCTAACATATGACCCGAGCCAGGCTCGAACCTCAGCGGTGAGAGACCTAATGATTAACAGTCGGCGCTCTTATCCACTAGGCCACGGAGGCTCTCAATCTATATTTTAGAGCAGATATAAGAAAAATAAGGTTTACTATATAACAGTGGGGGCTGGAGGGGTCAGACTTTTCGTGTTTTCGCATCTTTTCGTGATGAGACCAAAAAGCGATAACTTTTGATTTTCTTAAAAATAATGCTATTCCGTGCTTACTCAATGATAATGCTCTCTAACGAGTACCCACAACCTATGACTTGGAGCAGAAATAAGAAAAATAGTGTACACCCCTACCCCAGTTTCTCTATATAGGGTCCTCTTTTCATACTTGAAATTAATCACACGTGTTGATTATGTCTTTTTTTGACTTGCCGATTTGAAAAGTAAAAAGTGAAATTAGCAAATGCATTGTGTACATGTAATATACAAAACACTCAGCTCCTACAATGGCAAATAATTTTCCACTCACAAAACCATCAAAGTAATGTTACCCAGACTATACAGATGATAAATGCTATTCCCACAGATGAAAATTCGATTCTCACTTTGCCCCAAATATTCCCATTTTGTGCATACGGATTAAACATTCCCAAAAGAGTCCCACTTTGCGCAGAGACATATACCTGTTTCATATAACATTCGAATCCCTTGCCCAATTCTATAATTGTACCGGTACAATTCTAGAATTGCGCAACAAAGTAGGAATTCCTACTTTGCGCAAGACAATTCTAGAATTGTACCGATTCTTACTTTGTGCTGAACATATATATTGCTAATGTCATTTTATTTTGGATTGCAGTTTGGCCATTTTATGAGAAAGTAACTGTTATTTTGGCCTTCCCATAGTGACGTTTTCATTATGGCGAAGTTGTTTTGTTTTTTAGTTTCTTTCCCTTTGGTGTCTTGGACAAGAGGCATTACCAGGAATTCTCGTACTACAGGAACTGTCACTCAGATTACCGATAGTCCATATTTGATTGACATCAGTTAATTCCCTTAGACCGTAGTCGAGATAGCGTCTTATACCTGCGTTGTTAGTGTGAAATACCAGTTTCACACCTCCCGGTTTGAGTTACAATACACAACCAATCTGTGTTTTATCCATTGCCCTAATAAAATTAGTATGGATATACATTGTAAATTTTGCCACCAAAAATTTCAAGATGAAAAATTCTGATATTTTACATAAAAAAGGCATGTTTTGCTAACGGATGACCAGGTGTTTTGTCCTCGATATAAATTAAATATTTCCTTTCTATATCGTGGCCCTTGGTAAACAATAAAAGAAACGTTGTGATGACAATATATGAAAGAATTTATTTAATTAATGAAATTCAGCGTATAGTAATGACATGCCATTTATAAAGCTCTGGCCTCTAGTCAGGACTGTTACGCCGTAAAGCAATTATGTATCCGAACATAGGCCGTAGTAGACACGGTGGCGTATGTTTTGGAATTCAGCTTCGACACAGGATTTCAAATAGTGTGGTAGTTTTTAAGGTGAAGACAAGATCAGCCTGCATGTTTACTGATTCAATAACGGTTCTATGAACTGCATTGCTTCCGTGTACCAAAGTCTCTGATCAGACTGCACTTGCTTAAGCGCAGTCTGATCTGAGTCTATGCTAGTCGCCAATGCCACATTGTTTAAAATCACGTCGCGGCTTTTTTTTTTTTTTTTATTTTGTTATGGAAAATTCATTATGAAGACCTAATTTTACATGGGTGTTGACTTATTTCTGAAGCGGGCCTCGGTAGCTCAGTCGCATGCGCGAATGATTGGTCATCAGGAGGATGCGGGTTCGATACCTGCCGGAGACGGCTATATTCTTTCGTGGAAACTGATCATGAAATCTTCTCTACATTCATTCTCTTACTTCCACTGTTTCAAAAGGGCAGCTGTCAGTTTCAAACAAAAGAATTTGCGCCATACTGGTTAATCGCTTACATATACTCAGTATAAAAGTGGGGATAGGTAAACTGACAAGCTCGATATGACACAAAAAGTGTTGAGAAGGCCTTTAAACTCCAGTCTAATTTCTGATATGAAGAGCTCTACTGGGATGTGCTAATTAAAGCAATTAAAACTCTGTCGTCTATATCTGATTAACCCATTTTGTACCGACCGGAATTTGTCAACCTTATACATAGCACAAGTCCATTTCAAAATTTGATGGTGTGAAGTGTCTTCTAAATATATTTAAAGAAAATGGCTGATTTTTTTGCGAAAAGAAGTTCCTGAACAAAAGCCGAGCTCTGTGGTGTCTGATCTGGGCATGCACGTTTTGCTATAACCCGTTTTGTGGGATTCGGTACAAAATGGGTTAATGCACAGCACTCACAAACTTTGGATAAACATATCTCGGACGCCCTAGGCGAGCAACTCACGTTATTTCAATATACACCGATACATCCTCAGTTACATCAGAATAAGGAAAGTGGGTTTGTGTCGTAATTTTCTTACTTTAAGATTTAAACAAGACACAACTCACTATATACTAGACAACTATACTCACATTATATTATAATATAGTAAAACCTTTATCACCCTAAAATTTAAATTTTCAGATTAAAAAATCCCGATAATTTTAATATTTTTGCACATAACATACATTGCGGATACTCGGTAGAAACGCCTCGACGAGGTTGTTCAAACGAGAACCATATAATCAGTCACATCTAAACTATCAGCCAATCAGACTACATTGTATACTGTTTTCGTTCAAATTCACAAACCGGTAGACAAACAGTATAGATCCTGATCAGATGGCTTCTTCAGAACTAATCTGATCGGGATCTACACTGTTTGCAAAGTAAGGGGTTGTCGTGAACAGCAGGTTAAGGGTAAATGCAATGTAAAAAATGGTTTGTGGTTTGTTTGTCATTATAAACTTCACTTTTTTGTCTAAGTAATTAAGATAATCAAACAATCCATAAAACTAACGTGGTCTTGCGTTAAGAAAAAGTGTTGAGAAGGCCTTTAAACTCCAGTCTAAAAGTGTTGAGAAGGCCTTTAAACTCCAGTCTAATTTCTGATATGAAAAGCTCTACTGGGATGTGCTAATTAAAGCAACTAAAGCTCTGTCGTCTATATCAGTTTAACCCATTTTGTATCGACCGGAATTCGTCAACCTTATATATAAGCACAAGTCCATTTCAAAATTTGATGGTGTGAAGTTTTTTCTAAATATATTTGAAAAATAAAAAAATGGCTGAACTTTTTGCAAAAAGAAGTTCCTGAACAAAAGCCGAGCTCGGTGGCGTCTGATCTGGGCCTGCAATTTTTGCTATAACCCGATTTGTGGGATTCGGTATAAAATGAGTCAATACACAACACTCAAACACTTTGGATAAACATATCTCGGACGCCCTAGGCGAGCAACTCACGTTATTTCAATATACACCGATACAATTTGCGTCATTTCAGAATAAAGAAAGTGGGTTTGTGTCGTAATTTTCTTACTTTAACATTTAGACAAGACACAACGAAAATAGCTTATACTCACATTATATTATATTATATTAAAACTTTTACCACCCTAAAATTGAAATTTTTAGATTAAAAAATCCTGATAATTTTAATATTTATGCACATAACATACATTGCGGATACTCGGTAGAAACGCCTCGACGAGGTTGTTCAAACGATAATATAATAAGTTATTAATAATACTTATTATATTATCGTTTGAACAACAGGACTGGTGTAAAATCTAACAAACATTACCTAAAAATGCCTATTCAAATGTAGATTGAAAATTTTACCGTCAAAAACTGAAAATTATTTGATCCTCACAAACAATAATTGTCTTATTTCTGCTAAAAACATAGATTGTGGTTACTCGTTAGAACCGACTCAGTGAGGCGATTTTAACAAGTACCCGCAATCTTTATTTTTTTGCAGAAATGAGATAAAAATACTAAAAAAAACTTTTGAGCTTAAAATCATACGATTGACTGTTCTAACGAGTCATCATCGTCATTCTAACGAGTATACCCTCGATCTATAATCAAGAGCAGAAATAAGAAAGAACTTTTTCTTAAATTGTTGTAAGTTGGCCGTGAAATTTACAATGTATTTGTATAGGCGCGTTTTCGTAATGGTGGAAATATACATCGTATCATTCAAGTTTTCTAATTAAGCAGTTAGTAGTTTTCCTAGGCGAAAATATAATTAAAGCAAATCTTAAAACAAGCTTATAAAGGTTGCAAATTAAAAACATAATTTTACCTTATCAAAAATAAATAGATAAGTTATGAGTGCAAAGTGTTCAATTATGGATGTATATTTGTTTTCTTAAAGCAAAATATTCTTTCTAATTCTGTCAATAATATTATCCATATTGATACCGATTTTCAATTCTTACAACTTCTTTTGCGATTCATTCTAATATCCTGTGTATACAAGCCCTGCGTCTGTGTAATCTTTACACATTTTTTATCCGAAACTTCAAATATAGCTATTTTCTACAACCTGTGGGCCACTTTTAATAAACTGTTTTTTCTAAATTTTTTACCACATGAATATAGATATTAAATAGATCTTTCTAGTGAGAGGTTATAGCGCACGGAGAAATTTTAACAAATATGACTTTTGAGCCTTTGAATTAAGGCTATTTTTCATTTTTGTGGTAAAATACAAAGACTTAATAGGGAAATACCCTAGTGGCATTCATTAGAATCTGGGCCACTTTAAAATTTATTTTATTTCAGCAAATTTGGTACCAAAATGAAGCAGATACATTTTTCTATCAAATGCGAGGTTATAATAATATCTTGTAGAAATGAAAATAAAAGATTTTATTAGTAAAATGACGGGCTCCTATATAACTCTATACATTTTCCTTGTATTACCTGTATGAAAACTAGCGACTGACTGTGACGTCACAGAAGTGACAGATAAGTGTGGATTAGTACCTGTAGTACGAGTATTCCTGCTTATGGTGTGAGTTATTTTATTGACTACATTTCTATTTTTAATGCATACCGAACCTTAACGGATATCTAGGTAACTTCAGTCGGCTAAAGTGCATAGATTTATATATGAGCTTTGTGTTTTATCCCTATTAAATCATAACTAATAATAGTATCTTATCTGTGCAAACGACTTATGATTGGGGATTCTTTGTCAAATGTCCACATATATTTTTAAAATTGTTTAAGCACAACTTTTTGGGCCTTTTACCATATAATTTGAAGCACCCTTTATATTTGTAGAATATATAGTAGAACTACTGAACGAAGTGACAAAACTGATGAATATATTGTCAGAATTCCATTGTGAATTGTTATTTTTGTCATAACGGGGGTTAAAAGACTTTACAAACACGTTCATATAAATTCCGTAAAACAAAACTAAAACAAATAAGGCTTGTTTAAGTAAGAATACACCTCCTTGTCCAAATCACTTTAACTTTATCGGCAACCAGCAGTAAGTCATGTTCAGAAAACTCAATCCTATAAGTGCGACATGTAATAGCCTAGTGACCGTATCTTTATTCGCCCTCAGATACGCCTCGGCGCTAAATGAAACGAATAAAATGTAATATGAAATTTGTTCACAACATGTCCAGTTAGTGTAGGCTTAGGTTAGTCTGCACATCCACACACCACACCGAAAACTGAATTAGAATCCTACTTTATGCTTGCTGGAAGAGGTGGATATCTAACCAGCGACCAACTGGATACTCGTAAGACACGTATTCGACTATGCCACAAGTCCTTTATCCATACATATAGCAGACATAACAGGGAAATACCATGATTTCCACGCGACATAAACTTGGTATTTTCGTTTTTTTCTTAGAAGAAATAGTTACTTTGAACCAGAGAAAAAAATCTCTTTGGCTGGAACAACTTTTTGTACAAGATGCAAGACACTGTTTCTGCAATGAACCATTTATATTTAAACGCGCAATATACTGCCTTTGCCATGGACATTTATTTAAATGCGTCACCTCAATTATATCTGAGAAGTCAGAATGCGCGATGTTTTATTCGGATGCAACGTTGAAACAAGCTTACATGAACATAGCATTTGAATAATGCTTACTGTAATCCCAGATTTTAGTTGTTTTGTCATTGAGACACTATGTTTTTTTTTCTATGTAGAAAGCGCTTTCAAAATGGCGCCAATCCGGGTATTGTTTCAGTTTTGTTTGGTATAACCACGCTATCTGAAACCAGTAAACATGAGCTGTAAAGAATACGTTGCACCATAGTTCAGGTGCATAATGATCCCACAAGTTTATCAAACTGTATGTAATATACAGTTTATTCATATTTCCTTTTTAAAATGGAAGTGAAAGCAAGGATCAGGAATCGATACAATTAACCGCTCCCATCAGAAACACCAAGGGGAAGAAACACAAACGTGAAACAACAAACCCTAATGGTAACATCAATAACAGAAAGCCAAAAGGACAATTACTTTACCACAAAATGGCCAATTGGCTATCCAAAACAAAATAATATAAGCGACACAATCAAACAAACAAACAAACACTCAAAGACAAACCACAACAAAAATCAAACCGCGACAGAAGCAGAAGAACCGCCTTGGAACGGTCAGTGAAACGAATTCCACCGGTGGTGGGGTTGGGGGGGGGGGGGGGCTTAAATCGATTTTATGTGGCCACAATCCTCGCCCTTACTTCCGGCGCGATTAAGACAAATAATTTGTTCAGTCCGCATGAAGGCCTCCTAACTCATCAGTGCAACATCTCCGTGAACACACAAAATCAAACAAACAAGAGATGAAACAACGGTGAGCACTCGACGGCAAGAACTCACTGAAATGCCGGAGCAAAAGAAAACCAACAGTTAGACTCCGATGGGCCCAACCAGAGACAGAGTATCAGGCACCAACCAACATTACATTGAATTAGATCTCTCTAATTCTCAGTAAGCCTTTACGCTGGAACCTTCATAGAATCTGAGGCCTGTTTTCGCAACATTCGGACTCGTTCCTCTATCGGTTTCCATAAATTGAACCATACATTAATTCCAATGATCACGCCATTATGTAACGGGACGACAACCGATATTCTAAGCGTCAACGTCTTTTTTTTCACAAGCCCTTAATAACGTGATTGTCAGTTTACGAATCGAGAACTGAGGGATCCTTTGCCACTGATTGTCAGTTTACGAATCGTGAACTGAGGGATCCTCCTTTGCCACTCTTCTTGAAGTGCTGCACCAAGCTCACCCAGGGTCTTTGGAGGTTGATCGCGGCCTCGGACTCGTTTCCTGAGAATATCTCATACGTGTTCGATGGGAGATAAGTCTGGACTCATCGCAGGCCATGGTATTGTCCGAATATTTTGCCGTTGAAAGTAATCAGTGACGACGCGTGCCCAATGAGCCCTAGCGTTATCATCATGAAAGTGAATCCACGATCGTGGCGTCGAGCAAACGGTATCACGTGAGGAGCCAACACGTTATCACGATAGTACAGTCCTGTAACACTGCCTTGGCACACATGCAAGTCTGTTTTTCCAGTCATGGTGATCCCACCATATAGCATAACAGACTCTGCTGCATATCGGTCATGAGCAACTCTAGCCGGGTCTGTATAACGTTTACTAGTATGACGCCAGACTCTTCTACGACCATCACGAAAGTCCAAGTTATACCGGGATTCGTCAGTGATCATAACGTGAGACCACTGATAATTGTTCTGACGTCTGCGTTGTGTAAACCACGCAAAATGTGTTCTTCGGTGGCTAGCTTTCAACGGCAGTACAACTTGCGGACGCCGTGCCGTAAGGTCACTCGAGTGAAAGCGATTTCGGATCGTCTGTCTAGAGACATTGAAACCCTCTTACATGGCGCAGGAATTGCTGAAGATCTGTTGACGTTAGGCTCCGGTTGCGTAACGCTTGATTGACAAGAAGACGGTCATAGCGTCCGTTAGTACTCTTCGGGCTTCCACTTCTCTGCAAATCCGCTATTGCTTCTGTCCTACGATAGCGTGCCCAAAGTCGACTGACAACTGACTGTGACGTATTCATCACATTTTCCGTCTGCAACTGCGTACTTTTGGTCTGGAGCCTGCCATCGGCTCTCCAACGCTGAGCCCCCGTTAGCCGAATCGTGGTTCTTATAACGAATTTGTTTAAGAAATCTTTTCTTACAACACTTTAACAGTCGATACAGAAAGTTTTATCGAAATATAACATCAATAAACCGGTTTATCACTAATGTTAAAATTACAGTGCTACCCCGTGCTACGCCACACGAGCTTAAAACATCATACTGCTCGACGATAGAATATACACACATGATAGTCACTTGACATGGTTAACCCGATATTTGATTATTCCAAATGTTAAGGGCGATGGGCTCGAGGGAACCCGAATACCTCCTACTTTTTGTGAACAGTATATAATAGAATGATTAAACCCTATATGTCTAATCATCCGAAACATTTATTTCAGGAGCTCCTACACGCATCTTCTCGACCACAGAGCAGAGTTATAGTAGCAGCTATTACACCGGTTCTTACACCCTTTCAACAAGTGTGAACGGTGTTACCTTTGATTACGTAAAAAGCGCGAACAGCACAAGTACCAACAGTACAAGAGCGGTAAGATCATGTTCTTGTTAACCCTTCTCTTGCTGAATATTCACTTTAGCCACACCCGTTTCTGACTTTGAACCGATCAGATTACTTGATGTAATTTATTGCTACAAATTCATAAATTGAATGTCAAACAGTGTAGATCCTGATCAGATGGATCTACACTGTTTGCAAATATAGGGGTTGTCGTTAACAGCAGGATAAGAGTTGTATTTATTTGATTGATTGGAATCCGAATTAAAATATATCATATATAGGATATTTGATTTTTTTAGTATAAGCTCGAATTTTATTTCATCCAATGAACACCAAAACCAGTATTTTCACGAGTGGCATAGCCACTCGTGAAAATACCAGTTTTGGTGTTCATGAGTGAAATAAAATTTGACCTTAAACTAAAAAATAAATAAAAAAAATAAATAAATAAATCCGTTTCTTACATGCTTAAAAAGGGCAATATTTAGCTTCACCAATCGCGTCACTCACCCTCAGACAAAAACTAACTTTGGTCCTGGTCTTTTAACGTCAATTAAGGGATGTCCAGCGTATTAAGTGGGTATACTATTGGGTGTAAACTGTAAGTTTGCACCTAAAAATAGCCTGGGATGGCATTTTTATGAATGGTTACTGAAATAAGTGAGATATTAGTTTCCCAAAGAAGACGCCGCGCAATAAAATACGTGACGTCAGCGTTGAAAATGACGTCATTAACGTCATCGTGACGTGTGAACGGGCTTCGTGTCAATTCAAATAAAGTTCTTAATTTTCTTTCATCTGACGACACAGAATTAGATTTGGAGGAAAAGTAGTCCTAAACAGAGAAAAATAAAATTTATAAAAGTCACTGTTTGAAACGGTGACAATATCGTTTTCTATTTCACTGAGAAATCTCTATATTTCATTGAAAAGCATGTAAGACATTAGAAGATGACCCGCACAAACGCGGGGGTAGTTGTTGATGCAATTCTAGGTTTTGTGGAAGATGCTATTGCTAAAATAGCAATACTAATATAACAAGAGCAGAATTTTCTGCAATATAGAAGTGGAGGCAATGATCATGAATCGATACAATCAACCCACAGCTCCCATCAGAGACACCAAAGGGAAAGAAACACAAACATGAAACAACAGACTTAATGGAAACATTAATGGCGGAAAGCCAAAAGGACAGTTACTTTCCCACAAAATGGCCAATAGGCTATCCAAAATAAAATAATATAAGCGACACAAACACCCAAAGACAAACCATAACAAAAATATACCGTGGCGATTTGATTTGAGACGGCTCATGACAATAAGTCATACAATAAGACCGGTGCGACCAGCAGAGATTCAACTCAACCTGCGCACCCATTCACTGTGGTAAGACCTTTTGCTTATGTCTCTTTGCATAGATATTAGCCTATAATAGGTACATGCGATCAGCGAAAACTCTGATCAGACTGCGCGAATGCGCAGGCTGATCTGAGTCTTCGCTGGTCACTCAAGACTTCTTGTAGATTTTGACATGCGCTGGCTCATATGTTTGTGCAGCTGGAACACTTAACCATATGTTCGTAACTTCTATGAATTAAATTTATGGAAAAATTTAAGGCAGCTGAAAGATAGGAAGAGATTGAGCCTAAGTAATCCTTCTAAACATTGAAAGATCTAGCTGATTGAAACGGGAAAAACTATGACAGTCTAATTAGTCAAATTACAACATTTGGTATTTCCTAATTTCTGAGGGTAACATAGACCTGTGAAGTGATCAAGAAATTACATTGCTAGAAATTTCGGTTTATGGTTCGGACTTCAGCATCCTCTATGATATGTCATGATCAACTGCACTTCACTTCAATATCTACCAAGTGCCAGCTTAATGTGATGAAAACACAACCAAAGTGATGTCTATGAGACTTTATTCAGTAGTTTTTTGTTAAAAATTGGTAAACTTTCACCTTTAAAAGACATGCCCTGCTCCACGTCATAATCGTACTATACCCACCATTTTCTAGCTTGATATGACAAAACTTGTAGGAGCAATTTATCCGTACTTAAGTAATTTTTAATAAGCGATACAGATGTTAAATTTGGTTAACTGTAACCTTGAAAGAAGATGCACAATCGTAATGTCCACCAATAGTTCAGCCTATTCAGATGAAAACTGCAGGAGTAAGAATCGCCAAAAGAACCTTTGAAGAGTAATATAACTGTTCAGATTTGGTGAACTGTAACTGCGAAGAATAGGCACTGCTGCACGTCACAGACTTTTCAAGAAGGAGTTAGACAAGAAGGAAGTGGCGATGGAGTCTTTTATTGTGAAAAATATTAAGGTCATGCTGAAACGGTCAATTTACAGAAACTACATGTATATCACAGTGGATCTTATAAAAGGAGGTTAAAGAGCGCTGCTCACGACGGGCCTCCAGGGACGGCAATTACAACTCAACCGAGCATTTCATCTACGCTACTTTTGTTCCGCCATCGCCGACGGGTCTATCGATCTTATCAATCTGTTGAGTCTGAGCTTTAACCTGGGTATGCCTAACAGGTGTTCCGGAGTACTATTAAAATTTGGAATCATGTTTAATATTGTCTGCAATTATGTAGGTGCCGAATGTCCTTATCATGTATCACTACAGCGTAGTTGGAATGTTTTTTCTTGCCGATAAATTATATTCATATTTTCTTTCTTGACTTGTTTCTCTCTCGGCTATGCCAATGATGCAAAGATGTATAGCTGTCAGTCTTGTATACCTATAAGGGCCATATAGGTGGATTTGGATCCTGTTGTTCCGCTATTCCGATTTAGTTTTAATGCTGGGCTTAAATCTCTTCTGCAACAAGGTATATCGGGACTCGAATCTTATAGTGGCGTAATATTTAAATTCAGAAACTATATACTTGCAATGACTTCAGTACCCAATTTCGTAAATCATTCTTCGATATAAAAGGATAGTTAACAACATAAATGTTATTCGACAGACTGCATACAGGGTAGTTAACCCCATCACGGTTGATAAGTTTGCTTCCTTTTTTAATTGCACGCCGGTGGGTCAGGACTCAGATTTTATGACGTTCCCAGCGTAAAGGCTTACTAAGAATTAAAAATTGATTTTATGTAATGTTGGTTGGTACCTGATACTCTGTCTCTGGTCAGGCCCATCGGGGTGTAACTGTTGGTTTTCTTTTGCTCCAGTATTTCAGTTATTTCTTGCTGTCGAGTCATCACCGTTGTTTCATCTCTGTGGTTGTTTGTTTTGTTTTTGTTTTCTCGGAGATGTTGCACCGACGAGTGCGGATTGAATAAATTATTTGTCAGAATCGCGACGGAAGTAAGGGCGAGGATTGCGGCTTCGTAAAAACTATTTTAGTTCCCGCCCCCAAACCCGAGAGAAATACTTTTCACAGACGTCCCGAGGTGGTTCTTCTGTCGCGATCTATTTTTGTTATAGTTAGTCTTTGAATATGTGTATCAATTGTATCTTTTTGTTTTGGATAGCCAATTGGCCATTTTGTGGGACAAAAGCCGTCCTTTTGGCTTTCCTCTATTGATGTTTCCATTACAGTCTAGTTATTTCATGTTTCTTTCCCTTTGGTGTCTCTGATGGGAGTTGTGGGTTGATTGTATCGATTCCTGATCATTGCCTTCATTCCTGTTTTACAAGGGTGTACACTGAGCTGCATGGTGCTTCCGCGCAGAGCTGAAACCGACCGAACTTATGTACTGGTAAACCGCTAGGTCTAAGCCTGCCCAGGAAAAGTGGTGCGAGATGGACCTCTTCTGAAACCCAAGTTGTTGTTTTTTGGTAGTAGGGCTTGAGATGTCATTTCATCTCATTGTCGGTTAAATGTCCCTAAATATTGGAAGCAACGTCTCCAATATGACCTGAATAGTTTTGAAGGGGACGTAAACCTTAATTCAAATAAACAAAACAAAAACATGTTTTCATGTTACTTGTATTTCTGTGAATGTCCAGACTTTGATTCCATTTCGGAATTTTGAAAATATTTGAGGGTCACTGATGAGGCCTAATTGGCCGAAACTAGCTAGTCTGGCCCAGAAAACTTGTACACTTCATATTTTCCAGTTCTGTGGTGTTTTCTTTGCTTCCAAAGGATAACCCTTTCATAGAACATATTTAACGTCACTACAGCTGGTGTTTTTGGGAATGTGTGGCGGCCGTAAAAAGTCTCCCTGCCCTACATCATAGTGTAGTTTATATTTTCTTGTCCTTTGGGGTCATTGATTCCATTTTGGAATTTTGAAAATATTTGAGGGTCACTGATGAGCCCTAATTGGCCGAAACTAGCTAGTCTGGCCCAGAAAACTTGTACACTTCATATTTACCAGTTCTGTGGTGTTTTCCTTGCTTCCAAAGGATAACCATTTCATAGAACATATTTAACGTCACTACAGCTGGTGTCTGGGAAAGTGTGGCGGCCGTAAAAAAGTCTCCCTGCCCTACATCATAGTGTAGTTTATATTTTCTTGTTCTTTGGGATCATTGATCCCATTTTGGAATTTTGAAAATATTTGAGGGTCACTGATGAGGCCTAATTGGCCGAAACTACTTAGTCTGGCCCAGAAAACTTGTACACTTCATATTTTCCAGGTCTGTGGTGTTTTCCTCGCTTCCAAAGGATAACCCTTTCTAGAACATATTTATCTTGAAGCAGTAAACACATAAAACATCTCCTTTGCAATTACCATTCCTAGTTGATTTCATAGTTAATAAGATGCTCTTTGTTTCAAAGGTACATGTATGCTAAACCCATGTTAATTTATCACATAACGTGGGTAACATCGTCTCCTAAGAATCATATGAACACATTGCAATGACACCGTTACTGGCGCGTAATGACATGACACCGTCTGTGACAACCCTTCATTCTATTTTATCTCTTCGGTGAATCAATTTAAATTTTAAAATCGTAATATGATAAACAGAATTTTACACTAGTGGTTATTTCAAATGGAATTTGTAAAACTCGCCAAGGTCTCGTTTCACAAATTTCATCTGTGATCACTTCTCATTTAAAAACCTCTATTTTCTTTTAGATTCTCAGTGGATCATCCAGTTCTTCTGCATACACAGCTCTTCTACCAGGCCCTGTGGTTGCTAGGTTTGTGAGATCTTATCCATTGACCACTCGTGTATAATCCTCTATTTTCTTTTAGATTCTCAGTGGACCATCCAGTTCTTCTGCATACACAGCTCTTCTACCAGTCCCTGTGGTTGCTAGGTTTGTGAGATTTTATCATGTAAGTAACAGTTGTCATTTCAAATGAAATGTATAAAAACTCGCCATAGGCTCGTTTAACACATTTCATTTGTGATTTCCACTCGTGTAAAATCCTCCATTTTCTTTTAGATTCTCAGTGGATCATCCAGTTCTTCTGCATACACAGCTCTTCTACCAGACCCTGTGTTTGCTAGGTTTGTGAGATTTTATCCATTGACCACTCGTGTAATACCCGCTCTATTTTCTTTTAGAGTCTCAGTGGATCATCCAGTTCTTCCGTATACACAGCTCAACTACCAGACTGAGTGGTTGCTAGGTTTGTGAGATTTTATTCATTGACCACTCGTGTAATATCCTCTATTTTCTTTTAGATTCTCAGCGGATCATCCAGTTCTTCTGCATATACAGCTCTTCTACCAGACCCTGTGCTTGCTAGGTTTGTGAGATTTCATCCTGTTAGCTACAGTTCCAGCTATTACCCGTGTATGAGAGTGGAAATCAGTGGTTGTTACGTCTAGCAAGAAGAATAGATAAACGTTGATTTTGCCAGCACAGTTGTACAGTATATTACCAAACGCATGTACGTAAAAAGATAAATACATACATCTGCTACATTTCGTTTGACAGGTTGGATTATACAGGACAACTTTTCGTTTTGCTTTCGGTAAGGCGAGGCCATTAAAAATAGACTTTGTTTAACTTAATAAAAGGAATTTTTCGTTATGAGTAGACGCCTCTTGGTAAAGGACACAAAACGTTTTGATATGTTATAAGACTACCCAGGCGTTATATTCCATACATGTGTACCCTCCTTTATCATTTGATAATCAGGAATATAATTGATGGCGAAAAACAATAAAAACAACGAAGAACAAAATAACATTAAATGTGTTTATTGAAAGAACTCAAGCAACAGACAAAATAGGATTAAAGAATACATGTTAGTCAGTGTGAATTTTGTAAACCCAAGCACATTACTGCTAGTTACGCACATTTTGTATTTGCATGCAAAACTGGAATAAACGTTAAATTAAATGTGTTGTGAATATACTGGTAATTATCCCTGTGAATTAATGACTTTACCTTGCATATATATACAACGTTTGTTTGTTTGAGTTCGAGATTTACGTCCCACCAACAGCTAAGGTCATATGGAGACTTGATCTGGGTTTAAATACTCATCCGAAAGTCTGGAGAAGCCGGGATCGAATCCACGTCACATGGTTTATAAGGCGAGTAGTTCAACCCTTACACCACAAAGGTTTGTGTTTTGGACTATAAAAATTCTATTGAAGTTTAAAATAAATCGAAATCCAGACGTTTTCGTGCTTCAAGTCTTTCCACCATTTGCACTGCACTTCCTCATAATCTTATAAAAGAAAAACTTAATTATTTAATTGAATGGACATTTCATAGGGAAGATTCCTATCTTGCATGTGATGTAAGAAATGCTTTTTTTCACTTTTGAAGAGCATAAAAATTATACTTTATGGTCATGTCCGAAAGTGTGCGAAGCTCCACTTGAAAATATTTATATAAGATTTTGTACTATGTGATTCAGACAAACTGTGAGTATTCCGATGGGTACGAACTGCGCACTCCTTGTGCCTGATCTGTTCTTGTTTTGTTATGAAAGAGTCTTCATGATGTCCCTTTCCGTTGAAAACCAGTCTAAAATCATTGAAGCCTTTAGCTTGACTTCTAAATATTTGAATGATTTATTAAATATTGACAATACCTATTTCGATGGTTTGATCTGTCAAATTTACCCCCCCCCCGGAACTTCAGTTAAATAAAGCAAATTCTTATACTAGCAATGACTCAGTACCCAATTTCGATATAAAAAAGATTTGGTGCATATGTACGACAACATAAATGTTGTATGACAGGCTGCATGCATGGTAGTAAACCCAATCACGGTTGACAACTTTGCTTCCCTCTTTAATTGCACACCGGTTTGTCAGGCCTCAGCTTCTATGACGGGTCCAGTGTAAAGGCTTACTGAGGATTAGAATTGAATTTTATGTAATGTTGGTTGGTGCCTGATGCTCTGGTCGGGCCCATCGGAGTCGAACTGTTGGTTTTCTCTTGCTCCAGCATTTCAATGGTTTCTTGCTGTCGAGTTCTCACCGTTGTTTCATCGGATTTGATTTTTGTGTTCTCGGAGATGTTGCACTGATGAGTTAGGAGGCCTTCATGCGGACTGAACGATTTATTTGTCAAAATCGCGACGGAAGTAAGGGCGAGGATTGCGGCCGCGTAAAATCGATTTAAGCAGCCCCCCTCCCCCGCACAGTGCAATACTTCTGTGTGGTTCTTCTGTCACGGTTTATTTTTGTTATAGTTGGTCTTTGAATGTGTGTATCTCTTTTATATTTTTGTTTTGGATAGCCAGTTGGCCATTTTGTGGGAAAGTAACTGTCCGTTTGGCTTTCCGCTATTTATGTTTCCATTGGAGTCTAGTCATTTCGTGTTTGTATTTCTTTCCCTTTGTTGTCTCTGATGGGAGGTGTGGGTTATTTGTATCGTTCCTTATCATAGCTTTCACTTCTATTCTAATTTAGTAGCATCAGTCCACTTGATGGAAGGAATACGCTTTTCACCCGATGTTCTCTAATTTAGAAAAATACGTTTGAACACCATTGCCAGTATCAAATTTTGTGGCATGCATGTCAAATTTATGTATACAGAAAATAGGCATGCGATCATTTCAGGACTAAATTCATATTCTTGGATATAAAAGATTGAGTTCAACATAAATGTAATACGACAGACTGCATTTATAGCAGTTTACCCATTGATTGTTTAATAACCTCTCTTTAACTGCACGCCGGTAGGTCGAGCCTCAGATTTGTGGGAAAGTAACTGTCCTTTTGGTTTTCCGCTATTGATGTTTCAATTAGGGTCTATCCCATGTTTGTGTTTTTTCCCTTTGGTGTCACTGATGGGAGCTGTGGGTTAATTGTGTCGATTCCTGATCATTGCCTTCACTTCAATTCAATGACGGCTAAAGAATTTTAGTAAGTCGGTTTGTGCCTGATGCTCTCTCTCTGGTCGGGCCTACCGGAGTTCAACTGTTGGCTTTCTTTGTCTTCTGCATTTCAGTTATTTCATGCGGTCGAGCTCTCGTCGTTTTTTGATATCTGATTTCGTTTAATATTATTATTATTATTACTTATTCTCGGAGATGTTGCTCTCATGAGTTAGAAACTCTTCACGCGGACTGGTGATGGCCACGTAAAATCGATTCACGCCCCGAAGTCTGTCTCTGTCATATCGTCTCATGCTGAAATAAACCTCATCACGTAAAAAGGTTTTTTTACCCGGATAGTCCCCGCTTCATAAAGGGAAAATGTTTAAAAGAGAATACATTATTTATTCTATTCGTGCCGGAGCACAGCACTTCCTACAATTTACATCAGCCTGCGCATCCACGTAGTTTAATCAGGGTCTTTTTTGTGCGATCTAAGGATAGATAAAGGCCCAATGCTCCTTCATGCAGCAAGAGAAGTTTCTGGTCAGACTATATGGATGCGCAGGCTGATCTGATTCTTCTCTGCGCGCACAAGTAAATTGTTATCCCCCGCCGAAGGCGGAGGGATATAGTTTTGGCGTTGTCCGTCCGTCCGTCCGTCCTTCCGTCCGTCCGTCACACTTTTTTGTCCGGAACCGTTTCTCAGCAACTATTGCATGGAATTAAATGAAACTTGAAATAAATATGTATTATTATGCTGTGGTGATGCACGCGCATTTTTTTTCGGATTGACTTTTTACATCCAGAGTTATGGCCCCTTGAATGATTGAAATTCTGGATTTTTCGTCGTCTCACTTTGTCCGGAACCGTTTCTCAGCAACTCTTGCATGGAATTAAATGAAAATTGAAATAAATATGTATTATTATGCTGCAGTGATGCACGCGCAATTTTTTTTTCGGATTGACTTTTTACATCCAGAGTTATGGCCCCTTAAATGATTGAAATTCTGGATTTTTTCGTCATCTCACTTTGTCCGGAACTGTTTCTCAGCAACTATTGCATGGAATTAAATGAAACGTGAAATAAATATGTAGTATTATGCTGCGGTGATGCACGCGCAATTTTTTTCTGGATTGACTTTTTACATCCAGAGTTTTGGCCCCTTAAATGATCGAAATTCTGGATTTTTCGTCGTCTCACTTTGTCCGGAACCGTTTCTCAGCAACTATTGCATGGAATTAAATGAAACTTGAAATAAATATGTATTATTATGCTGTGGTAAAATTTTTTTCCGGATTTACTTTTTACATCCAGAGTTATGGCCCCTTAAATGATTGTAATCCTGGATTTTTCGTCGTCTCACTTTTTTGTCGGGAACTGTTTCTCAGCAACTATTGCATGAAATTATATGAAACTTGAAATAAATATGTATTATTATGCTGTGGTGATGCACGCAAAAATCTTTTTCGGATTGACTTTTTACACCCAGAGTTATGGCCCCTTAAATGATTAAAATTCTGGATTTTTCGTCGTCTCACTTTGTCTGGAACCGCTTCTCAGCAACTATTGCATGGAATAAATTGAAACTTGAAATAAATATGTATTATTATGCTGCCGTGATGCACGCGCAATTTTTTTTTCGGATTTACCTTGATTGACTTTTTTATCCAGAGTTATTTCCCCTTAAATGATTGAAATTGAGGAATTTTGTCTATTCGGTGATTATATCGGGTTTTTTTAATATTCGCGAATTTTATTTTGGTATCCTTGAAACCACATAACAGGTAAATAAACCTCAACTTTGACAGACAAGTTAATCTCTACTGATAATTAGGTCAGTAGGTCAGGGTACAGCCTCTCATCCAGGGAGTAAATGTTCAGCGGGGCCCTTCCTCATTGTCTCTAGTTTGCTTCTTAGAACCATCCTCAATTTTGGCCAGATATATTTTCTTGCCATTCTACACGAAAAACCCATTCGGCGGGGGATATCAATTCAACGAATTTGCTTGTTTTGTTTGATTTGGGGTTTAACCCGTCAACCCTGTAAAGGCCATTTTGGAGACGTTGCTTCCAATTTTGTCGGACTTCTACCCGACATTGAGATGTAATGACATCTCAAGCCCTGCCGCCCAATGAAACCAATAATGTTTATAAGCATGGACGGGCCGACTCGCACCACTTTGCCTGGGCAGGCTTAGATCCTCTAAGCGGTTTACCAGTACTCGTGTGCGGGTCGGTTTCAGCTCTGCGTGGAAGCATCATGCAGCCCGTATATTTCTTCACTGTGCCCCGACTCATTTTGTTTAAGAAATAGATCAGTTCTAACTGTGATTTGTTGAGTAATAAATCACAGTTTGGAGGTCAGTTGTAAAGTAGACAAATCACAAGCGCGTAGCGCGCGTGATTTGTCTACTTACAACTGACCGACAAACTGTGATTTATGACTCAACAAATCACAAACTAGAGCTGATCTATTTCGATTCTAACAGGCTGAAAATCGGCAATAATGCTGTTGTTTCCTTCAAAATCTCACAACTTTTCGCCATTGTTAGAATTAATCCCGCTAAAATTATCGACTGAAACACATGTTTTTATGTCCTATTCTAACGTTTTCGATGCGAGAAAATGACGTTACACCGTCTAACGTCAAGGAAATCGACTAGTGACGTCATAAATTTGCAGTTTTTAATGACGTCACCCGTCACGCTCTCCCTTGCTGTGATTTGTTGTAGAATAAAACACAGTTGTTTTCCATTGCCTATATGGGCGCGCTGTGTTAGAATTTTTAACACATAGACTGTGGGGTATTTAAAGCCTTGCCAATTACTCACACTGTGTTTGGACAATAAATAAAGGGAATGGAAATACATTAAGGGGAGGTAACTCCTGCAAAAGTTTTTTGTCTCCCATGTTAATAGGGATCAACTCTTAAATGAACGAATCGACTTCTAAGGAGCAGATTCTTTCTTTTAAGAGTAGACCATTTTTTACGTGGCCCAGAGTTGATAGAAAAGTGAACAGCAAGATCCAAAAGTTGTCTCCCATTATAAAATGGCGGAAAAATCAATCTACTGGGTGTTCCCATCCCCCTTAAGAATTGCAGTCGAACTTCAATGGCTTGAACCACTTTGGGACCATAAAGTTTTGTTCGATAAATGGATAGTTCGAACCACTGAGGGTTAAACATACCGTGGGATCAGAACACATATATCAGGGTTGATTGAGGGATACCTTCCTATAAAGAAATGATATGTTGTATATAACCGTTCTACCGAGGGCACACAGCATTCATTTCCATCAAAAATCAGGGGGCGGTTGGATGAGACAAAGGTAACATGTACCTTTCGTCACTTGGCGTCCAACTAATATTTGCTCACAGCTGGACAAGCCCTGCTGCCCTTGCAGCAGGCTAGGGCAGATGGGAAATATTTTTATTTCTTCTATTTATGCACTTCCATTCATTTGCTCTCTCCTCTGTCCCTCACTTTCATCTCTACTTTCTTCCTTTCTCTGGGAGAGGACACAAAATGACCCACAAGGGTGGACGTGTTGTTAAACCCAAAACAAAACAATAAATCTAACAAAAATCACCTGAATTATGTCCCTTCTAATGGGAAAGGGAATTATTGTTTTTGGTGCGAATCCCGTTTGCGTCGCCCTCGCTTTTGACCAATTGAACACATGTCCTCAGCCATTAAAATGATTCTTACTAAACTTGCACTGTTACACAACTATGAAGGGAGAAAACAGTGATGAGGTTTTGATGGCATTGGCCTCATTTGTCACAGCTCCTAAAAACTGTCAAATAGTCAAACTATGTTTCAGCATAACGACCCAGTAAACACCTGTAAGACATGTGGAGCCAATTAGTTTACCTAACAAACCTCTTCCTAGACAGGCTTGTACATAAGCGGTCAACCAGTCCAATTAGGGGAAAACTCTATTCAAAAGTGTCATTTGGGAAGGTAAATCGACCATTTTACGGTAGGAAATTTCGTTTTACGACGGCGAGCTAGCGGAACCGTAATACGGAATTTGCGACCTTAAAACCGTCATTTACCTCCACAAATGACAATTTGCAATACAGTTATCCTCATTCTAATGCACTTATTCACTTGTATTGTTTTAAGAATCATTTCTTTTTGCCCAAACCGACAAGCGCAGTGAGCTACGTAAAACCAAACACCAACCAATGAAAAGTGACGTCACATTATGACGTCCGATTTACTACAGTGTACGTAAAACCAAATACCAACCAACAAAAAGCGACGTCACATCATGACGTCAGGGTTCCGACAGTATAGCGTAGCATATACTGTCACAGATGTTTGTCGTTAGCCAGAATCACCGGGATGTTCAGACACGCGTCCGAGGCCTTGAGTGCTCCGTACACTCCTTCACCACCACCTGGGAGTAAAACAAAGGTTGTGATCATATTTTTGTTGTTTTTGGAACGTTGGTTTATCAATCGACTTAAAAGTTACTAAGCTCCAGAAGCTTTCCGCATGTTAATGTACATTCTAATGTACATGCGTATGTAATGCGACGTCAGATTGGATAACGTCAAAAATTTGCGACAGTATATCCTGCGATATACTGTCGGAAACCCGACGTCATCACGTAACGTCGCTTTTCATTGGCTGGCATTTGGTTTTACGCAGCTCACCGCGCTTGCCGCCTTATGCAAAATAGTACAATTTTTAGCTTAACAACCGAAAAAGTGCATTAGGATGGGGATAACTGTACTGAAAATTGTCATTTGGTGAGGTAAATCGTCGGTTTTACGGTCGCAAATTACTTTTTACGGCTCCGCTAACGTGTCGCCGTAAAACGAAATTTCCGACCGTAAAAACTCTGAGTTACTTCCCCAAATGACAATTTTCAGTACAGTTATTCCCTAATTTTACCAGCCTTGACCATGTTCGAAATCCAGGTAACGGGTATTTACAGCCGCTGTGGCGGCAGTGTGCCGAGTTAAGAAGAACTTTAGCTAGGCTCTTACACTGGGACAAATGAAAACACTGTAGACCCAGATCAGACGCCGCAGAATGCGGCGTCTGATCAGGGTCTACACTGTTTGCTTCATGGGTTAAACGAGACAGTGTTAGTCTCAGTTCAGAACCATTTTCCCAGCCTATATTAAGAAACAATCGACCTTCCGTCAGTGCTTTGATTCTAATATGTTACGTTTAAGGTTAAGTATTGTAGTTAGGGGATAACTGTATTCAAAATTGTCATTTGGGGTGGGAGGGGTGGGGGGACAGTTTTACGGTCGGAAATTTTGTTTCACGGCGACGCGTTAGCCGTTGGAATTTTCGACCGTAAAACCGATGATTTTCCTCCCCAAATGAAATTTTAAAAACAGTTATCCGCATTCTAATTCACTTACTCACTAGTTTTGTTGCAAAATTTCCAAAACGGCAAGCGCTGTGAGCTGCGTAAAACCACACACCAAACAGTGTAAAGTGATTTTACATGATGCCGTCGTCATTCCGACAGTATATCGCAGAATATTTACATTTCCAGTAAACCTATAGAAAACAACGTAGTTCATACTTCCATGAACGCATCGAGTCATATGATTTTCAGTGAC
Organism: Lucinisca nassula; assembly: GCA_963580285.1. Lineage (NCBI taxonomy): Eukaryota > Metazoa > Mollusca > Bivalvia > Lucinida > Lucinidae > Lucinisca > Lucinisca nassula. The sequence goes on from OY757024.1 coordinate 38,219,832, forward strand.
GTCAAGTGACGTCAGTCTAAACCATGGTTCTCTACGGGCGTTGGTGACGTCAACGCTGCCCCGCTCTTTGTAGGAAAATCAGCGTGTAAATGTTTTTCAGCTTTAAAAAGTTTCCCTTTAAGCATTTTCTTTCTCTCAAAGATGAGGTGCAAAGAATGTAAGTATAAAAGTAAACTTTTTTGTCTGCTTTTCATGAAAGTATGAACGGCAGCGGGTAGCTAGCAAAGTTTACATGAACGCCTTCGGGATTCATTTACTTTGCACGCGACCCACTGGGTTCATACTTTCATGAACCGAAGAAAGATAAAAATCATTTCTTAAATAAATGCCATTACTATTATCAACTAAAAGAAACAGATGTTCTTAACAGATGGTGTGGATATTTGTTAGAATCGCAATGGTGTGGATATTTGTTAGAATTGCCTCGCAGAGGCGATTCTTATAAATGTCCACATCGCCTCGCCGTGGCGATTCTAACAAATATCTACACCACTTGTTTCTTGGAGTACTAAATTCAGTTTTCTTGATTATATCATTATTTTGTCTCATCTTGAGCTAAAGATTCTTTACATTGAAGTTGTCGTTATAACTAGTATTGTCGTTATCGTATCGAAGGTCAGTATGAAGAGTTGACTAATTACGAAAACACGCCTATACTAATACATTGTAAATTTTACCGCCAAAAAGTTAAACTTTTTAAGCTGAAAAATTGTGATATTTTTTCTTATTTCTGCTCAAAATATAGATTGCATCATCGAGGCGGTTCTCACGAGTACGCACAATCTATATTTTAGAGCAGAAATAAGAAACATAAGATTTACCCCTGTACCCCTGTAAACCCCAGTTTTAGAATATAAAAGTGGGGTTCATGGGGTCAAAATTTTATAGGTATGCTTTCGTGATGTGTAGTGGCCCTTGATCCTTAATTTTGGCTTTACTTTTGTATTTTTTGAGTAGATTGTTTATCAAACGATCTAAGGCCCCAGTCCCACTGTCGTGTACTGAGCTACGTTCATTCTGCGGCGTTTTGTACACCTAACATTACCTAATAATACTTACTGTAACGTAATAAAACATAGATTCTAACACTGCACGCCTATATAGGCAATGGAAACTTACTGTGTTTTATTCTACAACAAATCACGGCAAGGAAGAGCGTGACGAGTGACGTCATTAAAACTACCAATTTATGACGTCACTAGTCGATTTCCTTGACGTTGGACGGTGTAACGTCATTTTCTCGCATCGAAAACGTTAGAAAAGGATATAAATGCATGTGTTTCAGTCGATAATTTTAGCGGGATTTCTTCTAACAATGGCGAAAAGTTGTGAGAATTTGAAGGAAACAACAGCATTGTTGCCGAGTTTCAGCGTGTTAGAATCGAAATTGATCAGTCCTAGTCTGTGATTTGTTGAGTAATAAATCACAGTTTGTCGGTCAGTTGTAAGTAGACAAATCACGCACGCTACGCGCTCGTGATTTGATCTACTTTACAACTGACCCCCAATTGTGATTGTTTACTCAACAAATCACAGTTAGAGCTGATCTATTTCTTAAATAAAACGTAACAACACATATTAAGGTGGCCGACCTTAATTTTTTTCTGAGATACCTGCCCTAGAGAATTTCCTTATATTATAACAAAGTATCCAGCAAGGACTTAACTTTAGATTAAAGTCATAAAAATATCATGTCACCGAGACTGGGAAAGAATGGGGGTCAATCCAAAAGTAACGCCATTTTACACATATTTTGCATTGATTGTAATGGGAAATCCCTAAATTTCACACAAATGCGAAAATTAAAGTGACTTCTGCCCTAGAGATTTTGGACTTACTAAATTAAATTATATATATTCATACGGCATTCAAAAACATGAAATAAAAATGGGGGGCCACCGGCCATATAAGAGAATGAGGGCCGTTTCAAAAGTAAAAATTGCAGGCAAAATACCTTTTTTCGTGAGGATCGCCAACATTAAGATAACTGTTTTGCTAGAAATTATAACTCCACGCAAATAGATGATATTAATGCTTATTATCTGCCGCAATATGATGAAAGAATTCGGTTATAGTGTTATTTCAAGCAAAAAGGGTCGTTTCAAAAGTTATCATAACAGACAAAACTTATTTTTTTGAAAACATCACAAAAATTATAGTTGCTTCTGAGCTAACACATGATAAGTGATGTATCTATATGTAATCCGCAAAACTATGAAATGAAAACAGTTTGACAGGTTTCCAATAACATAATGTGGGTCGTTTCAAAAGTAAACACAAACTGAAAAATATGAACATATATACATATATTTTTCAAATTATTATAGGAATTTCTGCTATATAAGTGATATGATCACTAAGAAAGGTATTATATCTAAATATTAGTTGCAAAACCTACCAAATAAAAACAGTAGGTCGTTCATACAAAACGGGGGTCGTTATAAGAGTAAGCTTTTCATGCAAAATATCTTCTTTTTTGTTTTTTTTTGTTTGGTCAAAATCTCTTTTTGTTAAGTTAATTGTATACTAAAACAAAGGTGTCACTCAGATAGGGCATGCATCTACATATGATTTGCCAAACAGAAGTAAAAACAATGAATAGGTATCGATAAAATTACCTAACACCTCCCATTCAAGACAACAAAGGGAAAGACACACCAACATAATACAATTTCGCCTTTCAGTGAGCAAATGGGGCACCAACCTAGCGCAAATCTTTCTCAGCCCAGTACTTTTTCAGAATGGTTTGTACACCGCCTTCTGATAAGCCAGTGCATTAAGATTTCTCTTTCACTGACAGTCGCGCATCTTCTTTGACCGCTGCCTTTACAGGAGCGATGGTTGCCATGGTGATGGAGGTCTTTGGCCTACCAACATGGGCATCATCTTTGGTTGATTATTTACCAGCTTTAAAAGCTTTGACCCACCGATAAATTGTGCGCTTTGACTTTTTAAGAGGTTCCTTTTAGCCACACAATTCATCAACCTATGTCAAGCCTTACACGGCATTTAATTTAGCTGCGAATTTTAGTCTTTCTGTCCATTTTACAATGTAACTCGTAAATTGGCCAGTGTATTTGACTGCATGCATTTAAATTTGATTAATCTAGGTAATTATAAAGGCAATTTGCTAGAAATAAACTGTTATCGGTGGCTATTTGAAAGGCAATTCAAATGCAATGACGCGTTATCAGAAATACGTACGATAAAACTAGGGAAACCTATTAGTGACAAAACTTTTTGAAGGACCCCCGTACACCAACTTCTATTTAATGATTGGCTCGAAATTAGCGAAATATTCCTGAAGGCCTTTAAAGCTAGAAACAACAACAAAAAGAGAGCGAGAGAAATCATTTGTGATTTCTAGTTTCCATTCCATGCGTTTAGGTTTTAACCGTGAAGCTTTTACGGTTCCAGATTTTGATGTATTTTAACCAAGATCTCTCTCACTCTTTCGCTCTCTCTCTCTCTTAACTATAAATGACCTTACTGTGTTTTAAATCCCCCTACTCAAATATATCATAGCCCCCGCCCATTGGGGCTTGAAGAAATAAATGGGCTGCACGATGCTTCCACGCAGAGCTGAAACCGACAGCACACGAGTACTGGTAAACCGTTTAGAGGATCTAAGCCTGCACAGATAAAGCGGTGCGAGTCGTACTGTCCATGCTTATAAACCATATTGGTTTCATTGGGCGACACGGCTTGAGATTTCATTTCATCTCAGCGTCGGGTAAAGTCCCACGAAATAAGAAGAAATGTTTCCAAAATGACCTGTACAGTGTTGACGGGGACGTTAACCTCAAAACAAACAAACAATGCTCAAATATAACAAAATTTTACCACCACAAACGAGAATTTTTAACTGCTTTTTTTCATATTTCTGCGGGCATAATTGTCAGTTCTGCTTAAACGAGTAACATACATTAGAGGAATAATGTTTACTCCTGTAAACATCAGTTTTACTGTATAAAAGTGTAGTTTTAGGGGATTAAACTTAGATATGCTTGTTTTCGTGATGCCGAGTGCGAGCGTGATAGCACAGTGGTTAGTGCACTTGCCTCTGATGCTAGAGGTCCCGGGTTTGATCCCAGGCAGCGGCGATAAAATTTCGGTGTCCGAGCACGCTCCATTGGCATTATTTGCAGGGATAATGCCACATAGTGCATCGTCCTGTGGATCGGGATGTTAACTGAGGATGTGGAGGGAGAGTTATGCCCTGTGCAGGTTAAAGACCCCTACCGTAAAATTTTTACACGATTACTGTGTAGGCCTTCATCCTGCATACCAGGGGCCAGTTGTTCAAAGCATCGTTAGCTCAACGAGCTCGTTAGTGGTCATATTGTTAAGTGATCTAGCAAGTACAATATCTAAAATTTTGGTACTTTCGCTGAAAACATGTGAGCAGCTTTGCATATGCAAATGACCAAAGTTTTATTAACGATACGTTAACTAACGACGTCGTTAGTTTCGACCAACTGCCCCTGGTGTGTATGTAATGTACACCTGCGAGTATTGATCAGATGTGACCGATCGCAGTATATAAGTAGAAAGAAAGCCAAGAGACGTACTGGAGAGAGAGAGAGAGAGAGAGAGAGAGAGAGAGAGAGAGAGAGAGAGAGAGAGAGAGAGAGAGAGAGAGAGAGAGAAGAGAGAGAGAGAGAGAGAGAGAGAGAGAGAGAGAGAGAGAGAGAGAGAGAGAGAGAGAGAGAGATAGAGAGAGAGAGACTGCCAGCAGTTCTCGACCACAATAAAATTTAGAAGTAGACCTATGCAGACAGAATGAGTCATTCTACGGGCATACTTGTCAGTTCTCAGCCAGCAAAAACCAAAAAAAAAAAAAAAAAATCAGTAGCATGCGGACTTTGATTCAATCCATCGGCTGTTTATCATGACGTCATAAATATGATTACGTCACAGCAAACTAAAAGTTTACACACAGGCCGTGTGTAAACGTATATCCAAAGAACTGTCATTTAAGTGTGCTGCAAGCGTAAACAAACAAGATAGCAAATGGATTGTACTTTAAAGGAGATATAGTATGGCATTCAACATGTTGTCCTGTTGAGGGATTGACTAAGGACGTGTCACCAGTAAAAAAATTCTGATTCTGATCTGATACTTAGATCCATACACTTTACAAATTTAACTGTAACTGCCATTATGGAAAGATGACATACTTTCGGACGGGCTTTTCAATGTCAGGTAAGGTGCCTTCAGGAGCCAAAGATATCTCCGAGAAAAAGACGAATAAAAAAGGTAAACAGTTCTGCTATTGTAAATGAGCTGCCTTAATGGCTCAATTGTGACCGACACATTCGATCGTTTCTGAACTCGATTTTTTCTACGTTCACTTTGTCTGCTTTGACAGTGACAAGAAATGATAACTGTTGGCGTATTTTATCCATGTGTGATGGAAAATACAGTCAATCGTAGAAAATTTACTTCGTTTTAGAGGTCGAAAAGAAAATATAAATACCACTTAAAAAGTGAATGTCGTTACAGTGCCGATTGACGGCAATGCGCAGAACGTTGCGCAACCGAAATTAAGGTCGGCCACCTTAAGACGAAACCGTGTGGTGTTCTAGCTAGAGGATCTCCAAGTATATTGTTTTGTACGTTTTTGTACGTATTTAATGCGTTTCGTCTACGTTTTAGTAGGTTTTACTATATGTTTTTGCCAGGTATACGCGACGTATATCGAAATGCCACGCATATTTTGAAATTTTCAAAGCAGACGTAGCTGAGTCACGTATGTAGCCATAAATAGCCGTGTGCACTACGTCAGTTCATTACGATTATTGCCGTTCTGCTAGGTTTTAGAATACGCAGTAAAACCTAGCCCAGTATGTAACAGTGAGACTGTGTCCGATGTAGCCATATAAAGTCGGATGTAAAACAACGCAGTAAAAGCTGTCCCTCAATATGTGGCCTAAAGTTACACAATGAATCTGAGCTATAGTGCAGTTATTCATAGCGTCGCTGTTCTTATCCGTGTGACGTCATGATATTTGTGAAAAAAGGTCGGTTTTCTGTTAAATTTGAAGTCGGCTCAAGTACTGTGATACTGACAAACAGTGTAGAGCTAGATCAGACGCTACAGAACGCGGCGTTTGATGAGGGTCAACACTGCTGTAAATACTGTAATTTAATGGGGTTAAGTCTTCGCACAGGACCATTTACCGAACCTATACTCAGAGACAATCAAACGAGTGCTTTGATTATTTCTGCTGTCATAAGGTTTTGGGACCACTATATGCAGTACTACATGTATTCACGGTTTACTTCCTCCAGCTTGTTTGACATGTGAGTTAGGTGATTATAAGAATCTTATATGGGTGTGAAGGGTGGATAGAAAATCCGTCTCTTTGACCCGCAAAGGTTTTTAAAAACTCCGCAGTGGAATCAATGATCCCAAAGGACGAGGAACGGGCCTCCGTGGCCTAGTGGTTTAGAGCGCTAACTCTTGATCATTAGGTCTCTTACCGCTGTGGTTCGAGCCTCGCTCGGGTCACATGTGAGACGCCATGTTCTGCAACGGAAGGTCAGGTGGTTTTTCTTCGGGTACTCCGGTTTTCGCCCACCTCTGATTAACGATCGGCTCGATATGAGTGAAATAATCTTGAAAGGGCCGTAAACACAGTATGGGAGCGGAAGTGAACGGCCATTTGCGATTGAACAGCACTTGCGATTTGTACAATGGACGACCAGTCACTTGCGGTATGATATTTTCGCCGACACGGTGAGGAATGTCACTTTTGTTCCGCGAACATAACGCTTATGTGCAATTTATATGTCTTGATGGTAAGATGGATGTTTTATCATATTCCAACCGCAGAAACATGCTATTTTTTTGGATGGCATGAGAAGAGGTAGATTGTTGATCACTTTGTTTATCGTTATGCTATAACCGGTTGACACAATTGTAAATACGCATAAAACGTGTGCCAGTAAGCATTTCCTTTGTTATTTAGCATTTAAGTCTTCCGATAGTATCACTGATTGAATAGAAATCAAAGATATCTTCAAAAAGCAAGTCAGATCGAAGAACTGTTAAAAGTATGAGACATGAGAAAAAACAAACCGTTCAGATCACTTGCTTTTGTAAGTATTCGGATTGTACAGGTCAATTGCGTTTAGATTGAACTGTCACTTGTTAGTATGCTGAAGTCATTCGCTTAAGCTGCATGATGCTTCCACACAGAGCTGAATCCGGTCCGCACACAAGTACTGGTAAACCGCTTGAGGATCTAAGCCTGCACAAGCAATGCGGTGCGAGTCGGACCGTCCATGCTTGTAAACCATATTGGTTTATTGGGTGACAGGGCTTGAGATGTCATTTCATCTCAGTGTCGGATAAAAGTCCCACAAAATTGAAAGCAACGTCTCCAAATGACCTACATAGTGTTGATGGGGCGTTAAACATCAAATCAAACAAAAACAAACATTCGCTTAATTGCACCTATATTCCCCATCCCCACGCTACTCACTCATACTGTACTGACGTTTCACAGTATCTCTCTTTTCTGGCAAAGAGGTAAAATACAGATGCGCGTCTGACTGGTGATCAGGAGGACACGGGTTCGATAACATTCTTTCGTGGAGATTGATCATGATGTCTTTTCTACGGTCATTCTCTCCCTTCCGCTAGCCCCGCCCAAAGGGGCTTGAAGAAATATATGGGCTGCATGATGCTTCCACGCAGAGCTGAATCCTGCCCGCACACTAGTACAGGCAAACCGCTTAGAGGATATAAGCCTTCCAGGAATCGCGGTGCGAGGCGGACTGTCCATGTTAATAAATATGTTCTATAAAAGGGTTATCCTTTGGAAGAAAGGAATACACCACAGAACTAAAAATTATGGAGTGTATATGTTTTCTGGGCCAGACTAGCTAGTTTCGGCCAATTAGGCCTCATCAGTGACCCTCAGATATTTTCCAAATTCCACAATGGAATCAATGATCCCATAGGACAAGAAAATATAATCTACACTATGATGTAGGGCAGGGAGACGTTTTACCGCCGCCACACATTCCCACACACCAGCTGTAGTGAAGTTAAATATGTTTTATAAAAGGGTTATCCTTTGGAAGCAAGGAATACACCACAGAACTGAAAAATATGGAGTGTACATATTTTCTGGGCCAGACTAGCTAGTTTCGGCCAATTAGGCCTCATCAGTAACCTTCAGATATTTTTCAAAATTCCACAATGGAATCAATGATCCCAAAGGACAAGAAAATATAATCTACACTATGATGTATGGCAGGGAGACGTTTTACCGCCGCCACACATTCCCACACACCAGCTGTAGTGAAGTTAAATATGTTCTATAAAAGGGTTATCCTTTGGAAGCAAGGAATACACCACAGAACTGAAACATATGGAGTGTATATGTTTTCTGGGCCAGACTAGCTAGTTTCAGCCAATTAGGCCTCATCAGTGACCCTCAGATATTTTCAAAATTCCACAATGGAATCAATTATCCAAAAGGACAAGAAAATATAATCTATTATAATAATATAATTATCTATTATAATATAATCCCTGTTGGTTTCATTGGGTGACAGGGCTTGAGATGTCATTTCATCTCAGTGTCGGGTAAAAGTCCCACAACATTGGAAGCAGCGTCTCCAAAATGACCTTTACAGTGTTGATGGGGACGTTAAACCTCGAATCAACTAACCAATCTCGCTTCCGCTGATTCAAGAAGGGCAGTTGTCAGTTTCTGGCGAAAGAATGTGCACTGTACTGGTTAACCGCTTACGTATAAGCCTCCCCAGGAAAAGTGTGGATAGGTAAACTGACCAGGTCAAAAATGACCTGAAACAGTGGTGACGGGGCCATTAAACTCCAATACAAACAAACAAACAAACAAAGAGCACACACGCGCACGTGCGCGCACACACACTGCTGTTTATATTTATTTATTTATTTGTGTTGCTCTTTAACGGCCCTGACAAGAAAACCAGGGATTCCGAAGAAAAGTCACATGACCTTCCGTTGCAAAACTGGTATCTCACATATAACCCGAGCGAGCTTCAAACTATAGATTTGATAGACCTAATAATTAGGAGTCAGTGCTCTTAACCACAAGCCCATGGAGGCCAGACAGCATAGATTACTTAATTGCTGGTAAACGCAAGAAAATGCCTTCTAGACGACGTTCCTGTGACTAATGGACTCAAGTACTTGCCATTAGGCGCCCATGGGAGTAGACATTATAGACGTAGGGTTTAACACGGACGTACAGCCATCAGTCACCTATGTTGGCGTTGACAGGTTTTTAAGGTAACCGGGCGCTATAAGCACATTGGGGCTACCCCTAGAATATGTCCAGGATTAGCTGCTCCACTTTCTTAAAGGCTTTTGCACGGAGTGATACATTGGGACCAATGCACCACTCTCGTCTCAGGCACGGTGCAATAAAAGGAAAGTGGTCTGTAATGAACAGAAATTTCGATAACCGGTCAGAAAAATAGCAGGCTGCACATCGCGGCTATGGAAGGTGGTCAGTTTCGACCTGTAAACCGTGTCCCATAGGCAGTGCCAGTTAGAATATCTGACCAGGTGGTCTTTACAAAGGCCAGAGGACCGGTAAAATGCAGGCTAACCTTGGCATCTCCGGCGTTGGCTCATCATTCTGTTGCTGGCGTCACTGGTAGGCTGTTCAATGACCAAACGATCTTTTTAGCTTACCTGGGCGGAAGGCTCCAGGGGAGCTTATAGTATAGTGGTTCCTCCGTCGTCCGTCCGTCCACACTTTTGAGCAGCTATATCCTTGCAGCCTGCAGGCTGATCGAAATCATTTCTCATCTGTAGCATGTATCTGGTGGGGCATTGATTACATAAGCTTTTTTTTTTCGAAATCACACGAAAACTTTTGTTGCTGTGGCAAACATAAGGTCCCATAGACTTACAAAGGGAAAATGCTTGTCATCACCGCAAAACCTTCAGTTTTGATCAGATCTTTCTGAAACTTATATGTAAGGTGGCTGGAGATAAAACGTCGGATGAGTTCAAAAACCGGCCAAGTTGGCCCAATTATTATAGAGTTACGTCCCTTTGATTGCTGAAAATGTCGACTTTTGACCTTGTCATCACCCTAGCCCATTCAGATTTGATAGGACCTTTCTGAAACTTATATGTAAGGTGACCGGGGATAAAATCTCGGATGAGTTCGAAAACTGGCCAAGTTGGCCCATTTATCATAGAGTTGCGCCCCTTTGATAGCTAAAAATGCTAATTTTTGACCTTGTCATCACCTGCCCCCTTTCAGTTTTGATCGGATCTTTCTAAAACGTATATGTGAGGTTGCTGGGGATAAAACCTCGGATGAGTTCGAATATTGGCCAAGTCGGCCCATTTATCATAGAGTTACGTCCCTTTGATTGCTGAAAATGCTGATTCTTTGCCTTGTCATCAACGTAGCCCATTCAGTTTTGATCGGATCTTTCTGAAACTTATATGAAATGTGGCTGGGGATAAAATCGCAGATGAGTTAGAAAACCGGCCAAGTCGGCCCATTTATCATAGAGATATGTCCCTTTGATTGCTGAAAATGTCGATTTTTGACCTTGTCATCACCGTAGCCCCTTCAGTTTTGATCGGATCTTTCTGAAATTTACATGTAAGGTGTCTGGGGATAAAACCTCGGATGAGTTCGAAAACAGGCCAAGTCGGCCCATTTATCATAGAGGTACGTCCCTTTGATTGCTGAAAACGTCGATTTTTGACGTTGTCATCACCCTAGCCCCTTTAGTTTTGATCCGATCTTTCTGAAACTTATATGTAAGGTGGCTGAGAATATAACCTCGGATGAGTTGGAATACAGGCCAAGTCGGCACATTTGTCATAGAGTTACGTGCATTTGATTGCTGAAAATGCCTATTTTCGACCATGTCATCACTGCTGCCCCTTCAGTTTTGATCGGATCTTCATGAAACTTACAAACAAGTAAGTCAAGCAGAAAAGCTCGGGGGAGTTTGAAAACTCGTGAGGTTTGCCTATTTATCATAGAGTAGCATCCCTTTGTTTGCAGCAGTTATTTGCTGATTAGCGCGGCTGCTTTCGAAGAAAACGACGAGGTATTGTCATAGCTCTGGCGTCGTCATTGTGCAAAAAACTTGGACATTTTCGTCTGCTTCGTCGTAGTGCAAAAACTTGGACCTTTTGCAATATCTCTGTCATTACTGAACATATTTACTTGAAACTCGGACAGTTGTTCATTATGAAAAGGGGCTGCAGCCGAGCGTTGGCACCCGCATATAGTGCTCCTGTTTTTGACCTTATCATCAGAGCCCCTTCAGTTTATATCGATCTTCTTGAAAGTTACATATAAGCAAGTCAAGAATAAAAGCTTGAATGAGTATGTAACATGTTTTTTACCGGTCAAGTCAGCTGATTTATCATATGTTACATTCTACTTGATTGCAGAAAAATGCTTAAGGTGTCATCACCTTGTCCTCCAATAAATCCTTCAGTAAAGGTTGGCACTTCCTGAAACGTTGAATTTGTTAGCCCAGGTGAGCGATACAGGACCATCTTGGTCCTCTTGTTTATTATACCCAGACCGAATAGGTTCGGGGTATATATCGATAAGCCTGGCATCCGTCCGTTCGTCCGTCTTTCCGTAGACGAAACCTTATGATGGCCATTTCTCCAAAACCCTTTGAGATTTATTGATATTCACAAGGCTGAGACGGTGTGCCATGCGCAAGTGCCACAACTCAATTTGCCATAGTTTTTTAAGTTAGTTCCCCTTCCAATAAAATAGTATGACAACTTTGTGATGGCCATAATTCCCCATTTGAGACATACTGGTGGTACCTGGCACAATTGTTCACTAGGCTGAGACGGCGTGTTATGCGCAAGAACAACACATCTGGTGTCATGGCTTTTTTAGATACCTCCCCTTCCAATACAATAGAGTGACTACATTGTGATGGCCATTACTCCAATATCCTTTGAGATATATTGATTGTACCTTGCACAATTGTTCACAAGGCTGACCCGGCGTGTCATGCATAAGAACCACAACTCTGGTTGCCATGAGTTTTTAGTTATGTCCCCTTCCAATAAAGTAGAATTTCTACCTTCTGATCACCGTATCTCCAATACCTAGGCGACATATTGATGTCACTTGGTTTTTGTTTGTTTGACTTGAGGTTTATTGTCCCCGTCAACACTGTATAGGTCATTTTGGAGACGTTGCTTCCAATTTTGTGGGACTTTTACCAGACATTGAGCTGAAATGACATCATTCTCAAGCCCTGTCGCCCAATGAAACCAACATGGTTTATAAGCATGGACTCATGCACACCGCTTTGCCTGAGCAGGCTTAGGTCCTCTAAGCGGTTTACCAGTAATCGTGTGCGGGTCAGATTAAGCTCTGCGTGGAAGCATAATATATTTCTTCAAGCCTCGATGGGCGGGGGCCGCGCTGTCACTTGGTACAGATATACATGAGGTTAAGCGGGCGTGTCATGCGCATGAATTACAACTCTGGGTGCACTGGTTTTGGAGTTATCTCCCCTGACAATATAACATTATAGTGGTCGTAACTCCAATAATCTTTGAGATATACTAATGGAACTTGGCACAATTGAATGCAGGTTATAGAAGGCATGTCTTGAGAAAGAAACACAACTCTTGGTATTGTTGTATTTGAGTTATCTCCCCTTCAAAGATAACAGTATGGCCGCCTTGTGATCACCATATATCCAATACCCCTTGAGATATACTCGGATTAAATGAAAACGCATCCCCTCAAATTTTAATAGATTCACAATATTTGCAGCATTTGATCATGTTAAATTAATATCACTAACTTATCCACAGACTCACTACAGAGTGCATTTCATTGGAGACTCGAATAAGTCCACACACCGAAAAATCAAAACCACATATCGTAATACCGGGTATGTCCACCATACCATCAAGTGTTGTTTGGCATCGACGCCTCATGCTTCGAAATAAACGCTGTATCTGGTCTTGTGTTATGTTATTCCATTCTTCATGTACCGCCATGGCAAGCTGCTGTCGGTTGATATGCGGATGATGTCGGCCCTACACACATTTTCCGAGCTGGTCACAAAGGTGCTCGATTGGGTTTACATCCGGCGAAAATACAGGCCAAGGAATAACTTGCACACCATTTTGGTTGAAAAAAAATCCGAGTCCGATAACAATTCACATAATGAATGAAGTAATTTTTAATGCTTTGTGAGTCATGTTAAAAGTAATTAAATGTTACTGAATTATGTCAAAGAAAAGATGTAATCGGGTCTTTAGCCTATGTCCATCGGAGACTGGGATGCACTGTAATTCCAGGCAGAGCTGAAACCGATCGCTCATGAGTACTGGTAAACCGCACAGAAGGTCGTCGCATGCCCTGGCAAAGTGATGCGAGTCGGTCCGTCCCTGCATATAAACCATATTGGTATGTTTGGGTGGTATGGGCTGAGATGTCATTTCATCTCAGTGTCGGTTAAAAGCCACAACATTGGAAGCAACGTCTGCAAGATGACCTGGATAGTGCTGACTGGGCCGTAGCACCTCAAATCAAATAAAGCGTGTGTTTTCGCTTGAAAATGCAGAAGTGAAAAGAGTTCCGCACCATGCTGATGAAACAGTAGCAATGTCCTGAACACTTTTCTGCAATGGTAATAGAAGGAAGTGTTTTGGTTATTTGATGTCATAATCTGATCAGACTTCTTAGAATGACCCTAAATCACAAAAAATGTTGTTTGTGAAATCACCATCGCAAGTGACTGTTAAATTCCAACGATCAATTTGGCAAGTGACTGTTAAACTCCAATTATTACAGATCGCAAGTGGTCGTTCAATCCAATGTCAAGTGACCGTTCAGATGATCAAAAGTGATGGGAATACAAGTTAAAATTTAGCTGCCGTATTTTACATCAGCGTAAACATCCTTTTTGTCAGTAGGCTTTATAGTTTATTAACGTTTCAGAGAAACGGAAAGAAGTGGCCTTTAAATATTCATCCGTCATTTAAACCACTTTTAGTAACGTATGCCAGCAACAGAGAAACACATGCCAACTGATCAGCATCGTTAAGTCCACCGAGAGGATCAATGATACCAACGAAATTATTATCAGTACAGTGACAAATATATTGACAAGTTACACAAATAAACGCAATGACCGAAAACTCACGCTAATGGCTTCTGTGTTTACATATTTGAGATACCACGTGATATCGCAAGTGACTGATCGCCCACTGTACAAATCGCAAGTGCTGTTCAATCGCAAATGGCCGTTCACTTCCGCTCCCATACTGTGTTAAAACCAAAACAAAAAAAAAAAAAAAATATACAAAGAACGAGGAAAAACCTTCTTTTTTTCAGAGCGTTGGACTGACGATCTAACGGCCCCCGGTGCGGAGGTTGGTTGTGTTTTGCTGACACAAAATCACAGTGTTTGAATGTCTATATGTAGCAGTTGATGGCTGACAGTTATATTCTTCACTTAAATTACTACTGCGCACATTGCTGACTGATCAGAATCTACACAAAACATGAAATTAATGACCGGAACATTTCGCTTCAGCACATTTCCAATATGGCGGTCAACTGCATACAGCCTCAGATCCTTCGTCAATCTCCGTAAATTCCCAGCCAATCTATTGGTCAATTTATGGAGAATTATGGTGGAAATAACAGCCTGTGATTGGCCAATTTATGGTGAATAGTGCGTTCCCCCGAGTACTGCATGCATGGTAGTTAACCTAATCACGGTTGACACCTTTGCTTTCCTCTTAAATTGCAGGCCGGTGGGTCATACCTCAGATTCTATGACGGTTCCAGCGTAAAGGCTTACTGAGAATTAGAGAGAATTTAATTTTAGGCAATGTTGGTTGGTGCCTGATGCTCTGTCTCTGGTCGGGTCCATCGGAGTCTTACTGTTTGGTTTTCTTTTGCTCCAGCATTTCAGTGGTTTCTTGCTGTCGAGTCCTCATCTTTGTTTCATCGCTGTGGTTGTTTGATTTTTGTGTTCTTGGAGATGTTGCACTGATGAGTTAGGAGTCCTCCATGCGGACTCAACAAAATATTTGTCTAAATCGCAAAGGAAGTAAGGGCGAGGACTGCAGCTGCGAAAATCGATTTAAGCCGCACCCCACCCCCTAGTGGAATTTGTTTCACTAACAGTTCCAAGGCGGTTGAAAAATACCCAGCATGCAGCGCATTAACAAGGTCGTGCAATAAATATCCCTGTTGGTTTAAACATATTTTATTACTATAGCAATAACATCATTACAATATGTGACAAGTTATTATACAATTTGGGATTAGAACGAAAGCACAAGTACTTATATAGTTCTTCTCTTTTTCCTTATCCCTGTTGAGTAGACAAAAATGCCCAGATGAGCCAAATAATCCCAAAGACCTTGGGATTTTTCATTAAAAAGTGCGCTATAATGAAGCATTAATCAAAAAAGGCAACTGTTGTGATCATGTTTTTACTTTTTTCCTTAATTCGCCGGAAATTGCCGAAAAAATATCAGTGTCCATAGGCAATCGGCAATATATAATAATTGAAGCCTCCGTGGTGTAGTGGTTACGCTACTCGCCTTGTAATCCAGGGATCGCAGGATCGACCCCGGGCTTCTCCAGACTTTCGGATGAGTCTTTAAACCGAGGTCCCGTCTCCGTATGACCTTAGCTGTTGGTGGGACGTAAAACTCAAACACACACTCACTCACTCAATATATAATACCTGTTTGTGAGGAATGGCTTTTCGTATCTCTTGCGACATGAAAGCCGTAACAAAGGAAAGAAGCATAGCCAGAAAAATCCCCGCCTATGGTGGGATTCGAACCCGGGCCGCTCGGGTGATAGTCAGAGAGTGGTTATAAACCTAGAAGCGATGCATATGATCTACCAAGGTAGATAATGGAAGGGAGATAACACACCCTCTCTTCAAGGAAGTCATCATTTATAATGACGTGAAGGATTCCAACTTCGGCACAAGCCAATTCTGGCATGTAAAGTCGAATCCCGGACGAGCCCCCATCTTACGACATGAAAGCCGTAACAAAGGAAAGAAGCATAGCCTGAAAAAATATCCTTTGTATTTTGTTTGCCCTTAAAACTAGAAAAAAATCACCGTTTTGCAGATTCACCCTTGAACCCCACTTTTATATAGTACAACTTGGGTTTACAGGAGCAAAACTTATTTTCTTATTTCTGCTCTAAAATATAGATTTTGGCTATTCGTTATAGAACCGCCTCGATTTCTAACGTGTACCCACAATCTATATTTTGAGCAGAAGTAAGAAAACTATCACCATTTTATCATCTTAAATGTCTGTTTTTCAGCGGTAAAAATTGGAATGCATTTGTATAGGTGTGTTTTCGTATTATAATGTATTTTATTTAATAATATGCTTGTGAGTCCCATATACTGAAATATGAAATATTTTGAGACAAAACATTCCATGTGCCAAAAACATATTTATGATTTTCTTGGAATGATTTCACTGTTATCTTCTGTTAGACTGTTGTCACGATTTTACAATGATTTTATTTTTTATTTTTTTAAATATAAAGAAATATTTCTTCCCTAAAACATTGAAAATCCCTTTTGAATTACGTAGTTATGAAATCTCGCTAAGTCCATCACGAAAACACGCCTATATAACTTTGACCCCCTTTAACCCCACTTTTATATAGTACAACTGGGGTTTACTGGGGTAAACCTTATTTTCTTATTTCTGCTCTAAAATACAGATTGTGGGTACTCATAAGAACCGCCTCGATGAGGCGGTTCTACATGTTGCTAGTACAGACAACCTATATTTTGAGCAGAAATATGAAACATATCACAATCTTTCATCTTAAAATTTTCATTTTTTTTCAGCGGTCAAATTTACAATGTATTTGTATAGGCGTGTTTTCGTAATGTACATTACGAGAAAAGCTGTGTTTGGTGGCATACAGGGGAACAACTCTCATTATGTCCAAAGGACGTTTTCCCGAAAGTTCATCATGCCGTCCGTTCGGCGCCTTTGAAGAAAAAAGTGCACTCTTCATATTTGGAGGAAATAAAGATATATACCAATTAGATAAGAGGGCAAGGAGTACAGAGTTTCATTGAGGTTCCACACAAATGGTCCAGTACTACTCCTGTATTTATCAGCTGCCTATGAAATAACGAAGTCTGACACTCAGTTGGAGAGCGACTGCTGCGAGCTTTCTGTGTTGCTGTATACATGTATTTTACTCGCCTTGTAAACCTGGGATTGCAGGATCGATCCCGGGCTTCTCCAGACTTTCGGATGAGTCTTTAAACCGAGGTCCCGTCTCCGTATTATCTACGCTGTTGGTGGGACGTAAAACTCAAACACTCACTCACTCACTCACTCACTCACTCACTCACTCACTCATTCAAACACTTCTTCAAAACAGCGGACACAACAATACGATAACATACCCGTGAGACGTTGTGCATTTTTACATCTCCAAAATGGCTACTTTTCTGATCAATGAAGATCCGTGATATTTTTCTTATTTATACTGCAAACATAGGTAATGGGGTGCTCGTTTGAACCGCCTCATTGAGGCGGTTCTAACGAGTACCCACAACCTATGTCTTGGAGCACAGCAATAAGAAAAATAATGTATATCCCCGTACACACCGGTTTTCTATGTATAAAGTGGGTTTTAGGAGTTGTTCGTTTCACAGACTTGTTCACATGATGTAGTTGCTTATTAGACTGCGTGTCTCATAGGAGCGATTCTAATGAGTGAACACAACATAACTTTTCAAGAAAAGAAATTAGGCAAAAAGCTCCGCATTTTCGCTTTTTTTAAATGGGACTTTCAGTGTTCGGGCCATTTAAGTTTAACCCCTATTCCACCAGGAAAACATCCGTGTTACATTGTGCATTCTTTCATATTTCCCAAAAGGTTATTTGTTTGTGGGAAACTGTATTAATATTTATCTTTTTAATACTCAAAACATAGGTTGTGGGCTCGAGGCGGTTCTAACGAGTACCCATAACCTATGTCTATGAGCAGAAAAAAACAAACAAACAAAGTGATAATGTATACCCCTGCAAACTGGGGATTAGGGGTTACCGTGGGTTGTTCATGTCACGGTCTTGTGAACGTGATGAGTATGGGCTTCCTAGGTTCTATTTCTACGTGGTGTTCCAAGGGGGAATGTCCGTATGCCTCACTAATCAGCTTATAAGAAAAACTCTGCAAACGGGCAAGCAACTGTCCAGATGATGAAAGCTCTGGTATATTTTTGTGACGACAGTATTACCCAACGCCCCCGCCCATCAGGACTTGGAGAAATTGATGGGCTGCATGTTGTTACACCGGTCGAACATTTGAGTACTGGTATAAACCGTTTCAGAAGGTGTAAGCCTGTCCGGACAAAGTGGTGTGAGTCGTAGCATCACTTAACCCCTAGTGGCTTCTTTGGGCGGTACGGCCTGAGGTATTATTTCATCTCAATGTCGGGTAAAAGTACCACAAAATCGGAATCAACGATCCCAAACTGATTTAAATAGTGTTGTCGGGGACGGGAAACCTTAACACAAACAAAGTATCACCCAAAGTTCCTGAGTTTTTTGATTGTTTGATTTGAGGTTTAACGTCCCCGTCAACACTGTAAACGTCATTTTGGAGACGTTGCTTCCAATTTTTGGGACTTTTACCCGACATTGAGATGAAATGACTTCTCAAGCCCTGTCGCCCAACGAAACCAATAGGGTTATTACTTCAATAAGCATGGACGGTCCACCTCGCACCGCGGTTCCTGGACAGGCTTAGATCCTCTAAGCTGTTTACCAGTACTAGTGTGCGGACCGGATTCAGCTCTGCGTGGAAGCATCATGCAGCCCATATATTTCTTCAAGCCCCTATGGGCGGGGGCGTTACAGTTCCTGAGTAGTGAAAATGATATTTTTAAATATGGCGACATTTGTTGAAATGATGGTGCACTAAAATGATCTACTGATAAATTAAAAGTACATTTAACCCATTTGGTACCGGACACACCTAAAGAGATTAAGTGTCAAACAGTGCAGGCCCAGATCAGACGCCGCGTTTTGCGGCGTCTGATCAGGGCCTACATTGTTTGCAAAAAGTTTAGCCATTTCCCAAATAAATTTCGAAGAAAACACAACCTGACTCCCCTAAATTTTGAAATGGACTCCTGCATTATATAAGGAGGAAGATTCCATTTGGTACAAAAAGGGTTAAACCCCCTACTAAGCATGCGACATCGGTTTAGAGATGCATGCATTTGTTTCCTAGAGACACTTGAAATGCACACGAGCGGTACATGTTAGCAAATACTCAATGTCAGAATGTAAGCCGTAAATTTATTGTGATGAAAATGTTATCTTTGATAGATTTATATAAAGACTGTTAAATACAAAGAGCAGCATTTCTCTCAGTCTTGAATAAACAACATTTTTCATTTCCACCTTATTTGATTCAATGGGCCGGGCATGAAAAAAAAAACACAAGGAAAACCCTACGCAAATAGGAAGAAATAGATGGGCTGCATGATGCGTCCACGCAGAGCTGAAATCGACCTGCACACGAGTACTGGTAAACCGCTTAGAGGATCTAAGCCTGCCAAGGCAAAGCGGTGCGAGTGTCGGACCGTCCATGCTCAGAAACCCTATTGGTTTCATTGGGCAGCCGGGCTTGAGATGCCATTTCATCTCAAAGTCGGGAAAATGTCCCCCAAAACTGGAAGTAACGTCTCCAAAATGATCTTTACAGTGTTGACGGGGACGTTAAACCTCAAATCAAACAAACAAAACCTTGTTTGCAAAACTCGTATCTAAAAAAAAACAAACAAAAAAAAAAAAAAAAAACGGTTAATACTGAGTCTAGCTTTTTAATGATGATATATATAACTGTTTAGTGGTGAGTATATGGCGTGATTAACTTTTGAAAAATACTTCAATGAGTTATGGCCCTTTGTAAGTTTGGGCATTTTACTTTGTCAGCAAAATATCTCAAAAACGGTTAAAGTTAGTTTGGTTATTTGATTGCTATTGATGAGTGTAGATGACCTGATAAACATTTGTATAAATTAAAAAAAAATATACCTTATGAGTTATGGCCCTTGGCAAAAAACAACAACAACAACAAAAAAAAAAACAAAACAAAAAAAAAAAAAAAACACTCACACATTTGAGTAGGGTCTTGATATTTGGTGATTAGATTGCTAGAGATGAGTAGATAATCAAAATAACTTTTGAATAAATTCTAAAACATACCTCATAGGTTACAAACATACCCCTTTGTAAATGTGGACATTTTGCCCTGACAGCAAAATCTAAAAACCGGTTAATGCTGTGTCTAGCTGTTTAATGATTAGATTGCCAGTGATGAGTAAATGACCTGATTAACTCTTGACTGAATTTTGAAAAATACTTTACGATGGCCCTTTGTAAATTTGGGTGTTTTACCTTGTCAGCAAAATATCTCAAAAATGGTTAAAGCTAGAGTCTTGCTGTTTGGTAATTTGATTGCTAGTGATGAGAGTAGATGACGTGATTAACTTTTGAATAAATTCTGAACAATACCTTATGAGTTATGGCCCTTTGGCCCTTTTACCTTGTAAGCAAAATATCGAGGAAAAAAAAAAACCTTTGAGCTAGGCCCTGCTAGCGATCGGTAGATGACCTGATTAACTTTGAAATAAATTCTGTAAAATACCCCATGAGTTATGGCCGTTTGTAA
Source organism: Lucinisca nassula (assembly GCA_963580285.1). NCBI lineage: Eukaryota > Metazoa > Mollusca > Bivalvia > Lucinida > Lucinidae > Lucinisca > Lucinisca nassula. The sequence continues at coordinate 38,240,570 of OY757024.1, forward strand.
AATTGGAGATTTTTACCTTTTCAGCAAAATATCTCAAAAACTGTTTTGGAGCTAGGGCCTTGATATTTGGTGAATAGATTGCTAGTGATAAGTGTACGACCAGATTTACTTTCGAATAAATTCTTACAAAAACTTCATGAGTTATGGCCCCTTGTACAGTTTGGGCATTCTTACCTTTTCAGCATACTATATCAAAAACCATTGGAACAAGTGCTTTGGTATGTATTGATTAAATTGCTAGTAATGAGTAGAGGACCTGCGTAGCTGTTGAATAAATTTGGGAAAATAGTCAATAATATATCTCAAAAACTATTAGAGCTTTTGAATAAATTCTTCGTAAGTTATGGCCCTTTGTAAATTCTGGCAGTCATTACGCAAACATGCCTATACAAATACATTGCCACCTTTATCGCCGAAAAAAAAAATGAAAATTTTATGATGAAAAATTGTTATATTTTTCTTATTTCTGCTCCAAATATAGATTGTGGGTACTTGTTAGAACCGCCTCATCGAGGCGGTTCTAACGAGTACCCACAATCTATATTTTGGAGCAGAAATAAGAAAAATAAGGTTTACCTCGCTAAACCCCAGTTTTACTATATAAAAGTGGGGTTCAAGGGGGTCAAAATTATATAGGCATGTTTTCATGATGTTTACCTCGTCACCTAAATATCTAAAAAACCATTGGAGTTTTTTTAATAAATTCTTCGTAAGTTATGACCCTTTGTAAATTCGGACAGTTTTACCTCGTCACCTAAATATCTAAAAAGACTATTGACGCTAGGGAATTGTAGTGATTAGACTGGTATTGATGAGTAGATGATCTGTTGAACTTTTGAATAATTTTTTCGTAAGTTATGACCCTTTGTAAATTTGGGCATAGAAAATAATAAGGTTTACCTCTGTCAACCCCAATTTTACTATATAAAAGTGGGGCTCAAGGAGGTCAAAATCATATAGGCGTGTTTTCGTGATGGTTTTGCAATTTTGAAAAATGAAATTCTGAAATTTTGAAATTCAAGCTAATGTGAATCGCTGAAATTTGAAAATAATGGACTACATACTAATAAGAAAATCAAACGAAAAGTGAGTCAGTTTTACATCCCACCAACAGCTAAGGTCATATGGAGACGAGACCTCGGTTTAAAGACTCATCCGAAAGTCTGGAGAAGCCCGGGATCGATTCTGCAATCCCTGGTTTATCTGGCAAGTAGCATAACCACTACACCACAGAAGCTTCTTAATCAAACGAAAAAAAAAATATAAAAAAGGAAAAAAATCTTAGAATTAAAAGAATATATTTAATATATAATAAAAATAATCAAAGCTATATGTAGAGCTGTAGCAAGGCTCAAACTATATGTGATACAATTATATAATAATAATACAGAAAAAAAAATAACACCGCGCGAATGTCTCTTCCACCCCTGGCCCTCACCATACCGAGGACTTTAATGATTGCGAGCTGTAACTGGAACCACTCGGCTATTTGTTATTCACGAGCATTTCTGCGTACAGTAAACTTACATTCAAAACGATGCCTACCATTTAATTATTACGTAAGGTATTTGTTTTTAAGTTTTCAGTTCTTCTCGACATTTTTTGTCATATTTTTATTTCCTATCTTTTATAATTCAAACAATGTATTCTATTGTTGCGCGTGAGAATGAGTTTCAGTTTTTATTTCAGAAGTTTGCCTAATGACATTGTCATCCCTAGATAACGGTATCAGATGGACCTGTCCGTGAACACACTTATATACTTTTGACCCCCTCGAACCCCACTTTTATATAGTAAAACTGGGGTTTACAGGGGTAAACCTTATTTGTCTTATTTCTGCTCTAAAATATAGATTGTGGGTACTCGTTAGAACCGCCTCGGTGAGGCGGTTCTAACAAGTACCACAGTTTATATTTTGAGCAGAAATAAGAAAAATATCACAATTTTTCATCTTAAATTTTTCATTTTTTGGCAAATTATTTCTGCTCTAAAATATAGACTGTGGGTACTCGTTAGAACCGCCTCGGTGAGGCGGTTCTAACCAATACCCACAATCTATATTTTGAGCAAAAATAAGAAAAATATTACAATTTTTCATCTTAAAATTATCAGTTTTTGGCAAAAAAATTACAATATATTAATATAGGCATGTTTTCGTAATGCAATGTTCAGTAAAAATTCATCGACCTCTGCATTGTTAATAATATCTTTGTGTTTTATTTATCAAATGGAGTTTAAAATTTAATGTGAATGCGTAGAAATGAATTTCTGTTGGAATATTATTATTTTATTAGGCATTGTATGTATCCATGGAACAGGTAATGCATAAAGAATGTTTACTTTTTCGGCTGATACCAAAAATATTTCACCTCGTGTGCTGAAAACATCCGAATTCTTACACTTGCGATCCCAAAAATATTTTATCGAGTGTGCTGAAAACACCCGAAAAGTTACGAGTGCGAAGCAAGAGTAAGAATTCGGATGTTTTCAGCACACGAGATGAAATATTTTTGGTATCCACAAACATATGTTCGAGTGTGAAAACATGCTGAAACGTAATTTAGCATTAGGAGAAACTTGGATTAGGTCCTTTTTAACCGGAGTTAAGCGCCAAAGGGGCACACTCCAAATTCACCTGGGATTCACTTAAACTTTGCTCGTCACCCATGGTGTTCATAATTCGCTGAACTATAAATAAATGACCACACGTGTACTTAGTCATATAAAAAGGTAATCCTTTGGAAGCAAGGACTAAAACCCAGAACTGAAAACGTGAAGTCATCAAGAAAACACGCCTATATAATTTTGTCCCCTTACAACCCCACTTTTATACAGTAAAACGTGGGTTTACAGGGGTAAATTTATTTTTCTTATTTCTGCCCCAAAACATTGATTGTTGGTACTCGTAAGAACCGCCTCGACGAAGCGGTTCTAACGAGTACCCACAATCTATATTTTGAACAGAAATTTGAAAAATATCCCAATTTTCATCTTAAAAATTTCGTGTTTTTTTTTTCGGCAATAAAGTTTACAATGTATTTGTATAGGCGTGTTTTCGTAATGGTACATTTTTTGTCTCGGTCAGACAAGCTACTGTCGGCCAATTGGTCCTCAAAAGTGACCCTAATATCACTTGGTAACCGGTGCGTTTCGTTATGAAGTCGTCCGTGACAACTCACGGTCCCTATTGAAATTCTTATTAATTTCTTGAAATGCAAATTTACACACTTGTGGTCATTTCACAGCAATTTTATGAACATCACCAAAACAGGCATACATAATTTTGTCCCCCTCGAACCTCACTTTCATATAGTAAAACCGGGGTTTACAGGCCTGGGGTAATTCTTTTTTTTTTCTTATCTCTGTTCTCATCGAGGCGGTTCTAACGAGTACCCACAATCTATATTTTGAGCAGAAGTATGAAAAATATCATATTATTTCATCTTCGAATTTTCGTTTATTTCAGCAATAAAGTTTACAATGTATTTGTATAGGCATGTTTTCGTAATGATTCTCCAGCATTTCATATGAAATGACCATTGAGGTAAAAGCCCCTCTGTAATACATGGGTGTGTCATTCTCATATACAGCAGGATGCTTAGCAAAGGTCACCCGGGAAGATTACGTACGTAATTACACGTCCTCATAAAAGTTGAAATATTGATAAATTTGTCATGAGTAAATAGTCTACTGATCTGTAAATAAACACATTAAGCGCTGGTAAGTTGCAGTGTCACAAACAGCCTTTCAGCTGTTATCTGAAAATATGTCCAGTTGAACACCGAAATATTATTACTTAAAAGTATTTTGACATTCTGGAGAGGTGATCATATCGATTCTTTAATATTAACCTTAACCACTCTCTTGGTGGCCCCCGCCCATAGGGGCTTGAAGAAATATATGGGCTACATGATGCTTCCACGCAGAGCTAAATCCGGCCCGCACACGAGTACTGGTAAACCGCTAAGAGGATCTCAGCCTGTCCAGGAACCGCGGTGCGAGGCGGACCGTCCATGCCAATAAACCTAATTGGTTTCATTGGGCGACAGGGCTTGAGATGTCATTTCATCTCGATGTCGGGTAAAAGTCCAGCAAAATTGGGAGCAACGTATCCAAAATGACCTTTACAGTGTTGACGGGGATGTTAAACCTCAAATCAAACAAAAAAAAAACTCTCTTGGCTAATTTAGCAGACGACAAATAGGCAATATTTTTCTTACATTTCCCAGAAAATAGGACTTGAAATCACAGGCAAATTATCTCCTGGAGTGAGCGAGTGTTTGAGTTTTACGTCCCATCAACAGCAAAGGCCATGCGGAGACGGGACCTCGGTTTAAAGACTACCCCGAAAGTCTGGAGAAGCCCGGGATCGATCTTTTGATCCCTTGTTTACAAGGCGAGTAGCGAAACCACTTCACAACGGAGGCTTCTATATCTCCAGGAGACAAGCAAATTATCTCCAGGATACAATTTGCATGAAGTGTCAAATCCTGTTTTCTGGGATTTTCAAAATGTCATCTGCTTAAATAAAACCTAGCATGCAGAGCGTTTTTACGCCGAGGCATGGTTAAAACTTGATAGGCAACTACAGTAGAACTTCAATGGCTCGAACACCTTTGGGACCTCGAAAATCTGTTCGAGACAGGGGTAGTTCGAGCCAATGAGGGTAACTGCCAGGAGGCATACGATATACTTTTGGACATCTTTTCGGTGTTATATATTGAAAATGTATGCTGTGTGTACTCATTAGAATCGCCTCATCGAGGCGATTCTAATGAGTACACACATAGCATACATTTGCAAGTAAAAAAGGCGAAAATCTCTTAAATTATCCCCACTATTTCTTATGTACAGGATTTCGCTAGGGGCTCAAGAATGGGTTCGACTCAGCGATGGTAAACGAGCCATCGGTGTTCGAGCCATCGAAGTTCTACTGATTGGAGAATCAGAGATAGTTTTGGCTGATCATTCCTCGGATTGCCCATGCAATACTGAAGGCTCGTACCATTACGCAAACACGACTATACAAATATACTACCACTTTTATCGCCGAAAAAATGAAAATTTTATGATGAAAAATTGTGATATTTTTCTTATATCTGCTCCAAATATAGATTGTTGGCACTCGTTAGAACCGCCTCGTCGAGGCGGTTCTAACGAGTACCCGCAATCTATATTTTGGAGCAGAAATTCCGAAAAATAAAGTATACCCCTGGAAACCCCAGTTTTATTACATAAAAGTTGGGTTCAAGGGAGTCAAAATTATATAGGCGTGTTTTCGTGATGCGAAGAGCGAAGACTGAGCAGCTAGCGCACATGCACCGGCTGATCAGAGTCATTACGATAACACGCCTATACAAATACACTTTAAACTTTTCCTCCGAAAAATCGAAATTTTTTACATGAAAAATTGTGATATTTTTTCTTATGTCTGCTCTAAAATATAGATTATGGTTACTCGTTAGACCCTCCTCATCATTTTTCTTATTTCTGCTCTCCAATACAGATTGTGGGTACTCGTTAGAACCGCCTCGTTGAGGCGGTTCTAACGAGTACCCACAATCTATATTTTAGAGCAGAAATAAGAAAAATTAAGGTTTACCGCTGTAAACCCCAGTTTTATTATATGAAAGTGGGGTTCAAGGGGTTAAAAATTATATGGGCGTGTTTTCGTGATGATTCGCTGTCACACATTTTTTGTCGCTTACTGTGTCGTCCCGCTTATCATTATCAGTATAGAAGTAACACCTTGTTAAAACTGGGATTTATACACTAAAACAGAAAACGCAAATGTGATTTTGTTCGAGGTCAAATGATTTTTTCTGGAGTAAGATGGTTCCCTTTTGGCTGTATTTGGACATTTTATTGATATTCTTCCAAGCACTTCACGGTAAATTAAATAAACACGTCTTTTAACTTTAAAAAATACCATGAATCATTACGATAACACACCCATGCGACATAGTGCATTTTTTCACATCTCCAAATCCGTGATATTTTTCTTATAAAAACTACAAACATAGGTTGTGGGTGCTCGTTAGAACCGCCTCATTGAGGCGTTCTAACGAGTACCCACAACCTATGTCTTGGAGCAAAATTAAGAAAAAATGTTTACCCCTTAAACCCCATTTTTCTCTATATAAAGTGGGGTATAGGGGGTCTTCATTTCACGGAGTTCTTCACGTGATAGATGGGGTGGTTGGGTGGGGAAAAATTTCGTGAACCTTACATTAATGGGTACAGTCAGCCCTCTTCATACCGACATTCGTTATAACGACAAAACTCAATGGAATGACTATTTTGCTATAAAGGCTTAGCCTAGCTTTCGAACGAATTGGGCTTCCCTCGGGAAATGCACAAATCGAATCCATAGTCATAAAAGGGTAATGTTATCCAATACTCCAAGAATCAAATATTATAGATATTTGCTAGAATCGTGATTCTAACAAATGTCTGTGACATTTGTTTTTTGGATAATGAACAGAAAAAGACCTTATATTGCCTATCATACTCCTAACTGGGATTCTTTATAACGACAAATTTATTATAACAGCACAATAATAGGTAACAAACGCGGGTCTTCTGTATTTTTTTTTTTTTTTGGTTTTGGTTTTACGGCCCTTTCAATATTGTTTCACTCATATCGAGCCGATCGTTAATCAGAGGTGGGCGAAAACCGGAGTACCGGGAGAAAAACCACCTGACCTTCCGTTACAGAACTTGGCGTCTCACATGTGACCGAGCGAGGCTCGAACCACAGCGTTGAGAGAACTTATGATCAAGAGTCAGCGCTTCTGTAGTTGGACAAGGTCTGCTTTCGTTGAAGCAAGTGAGGTTAGAGGGTGAATACTTTTATTTCTTCTGTTTTTAATTTCATGCAATTCCTCTTTCTCCTCTGTCTCTTTTATCTCCTCTACTGTCTTCCCCACCACCCCCAACCCCCACTTTCTCTGGGAGACGACGCAAAATGACCTACGCGTTGACGTGTCGGTTAATAATAATAATGCTAATAATAATATTAATAAAATAAAATGAAAGAACACATCACGTGAACAAGTCAGTGTAATGAACACCCCAAACCCCACTTTATATAGAGAAATCTTGGGTTTACGGGGGCATACATTATTTTTCATATTTCTGGCCCAACACATAGGTCATGGGTACTAGTTAGGACCGCCTCAATGAGGCGGTTCTAACGAGCCCCCACGACCTATGTTTGGATTATAAATAAGAAAAAAATCACAGATTTTCATCAGAAAAGTAGCCATTTTCGAGATATGAAAAAAATGTACTATGTCGTACGGGTGTGTTATCGTAATGTCACGGCGAACCCTTTTTATACAGTAATCAAAGCTCGGGCCCCATAAGTGGGTCGATTGTCTTTAAGTATTGGCTGGAGAAAAATCTATTACGCAAACACGCCTATACAAATACATTGTAAATTTTGCCACAGAAAATACGAACATATCATATGAAAAATTGTAATATTTTTCTTATTTCTGTTTAAAACATAGATTTTTGGCACTCGTTAGAACCGCCTCATCGAGGCGGTTCTAACGAGTACCCACAATCTATGTTTTAGAGCAGAAATACGAAAAAATAAGGTTTACCTATGTATACCCAGTTTTACTATATTAAAGTGGGGTTCAATGAATCAGCATTATATAGATGTGTTTTCGTGATGCTTTTACATGAAGCCTTAAATACCTTAACTTTAAGCAAACTATGTTGACGATGCATTCTCATCATGTTAACAAGTCCGCGAAATGAATACCCCTCTAAACCCCACTTTATATTAAGAAAACTGGCGCTTACTGGCGCATGTATTATTTTGCTTATTTCTTCTCCAAGACATAGGTTGTAGGTACTCGTTAGAACCGCCTCCATGAGGCGGTTCTAACGAGCACTCACAACCTATGTTTGGAGTATAAATGAGAAAAATGTCACAACTTTTCATAAAAAGAGTAGCCATTTGGGAGATATGAAAGAATGCACTATGTCATACGGGTGCGATCCCGTACTGTGTTTGTTTGTTTGATTTGAGGTTTAACGTCCCCGTCAACACTGTAAAGGTCATTTTGGAGACGTTGCTTCCAATTTTGTGGGACTTTTACCCGACATTGAGATGAAATGACATCTCAAGCCCTGTCGCCCAATGAAACCAATAGGGTTTATTAGCATGGACGGTCCGCCTCGCACCGCGATTCCTGGACAGGCTTAGATCCTCTAAGCGGTTTACCAGTACTAGTGTGCGGGCTGAATTCAGCTCTGTGTGGAAGCATCATGCAGCCCATATATTTCTTCAAGCCCCTATGTGCGGGGGCGTACTGTGTCGTAAACGGAAGTTATGCTTCTTGGTATCTTTATATCGTCTTGAAATGTTTATAATTCTCTAAACATTCATGAAAATATCTCGAACTGTTTTCATTTTACAAGGCTGACCTAAGTGAATGACAAAAAAAAAAAAAAAAAAAAAAAAAAAAACAGCATAATTTCCATTGTTTGAAGAGCCAAACTCCGTTAAGTGGTAAAGTGGAGTTATGGTTCTTGTTTTGTTTGAAGTCTTCACAAGATACTTTTAAAGTTCAATAAAGGTTCTTGAAATGTTTACAGTATTGGGCGACAGGGCTTGAGATGTTATTATATCTCAATGTCGGGTAAAAGTCCCACAAAAGTAACGTCTCCAAAATGACCTTTACAGTGTTGACGGGGACGTTAAACATCAATTCAAACAAACAAAACAAATGACGATATCTCAATCCGATTTCCAGTTACATAGCAGACACACAGAAGTATCCGTGGTGTTGCGGTTACATGACGAAAATACATCTACACAAATACATAGTAAATTTTACCACCGAAAAATGAAAAATTTCAGAAGAAAAATTGTGATATTTTTCTTATTTCTGCTCAAAACATAGATTGTGGATACTCGTTAGAACCGCCTCGCTGGTTAGAACCGCCTCAGGGAGGCGGTTCTAAATAGTACATGTACCCACAATCTATGTTTTTGAGCAGAAATAAGAAAAATAATATATACCCCTGCAAACCCAAGTTTTACTATATAAAATGGGGCTTAAGGGGGTCAAAATTATATAGGCATGTTTTCGTGATGAAGCTATTCGCTTCGTAATCCAGGGGTCGTGGGTTCGATTTCGGACTTCTTCAGATTTTCGGACGAGCCTTGAAACCGAGGTCCGGATGTGGGATGGAAAACTCAAACACACACACACACACACATAGCAGACATTACGAAATAACTTCACCCGCAATATTCAATGTTCAAATTGTCATAACTCCAAAAGTAACAAAGCTAGTGTTATGGATAGCCAATTGGGCATTTTGTGGGAATGTAACTGTCCTTTTGGCTTTCCGCTTATGGTGTTTCCAAAAAGGTCTAGTTATTTCATGTTTGTGTTTCTTTTCCTTTGGTGTCTCTGATGGGAGCTGTGGGCTAATTGTATCGATTCGTGATCATTGCCTTCACTTCTATCTTTCAGTTTATTCAAATAAACTGAAAGCGAGCCTGAAAAATCCTTGTCCGAGCATCACGTGAATAAGTCCGTGAAATGAAGACCCCCCTATACCCCATATCATATAGAGAAAACTGGCCCAGGGGTTTATGGGAGTAAACATTATTTTTCTTATTTTTACTCCAAGACATAGGTTGTGGGTACTCGTTAGAACCGCCTCAATGAGGCGGTTCTAACGAGCACCCACAACCTATGTTTGCAGTATTTATGAGAAAAATATCACGGATTTTCACCAGAAAAATGGCAATTTTGGAGATGTGAAAAAATGCACTATGTCGCACGGGTGTGTTATCGTAATGGTCTCCACCCTGTCACTGATTATGTTTCTCATCCACCTGTTTTCAAAACTGAACTGTGGTGGTAAAATGTTACAAAAGACTTCCAAAGAAAACAGAAAGTCAACATGCAAAATGTACCAGAGCACATTTCGAAAACATGCCTATACAAATACATAGTAAATTTTATCACTAGAAAATGCAAAAATTTTTAGGTGAAATTTTGTGATATTGTTCTTACTTCTGCTCAAATATAGATTGTGGGTACACGTTAGAACCGCCTCATCGAGGCGGTTCTAACGGATACCCACAAACCATATCTTAGAGAAGAAATAAGAAAAATAAAGTTTACCCCTGCCAACCCCAGTTTTACTATATAAAATCGGGTTAAAGGAGATCAAAATTATAAAGGCGTGTTTTCGTGATGAAGAGGGTAGACCCATTATCAGTCTTATCTTCTAAAGAAAGCTGTTTAAAAGCTGCTCAAGTCCATCAGCAATACATTCATTCACATGTGGTGGTAAATTTCTAATAAAAACCACCAGTTGTAAATTACTAAAAACAGCATTGCATGTACAATTGTACATTTCATGACTTCCCGTCCCTGACACCTGACAGCAATTTTATGACAGTCTTGACGTATGAAATGTCCATTTCATTGACGGATAATCCTGAAGTATGATGTCCATACATTTTATGATCCTCACGATACATGTTTATGGCAATATCAATGGAACGTAAAATATAGGTCACAGTGACCGGCAATTATTTTTAGGCCAAATGCTGTGTCATACTGGTTCATAATGCGGAAATACGGTTTTCATATATCAAAAAGTCAAATATATTTTGATATCCAGCCCGATCCCGGGGCATCCGAACTTTGGGGTAGGAGCCTTGGCATTAAAGCCGACGCTCCAGAGTGCAGATGGTTCAAATATATGTATGAATGCTTTCTGATGAGTGGCAGTCGACAAATGAAATTTTGAAAAACAAATATCACCTTGAAGTTGAATAAATTCTATTTATCATGACGTCGCGTCTAAGAGTGTAATAACGCCATGTAATAAATTCCGTAATCCACTAGTGGATTAAATATGCTAATAAGTTAGATACGCCCCGTAACGTTACTTGTATGGCGTCCTTCACGACGTCGCATTTATTAATGGCAGAATATTGACGATTTTGTAAGAAAATCTTGAATAAAATGTGTTATAAATGTCATATGATAAATAGAATCTTGCATTCGTGCTCATGTATTATTGAATGTATTAAACTCGTTGAGAAAAAGGGATAAAATGCTCGGCGTAGCCTTGCATTTTATCCTTTTTTCTCAACTCATTTAATAATTTCAATAATACATGAACACTAATTTAAGATCCTCTATGTAAAGATGTCATGATGAACAATTAGCGTTGGGATCAAACATTTATGGACAAACGCGACGCTAGGTGTCTATATGAACACTAAGTGTTGCGACTGCACAACGCTCAGTGTTCACGTTGGACAATAAGCGTTGAGATTGCAATGCATTGCGATAACACACCCGTGCGACATAGTACGTTGTTTCACATCTCCAAAATGGCCTTTTTTATGAAAATCCGTGACATTTTTCTTATAAATACTGCTAACATAGGTTGTGGGTGCTCGTTAGAACCGCCTCATTGAGGCGGTTCTAACGAATACCCACAACCAATGTCTTGGAGCAAAAATAAGAAAAAAATGTATACCCCGTAAACCCCAGTTTTCTCTATAAAGAGTGGGGTATAGGGGGTCTTCATTTCACGGACCTGTTCACGTGATGTATTGTCCAGCATGGAGCGCTGTGGTGCAGTGGTAAAGCATCAGATTTGAGATCGAGAGGTAGTCGATCTCCGCAAGCGCCAAGTGTTCTTTCCTTGAGCAAGATACTTTATCCAAATTACTTAGTACTGGTCGGTTCGATCCTCGCAAGCACCAAGTTTTGTTTCTTTGATCCAGAGACTTTATCCACATTGCTTAGTACTGGTTTCCATTAGGGTAGGCAACATATAAGGTGGAGTGGAGGGTTTAAGCAATTTGGGTTGACAGTGACCCAAGAACATTTCTGTGAAATTATTTCAAAATCAGTCTAGCTAGTTAGGAATTGAAGTCACTTTAAGGGTTGTATTTTTTTCTGGTGGTTATGTTGAACCGTAAATTTCTCATTTCGTAAATTTCACACCGATAAGAAGAATTAGTACCAATAGGACAAATTTGCCAAATGTGAAATTAACGTATGGCCAATTTCAATAAATTCTGGGTTCTAAAATGTTTGCTTAATTTACTCATGTTGATGACTTCTGACGTGTGAAGAATTGGCAAGAAGTATTCGTCACACCTGTGAAGAACTGGTGCGACTTTTCTAGGGTGTGAAGAATTAGTACCAATTCCTCACACATGTGAAGAATTGGTACCGATTCCTCACACATGTGGAGAATTCGTTGATAATTTCTGACGTGTAAAGAAATGGTAAGTGACCTGTTGAAGATTTGGTCATGAAAATATTGCTACGACCAATCATCCTCTTCCGCTGATTCCAGTAGAGCAGCTGTCAGCTGATGGAGAAAGAATTTTCACTAAGTACTGGTTAACTGCCTCCGGCAGGCTGGTGCAGGAACAGTGCGGTTAGGTCAACTGACCGTCAATAACCAATGACCTTAGCTGTTGATCGTGGACGTCAAACACTAAATCAAACAAACAAACAAAGCAAAAAACAAAATAAAAATAACAAATGCGTAGAATTACGGAACCCGGGAAGGGACACGATATTTTATTTTTTATAAGTTGCGTGCACAAGTATATATCTTGTGCGGACAAGATATTATCTTGTTCAGACAACATATTATCTTGTGCGCACAAGATATTAGATATTATCTTGTGCCGACAAGATATTATCTTGTTAGCACAACATATTATCTTGTGCGCACAAGATATTAGATATTATCTTGTGCCGACAAGATATTATCTTGTTAGCACAACATATAATCTTGTGCGCACAAGATATTATCTTGTTCGCACAACATATTATTTTGTTTGCACAACATAGATCTTGGGAAGTTGTGCGGACAAGATATTATCTTGTGCGGACAATATATTATCTTGTGCGTACAAGAAAATATCTCGTGCGGACAAGATAATATCTTGTGCGCACAAGATCTATGTTGTGCAGACAAGATATTATCTTGTGCGGACAAGATAATATCTTGTTCGCACAACTTAATATCTTGTGCGGACAAGATAATATCTTGTCTGCACAAGATAATATGTTGTCCGCTTAAGATAATATCTTGTCCGCACAAGATATTATCTTGTGCGCACAACTTATAAAATAAAAAAAAAATAATGTCCCTTCCCGGGTTCCGCAGTAACCACTCAGAAGAATCAGCGCTTTTGTTTTTCGAAGCACTGATTACGACAACACACCCGTGCGACACAGTGCATTTTGTCACATCTCCAAAATGGCCACTTTTCTTAGGAAAATCTGTGATATTTTTCTTATTTACACGGCAAATAAGGGTTATGGGTGCTTGTTACGAGATGGAATAGGAAACCTCTCTGGTGCTTATGCACATCTAAATTATTTTAGTAGATATATTGTAGGGCGGTGCGAGTGAAATATTTTAGGTGAAATATGGTACGCAAACTGTGCTGCTCCATGAACAAGTCATGCACATATCATACGATGTATGCATGAGTGGTTTATAGAGAGCTGTTTTACAATACAGGGGGCCGCTATAAGGCCGAGTCCTATAGAATTTGCCTAAAAGTCGCCAACCGCCAAATTGTGCCATATATGATTTTTATTCCCGTCACGTGTTGTGTGGGTGTTCGTTTTGACAGGAGTCATGTCATTGATTATAGGGTCGTTTCATCAATTTTTCCTATGGGAAATATACTATTTGAACGCAAATCCATTTTCTACTAGATTTTTGCTATCTGGCTTTGTTTGTGGCCGGTATCTCCACCTCGCCACGAATTGAGCAAGGTAATATGAGTAGGCATGATTTTCTGGTAGTATTCATAGATATATAAACCCTGAGAAAAACGAACACTTTAGCAGCAGGTCAAGTTGTAACGTATACCTACAACATCGTGTCGGGAAGTAGAAAGTATATTGAAAGGTATGTTAAAACTATGTTTAGTATTATTTTTGTATGAACATGCTTGTAGGTTTTGGAGGGGTCTACTTCTAGTATACCCCAACTTTCTGAAGCCTATTCTGAATTCACTGTTGTGGCCTGTAGTGATTAGGCTACTAGCTTTGCCAGCTAGACGTCGCAGGATTGATCCCAGGCTTCTCCAGTAGTAGAATGAGTCTAAATGAGGTCCTGTCTCATGCTGACCCTAGATGTTGGTGAGACGTAAAGTTTGGACACCCGCTCATTCTAGATTCATTTAGGCTTTTAGACCCCTTTTGTAGAATGTAATTAATAAACGCCGGGTCACTTGTTTGATCCATGGCTTTTGACTAGCTGTGGTTAGAAAACCGTGGTTCCGTCCCAATATGATATTAGGTGTAGAGGGGACGTAAACTTAAGACGGGTTTAACCATATCTTCATCATCAGGGCAAACTCTTACAAGAGCCTGTTGGGTTACCCGTGATGATGAACCGTAATGAATTTTATTTTACAAGCATGTTCACGTTGATTAGAAATAATTTTGTTCAAGAAGAATTACGAGTTCATTTTGTAATGATGCCGTTTTTGTCTGATAACTCAGTTTGTGCATGTATGTACATATAAAGAACGTGATGATGATAAGTGGGAGTATTTGGTCGCCACACGTCATAACGGCCTGAGCGGCGGGGTTGACGTCAGCTGCGTCATCGGCGTCGCGAGGACGGTTGTGACGGGGTGCCTACCAAATACAGAGTGAATTTACGGCAAACAGTGTTGGCCCTTATGAGACACTAACAAATGTTGTGGATTATAGATGAAAATCTTCTGTTGTAGTTTCTATCTGTTATTAATGTATTGAATTTGTGAATAGCTATATTTGTGAGCCGTATCGCGGAGAAGGATATGAAATAGAGATTGTTATGTTTCCTGTAATTGGCGGCTGACCGTGGTCTGTTCAATTGCCTCTTACTTGTGATAATGTAGTGAGCACAAATTTGATGAGTATTATGCTCAGTAGTAGTGAGCATTAATTGATTTCTGTAGTGCTCAGTAAGGAAACATGAACTTTGAGTATTATTGTGTCAAGCGCTGGGTGCTGATAATTTGATGCACAGTCAAGTTGAGTTCTGCTGTACGGTTATTTGTCGCATGCACTAATCAGCCTGTATGTCTGGTCGGCGCATGCGCAATAACGGTATATGCATGAACATATTCTTACTTCTCCGGGAGGGGGATCATGATATAGCATGTATGTTTTGTGACTCGTGTCTTAGTCCAGTTATCTAATTTGCAGGCACGACAATGTGTGACCTGCTGCTCCCTGCTTCATAGCAGCAGGTACTGGTACGACGCTAGGCGTTAGGGTCCAGCAAGGGCGGACAGACCGCCGTAATCAGCGAATACCAGAATCAGAATCATTGTTCATTGTCAACAAATGTGAGACCATGAAAGAGGTCAACTAACCTGCAGGATATTCGGACGATCGCTAAACCTGTGATCGGCAAACCTGTGATCGGCAACTATGTCGATAGACAAGTGTGCAGTTTGCACTAGTTCGCGAGAGGAAGTTTCACACGAGAGGGGGATTCACCCTAAGTTATAAACTGGCCAGTCGCGTCTTGTGTTGTTTCTTTTTTTGTTTTTGTTGTTGTTTTTGTTGTTTGCTTCTGTAGGTATTCACGTCACCCGTTCCGAGCACAGAACATTGTTTTGCCTTCGGAGCGGACGTCGTGAGTTGGCTACAGAAGCAACAAATTGTGATGTTTTGTGTTAGTAAGTGTTGTATGTAGATACTGTAAATAATTCATGTCATTCATCTAACATCTTTCTTGTGCCTTACCCCACAGCTGCCCGTACACCTGCCAGAGATCACGCTCGGATGTCTTGTCAGCATGGGGGTTTGCGGGACGCCGTAAACCCACATGTAACATTTGGTGTCAGAAAAGTGAGGATTTGATCTCTGGCTGGTGTTCCCGGCTGTGGAACAGCACATTGATACTCTGAATCATCAACTTTAAAAAAAAAAAAATGCATTGACAGCCACATTTAGAAATTAACTTTAATCTTCCTTCCTGCGTTGATGAAGTGCGAAACCCATGTATTCAACTGAATGGATACTGACAAGTCGATAATTTCTGAGCAGGAAGGCAAGGCAAACCCCACTTTTTCTTGGTAACGAAAAATTTAAGTAGACCCCACTTAATTGTGTTACCTGACATTCTACTAAGTTAAACTGGAATTACTAATTGATCTTACCCACACATGGTTCTGACGTAGTGACGTTAACAATTTACTGACGTTGACATAACGGTAGCGTTAATATTTACGCAGTGGCTTGAGGTTAGGTATGACGTAATAGAAACATTAATGGTGACTTGTTGTGATCGGAGTTTTGTAATGTGATGAAACTTCGGATTGTAGCATTTTACTGTAAACGTCGTCAGTTTATGACGTCATATTAGACTACCAGTGCGCAACGTCATACTTTGCTGAAAGCATTTGACATTTCAAATCGCGTGTGCTTTAATAACTAACGTTTTAGTTAGATTAACGCGTATAACACATATCTTAACGTTTTAGTTAAGCCCATTCAATCATCACTGATCAGTTTATAGTGGTTTTGATAGTAACGTGAGATTTACGTTATCAATAATGGAGCGTTTAATGCAAATGGGAAAGGACTTAGGTTATGTGGGGAAGGAGTTACAAGGTTTTGTTAAAGAGCAGCAAGATATTGAGCGGACAGAAAGGCAAGAGCAAAGGGATTTAGAAAGGTTAAGGTCTGAAGAAAAGCAAAAGGAAAGGGCAGAAAAAGAAAAGGAAAGGGTACATGAACTAGCTAAGTTAGAGGAAAAGGAAAAAGGAAAGGGCTGAAAAAGAAAAGGAAAGGGCACATGAACTAGCTATGTTGAATGTTAATAAGGAACTTGAAATGGCACGCATTAAGACTGAAAGGGAGGCAAAAGAGATTAGTGAGGCCCATTTAGAACAAATAAAACATGGGTTTGAGCTACAGCACCAAGAATTAAGGAATCAGTTAGAAATGCAGAGAGCGAAGCTCGAGCTAGAATTTGAAAAGCAAAAAGCTGAGAAGGTGGCGCATGCCCGGGATCCTAAGTTACCTTATTTTGAAGAGGGTAAAGATAAAATGGATAGTTATTTATCTAGGTTTGAGAAATATGCTACGGCTAATAAATGGGATAAGAGTGTTTGGGTCGCGTATTTAAGTGCATTGCTCAAAGGGCGCGCACTTGATGTATATGACCGGTTGTCAAATGAGGATGCAGCGGATTATGAAAAGTTAAAGGACGCTTTATTAAAGAATTTTGACATGACAGAGCGCGGATTTAGGAAGCAGTTTCGTTATAGTAGGCCCGAGAAATCAGAAACGTTCATACAGTTCAGTAGTAGACTGAGAAGTTATTTAGAAAAATGGCTTAATATGGCAAAGATAGAAAAATCTTTTCCGGCTGTCTGTGATTTCATGGCAAGGGATCAGTTCCTGGAGTCATGTAATAGAGAACTGTATGTACATTTGAAGCCAAAACAGTTTGGTAATTTAGATGAAATGGCTAGGGAGGCAGATTTGTTTGCCGAAGCGCGCGGGGGCGTATATAGTTGCATTAATAAGGGGCAACGCGATAATAGAGGCGCAGCGCAGGGTAAACAGGACAAAGTTGACTCGAACAAACCGAGTGGTAGACCGGATATCAAGTGTAGCATATGCGGTAAGGGGCATTTAACAATTAAATGTTTTAAGAACCCTGACAGGAAACAATTGTATAGCGCAGAGGTAGGAGCAACTGGAGTTGGGGATAGCGGTGTTAAGGAAAATTTTAACACGCGCGTAGAGACTCAAGGTTCTCAGGTTAAGAATGAGAATACGCAGAATGTAGGTCGTGGTTATACACGTGGGCGTGGTAATTTTAGAGGGTCTTTTCGCGGACGCGGTAAGAATAATAGCACACCACGTGGCGCAGCACACCAAGTTAGTTTTTGTCAAACGGAAGTAACTAGGAAAGGTGATGAGATTGGAAGTATTTTTGAAAATAAGGTTGGTGATCCTCTGATTTCGGATGGGGAGGAGTGTAGTAAGGAAACTAGGGAAGGTGTCTGTTACTTCTTAAAGGCAAGGTTACCGACGGCACAAGGATTGGTTAAAAATAAAAAGGTGGTTGTATTAAGAGATACTGGGTGTACAGGCTGTGTCGTTCGGAGAAGTTTGGTTTCGGATAGTAAGTTAATAGGGAAGGAATCAAATGTTACGTTGATTGATGAATCCACACAAAGGTATCCTTTGGCAATGATTGACATTGATTGTCCTTTTTTCACTGGGAAAACTGAAGCTTTGTGTATGGATGATACGTTGTACGATTTGGTTATCGGTAACATTGATGGATCAAAACTTCTTGATATGTCTCATTTCTCAGCCGCGGCTGTAACTAGGTATCAAACTAGGCAGGATGAGAAGCCTTACAGAAAACTTAAGGTTCCCGATCAGATCATTAACGATGACAAGGAGGCTTTCAAGCAAGCTCAGGTTGATGATCCAACTTTGGAAAACATCAGGAAAAGGGTTGTATCTGTGAACAAGACTGTGAGTCGTGGTTTAAACCGAGGTGAAACTAGGTTTATTGAGAAAAAGGGTTTGGCATATAGGGAGTTCACCAAGGGTAACAAAGTCTCTTTCCAACTTGTGGTCCCTCAAAGTTTCCGAGGAAAAGTGTTGAAACTGGCTCATGAAACGCTTATGTCTGGACATATGGGTATTGGGAAGACATTGGATAGAGTTGTAACTGAGTTTTACTGGCCCGGTATTTGCGGTGATGTCGCTAGATTTTGTAAATCTTGTGATATTTGTCAGAGAACTATTCAGAAAGGTCGGGTCACTAAAGTACCTCTAGGAAAAATGCCATTGATTGATACGCCATTTAAGAGGGTGGCAGTGGACATAGTTGGTCCAATTGAGCCTCCATCTGATAGGAAATCTCGGTATATTTTAACCATGATAGATTATGCGACAAGGTATCCAGAGGCGATAGCTTTACCGAGTATTGAGACGGAACGTGTCGCGGAAGCGCTTATTGAAATGTTTAGTAGGGTTGGCATTCCTGATGAAATGTTGACTGATTGTGGATCACAGTTTACTGCTGAGGTAATGAAGGAAGTCAGCAGACTTCTTTCTCTTCAACAGTTAACGTGTAGTCCGAGACACCCAATTTGCAACGGACTGATAGAGCGTTTCCACGCTACGTTAAAGCAGATGTTACGTCGCATGTGTGCTGAACGTCCAAAAGATTGGGATAAATATCTTCCAGCTTTATTATTTGCGGTAAGGGAAGTCCCACAAGAGTCTTTAGGATACTCCCCTTTTGAGTTGTTATATGGACGTAACGTCAGAGGTCCAATGGCAATATTAAGAGAATTATGGGCTGAAGAGGTACGCGATGAGCAAGTTCTTTCAACGTATCAATACGTTATTGAGCTTAGGGAACGGTTAGAGCAGACATGCAAATTAGCGCGTGATAATTTAAAGAAGGTTCAGATTAAGCAGAAAGCTTATTATGATAAAGGCGCGAGGTCGCGTAAATTTGACGTCGGCGATAAAGTGCTGTTGTTACTACCGACAGACAGTAATAAATTATTGCTTCAATGGAAAGGTCCTTATGAAGTGGTTGAGGTAGTGAACAGAATGGATTATAAGATTGACGTCAATGGAAATGTTAACACATATCACGCTAACATACTGAAGCAATATGTGGAACGTCAGAATGTGACGTCACATTGCTTGCTTTCTGTAGAGTCCATTCCGTCAACTGAAAATGATGACGTTGACGAATTCTCATTGGAAGATTGCGCTTTTCCTACTGCAAAGCAACCAGAGACGTTTAAGGACGTCAATATTTCAGAAATGTTAACGCAGGATCAGCGTAAAGAAATAGAGACGTTGATAAAAGAATACCCGGACGTACTGTCCAGTGTACCAGGACGAACTGACCAAATAGAACACGACATAAAGTTGCTGACGTCGGAACCAGTGACGTCAAAAGGTAATGCAATACCATATAAAGTACGGGATGTAATGGAAAAGGAAATTCAAGATATGTTAGATTTAGGAGTTATTGAGCCATCAATATCACCATACTCATCCCCTGTAGTACTTGTCCCTAAAAAGATGGTTCGGTGCGGTTCTGCATTGACTTCCGTAAACTTAATAAAGTGACGGAGTTCGATGCAGAACCAATGCCAAATATGGAGGAGGTTATAAATAGAATTTCGGGGCACAAATACTTTAGCAAATTAGATTTGTCAAAAGGTTATTGGCAGGTAAAAATGACGTCTAAGGCAAAACCCCTAACTGCGTTCGAAACCCCCAAAGGCTTGTTTCAATTCAAAACTATGCCCTTCGGTTTGGTAAACTCAGGAGCAACATTTTGCAGGTTGATGAGAATGATTCTGTCCGAACTTTCTAACGTTAATAGCTTCGTCGATGATATGTGGATCTTTACCGAAACTTGGAAAGACCACTTGACGTCATTACGTGAAGTTTTGGATAGACTTAGGACAGCCAAGTTGACGGCAAAACCTTCCAAGTGTATGATTGGGTATAGCAGTATCGAATGTCTTGGTCACAGTGTAGCTGCTCAGTCAGTAAGACCGCAAAAAGACAAGATACAAGCTATAAAGGATGCTCCTCGACCTTCTACTAAGAGACAAATAAATTCATTTCTTGGGTTGGCTGGTTTCTACCGCCGTTTCATTCCAAATTTCTCATCTATTGCTTCCCCTTTGACAGATTTAACTAAGAAAAGTAGACCAAACAAGATCACAGACTGGCAGGACCACCATGAAAAGGCTTTCCAGACCCTGAAGAATAGACTCACGTCTAGTCCTATTCTTCGTCTTCCTATCTTTCATGATGGGAATCCGTTCATACTCCGGACGGACGCTTCTGATGTTGGTATAGGAGCCGTTTTGCTCCAAGAATTTGAAGGTGAAGGACGACTTCCCATTGCTTATGCCAGCAAGAAACTTTTGCCTCGTGAGAAAAACTATTCTGTAATAGAGAAGGAATGTTTGGCTATTATCTGGGGTGTTGAGAAATTTCGCAAGTATCTTTACGGAGTAGAATTCCTGCTTGAGACAGACCACAAGCCCTTGTCTTATATGCAAACAGCAAAAGTTCTCAATCCTCGAATTATGCGTTGGGCAATGAAACTACAGCCGTATAGATTTCGGATTGTTGCAATTCGGGGCCAGGAAAATTTGGGGGCAGACTACCTTAGTAGGTAATTCTTCGCACGGTTGTTGTGTAAATAGCTGTCTTGTTTAGATAGGTTCATCCTATTCCATCTCTGTACACAAAGAAAAAACATTTCTGATTGTTTTTTCTCCAAAAGGGGAAACCTTTGTTACGAGATGGAATAGGAAACCTCTCTGGTGCTTATGCACATCTAAATTATTTTAGTAGATATATGGTAGGGCGGTGCGAGTGAAATATTTTAGGTGAAATATGGTACGCAAACTGTGCTGCTCCATGAACAAGTCATGCACATATCATACGATGTATGCATGAGTGGTTTATAGAGAGCTGTTTTTACAATACAGGGGGCCGCTATAAGGCCGAGTCCTATAGAATTTGCCTAAAAGTCGCCAACCGCCAAATTGTGCCATATATGATTTTTATTCCCGTCACGTGTTGTGTGGGTGTTCGTTTTGACAGGAGTCATGTCATTGATTATAGGGTCGTTTCATCAATTTTTCCTATGGGAAATATACTATTTGAACGCAAATCCATTATCTACTAGATTTTTGCTATCTGGCTTTGTTTGTGGCCGGTATCTCCACCTCGCCACGAATTGAGCAAGGTAATATGAGTAGGCATGATTTTCTGGTAGTATTCATAGATATATAAACCCTGAGAAAAACGAACACTTTAGCAGCAGGTCAAGTTGTAACGTATACCTACAACATCGTGTCGGGAAGTAGAAAGTATATTGAAAGGTATGTTAAATCTATGTTTAGTATTATTTTTGTATGAACATGCTTGTAGGTTTTGGAGGGGTCTACTTCTAGTATGCCCCATCTTTCTGAAGCCTATTCTGAATTCACTGTTGTGGCCTGTAGTGATTAGGCTACTAGCTTTGCCAGCTAGACGTCGCAGGATTGATCCCAGGCTTCTCCAGTAGTAGAATGAGTCTAAGTGAGGTTCTGTCTCATGCTGACCCTAGATGTTGGTGAGACGTAAAGTTTGGATACCCGCTCATTCTAGATTCATTTAGGCTTTTAGACCCCTTTTGTAGAATGTAATTAATAAACGCCGGGTCACTTGTTTGATCCATGACTTTTGACTAGCTGTGGTTAGAAAACCGTGGTTCCGTCCCAATATGATATTAGGTGTAGAGGGGACGTAAACTTAAGACGGGTTTAACCATATCTTCATCATCAGGGCAAACTCTTACAAGAGCCTGTTGGGTTATCCGTGATGATGAACCGTAATGAATTTTATTTTACAAGCATGTTCACGTTGATTAGAAATAATTTTGTTCAAGAAGAATTACGAGTTCATTTTGTAATGATGCCGTTTTTGTCTGATAACTCAGTTTGTGCATGTATGTACATATAAAGAACGTGATGATGATAAGTGGGAGTATTTGGTCGCCACACGTCATAACGGCCTGAGCGGCGGGGATGATGTCAGCTGCGTCATCGGCGTCGCGAGGACGGTTGTGACGGGGTGCCTACCAAATACAGAGTGAATTTACGGCAAACAGTGTTGGCCCTTATGAGACACTAACAAATGTTGTGGATTATAGATGAAAATCTTCTGTTGTAGTTTCTATTTGTTATTAATGTATTGAATTTGTGAATAGCTATATTTGTGAGCCGTGTCGCGGAGAAGGATATGAAATAGAGATTGTTATGTTTCCTGTAATTGGCGGCTGACCAGGTAGCGCAAAGGCGTGGTCTGTTCAATTGCCTCTTACTTGTGATAATGTAGTGAGCACAAATATGATGAGTATTATGCTCAGTAGTAGTGAGCATTAATTGATTTCTGTAGTGCTCAGTAAGGAAACATGAACTTTGAGTATTATTGTGTCAAGCGCTGGGTGCTGATAATTTGATGCACAGTCAAGTTGAGTTCTGCTGTACGGTTATTTGTCGCATGCACTAATCAGCCTGTATGTCTGTTCGGCGCATGCGCAATAACGGTATATGCATGAACATATTCTTACTTCTCCGGGAGGGGGATCATGATATAGCATGTATGTTTTGTGACTCGTGTCTTAGTCCAGTTATCGTAATTTGCAGGCACGACAATGTGTGACCTGCTGCTCCCTGCTTCATAGCAGCAGGTACTGGTACGACGCTAGGCGTTAGGGTCCAGCAAGGGCGGACAGACCGCCGTAATCAGCGAATACCAGAATCAGAATCATTGTTTATTGTCAACAAATGTGAGACCATGAAAGAGGTCAACTAACCTGCAGGATATTCGGACGATCGCTAAACCTGTGATCGGCAAACCTGTGATCGGCAACTATGTCGATAGACTAGTGTGCAGTTTGCACTAGTTCGCGAGAGGAAGTTTCACGCGAGAGGGGGATTCACCCTAAGTTATAAACTGGCCAGTCGCGTCTTGTGTTGTTTCTTTTTTTTGTTTTTGTTGTTGTTTTTGTTGTTTGCTTCTGTAGGTATTCACGTCACCCGTTCCGAGCACAGAACATTGTTTTGCCTTCGGAGCGGACGTCGTGAGTTGGCTACAGAAGCAACAAATTGTGATGTTTTGTGTTAGTAAGTGTTGTATGTAGATACTGTAAATAATTCATGTCATTCATCTAACATCTTTCTTGTGCCTTACCCCACAGCTGCCCGTACACCTGTCAGAGATCACGCTCGGTTGTCTTGTCAGCATGGGGGTTTGCGGGACGCCGTAAACCCACATGTAACAGTGCTCGTTAGAACCGCCTCATCGAGGCGGTTCTAACGAGTACCCACAACCAATGTCTTGGAGCAGAAATAAGAAAAATAATGTATACCTCTATAAACCCCAGTTTTCTCTATATAAAGTGGGGTTTAGGGGGTCGTTCATTTCACGGACTTGTTCACGTGATGTGATTGAAGAATTCACTACGTTTCTAAATAAGAAGTTAAAAATAATTATATGGAAGGCCTAGGGACTGTCACAATAAACCAATGCAGCCTATCCCAACCACCAAATTACAAATAAACATTAGCAGAAGGTAAAGTTACACCGGCGGGCGGGTCTATCTGGAAACACCGTGGAAAGGTTTTGTCGCGACTCGGCTCATCTAAAGCATTATAACTCTTGGTCCAGAAGTTCCAACAGTAAAATATTTGGAATTTCCTTCCACGTTGATTTTCATTTTTCCTCACCTATTCTACTTCTACATCAAAATCATGGTATCTAGAATGAATCCATAGCAAATACAGAAAAACAGCTGTGTTGATTTTGATTTTCCTCATATATTCTACTTCTGCATCAAAATCATGGCATCTAGAAAAGATCCACAGCAAATACAGAAAAATAGTTGTGTTGGTTTTGATTTAACCTCACCTTTTCTACTTCTGCATCAAAATCATGACATCTAGAATGGATCCACAGCAAATACAGAAAAAAAAACAGTTCTGATTTTGATTTTACCTCACGTATTCTACTTCTACATCAAAATCATGGCATCAAGAATGGACCCACAGCAAATAGAGAAGAACAGCTGTGTTGATGCTGATTTTACCTCAACTTCCACGTTTATGAAATTATAGCATTCGTGTGAAGATTTGGAATCAATGCAAAATGCAGCAGGTTTGGGGGTTATTTTATCGATGTGAGGAATATGCATGATAGCTGAATTAAACTTGACTACGTGGGTATTTCTCTCACACGTGAGAAATATTGATATGAAAACCCTGATGTATTGGTACCAATTCATCACGCGCTGTGATGAATTGGTACTAATTCTTCACAGCGCGAAATTTACGAAATGAGAAATTTACGGCTCAACATGGCTATCATGTTCAGTGGAAAATTGTCAGAGGGTCACTAATGGAACATTCCTTCAAAAGTGTTTGTTTTTGAGGAAGAAGTTTTTCAAACGTTCCCTTTGACAATACAGAGCTGTCTTGTATGTTACTATCTGGGGCCAGTTGTTCAAAACTAACGATGTCGTTAGTTAACGTATCGTTAAAACTAAGATCATTAAATATGGCAAATATGCTAATATTTTTGCTGAAAAAAAATGTGAGCAGCTTTTGCGGATGCAAAAGCTGCTCACATTTTGTCAGCAAAAATGCCGAAATTTTCGATATTGTACTTCCTAGAATAGTTAAAAATATGATAGCTAACGAGCTCGTTAAGCTTACGATGCTTTGAACAATTGGCCCCAGGACACCTTGTGGATAGTGAAGGTCAGGTCCTAGTGCACCAAACGGATATGAACCGGCTCAGTCTAACTTATAATAACAATAGCGATAATAATTGCTATTATTATCATTTACCAAATCTCTTTTGCATTTTAATAATTATTGACATTATTATTATTATGTTTTTAATCTATAAACAATATTGGCTGGCATTTATTTTCATCACCTTAATAATTATATTAATAGTAGTAGAAGTGGTGGTAGTAATAGTAGTAGTGGAAGTTTTGGCGTTTATCTCAAAAGTCATAAAGTGTGACTTAGCCCCGTTCTTGTATTCTTCTATTAAATTTGTAATGAGTGCAGTCATTGGAATCACCTCATCAGAATCATAATCAGAATTGTTACTGGTGACACGTCAAATGACACTCATACACCAGGACCTGTGATGGGAAGTTAGTCTTTTGCTCTCACCAAAGAGCTACACAATCCTCAGCACCTCCAGCTGTTGAAATAATCGAATCTGGAAGGGCATTCCAATCGCTAATGGTTCGGGGGAAGAATGATTCTTTATAAATGCCAGTTCTTACAGAAAGGGTCTGAAACACCAATGAATTATGATTACTATAATAGTGCCTAGCTTGGGGAACAAGGTCATATGTTGGGATGCTGGGAGCACCCTTTAGACCTTTGTATAAAAGTATGATCCTACTGTCATTTCTCCTTTTCTTGAAAGACTCCCGTCTTAATTTTTGCTAGTATTCCAGTCATACTCTCAGTTTCAAAGCTGTAATCGCTTGTTACAAATCTAGCAGCTCTATTCTGAACTTTTTCAATTTCTTCATTAAGGACCACTCTGCTGGGGTCCCAGATACAACTACCATATTCCAAGATTGGGCGAACAAGTCCTTTATATGCTGCCCCTTTTACATCACCTTACCAATTGTATTAGTCATAAAGTTATAAATGATATTAGTCATATGAAGGTTTCGCCCCAGGAAACCAAGCGTTCTATTCGCCTTAGTACACGTTGCTAATATGTGGATTCCATCTCACATCTTGTGTGAGTATCACCCCAAGGTATTTAGTGGAATCCACGTTCTCGAGAACAGTTCCCTCTAAGGTGTAAGAAGCCGCAATGTTATTTGTTCTCTTCCTAGTTATCTGAATAACATTGCATTTAACGGGCTGAAATCTCATGCCCCATTTTCGTGCCCTACATCCTTATTTATCTATATCACTCTGAAGTTTGAGCGAGTCCTCTGTATTTCTAATTTCCCGGTAGCAAACAAATTCCATGACCAAATAATTTAGATTTAAGCAGTTTATGTGGTGGGATGTCAAAAGCTTTCTCGAAGTCCAGAATAAATTTGTCTACCTGTCCCCCTTTGTCCAAATTTTTGTCCAGTCTTTAATAACTGTGCCCCACTGAGTTTCAAAACTATGCCTTTTCCTATATGCATGTTGTCTGTCTGACAGAAGTTAATGTTCATCCAAGTGGGCCAAGATGTTTGAGCAGACTATACTATACGTATAGTCAAGCAATTTACATAGAACAAAAGTCAGAAACACAGGGCGATAATTACGGGCAAGAGCCCTATTTTCTTTTTTTGAAGAGTGGGCAAATGTTCGCTAGAAGCCATTCTTTGGGGATTTCACCCGTACCAAGAGACTGTTGAAACAAAAACTGGACATAACTCTATTGCTAGGTCCTTCAGGACTCTAGGATGTAGCTCATCAGGTCCTAAAGCTTTAGTGGGGTTTAAGCCTTGAAGAAGCTTGATCACTTCTGCCGACGCCACAGCTATATTATCCATGAATGGGACCGATCTTCTAGTCAGTGGAACCTCCGTGAACTCAGTTTTATTAAACGCATCATTGAATTGACCAACTAGTTCCTCTGTCCTTTCAGAGTCTAATTCGGCAACCCCGTTCCTTCCTCTTATATTAAGGTGCGGGATACCTTGCCTGACTTTTTTCTGACTATTGATATATCTGCAGAAGTCTCTTGCGTTTGCCTTCACATCACCTACCAAGTGATTCATGCAAATCATGCTGATGTTTTTTATCTGTCTTGATCTCACGTCTCAAGTTTTCAAATTTTGTCCTGAGTCTACCACTTCCAGTCTTTTTTGCCTTTGCATGAATCTTATTTTTATTGCAAATTTTTCTTTTTATCTCTGTTGTAATCCAGGGAATCGAAGATACAGATCTACTAGGGTTTGAGGGAATATGATTTTCAGCCGAAGTATGGATGAAAGATGTTATCAAATCAAAGTTCTCCTGGACAGACCGAGCATCAGAATGACCATTAATGTTTTTTTTCTCCTTTGCACATCTGAGCGCATCCTTCCCCATAGTTTCATAGTCACCTTTCTGATATAAGTAAACCTTCCTCCGAGGTTTCTTTATTGATGGAATGTGTCGATTCCAATGAGTATACATAACATACATTTCAAAGATACATGTGAATAAGAAAATTATCTCGGAATTGTCCCAAATGTATAGATGACTCACCAGGTTAACACGTCCATGCAATGAACACCACTCTAAACCCCATGTTTTAGAGAGAAAGTGGAGTTCACGGGGCTGTTCATTATTTACCATGGTTGTGTTAAAAACAAGTTGTTGGTATTCGTTAGAACCCCGTCGATAAGGCGGTTCTTACGCGCATACACAAACTATGTTTTGATTATAAACATGAATAATATCACATTTTTATCAGCAAATAAACTGTTTAGAGATAAGCATTGTGTCAACAATTCCGTGTAATGAACACCCTTTAAACCCCACTTAATATAGACAAAACTGGAGTTTACAGGGGTACATTTATACAAGATTTTTTTCTTATTTCTACTCCAAGAAAGAGGTTTTGGTTACTCGTTAGAACCGCCTCAATGAGGCGGTTCTAACGAGCAACCATAACCTATGTTGAGAACAAATAAGAAAAAAATATAACAAATTTTCATCCGAAGAGTTACCAGTTTGGGGATATGAAGAAATGCACTTTGTCGCACGGATGTATTATCGTAATGGAAAGATCACACTTCATTACGAAAACACGCCTATACAAATATATTGAAAATTTTATCGCCGAAAAAAAAATGCAAATTTTAAGATGAATTATTGTGATATTTTTTTATTTCTGCTCAAAATATAGATTGTAGGTACTCGTTAGAACCACCTTATCAAGGCGGTTCTAACGAGTACTTACAATCTATATATTTTAGGGCAGAAATAAGAAAATAACGCTTACCCCTGTAAAACCCCGTTTTACTATATAAAAGTGGGGTTCAAGGGGGTCAAAACTATATAGGCGTGTTTTCATGATGAAGTCGTATGGATGTGTTTTTGTAAGGTGTAGCTTCCGACGCAAGACAGAAACATCCGCGGTAATCGAGTCATATGTTTTTGAATCATGTATGTTTCAATTTATCTTATTTGAAGGTGCTGAAACATGCCGCAAGTCGGGATGGAGCCGCTGGATTAATGACTACAAGTCAAGCCCATTTCCGTTTCCTGAAGAAAAGGAACAAGGAATTCCGTGGGGTGGTGGAGACATAGAGAATATGAACCAAACGGAAAGGGACAATTTCTGTAATCCTGGTCAAGGCACCATAACAAAAATAGAATGCGAATCAGTAGATGGAGTGAGTTATGACCAAACTAATCAGACAGGTCTCGAATGCACAATTAAGAAAGGATTCAAATGTTCCACTGGTCTTACGAAAGGCTTCTGTGAGGATTACAAGATACGTTTCTACTGCGAATGCAAAGGTGAGCTTAAATGAACTGAATCAGGGTTAAATTAAAACTATTTAAGATACAGACACTTAATACAATATATAGAGAGCAAGTCGATTGCGCGCCGTCGCATGTCCCCGCGATTTGAAAATCATGCAACAATATAAAGACCCAGAATCCTACGTTTTGACAAATGATGACCCCAAGACATGCCTAGGTGTGTGGGGGATGTTTGCACCACTATACTCTATTCTTTATTCCCTTTGATTTGATATGCAACATAACTATGTACAAAATAGATTTTGACCCCTCTGTCGGGGTCAGGTCCCACCCAAGCCGAATCCTTTTCTCCAGACCTCATCCATTACCTGTGACGATTCCAAAATTCTAGCTAAAATACCTAGGAGGTGTTGTGTGACAATCGTTAAAAAGGACCTCAAAATCCTACTTTTGTACATCTGGTGACCCCAAGACATGCCACGAAGGAGGAGGGGGAATTTTTACACCACTGTATTCTGCTATTCATTTCCTTTTTTAATATGCAACATGAATACTTTTGTACAAAGTGATTTTTTTACCCTGGAACCCAACCCCCTGTGATCGCTCAGTGGAGGGGCCACATCGATATTCCGAATATGTCTGTCCAGTTCTCATCCACAAGTGTTTTACCTTTGTGCGACTGTTTCAATATTCTAGTTCAAAATACCAGTTAGAAGTTGTGTGACAGTCGAAAAATAGGATTAAACTTCTTACTTTTTTACCTCTGTTTACTCTCAGACATTCCACTGAGGCTATTTTGTGCCGCTGTATTCTACACTCATTACCTTCACTTTTACATGCAAATTAATTATGCTTGTACAAAATGGGTGTTTGAGCCCTCGGGCAGGTCCGGTCAAAACGCCATGGCCATTACATCCATTTTCTGAATACGTCACTAAAGTCCTCATCAACAGAGCTGTTACATGCGACAGTCTCACGATTCCAACTTAAAGCCTACATGTAGGATGAGTTGAGTGACAAGTAAAAAAGCGGCCCAAAAGCCTACTTTTTGACCTCTGCCGACCCCAAGACATGCAATTTGCACACTTGTATTCTACTATTAATTACCTTTATTTTGATATCCAACATTACTATGTTTGTACAAAATGGATTTTGACAGCTCAGGCAGTTTCTGGCCCCATCAAAGTAATATGGCTATCAGAATTCTTGAATTTTGAATATGTTGCTGCAGAGCACATTCATAGGGTTAAATCATCTAGGAGCAATGATGTGACGTACGGACGGATTCCCTCTTTACGTCCGAAAAGTGTGGGGATAATACTGTTCATAGAATATTTGTCAAAGAATGGTTTATGCTAAGTTTCTTCATAATACGAAAACAAATTTCAGAATAAAAGGATGAGTAACATGGCTCGAACTGCAATACATTATCAATCACAGCATGTTATTGCACATATTACTTGTACAGTCGAACTTCAATGGCTCGAACACCTTAGGGACCTGAAAAATCTGTTCGAGACAGTGGTAGTTCGAGCCACTGAGGTTACTGCTAGGACGCATAACAAGATACTTTTGGACATCTTTTTCGGTGTTCTTTAATGAAAATGTATGCTGTGTATACTCATTAGAATCGCCTCATTGAGGCGATTCTAATGAGTACACACAGCGTACATTTGTTATATAAAAGACGAAAATCTCCTAAATTATTCCGCCTATTTCTTGTATAGAGGATTTCCCTTGGGGCTTGGGACCGTGTTCGACTCAGCCATGGTAAACGAGCCATCGTTGTTCGACCCATCGAAGTTCTACTGTATGTTGATTGATTGTTTTGAGTTCACGACACGTCAACGCTTGTCGGTCATTTTGTGTCGTCTCCCAGAGAAAGGGAGAGAAAAAAGAGAAGAGATAGTATAGGAGATGAAAGCGAAGGGAGAGGGATGAAAGAGAAAAATGAATGGAAGTGCGGAAACAGAAGAAATAACAACACTCCCCCTCTACTATTATCTGCCCCACTGTAAGCCACGCAAGCCTCTATTAGTTGGTTTTGTTTGTTTTATTTGAGGTTTAACGTCCGCGTCAACACTGTAAAGGTCATTTTGGAGACGTTGCTTTCATTTTGTGTGACTTTTACCCGACATTGAGATGAAATGACATCTCAAGCCCTGTCGCCCAATGAAACCAATAGGGTTTGTTAGCATGGACGGATCGCCTCGCACCGCGGTTCCTGGAAAGGCTTAGATCCTCCATGCGGTTTACCAGTACTAGTGTCCGGGCCGGATTCAGCTCTGCGTGGAAGCATCATGCAGCCCATATATTTCTTCAAGCCCCTATGGGCGGGGGGGGGGGCTATTAGTTGGGCGCCCCAGTGATGCAAGATAGACGTCACCTTTGCCTCACCACTTGTATGATACTGAAACATTGTTTATCAAATATGATACAATAAGCAAAACTATCGTTAAGACAACCAGCAGTGTCCTAGGCAACCCCGCGCATAATCACAGTCACTCAGAAACTTAACTGCTCAGAGATACGTAAAAGAGACTTTGACTGAGAGTCAAGCAAACAATCATTAAGCTAGCCCTAGAAGACGAAAACACACTTATATAATGTTTAACCCATTGAATCCTACTTTTATATAGTAAAACTATTGGTTTACAGGGGAAAATCTTATTTTTTCTTATTTCCGCTCTAAAACATATATTGTGCGTACACGTTAGAAGCGGTTCTAACGTGTACGCACAATCTATATTTTGAGCAAAAATAAGAAAAATATGACAATTTTCGACCTAAAATTTGCATTTTTTTTTTCGAAGATAAAATTGACACTGTGTTTGTATAGGCGTTTTTTTTCATAATGCACGCTAAAATTAATCCTTTTTGTACCAAATGGAATCTTCTTCCTTATATATGGCAGGAAGTCCATTTCGAAATTTAGGGGTGACAGTATGTGTTTTCTTCAAAATTTATTTGGAAAATGGCTTAACATTTTGTTTTCCAAACAGTGTAGGCCCTGATCAGACGCCGCGTTCTGTGGCGTCTGATCAGGGCCTGCACTGTTTGCCAGGGTACCCGTTTTGGGGTTTCCAAAAAAAAAATTGGTTAACTTACACCTCCAATACAAGACATCAGAGGGAAAGAAACACGAGCATAATTGTGTATTAACTGTGTACACGAATTGTGTAACCTCACTATAAAGAAAATGTCACAAGTGGAAAGCCAAAAGGACAGTTACTTTCCCACATAATGGTCAAACGGCTATAAAAAATAAAGATATGTTAACAACGTTCTGAACTAGCCACCATGTTGGTTCAACGGTCGCATTTGGAGAGCTTCTATGGAGTTTGGGGGCGTTTTTGCTACACTTTGCCGTTTGAATCGTAATTTATGCACGAATAACGATCATCCATGATCATTGAATTGCAATAACATTTACCGGGTCCCGAGGAAGCTGGTTGAACATGAGGCCACCAGCGCCTCGTTTTCACACAGCTTCCTCGGGATCTATGAATGTTAATGCATGAAAAATCTATGCCTGATCCCCATTGGAGAGGGAGAATGCCAAGGACAATTTTTCATTTGTTGGCTACCATTTTATTTTTCAGAATGTTCAGTTTTATCACCACCTATGAATGGTAATCTTTCCAGTACTACAGTAGTACTAGGAACTGTTGTCAATGTTTCATGTAGTGAAGGCTTTACACTATTTGGTGAGGATACGCTGGAGTGCCTGACAAATGGATCTTGGAGTTCACCGGTCGGTGATTGTAAAAAAGGTAACGAGATCGCCTACAATCATTAGGAAAACACGCCTATACAGATACATTGTAAACTTTTCCGCCGAAAAAAAAAAACAATAAAAAACGGAAATTTTAAAATGAAAAAATGTGATATTTTTCTTATTTCTGCTCAAAAAATAGATTGTAGATACTCGTTAGAACCGCCTCGACGAGGCGGTTCTAACTAGTATCCACAATATATATTTTAGAGCAGAAATAAGAAAAATAAGGTTAACCCCTGTAAACCCAAGATTGGGTTCAAGGGGGGTCAAAATTATATAGGCGTGTTTTCGTGATGTATAATAACCAAAATGCGGCAAATATAACAGTCGATCTCACAGCTTGGGGTGGGTCCATGTTTCATTATCGAGTAACTGGTTTGTTCTGTAGTATTTTTACAGAAATCGTGGTCAAACGCAGTAACTGTATACAGCCGAATTTCAGTGGCTAGAACACCATGGGGTGTTCAAGTCACTGAGGGCAATCATAGCGCCTGGCCAGGAAAAAATGGCCAAATATGTTGCATGTATAGAAATGCCCTTTGAACTGACTGTCGATCGATAAAAACGTGCAGGGTTAAAGGACCATAGGCAGCGACTATATCAGCCGCACTGATTTGAATTCTTGGTTTCAATGAAATTAACTCATTGAAAATATTGTATGAAAGGGTTATCCTTTGGAAGCAAGGAATACACCCCTGAACTGAAAATATGAAGTGTATGAGTTTTTTCTGGACCAGATTAGCTTGTTTCGGCCAACTAGGCCTCATCAACTCTCAGATATTTTCAAAAATCCACAATAGGACCAATGATCCCAAAGGATAATAAATTATAAACTAAAATTATAATGAAGGACGGGGATACATTTTACGGCCGTCACACATTCCCTTAACACCAGCTATAGTGGCGTTAAATATGTTCTGTGAAAGGGTTATCCTTTCGAAGCAATGAATACATCACAGAACTGAAAATTTAGAGTGTACGAGTTTTTCTGGGACAGACTAGAATTGGCCATTTTCAAAATTCCAGCATGTAATCAATGATCCCAAATGACAAAAAAAAATAAGCTACACTATGATGATTACACTATGTCATTTAGAGTTCTGCTCAAGCCGGTGCTAGGGGCGTGGCCGGTGTTACACATTTTAGTACTGGTCATGAACAGACTCAATAAAACCGAGTCTGCTATTTTTGTTTTTTTGGTGATCTAACTATTCAAAACTGTTTAGTGGACCAATACGGTGGTGTGTTGAAAACTATTTTTGGGGAGGTTTTGCGCCGGTTTTGCGGTCACAAATTTCGTTCTACGACGTGTCTATCACCCCAGTACTTTAAAACTTATTGTTTGGTTTTCAAATGGTCTTGCTCTCTATGCAGCAGCTTAAAATCAAATGCTAACCTAGGCGACGGTACCTAATGGGGCCTGGTTTCCGATTATATATTGCAGAGTATATATTGTCATAAATTTCCTACGTTATTCAATAAGGTGTCAAATTGTATTTGCAAGTTTACGTTGTAGTTGTGTTTGCAGATTGCTCGAATTTGATACCACCAAACAATGGGTCATTGTCGACAAGTGATATAACCTCGGGAACGTTTGTTAAAATATCATGTGATGTTGATTTTACCCTCTTTGGAGCTGAGCAAATCGAATGCCAGGGTGGCGGGACATGGAGTTCTACAGTGGGACGTTGCATGCAAGGTAATTATTAGAATTAAAATGTACACGTGTTCATTAATCTTAGGTAAAAGTTGCTTGGACAAAATAAAATTCAAGGCCTGCAGTTGGGGAAGACCTGTTTTCCGTTAGCAGATTGTGTAGAGGGGGTAACATTTTTATTTCGTCTGTTTCTCCACTCATATTCCCTTTGTCTCCCATGGATCTCTTTTTTTTCTCTTCTCTTCTGTCACATCTGTCTTTTTCTCCCTCTCTCTAGGAG
The DNA here is from genome assembly GCA_963580285.1 of Lucinisca nassula. Lineage (NCBI taxonomy): Eukaryota > Metazoa > Mollusca > Bivalvia > Lucinida > Lucinidae > Lucinisca > Lucinisca nassula. The sequence goes on from OY757024.1 coordinate 38,275,350, forward strand.
ATAACACAAATTGACTCTCAAGGGTTGACGGGTCGTTAAACCAAACACTAGCAATGGACTTCTCGTCTTCTTCGATATCTTACTGTTTGAATTAGGGAACATCAGTGTGTGCTCAAGACATATATAGTTTAAACCAAGGTGAAGATTTAAGTTTTGTAGAATCGATTTACCCCTTTAAAAAGTTATTTTCTTCAAGGTTAGCGAAGGCTAAATTTTATATTCTTATGTTTTTTACAGATTGTCCTGCCCTGTCATCGCCAGCCAATGGATCTATATCTAATACCAATGTGATATCCGGATCGACTGTGGTTATTACCTGTGATGATGGGTTTACTTTGTTTGGTAAACCTGTCATAGAATGTCAACCTACCGGCCAATGGAATGCTGAGGTTGCGGTTTGTAAAGAAGGTATTATGCATATTAAAGACGTTGTTCTAAGATGCTCAGGCTTTCATACTAAGAAAGAGTAGTGGTGGCAATGATCTGGAATCGATACAATTGACCCACAGCTCCCATCAGAGACACCAAAGGGAAAGAAACACAAACATGAAACAACATACCCTAATGGAAACACCAATAGCGGAAAGCCAAAAGGATAGTTACTTTCCCACAAAATGGCCAATAGGCTATCCAAAATAAAATAATATAAGCGACACAAACACCGGAAGACAAACCATAACAAAAAAAAAATCACGACAGAAGAACCGTCTTGGAACGAAGAAAACATTTGTTTCAAACACACGCTTTTGGAATTTTGGACTGGACAAGAATGCAAATATATTTTGCCCACGCCTCTCCCAGTACATCAATATTGCTAGTTTAGTTGTTGTTATTTCCAATTTTAGTTCATTTTAGACCGAGGCATTCAAAATGAGTATTTGTGATGCACTTCATTCGGAACTAGGTAATGTGTAGTATGTTGTTGCACCGCGTGTTGCATACAGTGACTCGAACACTTTTTGGACTGTAAAAATGTTCGAGAAAATGGTGATTCGAGCCACTGAGCGTCCTGTCAGGAAGCATAATGCTCCAGTAAAGTGTAGGTATAATGTGTGTACTCATTAGAATCGCCTCTAGAAGGCGATTCTAATGAGTACACACATAATACATTTTGATATTGAAACATCATCTTAAATTAAATCTATTTCTTTTCAGTATCTACAGAAGGAATCCTCTAGGGAAAATGAGTCCGAATCAGCTATGGCTAACTAGTGATAGTTGTTCGAGCCATTTAAGTTTTAATGGTCTACACAAAAATACCTTTTCAAGAAAAAATCAAATGAATATCCGTAAATTAACATAAATACATGGATATCTTGAGCCATGGGCATCTGAACGAATTCGTATTAGCAATGGTAAACGCAACAGCCAAGTTTAAATTATCATAGTTTCTTCGCATCTATATTTTGAGTAAATGTACCATTCGCTTTTACATAATGGTGTCCATGCATTCTTAGTTAACTTGCCCCAAGTAATATACGTATGTAATTTTCCAGTTGGGTCACCATCAATGAATAAAGAACTTGTTTACTAATTCTTACTATCTTATTTACTTACTTACTTACTTACTAACTTACTTACCTTCTTACTGTATTTTAAATAGTCTGCTTTTCCGGCATTTGGATTCTGTATTTCCAAAAGTTGATTTTTCTTATAAAGAATTTTCTTTACCGGACATAAAACGTCTCTCTAAACATTGAAATAACAGCACAATAGAAGTGAAGTCAATGATCAGGAATCGATGCAAATAACCCACAGCAAAGGGAAAGAAGCACAAACATGAAACAACTAGACCCTAATGGAAACATCAACAGTGGAAAGCCAAAAGGGCAGTTACTTTGCCACTAATGACTAATTGGCTATCCAAAACAAAATAACACAAGCGATACACACACTAAAAATAAACCATTACAAAAATAAACCGCGACAGAAGAACGGCATTGGAACGGTCAGAGAAACGAATTCCAAGACTATATCGAAAGTTCTATATTTCTGGTCGTTTAGGACTATGAAATTCTACACACATTTGTGAAAACTCAGGATATCGCTTAAACTTGGACTTGGCTGTGTGAATAACGCCGCATCTTCCCATTTTCGATCCTTTAGTCCAAACATAGGTTGCGGGTGCTCGCACATATTGTATGTATGGTTTTAATATCACATTTGTGCGAGCAATGCTACCTTAATATTTCTCGCGTATTGTTTTGAAGATGAATCAATATAACGTTTCAGATTGCCCGGTTTGGTCATCTCCACCCAATGGCCATCTTTCTACGTATGCTGTTACATCAGGCACAGAAGTGAATGTGTCATGTAATAGTGGTTATACGCTATTTGGAAACGAAACTCTTCTCTGCAAGACTGGTGGAAACTGGGATGGATCAGTCGGGAGTTGTATGAAAGGTAAATCACCAGGTTACCATACTTCCAAAACGTAATGTTATATTTCATGTTTGTAAAATGGCTATATCATAGCCTTCATCAAAAGTTATTTTTTACTTAACTATGGGCTTCTAAATCGTCCAAATGAGACAAGCGCACCTTGGTATAGATAAGATAAGATTTGAAAATGGGTTCTTGTGCTGTTCATTTCAATTGACCAGTTGTTACACATATGGTTTCTTACACACCAGATAAGTTAGCTTGGGATAGAAAATCTGTTCTAACCCTGGTGTTCGTACCCAGGGATAGGGTAAAATCGAATATTCTCGCGTGTTTGTTAAATGCACTGGTTGAATACGACCTCATATGCGCCGTCGTAAAAGTTGACGTTACAGCACATTACTTGACGTCACGTAATATCACTGAAGTGTCATCACATAATGGCTGCGTCGGCAACCGAAATAATGGAAGTATTAAACGAAATGGACTATATGTAAGAAAAAGAATCCTACATGGGTGCGAGGGGTGGATAGAAAAATCCGTCCCTCGGGATCACTGTACAGCATCACTCGGCAAGCTTCGTGATGCCGGACAGTGACCATCGGGACGATTTTTTTTCATCCACCCCTCGCACCCATGTAAGATTCTTATATTCTCGTGAAGTCCTGGATCCAGCATCGTTAGCTTGACGAGCTCGTTTGTCATTAAACTAGTATTTTGCTGAAATAATGTGAGCAGATTTTGCATTTGCAAAAGCTGCTCACATCGTTTTCTGCAAAAATATAAGTACAGTTACCATATCTAATAATCAAAGTTTTAACGATACGTTAACTAACGTCATCGTTAATTTTGAACAACTGGCTCCTGATTAATTCTCTGTCGTTATTTTATATATCCGTTATAGCATTGAAATCAGCATTGAGAAGAGACAGTTTCAATTGTGTATGCTCTGTATACGTAATTATTGTGTTTGCTCATCACGAGATATGGTGCATTCTTTCATATCCCCAGCAGGGTTTCTTTTTGAGAAAAAATTGCAATATGTTTCTTATTTATACTCCAAACATAGGTCATGAATGCTAGAAAGAACCGCCCCATTAAGGCGGTTCAAACGAGTACCTATAAACTATGACTTGCAGTAGAAATTTGAAAGGTAATGAATACAAACTCCAGTTTTTCTCTCTATAAATTGCTGTTTACATGGGTGACTGTTCATTTCAAGGACTCGTTAGCGTGATGTCTTTCTCTTGGAGATATTTGTAGTGTTTGTTCCATGGTTGTATTTTACAATATTTTGTTTTGTTTAAATTGAGATTTAACGTCCCAGTCATCGCTACGTAAGTAATTTATGAGACGTTGCTTCCAGTTTTGTGGGACTTTTACCCGACATTGATTTGAAATGACATCTCAAGTCCTGCCTGTAAAATCATTAACTTTGATTTGTGTATGTTTTAATGGCTGCTATTTCAGACTGCAAGACAGTATCTCCACCAAAAAACGGTTCTTTGTCTACAAATGTTGTTATATTCGATACGAACGTCACTGTTTTATGTGACAAAGGATTTACATTGTTTGGAGAAGCATCAATACAATGTCAGAATGATGGTCACTGGAGTGCATTGGTTGGCGATTGCTGGAAGGGTAAACTGTTTCTATGATATATTTTTACTCGATTAAAGGAAATTGCAAATAGGGTTAGACTGGCCCATGTCGCATTTGTTTTTATGGTTCTTAGCCATAACATTTATGTTATGACATATATAAATTCCATTTGCTTTAAACGCAGTATAGCTACTTTTAAAGTGGCTCATGTCAGACATACTGAAGCAGCATTGCGTATCGCTTATATTTTTGTTTTGGATAGCCAATTGGCCATTTTGTGGGAAAGTGACTGTCCTTTTGGCTTTCCGCTATTGCCATTAGGTTCTAGTTTTTTCATGTTTGTGTTTCTTTCCCGTTGGTGTCTCTGATGGGAGCTGTGGGTAAAATTGTATTGATTCCTGGTCATTGCCTTCACTTCTATTTTGTTATGACTAAATATATCCGAAACGAAAGGAGTGCTAAGTAATATATTTTAAAATAAAGGAAACAGTTAATAGAATATCATAAACTAATTATAAGAAATGCTTAAACAGTTCGTTTACACTCTACCAAATTTCACTATTCCAGATTATTTGAAGCATATTTTCCGTAAATATGTTATAGCCCAGATATAAATAACGAAACGTTGCGCTCTGATCCTGTGTTTGAATTATTGGTAATACGTGGTATCTATTTCCTTTTTATCATATAACGTCGCGTCTGAGAGTGTAGTAACGTCATTTAATAAATTCGATACTCCACTAGTGGATTAAATATGCAAATTAGTTAGATACGCCCCGTTACGTTACATGTACGACGTCTTTAACGACGTCGCGTTTACAAATGGCGGAATATTGACATTTTTGTTAAACAATCTGAAAACAATGAGTTTTGAAATCTGAACAAAATGATTTAATTGAATGGGCGTTTCAAAGAGAAGATTCTCTCAATCTTGCATGTAATGTCAGAAATGCATTTTTCACTTCTAAGGAGCATAAGACTTATACACTTTGGTCATGTCAGAAAGTGTGTGATGCCCTCACCTTTCTACTTGACACTATTTATATTAGATTCGGTACAAAGTTATTAGACTAATTGTGGGTATTCCGATGGGTACGAATTGCGCACCTCTTGTGGCTGATCTGTTCTTGTATTGTTATGAAAGAGACTTCATATTGTCGCTTTCCATTGATAACCAATCTGAAATTATTGAAGCTTTTTGCTCCACTTCTAGATATTTAGATGATTTATTAAATACTTATAATACCTATTTCGATGGTTTGATCAGTCAGATTTACCCCCCCCCCCAGGACTTCAGTTAAATAAAGCAAATTCTTCTGATACCGAGGCCCCGTTTTTGGATTTACATCTATCTATTGTAGATGGATTTGTTTCGTGCAAAATTTGTGATAAACGCGATGACTTTGATTTTGAAATTGTAAAGTTTCCTTTTTTGGATGGTGATGTTCCTCGTGCGCCATCCTATGGCGTTTATATTTCGCAATTAATTCGATTTGCTAGAGTGTGTGGTCATGTAACTGACTTCAACACTCGTAATAAATTATTAACGGCTAAACTCCTTAATCAGGGTTATCGGTACCATAAACTACTCAAAGCCTTTTCAAAATTTTATAGACGCCATTCTGATTTAATTTCAAAATTCAATATTGGACTTAAATCTCTTCTGCAACAAGGTCTATCGGAACCCGAATTTTATGGTGACTTAGTATATAAATTCAGATAAATTTATAACCGCAATGACTTCAGCACCCAATTTCGTAAAATTATTCTTCGATATAAAAAGATTGGGCACAACATGGATGTTATACGACAGACTGCATGCATGGTAGTTAACCCAATCACGGTTGGCAACTTTGCTTCCCTCTTTAATTGCACGCCGGTGGGTCAGGCCTCATATTCTATGACGGCTCCAACGTAAAGGCTTATTGAGAATTAGAGAGATCTAATTCTTGGTAATGTTGGTTGGTGCCTGATGCTCTGTCTCTGGTCGGGCCCATCGGAGTCTAACTGTTGGTTTTCTTTTGCTCCAGCATTTCAGTGGTTTCTTGGTGTCGAGTCCTCACCATTGTTTCACCTCTGTGGTTCTTTGATTTTTTGTGTTCAAGTAGATGTTGCACTGATGAGTTAGGAGGCCTTCTTGCGGACTGAACAAATTATTTGTCTAAATCGCGACGGAAGTAAGGGCGAGGATTGTGGCCACGTAAAATCGATTTAAGCCCCCCAGTGGAAATCTTTCCACTGACCGTTCCAAGGCGGTTCTTCTGTGGCGATTTATTTATGTGGTTGTTTGTTACTTACTGTGTGTATCACTTGTGTCTTATTATTTTGGATGGCCATATGACCATTTTGTGGGAAAGTAACTGTCCTTATGGCCTGCCTTTGTTTAGGTTTCCATTATGGTCTGGTCGCTTAATGTTTGTGTTTCTTTCCCTTTGGTGTCTTTGATGGGTGGAGTAAGTTAATTGTATCGATTCCTGATCTTTGTTTTACTTCTACTTTAAATGTCATATGATAAATAGAATCTTTCATTCGTGCGTTATTGAATTTATAAACTCGTTGAAAAAAGGGATAAAATGCTCGGCAAAGCCTCGCATTTTATCCCTTTTCCGTTCAATAAATTCAATAATACATGAACTATCATGTAAGATACTCTATTTAACCTTCACAACTGTCTGGGTTAATTTAGCAGACAACAAATTGATGATATGTTTTCAAATTGTTGCATGAAATGTCAAAATATGTTTTCTTGCAAAAAAAAAATACGAGACATATTTTAAAATGTCGGCTGTTGAAATTTTTATCCACCGTTCTAAGTGTAAATCCTATGGAGAATAACTTCTATTTTAGATTGCGAATATTTTCCCCCTCCTTCTAATGGGTCTTGGTGTATAACTAATGGTTCTCTTTGTATAAGTAATCACTCTGTGTTCACTACTGCTATGGTATCTGGAACGACTGTGAACGTATCTTGTGATCCTGGCTTTACACTGTTCGGCGAGAACATATTACAATGTCAAACTGACGGACAATGGAAGTTTCCGCTTGGAAATTGCAAGAAAGGTACGTTTTTGTCTTATATCTGACATCGGTTAACGATCTTGCTTATCAAAACTGCCGAAAAACACTGTGATCAAATAGTACTTGAAAACATTATCCTTATGTTTATGGGTTTTGTGTTGTACACCAATATACAATATTTTCTTTATAGCATTGGTTTTGTTGACTGTAATCGAACTTTTCATTACATAGAAAAACATATCTGTCATACTGACGATAATAAACATGATATGTGCATAAGCTAAAATACACATAGCGGAATTATATCAAAAGAAAACGGCATTTAGTTTTATAACGAACGGGTTTATAAAAAGAGCAGGTTCTCAAATACATTTATGCTATTATATCCTAATAATGGCATAATTTAGGATTTCTGTAGTCGCTGCTGTTTCGGAATTGCATACAATTTCATTTAACATCCACATTTTCTATGCGTCTGATATTACGTCACAAAACATACGCTTTCTGTTTTGATCCGTCGAGCAAAAAAGACTACAAGAAACCTGTGACACCAATTAAAGCGATTGATTCGACATTCGCCGTCAAAACGTTCCCCCTATACGTCTTATGGCTAGAAATACCGCGTTCCTGGAGACGCCGCCGTAGAGTCAAGGCACTTAAGCATACGTTATGGGTTCCCACTTTCTCCTGGGCAGTTTCCACAGACGTCCTGAATCGGTCGCGTAAATAACACAAAAAAATGTACCGGTCCCTCTGACGTGTCGTAACACGTACACGTCCAGGGCGTTGTCTGTCGTCCACAGACCCCATAGCGTTGTGCCTTTCAACCAATTGAGCAATCGTAGTGTGCGAACAACCCATACGCTCTGCAACTTGGTGGTATGAAAGACCACCTTCAACCATATACGATGACGATCGACGTTACTTAGACGTCCCATTGGCTTGAATTATTTGTCTAAATCGCGACGGAAGTAAGGGCGAGGATTTTGGCCACATAAAATCGATTTAAGCCCCCCAGTGGAAATCTTTCCACTGACCGTTCCAGGGCGGTTCTTCTGTGACGATTTATTTATGTTGTTGTTTGTTACTTACTGTTTGTATCAATTGTGTCTTTTTATTATTTTGGATGGCCATATGGCCATTTTGTGGGAAAGTAACTGTCCTTATGGCCGTCCTTTGTTTAGGTTTCCATTATGGTCTGGTCGCTTAATATTTGTGTTTCTTTCACTTTGGTGTCTTTGATGGATTGAGTAAGTTAATTGTATCGATTCCTGATCTTTGTTTTACTTCTACTTTGTCCTTATGAATGTTTGTTGGCTTTTTAACGTAAAGAATCAGGACCTTATACTGACAGTAAAGACAGTGCCAAAATATCTTGATTACGAAAATTTTGCAATTTTTGCATTTTGCACTTGCACATGCTTATTATGAAAATCACGCATTATTTGTGGCTTCGGCGAAAACTTTACAATATCGTATTTTTCAGTTGAACAAGTCAGTCATTTTAACCTAAAGAAATCTAAATTCTAAAAATGGTGCGTTTTAATTGAATCTGAGTATACTTATTTGTCTAACAAATTGCGAGGATTTAGGCAACGTTAAATCGGTTTAAGCCAGAAGTATTTTTGAAACTGACAGTTCTAGGGTGGTGCTTATGTTGTGGTTTATCGCTGTAATTGTCTTTTCATGTATGTACTGGTGATATCTTATTTTGTTGTTCGGAACAAATGTCCTTTTCGCTTTCTACTTGTTTTAATTATAATGTAGTAAAAATGCAGTTGTTTTGTGTACATCATTTGTATAAACCACGACGGATTGTTAGGTTGAAGATTGTGGCCAAGAAAATCGATTTAAGACCCCACCACCCCGTCTTAATATTCTTGCTGAACGTCCCAAGGTGGTTATTCTGTTGTAGTTTATTATTGTTATAGTTCTTCGTTGCATGATTGTATTGCTAATATCTTTGATTTTGGATAGCTGTTTGGCCATTTTGTGGGAAAGTAACTGTCCTTTTGGTTTTCCGCTTGTGTCGTTTTATTATTATTATTATGTAGGTGTTTCTTTCTCTTGGTGTCTTGGATGGGCTGTGTGAGGTAATTGTATCGATTCCTGATCATTGTCATCTTTTATTTTTGGTTTTATCAAATAATCGCGACGGAAGTAAGGGCGAGGATTGTGGCCACGTAAAATCGATTTAAGCCCCCCAGTGGAAATCTTCCACTGACCGTTCCAAGGCGGCTCTTCTGTGGCGATTTATTTATGTTGTTGTTTGTTACTTACTGTGTGCATCACTTGTGTCTTTTGGTTTTGGTTGGCCATATGGCCATTTTGTGGGAAAGTAACTGTCCTTATGGCCGCCCTTTGTTTAGGTTTCCATTATGGTCTGGTCGCTTAATGTTTGTATTTCTTTCCCTTTGGTGTCTTTTATGGGTGGAGTAAGTTAATTGTATCAATTCCTGATCTTTGTTTTACTTCTACTTGGTATCCTGGCTGAGCTGGGTCTTTGCTTATCGCACATGTTTAATTTGCGAAAACTAGTTGGTCTGGCCTAGAACACACTCTTTTATTTTCCATTACGAAATCATGCCTATTCAATCGACAATTTTACTACCTGTAGATGGGGGTTTGTGATCCGAAGGATGACTGTGCTGAGCGGACCCGATGCTATGCCTCGGTTCCGATCAGTGTAGCCTCGGTTCCGCTCAGCAGGGTGATCCCGAGGGTTGTTAACGGTCATCTGCCATATAACCCAATATTGGATTTTTTTTTTTGCACAAAACCACCAAAATTTCATTTTGCTTTATTTAACGCTTAATTTTTCGCGCATTATGTAGTTTGCCTGGGTAAGAACATCAGCGTCAGAACAGAATTTCTATCCCATGGATGTTTATGATCTGGTGTTCAAGAAAATATATACCCTAGTAAACTCAACTGTTCTCTATATAAAATTGGTTTAGATGGATCTTCGTCTCCCTGACTTATTACCGTGATGTACCGGTGGGTCAGGCCTCAGATTCTATGACGGCTCCAACGTAAAGGCTTATTGAAAATTAAAGAGATAATGTCGGTTGGTGCCTGATGCTCTGTCTCTGGTCGGGCTCATCGGAGTCTAACTGTTGGTTTTCTTTTGCTCCAGCATTTCAGTGGTTTCTTGCTGTCGAGTCCTCGCCGTTGTCTCACCTCTGTGGTTCTTTGATTTTTGTGTTCACGGAGATGTTGCACTGATGAGTTAGGAGGCCTTCATGCGGACTGAACAAATTATTTGTCTAAATCGCGACGGAAGTAAGGGCGAGGATTGTGGCCACGTTAAATCGATTTAAGCCCCCCAGTGGTAATCTTCCACTGACCGTTCCAAGGCGGCTCTTCCGTGGCGATTTATTTATGTTGTTGTTTGTTACTTACTGTGTGTATCACCTGTGTCTTTTAATTTTGGATGGCCATATGGCCATTTTGTGGGAAAGTAACTGTCCATATGGCCTTCCTTTGTTTAGGTTTCCATTATGGTCTGGTCGCTTAATGTTTGTATTTCTTTCCCTTTGGTGTCTTTTATGGATGGAGTAAGTTAATTGTATCAATTCCTGATCCTTGTTTTACTTCTACTTTAGTTTGTGCTCTAGGTCTTGTTTCCTATTGGTCAACTTTTATTGTACATTGTAGATGTTTGCATATTCTACATTAATTTGCAGATTGCGAAACATTATTACCACCAACAAATGGTTCTTTGTCGACCGAAAGTGCAGTATATGAATCAGTGGTTAGCGTGAACTGTGATGAAGGTTTTACCTTGTTTGGTGCTGAAATTCTTCAATGTCAAGATGGTGGTATCTGGAATTCATCGGTTGGGAGATGTAGAAAAGGTAAATTCGTTTTGTAACACTCTGCATTTCACAAAAAGTTTCCAACGGCAAGGTTATAGCATGTACTTGTACTAAGTTACATAAAATTCGAAGCTGGAACTGCTAGATATACCTTCAGTCCGTAATTTCAGGTTTGGAAAATAATAACAGCTTTAGAAAGTATACTTAAACGTTTCTAAAGGTATTTAACCCAGAACTTTGCATTTCAGGTTGTGTTGAACTTTAAAAATCTATAATGGATTGTTTTTTTTATTGAAAATAGAAACCCTGTTTTGCAGTTGCCTTGCCAGACACCTGCATGGTATGATCGTTTCTTTCCTGCTCCCACAAAATTAAAATTGCGCTTCCCGGCATCTCACTTACTAGGCATGTGATCGTATCCTCTTTACTGGTTCTGATTATCAATATTTACTTTCTCAGTCTTTTTACAGAGTAAAATCCTAAAATGAGCTGTTGCGAAGTAGTGCTGTTCATACTTAAATGAATGCAGTGACTCATGCGACGTCAGTGACATCAAAATAATGGCAAATTTATGAGGCCAATGGCGCTATTCTGCTGTCAATAGGAAAATGTCTGCTAATATTTTCTTGTTTCGATTTCAGCAAAAAAAGATAGCTCTTCGTCAAATGACGTATAGAAAAGACGTACATAAAATCAGTAAACGTACTTTATCTAACATATATTGACGTGTGAACAACATCGGTCACGAGCGAAGTTAAAATGCTCGTGGCCCGATGCTGTTCATATTTTGGTAAATGTTAAATAAATTACATACATTTGTGAACAAATCGCCAAACGCTCAGATACATTTTTGTCTACTTTTAGCTTGCGTAAAGTGCATTTGTTGTTTGCATTTATATAATCAGATCCAGCTAGACCCAACATCACTGCCGAGGTTTTGTTCAGCTCAGGACATAATGAACTTTATTTCTTCTGTGATGTCACCCCAGAACCAGATACAGATTATAACTACACAATTTCTTGGTACCATATACCGCAGTCGGCGGACAGGAGGGAAATTGCAGTCATCGAAGAAATGAAACATAACATGGACTTTCGGCATAAGACAGCCTTGACTGAATCACGGCTGAATGACAGCGGAGTCGACAGATTTCCTTATAGAGTATGTTTTCATATATAAATGGGCTAAAGTATTTTTTTGGTTTGAATGGAATGTCATATTTCTGATTGCAAATCGCTCCTTCATATACATTATAGTCATACTAATCAGAATCAGAATTGTTACTGTTGACACGTCAAACGACATCCATGCACCATGACCTGTGATGTGGGAAGTTTGCTGCTGTGCATAATTTAATGTAATAATACATTGTGTTATTTTTTCGTGCATGAATGTATGTTTCCTTACCATTTTTTTCTCATTTTATTTAAGAAATAATCTCCACGTACCGTGTGTTATCGTGATTAACACACGGTGTTGGAGGGCAGATTGCGAAATATTAATTCACGACGGCGAACACACCGGGTGCGTGGAAATTATTTCGATTCTAACATGATGCTAAACTGAAATACAGTAGTAACAAAGCGTTATCTTGGGGACTATTTTGCAGCGGATGTCGACAGAAGGAATTGTTTACATGCAACGTCACGATGACGCCAAATTGCACGCACCACGTTGACGACGTGAATTATCGCATATTTGCAAACGCTGACGTTTCCACTGGGTTCAATGGGAAAAACGTTAATGTCATGTTAGAATTCTTATTATTATCTTTAACTCTCTATGTCTAGACAATTTATGTTAACTTTCATAAACACTTGTTTACACAACCATATGATGTATATGGTATAAAAACGTTTATACTTGACATGACTAGAGCTTCTTACTTAAAATAGAAGTACGGGCAATGACCAGGAATCGACACAATTAACCCACAGCTCCCATCATAGACACGAAAGGGACAGAAGTACAAACATTGAATATCAGGACAATACAAAAAGATACACACACTCAAAGATAAGCCATAACCAAAAATAAGCCGCGACAGAAGAACCGCCTTGGAACGGTATTTTTTTCTGTGATGTCATCCCAGAACCATATACAGATTATCACTACAAAATTACTTGGTACCATATTCCACAGTCAGCGGTCAGATTTAATTTAAACATTAAACTGGAATGCACGCCTTAAAGTCAAGGGACCGAACATTGTCTGCTCATTAAACGTATATTATCGTCGAGCAGTTGCGGTACATTATTCAACAGTAGTTCCTGTTTTAGAAAAATGTGTCTTTCAATGAAAATAGTATAGACAGTAAGAAGCCATAGTCGTTTTACGACGGTCTTTTTACCGACATCTTTGGTTTGCATTCCTCATAACGAAAACACGCCTATACAAATACATTGTTAACTTTAACGCCAAAAAAAAAAAAAACCCCGAAAATTTTAAGACGAAAAATTGTGATATTGTTTCTTATTTCTGCTCAAAATATAGAATGTGGGTACTCGTTAAAACCGCCTCGATGAGGCGGTTCTAACGAGTACCCCCAATCTATACTTTAGAACAGAAATAAGAAAAATACGTTTTACCTCCATAAACCAGAGTTTTACTAACGAAAAGTGGGGTTCAAGCGGATCAAAGTTATATGGGCGTGTTTTTGTGATGTGATATTGCATTTTATGCAACACTTACTTCTGCAGGTTAGATTACCTCAGTATGTTACTGAATGCAATAAAGAAAGAATAGTACGGACTAGGCAGAACATTAACAAAAAGTAAACATGCATCACGTGAACAAGTCCGTAAAATGAAGACCCCCTAAACCCAATTTCATAAAGAGAAAACTTTTTTTTCTTTTTTTCTGCTCCAAGACATAGGTTGTGGGTACTCGAGGCGTTTCTAACGAGTACCCACAATCAATATTTTCAGCAGAAATAAGAAAAAAATATCACAGTTTTTCATCTTAAAATTTCGTTTTTGCAGCGGTAAAGTTTCCAATGCATTTGTAAAGGCGTGTTTTCGTAATTACTTTTGATCTTGATATGTTTAAATCCGCAGCACTAAGTACTTTTCCACGTATGAATTTAGATTTAAATGATGTAGTTTGAATCTTATTACAGCTGATGTGTGCAGTTTCAATAATATATGAAAATGAGAGTACACCAGGTCCTGCAATATTTAGCCAGGAGAAGTTTTGCGGAATAGAGGTGAGTACCGACGGCATTTTACAGCACGTAGGTGGTTTTAAATGAATGGTCATTCCATGCGATATTTATTAAAATTGTACTTTATTCTTGTATTGTTCCAGCCCATTTGATTGCACTATATCATTTTTCAGTGATGATAATAAAATTGTTATGTTAAAAACATGACAAGAGAAGCTCATTATTCTTGCACAATGACGCGTTTTGTAATTTCCAGTGCTCAAATGGCTTAGATAAACGATTCATAAACGTGAACGTTAGGTACTATTTCCTATCAGTAATATTGCTCGTCTGTTTAACCGTCGAAAAACAAGCATTTTTTATAATAATTATTGTAGAGAAATATGGTTGACAGCTACCTTCCATTGTGTTCATTCCTTTGTACTCGCCATTTAATTACTTTGTACAGGCCCATTTTTAATTACCTGTCTACAGAACACAGTTAACTTCACCACAGCTGGTGTTACGGTAATGTGTGGCGACCGTAAAACTTCTCCCTGTTCTTCATGATTGCGTGCATTATATTTTTAGTCCTTTGGGATCATTGAATCATTGCGGTATTTTGAAAATATTTGAGGGTCACTGATGAGCTCTAATTGGGTAGAACTAGCTAGTCTTGTCTGTTGGTTTTCTTTTTTCCAGCATTTCAGTTATTTCAGGCTGTCGAGTCCTCACCGTTGTTTTATCTCTGTGGTTGTTTGATTTTTGTGTTCTCTGAGATGTTGCACTGAGGAGTCAGGAAGCCTTCTTGCGCTCTGAACAAATTAATTTGCTAAATTGCGACGAAATCAAGGGCGAGGATTGCGGCCGCGTAAAATCGATTAAAGCCCCGCGGTGGAATACTTTTCCCTTGCCGTTCCAAGGCGGTTCTTCTATCGTAGTTTATTTTTGATATCGTTCGTCTTTGAGTGTGTGTATCGCTCATATCTTTTTGTTTTGGATGACCATTTGACCATTTTGTGGGAAAAGAGCTGTCCTGTTGGCTTTCCGATATTGATGTTTCAATTAGGGTCTAGTTAGTTCATATTTATGTTTCTTTCCCTTTGGTGTCTCTGCTGATGGGAGGTGTGGGTAAATTGTATCGATTCCTGATCATTGCCTTCACTTCTGTTTTGTACTCTTTATATTATTCAGTTCTGTTTTATAATTCTTGCTGCCAGAGGATTACCTTTCTATGGAACATATAGTTATTTTTTTGTATTTCGGAAACAAAATGCTATTCTTCAAAACATTTAATAAGATTTAGGGCCACACTGTTTGTCAATGTTCTTTTATTTGACGCTGAACATATTTAGGTTCATGGCTATGATTTTTGAAACTGCTTATTCACAAACATGATGTCCAATTTCGTCCCAAGTTGCTTCATAATTTACACTATATATTGAAACTTATACTTTATTTTACCCATGCAACGAAAAACACTAATCAAATATTAGACAAAAAAAGTCGGAAAGACACAAGGTCGCACAAATCAGAGCCAGAAAACCGTTAAGTAATCTTTCAAAATTGACTATCTAAAGGCAAATCGTCGGTGTGAAAATAGCTGCATTTGTTCCTGTTATTTTATTTATTCAACACTGCAGTGAACCTGGTATTCCGAGGGCTGATGTGCGTAAGTTTTACATATTCCGGATATGTTTTAACTGTAAAAAAGCAAGTAACTTTAATGCTTTTGTCTTGCCTGTAGACTCTCATGATATAAAAGATGCCTTCTCCTAAATTACCCGATTTGAAAATGGCGTGCTTTCAGGCAGGCTCAACGTAACAATGCAGCAAATCAGTTTTAAAAAAAAGATTTGTATTCCTTGAAGATTAGTTTATATATTCTCCATTATATGTTTCCTGAGATCTGAAGAGAAATTATAATTACATTCTCTCTTCACAGGTCATCCCAGAAAAGAACGTGCTGTTGAAAAGTACACAAGACGCAGTCATCAAACTGAGGTTAACTGTGCCATTTGGTTGTCCTCCCACTATACCTTTGTGTCATCTGGACGTCAATATTTTCATGCCGAGATCAGACCGATGTGAGATGGCTGATATCGGAATACGTCATAATGCCTTCAATCCATGTGGTGTTCGAATTCTTAATAATGAAACAGGAGTTATAAAACATCTGAAACTACAAGCTATCATTGCACCCAGAACCGCACCTCAACGGCGCCTGTTAACGACAAAACTTGCGACACAAAGTAAATACCATGCCCATCCAGTATTTGGAGGATATATGATAGAAACAATTAAAGTAAGTTACTATATTCAGCAGTTAGAAACAAAACCACCATGTAAAACTAATTTTACGTATTTTTTTTCATATTGATAAAAATGATGCATACACTAGCATAATTGTTGTCTGCGTAATCAATTAAATAATTATTTAGTTATCTTTTCACTTATTTTAAGCATTTGCTGGAAATCTCACCGGACAAAAATAATTAATAGATATTTACAGATCTAAAATGCGTATTCCGGAATAACATTTTATGAAGAAAATATGACCGTTGTACTCTGTTGCGGCTAATAAATATGTTCTATAAAAGGGTTATCCTTTGGAAGCAAGGAATACACCACAGAAATGAAAAATATGGAGTGTACATGTTTTCTGGGCCAGACTAGCTAGTTTCGGCCAATTAGGCCTCATCAGTGACCCTCAGATATTTTCAAAATTCCACAATGGAATCAATGATCCCAAAGGACAAGAAAATATAATCTACACTATGATGTAGGGCAGGGAGACGTTTTACCGCCGCCACACAGTCCCACACACCAGCTGTAGTGAAGTTAAATATGTTCTATAAAAGGGTTATCCTTTGGAAGCAAGGAATACACCACAGAACTGAAAAATATGGAGTGTACATGTTTTCTGGGCCAGACTAGCTAGTTTCGGCCAATTAGGCCTCATCAGTGACCCTCAAAAGCCGTATAAGTGATCTTTGATGACCTTGAATGAGAGTATGTTTGCTTTACAGGCAAAACAAACGTGCTTTAGTTTCCCAACGAATCAAACGCAAACGAAGAAAAATAGCGCTTTAATTACTTCTCTCTTTTGGAATGCCAAAAACTAGGACTCATGCCACAAGGGCAAACGGCAACTTTAAATGTAAATTATGCGCATTTAAAAAAAACTAATACTAGACCGAAGGGGCTGTACAAAATATGATTGAATCATGAACGCCAATCAATTCTTGCATTTCCAATGTCATAACCAATTTTTGTATTTCGTATTTTGGACACCGAGGCGAATAATTTCTACGATAGTTTTAATCACTTATATGATGCATCTCTCTTAACAAGAGGTTATACTCAACATAGTCTTCGTCCTTGCATAGATACTGAATTTGTTACATCAAACTATCTTTGCCATCCAGCAGCTAGCCATACAATTACTGTGAATTTAAAAATAATTACTGATTCTATGATATGAAATATAATTTCAAAAGAACCAAAATACCGTTTACCTTCTGATATCGATTTCAGTAAGTGCAGGGAAGAAATTGCTGCTGCCTTGAATGAATTTGGTAATCGATGGTGTAAGCGAGAGTATGTCCGCATACACCCCTTAAATAAAGGAAACTTAGCATTTTGAAACCGGTTAACAAATACATTTCTTTCTATTCTCAAAACAATACTACCTCCTCAACCGAAGACGTCTTTACGCCACCTTAAACTAGGTATTCAAGAGTTTCACAGGAAGTATGTTATGGCTCCGGCAGAATGTGGTCGTTGTTTGACGGCTCCACTATGTTAACACTCTTCAGCTAGAACTTGGTGGTACTAAGGCCTATGAACTACAACCTTTGGCTGAAGAGAGATCTGTAGTTGATGATCATATCTGCTATTCAGACACCAAGTTTGCTGTTTGTGTTAAAGGAGATCAGGATAGACTACCTACGCTATATTGGGTACCTTAACTTCACAAAAGATCATACAAAGCACGAATTGTGTGTGTGTGCCTCCATGTCGCTTACTTTCTTTAGGTGAATTGAGATGGTTGCGTTTTTTTATTGTAGCCTTTCCTGAATGATATTTTCTTTCCAATTTGTTGCAAGTGCAATCTTGTACCACTACTGAGCTTTCTAAATTATTAACTTTATGTCTTACTACCATCAAAAGCACGTGATTAAATATTGCGACAAAGTCTCTGAAAGATCAGTGAGAAATGTGTTTTGGTTTATGAAAATTTCGAACGAGGGTTTCTTTTGGCTTTCCGCTAGTGATGTTTCCATTAGGGTCTAGTTGTTTCATGCTTGTGTTACTTTCCCGTGGTGTCTCTGGTGGGAGCTATGAGTTAATTGTATCGATTCCTGATAATTGCCTTCACTTCTATTTTTATATATTAAATAAACTAAACTTAAAATAATGTTCGTGCATTTAGTCTGTCTACGTATGATTTTGCAACGCTTTACACTACACAACCTCATGATCTTATACTTTTTTTAAAGAAAAACTTTATGATTTAATTGAATGGATATGTAAAAATCATGTTCATGTAATGTAAGAAATGCTTTTTGTGCCTCTAACAAACATAAAAAGTATACATTATGGTCAAGTCAGACAGTGTGTGAATGTATCATCTTCTACTTGACAATACATGTATTCATATAAGATTTGGTACCGGTTTTGGCTGATTTCTTTCTTGTACTGTAATGAATGAGACTTCATGATGTCCCTTTCTATTGTAAAGCAATCTGAATTTGATATTTCCACACACTGTAAGCTGGAGCTAAAGAAAACCATAAGGTAGACCACGAAGCGTGAAGCAAAATACAAATCATCAGACACCAACCACTGATAAAATATTTTTTTTAAAGTTTCAAGTTTGGGCCGTCATCGAGTCAGAGACATGACCCCCCCCCCCCCCCCACGTCGGGCAACGAGAGAGGGAAGCGTCGTCATTAAATGTGACTGGATAAAAAGCTGGGCATGCTGTTTGTCGCATAACACTTGTATTGTACCACAACTTTTAATGGCGTTTAATGATCTTTTTGAATTGATTCTGAAAATCTAATTTCTTCATAATTGTTCGATGCCCCGGTTTTTTTTATTTACATTAATCCATTTTAGATGGGTTTGTTTCATGAAAAATTTATGCAGAAGGCCTATCGGCCCCTGTATTGTTTGGTGACTCAGTATGTGAATTCAAAAACGATATGTGCTTGCAATAATTTCAGTACCCAATTTCGTAAAATCGTTCTTCGATATAAAATATTGGATTCAACATGAATGTTATTCGACAGATTGCATGCACTGTAATTAACCCAATCACAGTTGATAACATTGCTTCCCTCAGACTCTATGATGGCTCCAGTCTACAGACTTACTTCATGAGATGTTGGCTGGTGCCTTAAGCTCTGTTTTGGTCGGGCCCACCGGAGTCCAACTGTTGGTTTTCTTTTGCTCAAGCATACCGATTGTTTCATTTTGTTTAGCCTCATCATTGTTTTGTCTCTGTATTCTTTGACTTTTAAGTTCTCGGAGATATGACATTCATGAGTAAGAAATCTTCAATGTGGACTGAACAAATGATTTGTCTAAACCAAAACCAAGGGCCGCGTAAAATAGATTTTTTCGCCCCCCCCCCCCACCCCGCCACCTCCAGTAAAAACATTTTACCAACCGTTCCTAAGCGGTTCTTCTGTTGTGGTGTATTATTGTTATAGGTCGTCTTTGCATGTGTGTATTGCTGTATTATTATTTTGGATAACCGTTTGGTCTTCATATGGGCCTCGTCAAGCGATTTTGGTACTTATCACCTATGCGAGCAGCGAAGGTTCAGGCGAGCCTGCGCATCAATTGCATTGATCATTGCCTTCACTTCTATTTTAAGGATGTAGAGGGGGCGTTTTATCGCCATTAGACGGCACAACACCGGCTTAAGGGCGAGGATTGTGGCCATGTAAAATCGATTTAAGCCCCCCCCACCCCCAGTGGAAATCTTTCCACTGACCGTTCAAAGGCGGTTTTTCTGTGGCGGTTTATTTATGTTGTTGTTTGTTACTTACTGTGTGTATCACTTGTGTCTTTTTATTTTGGATGGCCATATGGCCATTTTGTGGGAAAGTAACTGTCCTTATGGCCTTCCTTTGTTTAGGTTTCCATTATGATCTGGTCGCTTAATGTTTGTGTTTCTTTCCCTTTGGTGTCGTTGATGGGTGGAGTAAGTTAATTGTATCGATTCCTGATCTTTGTTTTACTTCTACTTTAAATGATTTGTTTGTTTTGTTCGTTTGGAGTTTAATGACCCAGTCAATACTCCTAAGATCATATTGAGCCGGTCAGTTTACCATACCACATATTTCCTTGGCAGGGTTAACGATTTGCGGTTAACCATTACATTGCACATTCTTACGCCAGAATGTGACAACTGCCCTTTTTGCATCAACGGATTGGCTGACTTCTACATTACCGGTTAACCAGTACACTGCACATGCTTTCGCAAGAAATTGACAACTGTCCTTCTTGAATCATCGGAAGAAAGAGAATTACCGAAGAAAACATTTCGAGATCAATTTCCATGACCCGGCAGGTATCGAACCCGCGACCTGACGATCAGTCAGATCTGCAACCGACTGAACTATCGAGGCTGGCAGCTTATAGTGGGGGACGTCTTCATGAGTGTCCTTCAATATTTATTATTGAATAAATTCGAGTCCACCAACAGCACCAATTTGATTTTGAATGTCTCACTTTTCGCGACATATATCTCAGGATAAACATGACAGAAAAACGCTTCATTACAGATTGGGTGTCTTGGATTGGATGGATGAGGTAATTATATAGATTCTTGATCATTGCCTTCACTCCTATTTTAAGGGTGTAGGGGAGACGTTTTATCGACCTTAAAAGGCACAACACCAGCTTTAATGATTTGTTTGTTTTGTTTGTTTGGAATTTAATGACACAGTCATTACTACTGAGGTTATATCGAGCCGGTCAATTTACCTAACCACATTTTCCTTGGCAGGCTTTAAGTGGCTGTTCGTTTGGCTCTCCGCTGTTGGTGTTGCCGTTGGGGTCTGTTGCTTCATGTTTGTGCTTCTTTCCCTTTGGTGTCTCTGATGGGAGCTGTGGGTTAATTTTATCGATTCCTGATCATTGCCTCTACTTCTATTTTTATAGATTAGCGGCTAACCATTACTGTGCATGTTCTTACGCAAGAAAATGACAGCTGCCATTTTTAATCAATAGCCGACTTATACATAAGCAGTTAACCAGAACAGTAATAATGCTTTCGCTACAAACTGACAACTGCCCTTTTTGAATCTACGAAAGAAAGAGAATTACCATAGTAAACATTTCGTGATCAATTTCCATGACCCGTCAGGTATCGAATCCACGACCTGACGACTAGTCAGACGCGCAACCGACTAACCTATCGAGTCCGGCAGCTTAAAGTTGTGGACGTAAAACTCCTTCATGAATACCTATTTCTGAATATATAAGCGTCCCTCCAACAGCACCGCTGTGATTTTGAATGTTTCCCTTTTCATGACACATATCTCAGGATAAACATCGCATAAAAATGCTTCCTTATAGATTTCCACACACGTACAGGACTATCAGTTTACTCAATGGATGAGTATGAGTTTGTGCGAGGAAGTAGTTTTGGGGAAATATGTGCTTAAATCATAGTGATTAATTCAACGTGAAAAACCAACTGCGACTGATTCCTACACGTAGAATCGATTATACACAGGATGGGCGCATGCACCTGAGAGCCCTTAAAAATGGACTTATCAGTATCATAAAGTACTCAAAGCCTTTTCAAAATTTTATTGACGTCATTCCGATTTAATTTCAAAATTCAATGTTGGACTTAAATCTCGTCTGCAACAAGGTCTATCGGAACCCGAATTTTATGGTGACTAAGTATATAAATTCAGAAACATATATAACCGCAATGACTTCAGCACCTAATTTCGTAAAATCATTCTTCGATATAAAATATAGGGGACAACATAAACGGTATACGACAGACTGCATGCATGGTTGTTAACCCAATCATGGTTGACAACTTTGCTTCCCTCTTTAATTGCACGCCGGTGGGTCAGGCCTCAATTCTATGACGGTTCCAGTGTGAAGGCTTACTGAGAATTAGAAAGAATCTAATTTTATGTAATGCTGGTTGGTGCCTTGGTGCCTGATGCCCTGTCTTTGGTTGGGCCCATCGGAGTCTAACTGTTGTTTTTCTTTTGCTCCAGCATTTCAGTGGTTTCTTGCTGTCAAGTCCTCACCGTTGTTTCATCGCTGTGGCTGTTTGAGTTTTGTGTTCACGGAGATGTTGCACTGATGAGTAAGGAGGCTTTCATGCGAACTAAACAAATTATTTAGCTTAATGGCAACGGATGTAAGGGCGATGGTTGTGGCCACATAAAATCGATTTAAGCCCCCAAGTGGAATTCGTTTCACTGACCGTTCCAAGGCTGTTCTTCTGTCGCGGTTTATTTTTGTAATGGTTTGTCTTTGAGTGTGTGTATCGCTTATATTATTTTGTTTTTGATAGCCAATGGGAAAGTAACTGTCCTTTAGGTTTTCCGCTATTGATGTTTTCATTAGGGTCTAGTTGTTTCATGTTTGTGTTTACTTCCCCTTGATGTCTCTGATGGGAGCTGTGAGGTAATTGTATCGATTCCTGATCATTGCCTTCACTTCTATTTTTGAAAGAAGCATGGAATATTCTGTTTATACCTTGAAATTATTCTGTGAACTATCTTTAATTAGATTACGATCAGCCCGTATTTATGGATTCTCTGAGAAAAAAGTGAGAAAATTGTGTTTAATTGTCCTTTTTGTTTCAGGTTCTTATAGGATTGCTTTTAGAGAGAGAGAGAGAGAGAGAGAGAGAGAGAGAGAGAGAGAGAGAGAGAGAGAGAGAATGTTTTATTTGAAATCATTCGAAAACCGTTGGGGTGCAGTCTGAAAATCAATTACATCAAACTTACTAGGGCTCTGTCTCTGGTCGGGTCCATCGGAGTCCAACTGTTGGTTTTCTTTCGTTCCAGCATTTCAGTTATTTCTTGCTGTCGATTAACAAATGCTCTGTCTCTGGTCGGGTCCATCGTAGTCTAACTGTTGGCATTTGTTGGCTGCAGCATTTCAGTTATTTCTTGCTGTGGAGTACCCACTGTGGTTGTTTAAGTTTTGTGTTCTTGGAGATGCTGCACTTATGAGTTAGGAAATATAAGTGAATGCAATGATAAGGAATTGATACAATTAACCCACAGCTCCCATCTGAGACACCAAAGGGAAAGAAACATAAACAAGAAACAACATACCCTAATGGAAATATTAATAGTGGAAGCCTTCATGCGAACTGTACAATCATTTGTCTTAATCGCGACGGAAGTAAGGGCGAGGATTGCGGCAACGTAATAGCGATTAAAGCCCATGAGTAAAAACACTTTTCACTGACTGTTCCAAGACGGTTCTTCTGTTGCGGTTTATTTTTGTTATTTTTCGTCTTTGAATGTGTGTATCGCTTATATATTTTTGTTTTGGATAGCTAGTTGACCATTTTATGGGAAAGTAACTGTCCTTTTGGTTTTCCGCTATTTATGTTTCCATAAGCGTCTTGTAAGTTCATGTTTGTGTTTCTTTCCCTTGGTGTCTCTGTTGGGAGGTGTGGGTTATTTAGATCGATTCCTGATCATTGCCTTCACTTCTATCTTACAGCAATTTTGTCAGCTGTTTCCTTGACGTCATTATTGGTTTTATCAGCGATGCTGAAACAAAACATAGAAGTATTAAAGTACATTCTTGCAAAATATTTTGGCTAAATGGTAAACGAAACTCCAGTTGATTGTGTTGTTTCGGAGATATAAAACGATGCTACATGTACCAGACACGAATTCAACGTAATGAACCACGTGTTTTTGATAAAAGGCAGTGTTGTTTTGTTTCATTATCAGTTACAAATTTACTGAAAACTGCCATCTTGGAAATTAAAAGCGGTGAGGATTAGGGTCACCTTCACGAAAAATTGATTTTAGCCCCCTCCACCCACCCAAGTAAAAGCTTTTTACAGACCATTCAAACGTTCTACGGTGGTCAGTATGTCTTGCTTTATTATTGTTATAGTTCGTCTTATCATTTATGACATACTAATATTTCAGTTTTTGGATAGCTAGTTGGCCATTTTGTGGGAATATAATTGCCTTTTTGTTTTACACGTGTGACTTTTCAGTATAGTGAAGTTATTTTATGTTCGTGTTTCTTTCACTTGACACGGGAACCATAAACTTGTATACCTTGTCTTCCGATGCACTGGCATGGTCGAAAACTAACTATTTTTAAATCATTCCTGTCCCATCGCTGAACGGATAATGCACATTTTGTGGATAAAACAAATTATTTGTTTCTATTTATTTTTAACACTGTCGAAGCTCCATATAATAAATGACAATTACGGAATAAGATGTCAAAATAGCGAGTCGATTGGAAAATAGAAGTGCAACATCAGTGCAACATCTCCGTGAATACAAAAAATCAAACAACCACAGAGATGAAACAACGGTGAGGACTCGACAGCAAGAAACCACTGATGAACCAACAGTTAGACTCCGATGGGCCCGACCAGAGACAGAGCATCAGGCACCAACCAACATTACATAGAATTAGATTATCTCTAATTCTCAGAAAGCCTTTACGCTGGAACCGTCATAGAATCTGAGGCCGGACCCACCGGTGTGGAAGCCTCAAAATTGATAGTAGTCGCATCAAAATGACGCAAGAGACTTTTGTGTTTAAAACAGAAGTGGAGGCAATGACGTTAACCCACAGCTCCATCAGAGACACCCAAGGGAAATAAACACAAACATGAAATAACTAGACCCTAATGGAAACATCAATTATTATAGCGGAAGCCTACGATAAGCAGTGTTTGAATTCACCAATAAAGTGTTCATCGGAGTCTATCTGTTGGTTTTCTTTTGCTCCAGCATTTCAGTGGTTCTTGCTGTCGAGTCCTCACCGTTGTCTCACCTCTGTGGTTCTTTGATTATTTGTGTTCACGGAGATGTTGCACTGATGAGTTAGGAGGCCTTCATGCGGACTGAACAAATTATTTGTCTAAATCGCGGCGGAAGTAAGGCCGAGGATTGTGGCCACGTAAAATCGATTTAAGCCCCCAGTGGAAATCTTTCAACTGACGTTCCAAGGCGGTTCTTCTGTGGCGATTTATTTATGTTGTTGTTTGTTACTTACTGTGTGTATCACTTGTGTCTTTTAGTTTTGGATGGCCATATGGTCATTTTGTGGGAAAGTAACTGTCCTTATGGCCTTCCT
The DNA here is from genome assembly GCA_963580285.1 of Lucinisca nassula. Classification (NCBI taxonomy): domain Eukaryota; kingdom Metazoa; phylum Mollusca; class Bivalvia; order Lucinida; family Lucinidae; genus Lucinisca; species Lucinisca nassula. Next base: position 38,300,656 of record OY757024.1, read on the forward strand.
TTGTTTAAGTTTCCATTATGGTCTGGTCGCTTAATGTTTCTATAACACACACAGCAAACTTGGGGGCTGAATGACAAATATGTTTATCTTCTAAAGCTCCCTCTTCAGCTAAAGGCTGAAGTTAATAGGCCTTAGTACTACCAAGTTCGATTGCAAACAGATTTTGTAAAAAATATGCTTATTTACATTTTCTCCCAAAACGTTTAATTTATATATTTACAGGAGTTTTGTCTATAGACAGCCAAATACTTAATCAGTAATTTTAGCTGAATTTTCCATGTGTAATGTCAGAAGAGGCGATTTAAAAGTGCAAAGTTTCTATTTCTGGTCAGTATATGTAACTTATTTGTTCTTGCACAGCCCTCCTATTTTTCGTTATGTAAAACAATGGTGTCAAATTGTGTTTACTTTCTGTTAATCTACAGGTAAAACTAGATGTCGATATTGCTAAGTTATCTGGAAAAAGCTGTTACTCTCACAATGATCCACACATGAAGACCTTTGACGGCGTGTAAGTGATTCAGATCTTAATCATATTTACTACAAAAGTTGTTGTTTGCGACAATTAAACTTTATTTTCACTTTAGAAAAGTTCATTATTTCCAGTGCAATCTTCGGTTTTTATGAATGTAAAAAGAGTACATTGTGTACTCATAGTGTGAATAGTACCGAATTGTTCACTGGCAATGAAAGTAAGACAAATAAATAAATAAGTGCCCGAAAAAAAACCCCAGATAACAGCCGAATAATGACATCCAGGGATTTATTCTTTATCCGTACTCGCATTTAACGTTTAAATCAAAATAGTTGGAAATCGAATCCTGATTAACAAAGGTAGTAATACGGAGACGTCGCGGTGGTTTTGGGACAGTTGCTTTCGCTTTGCATCAACTGCAGCTTTGTCATTCATAGCAGAACTTAAAATCCCTGAATAGCAAGTATAAGATGATAACTTTCAAAACTTTTCTTATTTCTGCTCCAATTATGATTGTGCGGGCTCGTTAGAACCCCCTAACGGCCTCTAGTTTACATTGTCTGTATCCTAGTATATATAGTTCGGGATTCACAAGTCAAATGACGTTAATTACCCACAATTTTAACACGATGTTATGGTGAATAATTCGTTGTTTTTTTTTTTCATTATTGTGACTACTGTTGTAGTTCTGAACGCATTACGGAATAACGGACTATTCAAATATATTGAGAAAAAAATCAGCAAAAAATGAAAATTCTGATAAAAAAAAAAAAATCCGATATTTTTCATATTTCTGCTCAAACCATAGATTGTGATAACTCGTTAGAACGGCATCGGCGAAGCGATTCTAACGAGTATACACAATCTATTTTTTGAATAGAAATAACAACATTAAGGTTTACTCGTGTAAATCCAGGTTTACAATTATAAAAGTGGGATTCAAATGGGTCAGAATTATATAGTGTGTTTCGAAATGACGTACCCTTTATGTATTGAGTATTCCTGATATGCTATTTAGAAGCCCCCGTGGTGTAGTGGTTACGCTACTCGCCTTGTAAACCAGGGATCGCTGGATCGATCCCGGCTTCTCCAGACTTTCGGATGAGTCTTTAAACCGAGGTTCCGTCTCCGTATGACCTTGGCTGTTTGTGGGACGTAAAACTCAATCACTCACTCACTCTTGGTATGCTACTTGATGAAATAAGACTATATATCCGAATGTTACCTGTTGCTCAGTATTTTCTGATCTTTTTTATAGGTCTTATGAGAACCAGAATGAAGGCACATTTATTCTTTATAAAAACGAAAGATATAAAGTTCAGGTATGTTGTAAGCAATTTTCTTTGATGTAATATTTATCAGTGATACTAAAATTAGATTCATAGCGATTTCTTTTGAAACAAGTTGGCTGCTTTCAAAAAGCATCCAATAGGTTTGGTCTTGTCAGTCTACATTCTGATTTGAGCAAGTTGATATCATTATCCCACTTAGTGCATTTTTTAATACAAAAAATAAACTTTAATACAAAACGTGTATATAAAATTTCGAAGTCTGTGACCTTGGTATAAGGAAGGGTAGGTAGTGATGAGTATTCTGTGGTAAAATTGTTTAACGCCATGACAAGTATAAACTAAATGTAACTTACATATGGTTTGCACATGTATAGCACAAAACTTAACCAAACAAAAATGTAAACCGAATTTTTCATAGGTCATAACTCTCTTAATATTTGGTGGCATATCTTCACATCTTAGCCTTACTACATACACATTTTAGGCTTGATCGGATGAAAACTGTATAGTAGGATTTATACGGAAACGAAAAAAAGTTTACGAACGGACGGACGGACACCAACCCCGTAACTTAATACGACCGTTTTTTTTTTTTTTTGTTTTTTTTTTGTTATTGTTGTTTTTCAAACGGGCATATGACAAGATTTTTCCTAAGTCATCAGGCCTTCTGTAGGGCCTTGGTTATCTATTTCATTTGTTGTTAACGTCCCTGTAAACACTGTATGAGTCTTTTTGAGACATTACTTCCAATGTTGTGGGACTTTTACTCAGTACTGAGATAAAACGGGCAGAAAAATCTCCTTCTTAAGCCCTGTCACCAAATGAAACTAAATGGTTGAAATGCATGAACGGTCCGACTCGAGCCACTTTTCCTGGGCAGGCTTAGACTTTCTAGGCGATTTAACACTACTCATGTGCGGCCGGTATCAGCTCTGCGTGGAAGCATCATGCAGCCCAATCTATTTCTTCAATCCTCGATGGACGGGGGCCGATCAGACCTTGGGGCAATATATTGGACTGCATGAGCTGAAACCGACCGAACTTTGCAGTATTGCTGAACCGCCTAGGAAGATCTAAGCCTGCCCAGACAAAGTGCTGCGAATCAGACTGTATCTTAAACCTCGGCAGTTTCTTTGAGCGGTACCTCCGCAAAAACCTGATATTTGCTATCCTTTTGTATATCTTTCTGGATCACAATTTAATTAAAAAAGAAACTGATTAGTAAAACGTAAAGTATTGAGTGGAAATAAAGAACACCACTCTCGGCTTATCAGATACAATAGCTCCCATCGAATGCGCCAAAAAGTCTTTTAACAACTCAGTCTGTAACTGGTGGCAGGTCACTTTGTAGTCATGAAGTTTTTGAAAAGAAACTATTGCTATCTGTGCTGGGCTCAAGAACAATAAACAGCGACCCATCAACGTTATGACTTTGTTTCGCTCCCTAAATATTTTATATATTTGGAAGAGTTAGAACCTTCGACCTTGGCACTGACGTTAATTCTAGTAGCAAAGACATGAAAATGTTTTTACACACCCAGCGATCTTTTTTATGTTTAGTTTTACTATCCTTTCAAGATTATTTCACTCACATCAAGCCGATCGTTAATCGGAGGTGAGTGAAAACTAGAGTACCCGATGAAAAACCTCCTGACCTTCCGTTGCAGAACTTCTCATTATGTGACCTGAGCCATGCTCAAACATACACCGCTGAGAGACCTAATGATTAAGAGTCAGCACTCTTATCCACTAAGCCACGGAGGCCCGTTACACCCAGCGATCTTTATAAATGAGGAAAAATAACGTTCTCTGTCTTTCCAACATTTACATATACTTATTATTAGAGCGTACCGAAAGATGTTCAGAATATATAAATCTGTTCCTATCTGTGTGAAGTAAAAACTTTGCAAGTTTTGTTTATTTGTATTTAACGGCCCAGTCAACACTGATTTGGGTCTTTTTGAGCATGTCAGTGTACCTATCCACGCTTTTCCTGAGCAGGCTTATCCGTAAGCGGTTTACCAGTTCAGTGCACATTCTGTCGCCAAAAACTGACCCCTGCCCTTCCTGAATCAGCGGAATGGAGAGAATGACCATAGAAAAGATTTCATAATCTCCACGAAAGAATGTTGCCGACCCCGGTAGGTATCGAACCCGAGTCTTCCTTATCGCCAGTCAGACTGCAGCCGACTGAGCTTCCACAGCCAGCCACACTTTGTGAGTAGTAGTAGTTATGTTCTGTTTTTTTTCGTTTCCATGGCCCCATGGACTTACTCCATAATGGCATTGCAAGACGTAAAATTTGCGAAAATGACTGCTACTCCTGCAAAAGTAGTTTCTCTTTGGATATGTCTAAGGGGTATACTCTTAAAGAAAACTCTTTGGGTATGTCTAAGGGGTATACTCTTAAAGGAAAGAATTTGCACCTGGGGAGCAAATTCTCCCCTTTTAGAGTAGACCCCTTGAGAAGCAAATTCTTCCCTTTTTAGAGTAGACCCATTTTTCAGTTGGACAGAGCCAACAGAGTAGCAACCATAAGGTCCTTAAAGGTGCATTATTGAGCTACCGGTTCTCAATTTTTTTTTTCTGGTTTTTATCTTCAATGTCATGTGTACACTTTTGGAGCCAAATGCAGCTTCAGAACTTTGTGAAAATGGTCGTTTTCATTCATGTTTACCCTTCGCTCTGAACATGTGTTCGGAATTTTTGTTCTAAAACTAAATCTGTCACTTTACACATACATGGCGACAGTATCGTCTCTGAGTGCCGTTACTTATGGCATGGTATTCAGCGTCATATGTTTTTCCGATTCAGGCATGGCCTAAGCAAACAATGCCACAAATGAACGTCGCATAACGTCATATATGGGGATTCTATTTTTGTCACGAACTAAAAATAGATCTAACTAGTGTTCGAAACCTAGTTAGGGAATCCCTCTCAAACTCGTTTACCTGTCATCATAATTGTTCGCATTTTTGCATTAAATGCATTCATTTGTATTGTTTTAAAGAAAAATACCCGTTATATGTATTTTATTTTTGGAAGCATTTTTTTCAGATAGCTAAATAATGCACCTTTAAAATTGTATTTTCATTACAAAATCATGCCTATATAATTGTATTCCCCTTTAATATGTTCTATAAAAGGGTTATCCTTTGGAAGGAAAGAATACACCACAGAACTGAAAAATATGGTGTGCACATGTTTTCTGAGCCAGACTAGCTAGTTTCGGCCAATTAGGCCTCATCAGTGACCCTAAGATATTTTCCAAATTCCACAATGGAATCAATGATCCCAAAGGACAAGAAAATATAATCTACACTATGATGTAGGGCAGGGAGACGTTTTACCGCCGCCACACATTCCCACACTACAGTTGTAGTGAAGTTAAATACGGTAGGTGACCAATTAATTGGAACACCCTAGCAGTTCGAACACCCAAAATTATTTCGAATTTGTGGCTGAAAACTTTCTCATTTAATTCGAACTCCCAAATTTTTCAAAAATCAGAATTTTTAATACTTCGAACACACAAAAAAATGCCGAAAATGCATCCAGAACAAGCATTTCGGACCGTTCTCGAGTTTATCATTACAACATCGTACTGGTCGTATATGAGCTAGCGCACGAAAAAAAAGAAAACTTAGCATGAAATGTGTGCGACTTCCAAAGACTCGGATTAACATGCACTCTGTAAGGCAAATGGTTTTCGCTTCTCTCACTTTGGATAGCCATGTGGTAGTGGAAGGTTCATACCCTCACCGAATACTGATCAGACTGCGAGAAACGCAGGCTGCAAGTGCTTAGATCAACCTTGAAGAGCCACAGTAGTTTCGCTTATTTATGTTGTGAAAATCCCATCGTCTGCAACAGGCTCATGCGATCAGCGAAGACTCTAATCGGATTGCATGAATGAGTACGCTAAGATGTGTCTTCGCTGGTTTCTCAACGACCTGCAAACACTGAACATGCGCACCCACTATCGGTATGCAAGGCAAGGGGTTTCACTTAGCCTTGTGACTTCGTAAGATTTAAGGGTTCAGTAAAGACTGATCACATTGCATCGATGTTCAGGCTGATCCTAGTCGGTAATGTAGCATTGTGGCCTACAAAGGCTTGGATCACCATGCATATGCAAGTGTTTTCGCTTTGCTCTCAGACTCTTTGGAGCGTAGCTTCAGCTTTCAATATTGTTTGTGTGACAGTGTTACCCTTTTTCAATGTGCCGTGGCATTGATTCAATGCCTCTTTGATAGCAGAAGCGCCCCTTGAGTTTCCCGCCATTTTCCACAGAACGTCTTTTAGCACGTGCGAGTGAAATTTATGGTTGTTGCATGCAAAAAGGTAGTAGAATTCAGGTTACCTGATTGGGCTACCCTGGTTTTCTGAGGAGCAAGTGAAGATGCCCATTTATTTCACGGTGACAAGGTTTTATTGGAAGTAATTTCGGGGAACATGATTAAGAAAATAAATCATATTCGGTGTGGGGGGAAGACTCAGGTCAGCCTGCACATTCATGCAGTCTGAATAGTCTTCGTTGTTCGTATGTGCCTACCATGGCCTCTGTGCTTATCAAAGAACAACAGGTGAAAACTATGGCCACATTGGCTAGATGCGCAGGCTAATCTGGTCCTTCGTGTGGAACCTTTTTTTTTCGCTGTGCGCCGGCTTAAAACGACGGCGTGTACATTTGACCGGCCCATTCTGCTTGCGACGTTACAAACACAACCTAAGCTACCAAGTGCAAGGATCAGTCTGTTCAGATCTCCTATCTCGAGTAAAATACTTATTGCGCATGTGCGTACAGAAAAGACTGATAAGTTTGCACAGTTGTGCAATCGGGATTGTGTCTTCAATGTTCAAGAGGTTTAAAATGTTTCATCGCGCATAAAGTGAAGATCAAATTTGTGTATGATGTCCGCATTTTCTTTTTCTTGTTACTTGCCTATCTAAATAACATGATGGTTTTGCATCCGCACAGTCTAATCAGTCTTCACCGGACTACTTCTATGGGCATTGAATTGCTACATGCCCCGGCTCACGCTGATTTGAGACTGCTTATTAGTAAACAGAGAACACACAAACAAGGCTGCGCAGTCTCGCCTGAGGCTTCACTATGCGCTAAAACAATATAGGTGGGGGTGGGGGTGTGAAGTATCTATGCGCCTAGCTCCACTGGGTAGGTGCACGTGCGGGTTTCAACATCCCATCCCATATATACATGTAGCTGGACTTTGTCTGCTGCGGTGTAGCCGGAACAAAAAAAAAAAATATTACAGACTATAAGGAAATTCTTTGAAAAATCCTCTTTTTCCTAGATATGGGCTACTCTTAAGAAAAGAATTTGCTCCAAACAAATCAATTTCTGTTATTCTTGAGATCACAAATTGACTCGCCCATTTTAAAGGGAATAGTTATAGTTCAATAGGTGTAAATGTCATTAATGCATTCAAAGACCCCCTGCACACACTGACTTATTTATAGATCAAACTTTTCTGCACTGCATAAGTGATATTTATAACTTCTAATCACGTGCAGATTGACAATGCCACGGGAAAAAACGTAGTTGTATAAAATATTGAACACAGCCTGCCCCAATGTATGGAATTCTTTCAGATCAAACAGTTCTAACACTGATAAATTTCCAATCTGATATTTTCTAATAATTCCAACACCCGGATCAGTATTTATTTTTTTTACTGTTCGAATTAATTGGTCATTTACAGTATGTTCTATAAAAGGGTTATCCTTTGGAAGCAAGGAATACACCACAGAACTGAAAAATATGGAGTGTACATGTTTTCTGGGCCAGACTAGCTAGTTTCGGCCAATTAGGCCTCATCAGTTAGCCTCAGATATTGTCAAAATTCCACAATGGAATCAATGATCCCAAAGGCCAAGAAAATATAATCTACACTTTTATATAGTAAAGCTCGGGTTTGCAGGGGTATACATTAATTTCCGTATTCATGCTCTGAGACACTGGATTGTGGGTACTCGATAGAATCGCCTCGTCGAGGCGTTTCTGTCGACTCCCCGCAATCTATGTTTTGAGCAAAAAAGGCAAATATTCCAATTTTTCTTTTTAAAATTTCTTTTTCTTTCGTCAAAAAATGACAATGTATTTGAATAGGTGTGTTTCGAAATACGGTAAAACTGGTAGACTAACTGCCACACCTGCCAGGTGTATCCATTTCCCTTAAGATATTTTTATTGTTGGAGTTGAAACGCTTGCTTTTCGGTCTGTTTCGCTATTCAGACAGGCTGTTTCCTGTAATTGCAGTATAGTATTGCATCATCGTTTAAGCTGATTGGTTGATCGCGTCACGTGCCCCTCCATGGAACAGCTACAATCTGGTCATTATACCCGGTTTGCCCGCCTAATGGCGACCAAACCAATAACACAAGTCTAATAACTAAATAAATAAATAAATAAATAAATCACGTCCGGTAAATACATACAGCAATCGAAAACAATATTGAAGTATTTGGTTTTATTTTATACAACTATGTCCGAAAAGGACAACATTTTTAAAAGATTATCTGAATTTGAAATGTGAATTCTTCTCAGTAAAAACGAGATTCTTAACAGTTTATATTAGCAGTAAAATAAATGCATATTTGAAACAAATAAAAATGTTTTTTTTTTTTCCACATTGTAAAAAAGTGTCATATTTTCACATTATGAAAAATAGCATTTTCTTGTTATTTTTACAGTTGCAGCCCGTACTATATTTTTAGATTGTTTTTTCGTATAAAATAAAAATAAAATTTACTTTTGTTTTATTTTCTACGAAAAAGGTCTCGTCTCGGGTGTTGAAAACACCAGATTGTTCACACGTGCTGCTTCCACAAGTACAAATTCTGATGTTTTCAACTTACGAGATTAAATACATTTAAGCACGCGTGAAAATTCTGATTTTTTTCAACACACGAGATAAAATATACTTGGTTTTCGCCTCAAAAATGTAAATATCCTCTACATCACGAAAACTCGCCTATATAATTTTGACCCATTAAACCTCACTTTTAAACAGTAAAACTGGGGTTTACAGGGGTATTCATTGTCCTCTTATTTCTGCTTTAAAAGATAGATTATGGGTACCCGTTAGAAGCGTCTCGGCGCGCCACCGAGGCGGTTCAGACGAGTAATTACAACCTATGTCTGGATTAGACATATGAACAATATCAGAATTTTTACCTGAAATTTTTCATTTTTTGGCGGTATAATTTTCAATATATTTGAGTAGGCGTGTTTTCATAATTAATGTTTTGATAATTGTTCTGTAGCGATGTTGTTTGCTTCAAAAGGCATCCCTTATACCTACACTATATCACGTGACCAATATGTTCTAGAAAGGGTGATCCTTTGGAAGCAAGGAATACACCACCGAACTGGAAAATATGGAGTGTACATGTTTTCTGGGCCAGACTAGCAAGTCCGTGGAATAAACATCCCTTAAACCCCACCTCACATAGAGACAAATGGGATTTACGGGGGTGTACATTATTTTTCTTATTTCTGCTCCAATAAAAATAAAAAATGAGTTCCTTTAAGAGCAATGAAAACATTCATAAGAAAGAAAATGGGTCATACTACGTAGTTTCGGCTAATATAGCCTCATCAGTGACCCTGTAATGATCCGGCAAAGAAAGCCAGAGGAAACATACTGCAATTTTGCGGAAGTCGATTCAAAGACTGATATAAATCAAAATGGGGTCCAAAAAAGCCTGTCTAGAATATGAGCCTAAACCAATAATGTATTTCTGATTTCTCAGAATCTGATTTCAAGACATAGGTTATGGGTAATCGGGTTCTAATGAGCACCTACAACCTGTGTTTGCAGTATAAATAAGAAAACAATATCCCGGATTTTCATAAAAAAGTAGCCATTTTGGAGATGTGAAAAAACGCAGTATATCGCACGGGTGTGTTAGCGTAATGAAAGCTTGCGTTTTATTTGCAGGTTCAGATCAAAACAAGCAAATGCCCAACCTGGCTAGCAGGGCGTAACAGTCCTTGGTGTAACTGTGGAGTAGCAGTGGCCGCCGGCAGAGATGTCTTTGTAGTGAGCAAATGTAACACACATGGGCCTTGGGATATCGGGTTCAAGGGTTGTGATGATAAAGTTTTGACAGAGAATATTCTCACGCATGGTAGCATTTACACAGTACGTTAACATCTTTACCGCCCAATAATACAGATCCAATGCCACCGGGTGGTTTCTCGTCTGGACGTCCCAAGATGGTCTTCCTTTGCATTTTTATGTATGTGCGTTTCGTTTGTGTCATAGTTGGATTTTTTGTTCTGGAGCAAGTATTGTTTGTGCTTCGTATGTACCTACGAATCAAGCTTTTTTCTACAGTTTCTGATCGTGGCTCTTTTTAATTTTGTTTTCGTGATTTTGTTTTCGGTATTCACGGATTTTCATACTGTATAGTTTCTTTCGGTTTTACAGAATTACGATTACGAGTCTGTGCCACGGCCATCTTAAGTAGCAATATTAACATTCTCAGTAAAGTAACATAAAAAATCGGTAGTTATCTATGGGTACGCCATGTTGTTCTTATTTTATAGACTCACGTCAAAATAAGCCATGAATGGACGATTGTGACGATATGGTGCGAACAACGTTGACTTGCTGCAAATAAGAAAATTTCATGCAATTCTTTTCTTGTTTCCATTTTTACCCGTGTATCAGATTTTATTCGTCAAATAAAGTATTGGAAGTCCTGTCAATATATAAGCTACAAATAATTGATTGGTTTTGAAATAACTTCACAGGAATGGTGTTTGGGTGACCTTGTTACAAAATTGCTCAAAATACGTTTGCTCCACTGCACATAATGGCAGCCAGAGGTAAAACTATAAAAGCCTTTAAATGGCCTTACTCTTAATCATCTAGACTAATTGTGAAATAATTTCACAGAAATGTTCATTGGGCCAACTTGAAGCAATTCTGTTGTTGTATGCTGTCGAGTCCTCAACCTTGTTTCATCTCTGTAGTTTTTTGAGTTGTATATTCTCGCAAATGTTGAGATAGAAAGCCTTCATGCGGACAAAACAAAATTAGTGTACACCGCGACAGAGGTAAAGGCGAGGATTATGGCCATGTAAAATCGATTTAAGCCCCCCCCCCAGTGGAATTCTTTCCACTGACCGTTCAAAGGCGGTTCTTCTGTGGCGTTTTTTTATGTTGGTGTTTGTTACTTACTGTGTGTATCACTTGTGTCTTTTTATTTTAGCTGGCCATTTGGTCATTTTGTGGGAAAGTAACTCTCCTTATGGCCTTCCTTTGTTAAGGTTTCCATTATGGTCTGGTCGCTTCATGTTTGTGTTTCTTTCCCTTTGGTGTCTTTGATGGGTGGAGTAAGTTAATTGTATTGATTCCGGATCTTTGTTTTACTTCTACTTTTCATCCCAAATTGCTCAACCCACCACCACCTACACAGCATTATATTATCTACCGTTTTATTTGCTTAATATGGACCAGGAGAGCGATCCAGGGCCATCATCGCCCTCTTGTTTAATTTACAATATGCTTGTGAGTAAGGGTATGTCCCTTTCTTGCCATTACAACGGCCTTAGATCGAAAGCAGGAATTGGCATCTGAACGGAAACGGCATCATAGACAATGTTTGTTGTTTCCTCCGAATATTCTCATTCATTAAACAAACACGCCTATATAAATTCATTGCCACCTTTATCGCCGAAAATTATGAAAATTTTATGAAGAAAAATTATGATATTTTTCTTATTTCTGCTCCAAAAATAGATTGTTGGCACTCGTTAGAACCGCCTCATCAAGGCGGTTCTAACAAGTACCCACAATCTATATTTCAGAGCAGAAATAAGAAAAATAAGGTTTACCCCTGTAAACCCCAGTTTTACTATATAAAAGTGGGGTTCAAAGGGGTCAAAATTATATAGGCATGTTTTCGTGATGTCCAACAATAAACCAACCTTCGCAACTCACAGAACGCAATATATCAATGAGTGAAATCGAAAGGAATTACACATGTGTAAATTTTTAAAAATATATTTGTATTTGTAGGTCGTCCTGCCGACGGGTGGAAGTGTTCATATAACCAAAAATGCATGGCGTACAAATTTTCTTAACATCGACATAAAACCGTCAGCCTATGACTTCGAAAAGACAGAGGGTCTGTGTGGAATATTGGATGGTGATAGAGATAACGACCGACAAAGGCGAAATGGTTCTTTGTCGAATGATCCTAATCTTAGTTGGAGGTAACTAATGAGTCAATGCGCATACAGAGATCATATGTATAGTCCGGGATTTGAGACCGGATTTCCAAAAATTTAATGCATCCGAATTCTCACGCTTTATTTGTGCCGTTTCATTGAGATAGGAGCCTAACCTATATGACATGTGATTATTCAGCAAATCTGGTGGGGAAAAGGGGTTTAAAATTCTATGAGTTTACACCCACCCCCATGCGGATGGTATAGTTGGATTGAGTTTAGTTATGTGTAGCTTGCGCTTACATATGAATGTTGATTTATTGCATCAGCCAAAATATTTGTCAATACTCCAAAATTCATGATATGACGTTACTACATTCGGTGTTACCATTTATTTTGACCACTGAAATTTGACCCCCGAAATTTTGTAAATTTTACACTATTTTCGGGCTAAATAATTTTTGTACTTTATTAAACAATTTCTTTTTCGTCAGTATGAAGGACGATTATTTTTGCAAGTGCATATGAAACTTGATGACTCTGTTTCAATCCGGGCATGAACAGGGGGCTCCGATACCTATGGACCATTTTACCACCTTTTCTTGTTGTGTCACAGATCGTGATAAAATTTTATATTAAAATCAACATAAAATACATTATTTTACTGGCTGGGCATAGATGTACCATAACAGGGGTCGATAGATATATTTTTGAAACGTTACTGATGGCCATTTCCTTCCTGTTTATATTTAATGATGGTAATATACATCACCAAGCATATTTGTCAGCGGATGAACTGTCAAGTGATTCTCTAAACTGGTGACTTGAAACAATCAACATTTAATGAATACATTGTATATTTCAAGAATCATTATCCAAAGTTTCCGGTTTGTGCTGAAGGCTCCCCAAGTAACATCGACATTATTATATTTTAAACACGTAAATGTTACTGGCCACTACAAGGTCTCTATTGAAATCTTACTGGGTACCTTTTTTCTGTTAAGTCGCACGGCTAAAATAAATAGTACCCGAGGTTAAATGTAACGTAAAGCCATCCATTAAACATTCTTCTATCTTCCCTTTTCTCAGAGTTGTGGTATAACCTGTAAACGTGCATCTTAAGATATCACCTGCACTTAGTTTCTTCCATTTATTTCGTTGGGCAACCTGCCTTTGATAACCTTGTCCCTCTATTCACAATTAGCTCTTTATTATCCTATGTCTCTTGTCACACACTGATTTATCTGTTATTCGTCTCCTTTTTTACTACTTATTTTTACTGATAATTGTCTCATATATTGTTTTGGGCTTAAAGGCACGTCACCCCTTGTTGGTCATTTTATGTCTTCTCCCCAAAGGAAGGGATAAAAGCGATAGAAGAGAAAGTTGAGCAGATGAAAGTGAGAGGCAAAGGAGAAATGAGAAAATGGAAAAGCAGAAACAGAAGAAATAACAGTTTTCCCAGCTTACCTTAACTGTTGCAAGAACAGCAGGTCTTGTCCAGCTATAAGCCAATATCAGTTGGACGCCCTATTGACGCAAGGTACACGTCACCTTTGCCTCACCCAACCACCCCAATTGTCCCATACAGATTGGCCAAAAAGGCCTACTATGACAAGACATCAGGAGTTATCACGTTTGAAAAATAGAGTGTATGCAATGATCAGGGACCTATACAAAATATCTCGCACCTTCCATTCAATACACCAAAATGAAAACGTCATGGATGGAAATCCAGAAGGACAGTTGTCTCCCCACGTGGCCAAACGGCTATCCAAAATAAAAAGACATTAGCAATACATACATCTTAAGGACTAACTGTGAAAATAATAAACCACAAAAAGGGTCGCCGACGGGGTCAGTAAGAAGTTTTACGGGGGTGGGGTTGGACACTTTAATTGATTTTAGGTGGCCACAATACTCGTCCATGATTGTCTTGGTTAAAACCGATAAATTGTTCACTCTGCATGATGGAGTTCTAGCTCATCAGTGCAACATCTCCGAGAACAGAAAATCAAACGACTAAAGAGATGAAATCAACGATGAGGACTCGGCAGTATGAAATACATGTAGCTAGAATGCTGCAGCAAAGGACACCAAACAGTTAGGCTCCGGTTAACCCTACCAGAGGCAGAGCATCAGACACCTACTTTCAAGCGTTCTAGCGGAAACGCGTTCGTACATATGAAAGGAACTAGGCGGGCGGGTGTATTAACTTGAGGTGAAACCTGATATGTCAGATATATTGAACATTCAACAGGGACGATGTTTTGCATAGTAAATGTTATGATTCCTACGTAAATCAAGCTTCTTCTCGAAGGATGGGGACATCGGGTTCAACAGAGACTCTCGACTGAGTTTTTCTGCATCTTCATGTAACTTGTTGACCTCAATTTGCGCATGTTTGCCAAAAGATCGACCAAAACCAGAGTCATTCAATCAGCAAATAAGCTGGAGTATATCAAATCCGCAGCTGGAGAATTAGATGCTGATATTTAAATTTTGTAGAGTATCTTTTACTGCAGCAGATTAATGTTAAAAACCAAAACAATAAACCTCTTAAACATTTAAGTAAAATGGTTCCACCAAATACTGTGTAATGTTTCTTTTTTTTTTTTTGCAGAAAAAAATCGCAGACCTTCAGTCAAAAGGAGGCTTAATTGTGCAGAGGCGTAAACTCATTAAAACACGACTTTCCTTCAATTATGAAATACTGAACAAAAATCTGCCAACCCTTTAAAAACTGAAATAATGCCGCGCTGTTATATTCACTGAATATTGTCGTCTTTCAGAGGTATTGCTCTCATGGTAACTTCATACCAAACTACCACTGGTCACCAATTAATTGTTATGAAGCTAAGCAACAAAAGATAACCAAACAAGCGCAATTAGTAGAGCAGAAAACTGTGGCTGCTGTATCATGACAACGCCAATTAGATATGGTTTACGCTTTCCATCAAGCTTACGCGACTTTTAATAAATGCCCTGAACACAAAATTATAAACAAGCGGCCGATGGGAAACTAAGCTCACCAGAGCTCAAGTGGGCATATATCCCATCCCGAACACACACCCGTTGTGGCCATTTATTTTGACAGAGCATAATGGTTTAGTACAGGCCAATGCCAGGACCATTGCTGCCAAATTATATTTTGAAATCAACCGTTGTTTTCTTTTGTTGCCGTCGCATACATTATAGTCAGCTTTGAACCATCTTAGCAGGGCTAGAGTCCAAAATGCTGCATACCAAGGTCTTGTATTTATTGAGATGCAGAATTTAAAATCACTTTTGGCCGTATATTGGTGCGACGATCACACAGATCCCTCTAACAAACTTGGATTTCTCGACCACACTGATGTAGTATATGTAATTTGGTATCAGTTAGCCCAGTAGTTTTAGAAAAATATAAAACTATTTAATCTTATGGCCACAGGATCATTAAGCTGATTGCAAATATCAACCATGATGTCATAAGCTGCAACAGAACCAGAAAATCCTGTCTTTTCCATACAAAATCCTAAGTGACCGAATGTGACCTTGACGTGAGAAAGGTCAAGGTCAACGAAATGTCATCATTTGAACAAATTTGATAGGGCCCGGGTCCCCAATATTGTATACCAAATTTCAAGGTCATCGGTCGATTGGTTCCTGGGAAGGCGATTTTTAAAGATTTTTACCATATATGGGCATGGCGGACATTTTGGTCATGTGACCCAGATATTCAGAATATATGTTTTTTCTTCCACCCCATGGCGGCTTCACATATAATTTGGTTCCAATTGGCCTTATTGTTTCAGACGAGATGTCGTTTGAAATTGTTTGGATGCTTAAATGAAAAAAGAGGGTAGGAACATTTATCTCCCCTTTTATGTCTTTTTCCCCGCTTTTTTGATTTTCTAACTTCAATGTCAAGATGCTAAGAGGACTCTAAATAAATTCGTATCACAGTTAAGTGAGAGAAAGTAAGGTGCATTAAACTCCTTAAATACGGGTGCTACGAATTTCACATCCCCGACTAGTATATGCATCGATGTTTTTTGTAGTTTTTTTTTATTATTTGAGTAGTTTTGACCACTGGTATGTCTAGTGCAATTTGACACGAGGCTGACTACATTTATTATCATAATTTCACCCCCGCCTGTATGTATATATTGTAGCGCCCTGGCACTGACCTTCACTGATAATGACACAGCGCACCTCATCATGTCAGAACTCCGCATTTCTGGGCCAAATAACAGCCCGTTGCCGAAACTATCGATTTTGGTAAAGCTAGCGCTTGTACTTACAAAAGGGCATATCCACTACCATTTCCGCGTAAATTCCTATCCCCAAAGGTGATTTCCAGTAGTAATCGTTTCAATTCCATTGGTGCTCGGTTCTTATGCCTATGATATATCGTGAACTTCGTTATATCTCCTAATATCTATCCTTTTCCACCGTAATATTCTCGATAGTTTTCATAATGGCGGACTCGCCGTTTGCCGCGTGCTATTTCCCGGTACTTGTGTACGGGACCATAAGAGCCGAGTGTTCCAAATTTCTAACCGTCAAAACCCTTATACGTCATAATTCACGTGCGGGGATTCCTTCTTGAGACTATATAAAGAGCGAAATCCTCGACGCTCATTGGCCAATTGCTCCGAGAGAGTCGCGCCCGGTAAAAAAACATCTTTTACCAACAACAACAAAGAAAAACCTAGAGAAAAACTACCTATCGCCATAATGAGCCACAGATATTCTTATGGAGAGGTGAGAAAATATTTTGACACACAGAGATTGTATTTTTAGGAAATTCTAGGCTGATTTTTACCTAGAAACTGTCATTTCTAGGTTGACTTCACATTCTCTAAAAGTAGCCATTGTTTTGTACTTGAGACTTGGTGGTGGATTTTCCCTCTCCCCCCTCACACACATTAAGATAGCCCCATATCCAGATTTTTGCTTCTTTCTAGGAGAATATAGAATCATTTATCTATCTACAAGCTGGAATTTCTCCTAGTTAAGTGTAGTAAAAACTCTCCTAGGAAAAGTGAAGTGTTGTAAAAACTCTCCTAGAAAAAGTGAAGTGTTGTAAAAACTCTCCTAGGAAAAGAGTTCCATGTGAAAACTCTCCTAGGATCTAAATTTTGTTTTAATCATAGTTAGTCTTTTTGCAGCATTTATAATTATATTTCATATCTGTGAATCATTCAAAAGAATCACTGAAAAGAACCCTCGGGGTGAATTTGAAGCACAACTATAGTTTCTTGTCGATTTCTTCCTTACTGCTGCCTACAACCTAAACTACCACACCTACTAGCTAGATTTAGTGGTTACTATCTGGATCAGGAGCTAACAACATAAACTAGCTATCAACAACTATATATCTACTTCCACTAGTAGGTTTTGGCAGTGACTGATTATATGCTGGTGGTTGATAAATCTATTTATAGATTGTGAGTGTCGGTTCAACTATTATAATACACCAGAACGAACCCTATCGGTTAAAACCATTATAGTCCTCATGTGTCCGAGACTTTAGCGCCTATCCATTCGACCACCTGACGAATTATGCTCGTAGGCTCGAGGGCTATAATTTGGTGTCAGAAGTACTGGGATTTTGGAACAGTAATTTCCGAGCAGTGAATTTTTTTGAACAGTAATTTCCGAGCAGTGAATTTTTGAACAGTAATTTCCGAGCAGTGAATTTTTGGAACAGTAATTTCCGAGCAGTGAATTTTTGAGCAGGTAAACCAGCTTCAATACCATACAGTACATGAATAAGTACATAAGTAAATAAATACATATAGATACAAGAAGAAACAACCAGAGAAAGTTGGTTTTTATTATTATTAAAATATAAGAGATTTCAAGTCTTGTATTTCTTGCCCTTGCTCTTGTTAGACAGTTCAGGGGAGACAACCTGAAAATAGATAGAATTGAACTATCTAAATTCTGGTGGATTTGAGAAGATAGATTGATCGATCAGTGACAAATCAATCAGTTGATCAATCAATTAGCTAAAATGGATTCTGACACTGAAACTCAGAATTTGAGAGACAGAAATGATGATGATAGTGATAATGAATCTGCTGACAATAATGAGCTCGATAACACGCAGGATTTTGCACTTCTAGAGAGTGATATCAAGGAACAAATGAAGTCCATGGCTTCTCAGGTGAAAGACAGCATACTTGGTTTAAATGAACAAATGCAGCGTAAATTCCAGGAATTGAATGCACAAGTGCATATGTTAGAGATAAAAATTAGAGATCAAGATAAGCAGCAAATTTCCAGTAACAGAAACCCAGATCAGCAAAATGAAAATACAAATAACACACAACATTTTGCAGCCACGTCACAGACCATACCAAATGCACACGCAAGTTATCAAATAGACCAGCCACTTTTACACAATGCCTCATCTGGCAATCAAGCAAACAATACCGGTGCACAGCAGTCAAAGGGAGATAATCACATCAGATTGAAACCTCAAACTTTCTCTGGCGAGGAAGATTTTGAAGATTTCTTAGCTCAGTTGGAAATAACTACAGAAATAAATGGCTGGGATTACAGGTCTAAATCTTAATATTTAGCCAATTGTTTGAGTGGCCCTGCAAGATCCTTGCTTAACGAGCTTTCTATTGAGCAACGACGTGACTACACTTGTTTAGTTCAAAAGTTAACGGGAAGATTCGGTTGTGAAAATCGAGCAGAAGTCTTCAGAGCTCAGCTCAAATCTAGAGTAAAGGGTAAATCTGAATCTATCCCAGAATTAGCTCAATCGGTGCGAAAATTAGTACGTCAGTCGTATCCCAAGGCAAGTCTTGATGTTATAGAAGCATTGGCCTTAGACCATTTCATTCATGCCTTATCCCAGTCGGAAATAAGGTTGCGTTTAAGGGAAGTTGGGCCAAAAACTCTTTCTGAGGCCGAAACTATGGCTCAAAGAATGGAAGCTTTACTTATCGCCGACAAATCACGAACACGCCTAGTAGGCAGGATCGAAGAAGAAACCCCCAATAACAAATTTGGACCAGATACCTTGCAAAACCAGATGTCTGAATTTAACAAAACTTTGCAAAATCTTCAACGAAAAGTCGAGAATATGACAAACCAGAAACCCAATCAGGCTAGGAATTTCACTAGTTATCATGAAAATGCTGCTAGATCAAACAATATTCAGAACAATAACCGTAATCAGCTGCCTTTCAGGCGCAGCAACAATATTCAAGATCAAAGGCGAAACAGGGTCCCTCAACAATTCAGGGGAGGTAATCCAAACTATAACAGTCAAAATCAAATTTTTCATAACCATGCTGATCAGAACAGAAACCAGGGAAACTTCAGGCAGTCGAACCAAGGGTCCGGGTTCAGGCTGAGACATTAGATGGACCCAAAGTAGTTGCTATGCGACAAAACTGGTGTGTTGAAGAAGGCTATTTTGTTAGTATAAGAATAGAAAATGTACCTGTATCTTTTCTGATTGACACTGGGTCTAATGTAACCATCCTTCGGAAAGGTTTGTTTGATCAGTTCTCTTCTTCGACTACTCAGCTTCTGAGACCTACAAAAACAAAACTACTGACTGTAACAGGGGAGATAACTCCATTTCATGGGAAAGCTGAATTACATATTCAAGTTGGGTCACAAACAATAAGGCACAAAATTTTGTTAGCTAACATTGAAAATGATGGAATTTTAGGCCTAGACTTTCTCACTGCAAATCAGTGTGAGCTTAAGCTAACTCGCAAGTGTATGAAACTGAACGGGGAAACAATTAGGTGTTTTTTGAACAGTAGGGATGCACAACTGAGATGCTGCCGGGTGGCTTTGCTTGAGCAGGTGGAAATTCCACCTAGAACTGAGATTATAGTAGAAGGTTTTGCTGATGGTATCATTGACAAGAACAGCACAGGAGTTTTGGAAGTAGATACCCAATTTTTACATAAAAAGGGTCTTTTGGTTGCCAAGTCATTAGTATGTCCTAGTTCGGGTATGGTGCCTTTACGTATAGCAAATCCTTATGAGCAGAGCTGTACACTCTACAAGCATACCATCATTGCCAATTATGAGCCCTTAGAGTCTGAAGAGCTCTCGTCAGTTAATGCCATAAAAACACCCGCGACTAGCCTAAAAATTCCAACACAGTCAACAATTCCAGAACACCTTAAGGAACTCTACTCGACAAGCTGTGAACACCTCCTGGTTACACAGCAAGCAGAATTTAAACAACTGCTCACAGATTATCAAGACACATTTTCAAAATCTGCTCATGATTTAGGCAGAACTTCGTTAGTAGAGCACAAAATAGATATTATACCAGGTACTCGACCTATTAAACAACCCCCCTATCGCTTACCCCTTTCAAAGCGAGAAGCAGCCGAAAAAGAGATTCAGGCTATGGCAGAAAAAGACTTAATTGAACCTTCTGACAGCCCTTGGTCTTCCCCAGTTATTATAGTGCCCAAAAAGAATGGGGGAATACGTTTTTGCGTCGATTACAGGAAATTAAACGCCAAAATCATTAAGGATAGTATGCCGTTACCAAACGTTAACGATTCACTAGATGCGTTAGGCGGAAATAAGTGGTTCTCGTGCCTCGACCTCCGTCAAGGTTTTTTCCAAGTAAACGTGGCCGAACAGTCCCGTTCAAAGACTGCATTCTGCATTCCAGGTGGCGGTTTGTGGCAATTTAAAGTCATGCCCTTTGGCTGTTCGACTAGTCCAGCTGTTTTTGAACGCTTAATGGAGAGGGTATTTATAGGCCTCACATATAAATCACTACTTATTTACCTAGATGACATCATAGTTTATGGTAAGACCTTTGAAACACACTTAAATAACTTGGAAGACGTTTTCCAACGTCTGACAGAGGCAAACCTAAAATTAAACCCAGAAAAATGCGTATTCTTCCAAAAACGTGTCTCATTTCTTGGCCACTCGGTTTCTGAGGAAGGCATAGGCACAGATCCAATGAAGATTAAGTCTGTACAAGAATGGCCAACTCCAAGAAACATCACAGAGGTAAGAAGTTTTGTCGGTTTAGCTTCCTATCTCAGGAAGTTTATTCCACAATTTAGCACCATATGTAAGCCTTTACATGAACTGACCAAGAAAGGCAAAGCATTTTTATGGACGGAATCTTGTGAAAATGCCTTCAAGGGTTTGAAGACAGCATTGGTCACGGCTCCAGTCTTAGCTTTTCCAAAGGAAGATGGAGGTGAGTTTATTTTAGATTGTGATGCTTCTAATGTAGCACTTGGATCAGTTCTGTGTCAAGTTCAGGATGGGCAGGAGAGAGTTATAGCGTACTACAGCAAATGTTTCTCACACGGTGAACGTAAGTACTGCGCTACAAGGAAAGAACTTTTGGCTGTCGTGAGTTCCATAAAGCATTTTCACCACTATCTGTACGGTAGGCATTTTACCGTGAGAACGGATCATGGGTCTTTACGCTGGCTAATGAATTTCCGCATAATTGCAGAAGGTCAATTGGCCAGATGGCTAGAACTGCTGGCATCATACGATTTTAAAATCGTTTATCGAGGTGGAAGATCCCACCAAAATGCTGATTCAATGAGTAGGAGACCTTGTTATGAGAAGAATTGTAAGTATTGTGAGAGAATAGAAAATCGGTAAACCGACGAAGACCCTGAATTGGCCACCAGGGCAATTGGGAAACTAATGGAGAATACAACCATGGGGGAAAGTTCAGAGAATGTATTGTCAAGAAAGATTCCTTTGAGAATGGATGAGCTGGACTCATCGGTAAGTAATCAAGGTAATAGTGACAGTTCAGTAGAAGTGCACCTACCTGGACTAACTATGTGGAAGATAAAACAGACAGCACAACAAAAGGGGGGATCAGTATGTGTACTTCTCCAGATATGAGCCAGAACAGCCTTTATGAAACTGTACTAGTTTCATCTTTAATGTCGAGCAAAGAAGGTAAGTCACGCCTTCCTCTATCGGAAGAGTTGGGTGGCAAGAAGTTATTCTCACTAGAATTAGGTCTCCCTGAAAATGAAGTACTAATAGGTACAGGGAATACTAAGACCAGTGATCATACCACTATCAGGAATCTGAACACTCTAGATAGAGACGACTCGACCAAAGGTATAACATTTTTCAATAATAATTCAGAGAACAGTAGACTGAATAAACAATTAGGCTCTACAGAAGGTGTCACCTTTTCTTCTGGTAATCTAGAGGCTGGTGACAGGGATGATTTATATGTAGGTAGTTACACCACTTTTTCATCTGGTAATTCCGAGAATGGTGTTTTGTTTGATGAAGTAATTGGCTCCTTGAGAGGTAAAACCTTATACATGGGAAAACCCAGTGATGTAGATTCTTCTAATAAAGACGGGGTATCTGAATGTTGCACCAATTTATCAACTGGTATTCCAGTGAATGGTGAGTATATTAAAACTAATGCTGCAGCAGCAAGAGTCTCAGAAGCCACTAACATTGATTGTATGATGCCAGCCAACATTAAAATTGAACAGGAAAATGATCCTGTGATATCACTAATAAAGCAATGGAAAACAGAAGGTAACAAACCACAGTGGCAAGCTGTGGCAAAGTACGGTGCCGAGCTTAAGACTTACTGGAGTTGGTGGGGAAGTTTAGAAATAATACAAGATATTTTATATAGAAAGAAACAAAACAAGGCGACCGGAGAAAGTTTTCACCAAATCATTCTCCCAACTAGACTTCGAAAGACAGTTTTTACCTTACTTCACAGTAACGTAACTTCTGGTCATTTGGGACAACAGAAGACTCTAGAAAAGGTAAGACAAAGATTTTGTTGGTACCGATACAAGGAGGATATTGAATACTGGTGCAGAGTTTGTGATATCTGTGCATCAAGAAAACCACCTCATCGTAAAGCCAAAGCTCCAATGAAACAATATAATGTGGGTTATCCACTGGAACGAGTTGCAATAGACATTATGGGTCCATTACCTACTACAGCTAATAATGCTCGATACCTATTAGTAGTTTCTTGCTATTTTACTAAATGGTTGGATGCGATCCCAATCAGTAGCATAGATTCAAAAACAGTAGCGACAAAACTTATTGAGAAATTCATATCCGTTTTTGGTGTGCCTATGGCCCTACATTCTGACCAAGGAAGCATGTTTGAATCGGAAGTTTTCCGTGAAGTCTGTAACTTACTCGATATTCAAAAGACTCGTACAACACCAGGAAGACCCCAGTCCGACGGAATGGTTGAGCGAGCATGCAGAAGTATACAGGCTATGCTCTCAGCTTATGCTTCTCAAAATCAAAAGGACTGGGACTCTTACATACCTTTACTTATGATGGCATATAGGTCGTCAGTTCATGATACAACGAAGTGTACTCCGTCCGCAATGATGCTAGGTCGTGAATTACGTTTACCAATTGACCTAGCCTTAGGCATTCCTGAAACGAGAGAAAGCAAATGTAACAGCAATTATGCTTATGAATTAAAAACAAGTTGATTAAGATTCACGAGTTTGCACGTAAGCACACCCAAATTTCAAGTGATGGTATGAAAAACTATTATGATAAGCGAACTCATCAAAACACATACGAAGTCGGTGACACCGTATGGTTTCACAATCCAGTACGCAGAAAAGGCTTGTGCCTAAAATTGCAAAGGCCATGGCGGGGACCATATACAGTTGTACAAATGCTGACAGATGTACTATATAAAGTGCAGTTAAATGCTAGATCAAAACCAAAAATAGTACATCATGACAGGTTAAAACCCTACCGAGGTAAAGATGCTCCTGCCTGGTATAACCCAGGGAGCATTTAGGAACAAAAGGGGGGACAAATCCACCACCACGGTATTGCTTATATATATATATATTGATGAAGTTGTTCAAATTTAGTAACATCTTTGTTATGTACCGCTGAATGACCTTTTGTTGCTTTGTTTCAGCCTTTTTCAGTCTTTTTGAAAAAAAAAAAAAAAAGAATACTGTTGTTACAGCAGAGACTAGGAAAAGCATCTAGTAGTTATAAAAGGAACTGTCTATCTGACTCTGAGTTTGACATTTTGCAGTATGTTTCTTTTACACCAAGGCAAACTAAACGACCTGAAATACGTTCTATAAGAGGGTTGTCCTTTGGAAGCAAGGGGTACCCACCATAATTGCAAAATGTTGTGTGTGCATGTTTTCTGGGCCAGGCTAGCTAGTTTCGGCCAATTAGGCCTCATCAGTGACCCTAAATAATTTCAAAATTCTGCGGTGGAATCAATGATCCCAAAGGACAAGAAAATTTAAACTACACTGTGATGTAGGGCAGGGAGACTGCCTAGACAGAGAATGACTCGAAATGATGTAAATAAATAGACAAGGTATAGATCTGACGTGTGATATGTCTAATGTATAACCTTGCCTCCTAAACTTATACCATATTAGTTGGGTCCTATCAAACTGATGTTATAAGAAAGATTTTTTCTACTTCCAGAACACCCTATTTACCTGTGTGGTTTGCCAAGACCAGCAATACAGGAAACGGTACCAAGTGGTACGACACGTGATAGAACAACACAGCGGCTACGCATATAAGTGTACAAGGTGCATGAAAGTACTAGCGAGACATGGCCCGCATGCAAGATGTCAGGGAACGTACAGTGACATGTTTCTAATCGTCCGAGAGACTGGAGTTAGGGGCAGAGAAGCTGAACGCCTTTTTGATGAATGGAAGCGCCATGAACTTCCAAAGAAATACAATGAACATAACAGACAGGAGCAGGGAAAGCACAATGAACGACGTTCCCCTCTTGAAAATTGCTACCAGTCCAGAAAGAGGGCTGCCTCTCCTTACTCTGGGGACAGCCGTATTTTCAAGAAGTCTACCACAGAGGTCCGTCCCCCAAAAAGGTCAAAAGCGGACCCCCCACCTAGTGAATCAAAGACGGAGGTAGATTTCCGGATGGATCCAGTGGATATCTCTATCACTGAGCCGGTGGAGGAATCACATTATCTAGAGGATTATCACCCCCCTGAAGGAGTCAGCTTCCCACCTCCTGTGAGAAGTAGGTCACCAAGTACCTGTTCGTGTCGTAGTTCAAGTTCAAGTTCCAGTTCTAGCTCCAGTTCAAACTCCAGCTCTGACATGGACACAGACGAGGATGAAGCAGATGACACACATGGCTCTGAAAATAGAAAATCGAGAAAGGATAATGAAAGTCATAAAGGTAAAGAGAGGTTAATGGAAATTCAAGAAGAACAAACTGAATCTAAACAACCTGAAAACCAAGCAAAGGATACTAAGTATCCTAATGACATAATAATAAAGGTAACATATGAATCTGAAAATTCTGAAAAACCAGGTGATGTAGATGATTCAATGAGTGAAAAGAAGAATGAAATAAACCGTGAAACAGCCAATAAAAATAGTAATATGACAGACAGTTATGAAGAACCAAAGACAAATAAGGAGACATTAAGGACAAGCAGTAAAGACAGAAAGAATAATCAAGGTGAACTGAAATCAAAAAGTGATAAAACAAACACAAAGAAATCAGAGCATAAGGAACAGAAAGACAACATGAAGATAATTGAATCTGAAAAAGGCAAACCCAAAATAGAAACAGAAACCAAAGCAAACCATAAAACTACTAAAACCGGAATTGACACAACTAAGAAATCCAAGAATGACCTGAAAGACAAAACTGTAGTTCTGAATAAGCCCAATAACAAACAAAAAGACTGTGCTATTAGTGAAAAGTCAAATGAATCCAGTAAGGGAAAAATAGAGGTACCAAAATCAGATATTAGGGGAAAATCAGTTGAAAAGAATGCTAAGACAAAAATTATCAACGACTCAACAAAACCCACAGAGAGCAACGAACCCAGAAAGATAGAGAAACCTAATGACGAGACGGAAAATATATCAGCAAAAGTTGTTTTGGACATTAGTGATGATCTCATAATAAGTGATGATGATGAAAACGAAGAAATAACAAATACTGAGGAGACAACTAATGAGGTGTACAGCAAGGAGAAACCTAAAATCTTTCCAGGACATTTTGAGGATGTCACTTTTAGTAACCACCTGTTCCATGCCATCGTACAAGAAAAAATACGCCTTCAACATCCAGAGGCAACTGTACCCAAAGACCCAGAACCCCTGCTAGAACCACAAGACAAAGCAACCGAGATAATAATAAATAAGATGTTCAAAACTTTCCAAAGATGCCAGGAAGAAAGAATAACTTTAAATATTGGGGGCCAGGACTTTGTTACTTCCAAAGTGACGTTGGCGGCAGAACCAAATTCCCTATTTGGACTCATGTTGAATGAGAACTGCCCCCTTCGCCCCTTTGCACAGACTTACTTTTTCGACCGCGACCCAAGGCATTTTCGGTTTATCCTCAATTACTTAAGGAATGGAGCTCATCTCGATATAATGATGCTTCCCCATGAGAAGAAATTCCTTCTCGAGCTCTTTACCGAGGCTCGCTTTTACTATCTAGCCGGACTAGAACAGATTATCCTTCAACGTCTGGAGCAGGTGACCCAAAGCAAAAACTTCTAAAAAAAAAAAAAAAAGGAGTTCACCTGCTAAAAATATTTGTCTTATAATTTTGGAAATTCTTTCCCATAAGACTTTTATATGAATCTGTTACAGTACGGTTAGTGGTCAAGAGGGTCGTTGTTCTCATGGGCTTCCAATCACCCTATCCATTTTAAAATGATACTACGAAATAATATTGACGAAGTCAAAGTCTTGGCATCCTGTACAAACTTGTAAAAGTTATCTTATCATACCAACTCCACGTCTTATGTTTGTGAGTTTAAGGTGAAACAAGTATGATGACTTTATTATGTACGAGATTAAATAGAAGTGGTGCGGATGATTTCGAGTGACAATCTTTCAGACATGATATAAAGATCTACCCAGTCAGGCTTATATATTAGTCTTTAGCTTTCTATGTCTAGAAGCTAACATTTTGGTCTGATAGAGGTCACTCAAAATTATTGGTTGGCCCTATATAATGATATTTAGAGCTTCTCTAGAAATGGTGATAATAATAATAATAATAATAAATACATGAATAACCGCTAAGTCTCATTATAACGTAACAGTCCGGAGTCCTCCCGGATATTATTATATGGGTTACTATCGTATACCAAATAAACATGATAAAAAGGGGTATTGAATAACTGAATTCCTGAGAAATATAGTGGAGTGCTGGCGTAATTAGAACTGTAATGATGTACAGTAACGTTATGAAGAGACCTAGTCGTATATGATATATAAAGGGCAACTAATGTTTTGACTAAAAATATATTTCGTGGGCATGTGACTGACTACGAGGACGGTAGAGTTATATGCATTT
Organism: Lucinisca nassula; assembly: GCA_963580285.1. Classification (NCBI taxonomy): domain Eukaryota; kingdom Metazoa; phylum Mollusca; class Bivalvia; order Lucinida; family Lucinidae; genus Lucinisca; species Lucinisca nassula. Next base: position 38,327,961 of record OY757024.1, read on the forward strand.
CTGTACTAATGTCTTGAGATATTAAATGTGAACTCCCTAAAATTTTCTTCGACAATACTGAATCTTGAATTTGATCATACTAGCTATGTTGTCTTCCGCAAAAATTTGGGGAATTTTCCAATTTCTACAAATATTTGTAAATAAAAGTTTTAATAATTGTAAAAAAAAAAAAAAAAAAAAAAAAAAAATACAATAATAATTATAATGATAATAAAGTCAATTTGTTTCAATGTTGTCGAAGAAATGTCTGGGTGTCACTATTTCATATGTATTTATCATCTAATTGTTCACTTATGATCTAAGGGATTACGGAAGCAAATCAAGTTATAAGACTTTCAATTTCAATACAGTATCAGAGATTTTCTTATATGAAATGTGACTATTCTCAGTCTCAACTTCATATCTGATCTGTCAAAAAAAAAAAAAAAAAAATTGTTTCAGGATCCAGACCACCGGTTGGTCTGAAAATTCAGACCAATTATTGGTCTGAAACTTGGGCCATGGCTTCCCTCAGTTGTGGATATATGTGGTCTTTATTACAATAAGGAGAAGCATTGTTCACAGTAGAGTTTGCTCACCCGAAAAGGGTAAAGTACACATGATCAAATATATCTATATAAAGGTATATTTGTATAAACATGATGAAAGTTGAGATGTATATTTGATATAAATGAGCCTATTACTATAACTTTTATTGCACGGTTGACAGGCCTTGTGTGCTGGTGAACATGAGAGCTGCCTCTTAATAACCCAGTCTCTCACCAGTCACCACTGTGGGTTCGGGCCTTACTCTGGTTACGTGGGAGACATCCGGTTTTGCAATGGAAAACCAGGTGATACTCTCCAGGTTTTGCCCATCTGTGATTAATGTCCGGCTCTTAATGGTGAAATTATCCCATTTTGGCCATACATGTAGATTCAAATTTTATTATAATACTACTGCTGATGACATGTATTGTGTCCGGGCCTGGGGTAACAGTATTCGGTATTCTTATTCGAATACTACTCCAATATATTTACTACATGTAGTATCATGAGTATTGGTGAGGTATTCTGAATTTGTGGTTTTGTTGTTTTTTTTAATTAGAATAATGTATTTGTTTCCAAAATACATATAACTCATGAATAGTTTTGCGAATGCAATCCCAGGCCTGATTTTCGGTATGTCATCAAGTGGTTTGACTGGGTAAAATGAGGCAGCCAACCGTGTAATTATTCTTCATGTAAATGATTGACTGATTTGAAGTTTAACCTAACCCTCAACACTGCATGTCATTTTGGGGACAATATTTTTCTAATTTTGTGGGAGATGAAGTGACAGTTCAACCCCTGTCACCCAATGAAACAAATAGGGTGTTTTAGCACAGACGGTCTGACTTGTACTGTTTTATCTGGGCAGACTTGGATCCTCTTTTAAAGCAGTTTAGAAGTAGTTTCAGCTCTGCATGGAAGCATCATGCAGCCCATCTATTTCTTCAAGCCCTGATGGGTGGGGCCATCTTCATGTATATGTCAATGACTAGCAAATGCATATGTTTGTGAGTATTGCTTAAAGCTGATTTTTAACAAATTAGCTCACAAAATTTTCTTTCTCATGGCAGCATGCATTAGGTATCGTGCCGCAACTACGGTGATATTGTGAGATAACTTTATAGTTGCAGCCCTGTTAATTCGCACCTAATGTGTTTAAATCATTGTGGTGAAATTGTTTCACTCAATATTACCTCATTCTTGCCATGAGTTAAGAGAAGTAAGCATTATCTCTGTTCGTTATTCAAGTTTATGTGTTAAATTTTGTGCTTCACCATTACTTACCCTATGTTCACTTGTAATGAATGAATCATTTCTCTTGATAACTTATACTGCCTGACAGCTGTGGTATTGCACCAGAGATACTGTCATTGCTTATTTATTTTTACCCAACAAATTCAGGGAGTGCCGGTACACCTCTGCAGTTGAAATGAAGAGTAGTGCTGGCCATCTCTGCATTCGGCTGATGGCTACATTTGATAAGAAATGACAAACGGACATATTTTGAAATTCTTCTGTTTGTTTGACAATGGCAGTGTCTGCTGTTGGTGTATAGGGTTATGAAGAGTTTTGGTTAATTGTGGTTTCATTGTTGACAAAGTTAGGCAGGCTGGGTGGTGTTGTGTTGTTGTCAGAGGTAGTGCTTGCAAAGAACAGACCCCTAAAATTTAGGATCAGTGGTCATTGAACCATTTACAGACGGTTTTACAGTTGATGCAAATTTACTTACCCTACCTACCAATCTGGGGGCCAGATTCCTGGGTTGGGGGGTATTGTAGCGCCCTGGCACTGACCTTCACTGATAATGACACAGCGCACCTCATCATGTCAGAACTCCGCATTTCTGGGCCAAATAACAGCCCGTTGCCGAAACTATCGATTTTGGTAAAGCTAGCGCTTGTACTTACAAAAGGGCATATCCACTACCATTTCCGCGTAAATTCCTATCCCCAAAGGTGATTTCCAGTAGCAATCGTTTCAATTCCATTGGTGCTCGGTTCTTATGCCTATGATATATCGTGAACTTCGTTATATCTCCTAATATCTATCCTTTTCCACCGTAATATTCTCGATAGTTTTCATAATGGCGGACTCGCCGTTTGCCGCGTGCTATTTCCCGGTACTTGTGTACGGGACCATAAGAGCCGAGTGTTCCAAATTTCTAACCGTCAAAACCCTTATACGTCATAATTCACGTGCGGGGATTCCTTCTTGAGACTATATAAAGAGCGAAATCCTCGACGCTCATTGGCCAATTGCTCCGAGAGAGACGCGCCCGGTAAAAAAACATCTTTTACCAACAACAACAAAGAAAAACCTAGAGAAAAACTACCTATCGCCATAATGAGCCACAGATATTCTTATGGAGAGGTGAGAAAATATTTTTGACACACAGAGATTGTATTTTTAGGAAATTCTAGGCTGATTTTTACCTAGAAACTGTCATTTCTAGGTTGACTTCACATTCTCTAAAAGTAGCCATTGTTTTGTACTTGAGACTTGGTGGTGGATTTTCCCTCTCCCCCTCACACACATTAAGATAGCCCCATATCCAGATTTTTGCTTCTTTCTAGGAGAATATAGAATCATTTATCTATCTACAAGCTGGAATTTCTCCTAGTTAAGTGTAGTAAAAACTCTCCTAGGAAAAGTGAAGTGTTGTAAAAACTCTCCTAGAAAAAGTGAAGTGTTGTAAAAACTCTCCTAGGAAAAGTGTTCCATGTGAAAACTCTCCTAGGATCTAAATTTTGTTTTAATCATAGTTAGTCTTTGTGCAGCATTTATAATTATATTTCATATCTGTGAATCATTCAAAAGAATCACTGAAAAGAACCCTCGGGGTGAATTTGAAGCACAACTATAGTTTCTTGTCGATTTCTTCCTTTCTGCTGCCTACAACCTAAACTACCACACCTACTAGCTAGATTTAGTGGTTACTATCTGGATCAGGAGCTAACAACATAAACTAGCTATCAACAACTATATATCTACTTCCACTAGTAGGTTTTGGCAGTGACTGATTATATGCTGGTGGTTGATAAATCTATTTATAGATTGTGAGTGTCGGTTCAACTATTATAATACACCAGAACGAACCCTATCGGTTAAAACCATTATAGTCCTCATGTGTCCGAGACTTTAGCGCCTATCCATTCGACCACCTGACGAATTATGCTCGTAGGCTCGAGGGCTATAATTTTTATCTTCACCGTTTGCCGAAGAGGTCGATATTGCAATTCAATACATAGAGGCCGGTAAATGCGTCACAATTTACGAGATGTCGAAAATTCACGAGCAATTTACGAAAACCGACGTATTGGGCGATAACACTGACTAATTCTTCGCATATAGGTCAGTCTCATGTCAAATTATAAATTATGAAATTTATGCCGTCCTCGAGAACAATGTCACGGGTACATGAAAGTTTCAAATACTCAAATTACCCATACCACACACATGTATGTATCGGTCTAACGTTTAAGCTAACAATACCCAATCCATGTCCCCAAGTCGAGATCACAAACTTCGATATTTCCATTACAAGTTTTTTTCATTATAGTGTATGAAATCAAATATGTTCGAAATTTAACGATGGATATAGCTTTAGACATCATAATTTGTAAAGTATGATTCACATGTGGTCAAAAGATAGGAGCATTTAAGCTAAGCATTACTTCATTTTAGATCTAGTAAACCCCTTTCGCCATGTTGTCCAAGACCTGAAGAACTTTTGTATAAGTTATGATACAATTTTACATTGAAATTTTAATATTAAATACATATTTTCTTAACATTATGATAAATTTGGATACAGTTGGTGTGATAATAGGTAGGATTCCAGAGCTTTGATGCAGCAATACTTCCATTGCTACCAATGGTGTTAAGTTGATGTGAAGCTGGTGAGCGAAGACTTGTTTTATATCTTGATATTGATACTAACACTTGATACCGGAGTTTGTAAAGACTTAGTGTATTGCTATCCCGCAGCTGATCATGCAGTTACTACTGCCTTGGGTGGGTTCAGTGGTGGATGGTGTAAGCGAGAGTGTGTTGGTCGCGGAGCCCTTAGTGAATGGCAACTTAGTGTTTTGAAACTAGTAAACAGGCGCGTTTCTGTCTGTTCTCAAAACACTTACGTGTTGATTCCTGAGCCTCGGACGACTTTGAGCCGCCTTGATGTGAGTAAATACTGCGACAGGGACTTTGAAAGGTCAGGGAGAAACTTGTTTTGGTCTGTTAAAAATTCGAATGAGGTTTTGGATAGGTTGGGGTTCGGGCATTTTCGTACTTTTTGACTGTTTGCCTGTTGTTTTTCAACGCTTTACACTACACTTCCCCAGTATCTTATGGCGGAAAACATAAAGATTCGGTTGGGTGGACATTCCTTGGGGAGGATACCCACTGTCTTGCGTGCGGTGTGGGGTGCTTTTTGCTTCTGAAGAGGATATAAATATGTTCTATAAAAGGGTCATCCTTTGGAAGCAAGGAATACACCACAGAACTGAAAAATATGGAGTGTACATGTTTTCTGGGCCAGACTAGCTAGTTTCGGCCAATCAGGCCTCATCAGTGACCCTCAGATATTTTCAAAATTCCACAATGGAATCAATGATCCCAAAGGACAAGAAAATATAATCTACACTATGATGTAGGGCAGGGAGACGTTTTACCGCCGCCACACATTCCCACACACCAGCTGTAGTGAAGTTAAATATGTTCTATAAAAGGGTCATCCTTTGGAAGCAAGGAATACACCACAGAAGTGAAAAATATGGAGTGTACATGTTTTCTGGGCCAGACTAGCTAGTTTCGGCCAATCAGGCCTCATCATTGACCCTCAGATATTTTCAAAATTCCACAATGGAATCAATGATCCCAAAGGACAAGAAAATACACATTATAGTCATTTTAGAAAGCGTTTGAGGCTCTCACCATTCTACTTGACACTATTAATATAAGATTTGGATCTAAGTTAATCAGACCAATTGTGGGAATTCCAATGGATGCCCATCCCTTGTGGCTGATTTGTTCTTGTTTTGTCATGGAAGAGACTTCATGCTGTCCATTTCCGTTGAAACTCAATCTGAAATTCGTGTAGCTTTTAGCTCGACGTTTAGATATTGTTAACTGCTAAACGTTTTAATCAGGGCTATCGGTATCATAAATTTCGAAAAGCCTTTTCTGGAAGGCCTTCATGCGGACTGAACAAATTATTTGTCTAAATCGACACGGAAGTAAGTTCGAGGATTGCGGCCGCGTAAAACCTCCACCTCACCCAGTGAAATTCTTTTCACTAACCGTTCCAAGGCGGTTCTTCTGTTGTGGTTTATTTTTGTTATTGAGTGTGTTATCGCTTATATCATTTTGTTTTGGTTAGCCAATTGGACATTTTGTGTGAATGTAACTGTCCTTTTGGCTTTCCGATATTGATGTTTCCTTTAGGGTCTAGTTATTTCATTTTTGTGTTTCTTTCCCTTTGGTGTCTCTGATGGGAGCGGTCGGTGGGTTAATTGTATCGATTCCTGATCATTACCTTCACGTATACTTGCTGTAGACGTCATTCCGATTTAGTTTGAAAATTCAATGTTGGACTTAAATCTTTTCTGCAACGAGGCCTATCGGAACCCAAATTTGATGGTGACTAAGTATATTAATTCAGAAAAATATACGCTTGCATTGATTTCAGCACCCAGTTTCGAAACATCACTATTCGATATAAAACGATTGGGTACAACATAAATATTATACAACAAACTATATTCACGGTAGTTAACCGAAACACGGTTGATAACTTTGCTTCCCTCTTTAATTGCACGCCAGCGTGTTAGGCCACTGATTCTATGACGGCTACATCGTTAAGGCTTACTTACATCATAGTGTAGATTATATTTTCTTGTCCTTTGGGATCATTGATTCCATAGTGGAATTTTGAAAATATCTGAGGGTCACTGATGAGGCCTAATTGGCCGAAACTAGCTAGTCTGGCCCAGAAAACATGTACACTCCATATTTTTCACTTCTGTGGTGTATTCCTTGCTAACAAAGGATAACCCTTTTATAGAACATATTTAACTTCACTACAGCTGGTGTGTGGGAATGTGTGGCGGCGGTAAAACGTCTCCCTGCCCTACATCATAGTGTAGATTATATTTTCTTGTCCTTTGGGATCATTGATTGCATTACGGAATTTTGAAAATATCACTGATGAGGCCTAAGTGACCGAAACTAGCTAGTCTGGCCCAGAAAACATGTACACTCCATATTTTTCACTTCTGTGGTGCATTCCTTGCTTCCAGAGGATAACCCTTTTTATAGAACATATTTAAAGTTTAGGTAATTCCGGTTGGTACCTGATGTGCTGTCTCTGGTCGGTTCCATCAGGGTCTAACCATTGGTTTTCTTTTGTTACAGCATTTCATCTATTCATGCGGTCGAGTCCTCATCATTGTTTCGTCTCTGTAGTCGTTTATTTTAATGTTCTCGGAGATGTAGCATCGATGCGTTAGAAAGCCTTCATGTGGACTGAAGAAATAAGTTGTCTTAACCACGACAGAACCTCACCACGTAAATTCAATTTAATCACCACTCCTCCATCCCTAGTAAAATATTTTTACTGACCGTACCAAGGCGGTTCTTCTGTCATGGTTAATTATTGTTAAAGTTCGTCTTTGTATGAATGCATTGCTTAATGTCTTTTTAGCTCACCTGGGCCGAAGGCTCTAGGGGAGCTTATAGTATAGTGGGTCCTCCGTCGTCCGTCGCCTGTCGTCCGTTGTTCGTCCGTCGTCCGTCCACACTTTTGAGCAGCTGTATCTCTGCTGCGGGCTGTTCTCAATCATTTCTCGTAAGTAGCATGCCTCTGTTGGGGCATTGATGACATAACTTTTTTTCGAAATCGCTCTTAAACTTTGGTTGTTATGGTAACCACAAGGTGCCATAGCTTACTATGGGAAAATGCTTGTCATCACCGTAGCGCCTTCAGTTTTGATCGGATCTTTCCTGGGGATAAAAACTCGAATGAGTTCGAAAACTGGTCAAGTCGGCCGCTTTATCATAGGGTAACGTCCCTTTGATTGCTGAAAATTCCGATTTTTGACCTTGTCATCACCGTAGCCCCTTCAGTTTTGATCTAATCTTTCTGAAATTTATATGTCAGGTGGCTGGGGATAAAACCTGGATGAGTTCGAAAACCGGCCAATAAAAATCAAAAATGAGTTCCTTTAAGAGCAATGAAAACATTCATAAGAACGAAGATGGGTCATACTACGTAGTTTCGGCTAATAAAGCCTCATCAGTGAACCTGTATTGATTCGGCAAAGAAAGCCAGAGGAAACATACTGCAATTTTGCGAATTTCGAATAGGCAGTCGATTCAAATACTGATATAAATCAAAATGGGGTCCAAATAATGAAAATACATGTCTAGAATATGAGTCTAAACCAATAATTTATTTCTGATTTCTCAGAATATTCACGCTGATCTCAAAGGACCAAAAGTAAAATATAAACTGCATTATGGATGATGTACGGGGTGACGTATTACGGCCGCCACACGGCACAACACCAGCTGCAGTGAGGGCAAATAGAAATCAAAAATGAGTTCCTTTAAAAGCAATGAAAACACTCATAAGAAAGAGTCGGCCCATTTATAATAGAGTTACATCCCTTTGATTGCTGAAAATGTCAATTTTTGACATTGTCATCACCGTAGCCCCTTCAGTTTTGATCAAATCTTTCTGAAACTTATATGTAAGGTGGCTGGGGATAAAACCTCGGATGAGTTCAAAAACCGGCTAAGTCGGCCTATTTACCATAGAGTAACGTCCCTTTGATTGCTGAAAATGTCGAGTTTTGACCTTGTCATCACCATAGTCCCTTCAGTTGTGATTGCATTTTTCTGAAACTATATATATGGTGGCTGGCAATAAAAATTCGGATGAGTTCGAAACCCGGCCAAGTTGGCCCATTGATCATAGAGTTACGTCCCTTTGATTGCTGAAAATGCCGATTTTTGACCTTGTCATCACGTTAGCCCCTTCAGTTTTGATCGGATCTTTCTGAAACTTATATGTAAGGTGGCTGGGGATAAAATCGGATGAGTTCGAATACCGGCCAAGTCGGCCTATTTATCATAGAGTAACGTCCCTTTGATTGCTGAAAATGCGTTTTTTGACCTTGTCATCACTGTAGCTCCTTCAGTTTTGATCGGATTTTTCTGAAACTTATATGTAAGGTGGCTGGGGATAAAACCTCGGATGAGTTCGAATACCCTCTAAGGCGGTCTATTTATCATAGAGTAACGTCCTTTGATTGCTGAAAATGCCTATTTTTGACCTTGTCATCACCGTAACTCCTTCAGGTTTAATCGGATCTTTCTGAAACTTATATGTAATGTGGCTGGGGAAAAAAAACTCGGATGAGTTCGAAAACCGGCTAAGTCGGCCCATTTTTTCATAGAATTACACCTCTTTGATTGCTGAAAATGCAGATATTTTACCTTGTCATCACCGTAGCCCCTTTTGGTCGGATCTTCTTGAAACTTACGTACAGATAAGTCCGATTTAAAAGTTTGGATGAGTTTGAAAACTAGCGATGTGGGTCAATTATTGATGGAGTTATGTGCCCCTCTTTGCTGAAAATGCTTATTTTTGACCTTGTTTTTTTTAATGTAACTCCTTCAGTTTTCATCGAATCTTCTTGAAATTTATATGTTAGTAAGTTAGAGATAAACGCTTAGACAAGTTTGAAAACTAGCAATGCCAGTCAATTAACCATTGAGTTATGTCCCCTGCTTGGCTGCAAATGCTTATTTTCGACCTTGGCATCACTGCTGCCCCTTCAGTTTTGATCGGATCTTCATGAAACTTACAAACAAATAATTCAGGCAGAAAAGCTCAGAGGAGTTTGCAAACTGGTGAGGTTTGCCAATTTATCATAGAGTTACATCCCTTTGACTGCAGCAGTAAATTGCTTATTTTTGACCTTGTCATCACCATAGCCCCTTCAGTTTATACCGGATCTTCTTGAAAGTTACATATAAGCAAGTCAGGTGAGTTTGAAAACTGGTGAGGTCAGCCGATTTATCATAGAGTTACATTCTACTTGATTGCAATACAGATAATTCTTACCATGTCATCACATTGTCCTCCAATAAATCCTTCAGTAAAGGTTGGCACTTCCTGAAACTTTGAATCTGTTAGCTCAGGTGAGCGATACAGGACCATCTTGGTCCTCTTGTTTTATTTTGGATAGCCGGTTGACCATTTTTTCGGAAAGTAACTGTCCTTTTGACTTTCTGCTTGTAATTTTTCATTAGGGTTTGTTATATAAGAAAAATATGGTCTACCCCTGTAAACCCCAGTTTTACTATATTAAAGTGGGGTTCAAGGGGGTCAAAATTATATAGGCGTGTTTTTGTGATGTGAAGGACTAGAAAATGTAACCGACACTATGATGAAAGCAAGGTAGACCTTTTACGTTCGCCTAAAGGAACGAATATTGCAGTTCTATTCATATAAAAGACCGGAAAGAGTTTCTGTCAACTTCAGAATCAAAAGTATTTTAAGGAATCTACTTGTGCATAAGGAACTGTTTCAGTTGTTTGATATCTTTTTGTTCATTGTCAACTGCATTATAATTTCAAACGGTCTTTTTTCAGGGTGGATTATTCAGAATCCCTTTTTGTGCAAAACAATTATATTAATTTAACATCCTACGATAATACTGAAAAGTTATGCACATGTGGCGATGATACTAATAGAACAGAAGATCTATCAGCAATCATGCAGTGTTCATCGAGTAAAGTCAAGCAGTGTAAAAATACGAATTATAAACTATCACCACTACAGATTGAACAGTGTTCGGCAGCGGGAAGGGCAACGGACTCTGGATATATACAGCCAGATAGCGGTGATCAACATTCAAGCCCTGAAACTTCTTTCGTAGCAGCTGCTCTGCCTAGTTCTAACTATCCAGCGGTATGGTATCTTGTTTAAGAATTATCACATACTATTGCTAGTAGTTCTTATCAAATGTCCTGATGTTAATCGTAAAAGTCTACACTATCCTTTAATCATCAATGAAAAGGCAGATAAGATCTTTTCAGATATTCAGTCTAAAATGCAGTAAAATATCACAGATTTATTTTTTTAAAACCGCGCTTAAACAGCCTTTAAGTATACAATACCTTGATTTATCATATGACGTCGCGTCTGAGAGTGTAATAACGCCATGTATTATTTTCGATAATCCACTAGTGGATTAAATATGCAAATTAGCTAGATACGTTCCGTAACGTTACATGTACGACGCCCTTAACGACGTAGCGTTTACTAATGGTGGAATATTGATATTTTTTCTTAACAATCGTGAATAAAATGCGTTTTAAATGTCATATGATAAATAGAATTTTGCATTCGTGCTCATGCATTATTGAATTTATTAAACTCATTGAGGAAAAGGGATAAAATGGTCGGCAATGCCTCGCATTTTATCCCTTTTCCTCAATGAGTTTAATAAATTCAATAATACACGAACACTCATGTAAGATCCTTTATATCTTCTATTAAGCCAAAGCTTTGGAAAATACAGAGAGGCTCAAGAAAAGCCATAATCAACGATTACAGCCTACCAAGGATGACAGCCTACCAAAAACGAATCACAAACAGCACAGTAATCACCTCTCTCTTGCTCACAAGAGCATAGCGCAAACACGCCTATACAAATACATTGCCACCTTTATCGCCGAAAAAATGAATATTTTATGCTGAAAAATTGTGATATTTTCTTATTTCTGCACCAAATATAGATTGCAGGCACTCGTTAGAACCGCTTCATCGAGGCGGTTCTAACGAGTACCCACAATCCCTATTTTAGAGCAGAAATAAGAAAAATAAGGTATACCCCTGGAAACCACTATATTAAAGTGGGGTTCAAGGGGGTCAAAATTATACAGGCGTGTTTCCTGATGGGAAAGCCGTTTATGCATCCTCATGCTTTTTACATACATTCAAGCAAAACATTTCCTTGAATTAGCTGAGACAAAACATAATATAAATGTACATATAAATTTGATCATAGAAGCAGCAATTAGAATTATACTTAAACTGAAATTAGAACACTCCTGTATCATTTTGAAAAATGAAAATATAATATGTAAAAGGGATTCTAGTGGCTCTAGCTGTAGATAGTATAGCATTTATCCATGTGTATAAACCTATATCGATTCGATACATTGTCTATACTAAAAAGCATTATGTTTATTTTTGAAATAGAGAAATTTAACTGTGAGCTTATATAATGAGACGACGGCCCGCCAAGGATGTTTGAAGGAACTAGACAAGCCAGTTTTCCATCTCTGCAAAACAGTACCAGATCTCGATGTTGAGCCGTATATAGACAGTTGTGCTAAAGATGCTTTGGTAAGCATAGTTATCCTAAGCTATATAAAACTTATTCTTAGCCATTCGGAACAGGTAACAAAACATTGGTAAATGAAATGAGTAAAGGGTTCCATTTACGCCCTCAAGCAAAGTGTAATGGAGGAACTATTCGCCTTGCGAAGACTCACATCAGGTTTTTCGTCTACACAGTCTCAATAGAATCTTCGCCGGCAGTATTTGCAAGTTCTTTGACACGAAGCATTTTCAAGAAGACCTGGAAGACTTCATTCTGACTGAGAGGATTGTTGCTTGTTGTCCCATGAAGCCATATGTCGGAAGACATTTTTGTGCTTGCCATTACGAAATCACGTCTCTACAAATGCATTGTAAATTTTAGCGCCTTTTAAAAAGGAAAATTTTCAGATGAAAAATTGTAATATTTTTCTTATTTTTGTTCAAGATATATTTTGCGGGTATTCGTCAGAACCGCATCATCAAGACGGTTCTAACGAGTACCCACAGTCTGTATTTTAGAGCAGAACTAACAAAAATACGGTTTACCCCTGTAAATCCGAGTTTTACCATACAAAAGTGGGGTTCAAGGAGATTAGAATTATAAAGGTGTGGTTTCGTGATGCTGTGGCTGAATTATTGAATCTTTCAATCTTTATCACTCCATAGGCTTATTCAGCAGACAACAAGTTGCGGGTAGTTTTTTAGCTCCACTGGCCGAAGGCCAGCGGGGCTATTGTCATGGCCCTGTGTCCGTCGTGCGTCCGTGCGTCCGTCCGTCCGTGCGTTAACTTTTTCTTTAAACATCTTCTCCTCCTAAACTACTGGGCCAATTGTAACCAAACTTCACAGGAATGTTCCTTACATTGTCCTCTTCTAAATTCCTTCAAAGAATTTTGTTACACCCAGAACTCTGGTTGCCATGGCAACAAAACCACAAAAAAAAATAAAAATCTTTAAAAATCTTCTCCTACAAAACCACCTGTTGGATTTCATTTTTATGTTGCATGAATGTTCCTTGGGTGGACCTCTTTCAGATTCCTTGAAGAAATTTTGATCCGACAAAAAACATGGCCGCCATGGGCGGGGCTTATTTTCCCTATTTAACATATAGTGTAATGCTAAAACATCTTCTCCTCCTAAACTATTGGGCCCATTGTAACCAAACTTCACAGGAATGTTCCTTACTTAGTCCTCTTCTAAATTCCTTCAAAGAATTTTGTTACACCCAGAACTCTGGTTGCCATGGCAACAAAACAACACAAAAAATTAAAAATCTTTAAAAATCTTCTCCTCCAAAACCACCTGTTGGATTTCATTTTTATTTTGCATGAATGTTCCTTGGGTGGACCTCTTTCAGATTCCTTGAAGAAATTTTGATCCAACAAAAAACATGGCCGCCATGGGTGGGGCTTATTTTCCCTATTTAACATATATTGTAATGCTAAAACATCTTCTCCTCCTAAACTACTGGGCCAATTGTAACCAAACTTCACAGGAATGTTCCTTACTTAGTCCTCTTCTAAATTCCTTCAAAGAATTTTGTTACACCCAGAACTCTGGTTGCCATGGCAACAAAACCACACAAAAAATTAAAAATCTTTAAAAATCTTCTCCTCCAAACCCACCTGTTGGATTTCATTATCCCCTCGCACAACATAGTTGTGAGGGGGGATATAGCATTTGTCCCGTACATACGTACGTACGTAAGTACTTTTGTCATCGCTCTAGCGCCACGTACGTACGTACTTTTGTCATCGCTCTAGCGCCACGTACATACGTACGTACTTTTGTCATCGCTCTAGCGCCTACATTTCTTGACCGATTATTAATACAACTTCACACGAACGTTCCTTACGACAATATCTGGAGCAAGATCGACTTTCAAGGTCATGACCTCAAGGTCAAGGTCACTCTGGCTATTTTTTGAAAAACTTTGTCATGGCTCTAGTGCTTACTTTCTCCCCCAATTTCAATATAACTTCAAACAAATGATCCTTATAAAAATATCTCGAGCGAGTTTGACTTTCAAGGTCATGACCTCAAGGTCACTGTGGCTATTTTTAGAAAAACATTGTCATCGCTCAAGCACTTACATTTCTTCACCAATTTCAATATAACTTCACACAAATGATCCTTATAAAAATATCTCGAGCGAGTTCCACTTTCAAGGTCATGGCTTCAAGGTCAATGTCACAGTGGCTATTTTTAGAAAAACTTTGTCATCGCTCTAGCTCCAACATTTCTTCACTGATTTCAATATAACTTCACACAAATGTTCCTTATGACAATATCTTGAGCGAGTTGGACTTTCAAGGTCATGACCTCAAGGTCAAGGTCACTGTGGCTATTTTTAGAAAAACTTTTTCATCGCTCTAGCGCCTACATTTCTTCACCAATTTCAATATAACTTCACACAAATGTTCCTTATAAAAATATCTCCAGCGAGTACGACTTTCCAACTCATGGCCTCAAGGTCAAGGTCACTGTGGCTTTTTTTAGAAAAAAACTTTGTCATCGCTCTATCGCCTATATTTCTTCACTGATTTCAATATAACTTCACACAAATGTTCCTTATGTCAATATCTCAAGCGGGTTCGACTATCAAGGTCAATGCCTCAAGGTCAAGGTCACTGTGGCTATTTTTTAGAAAAACTTTGTCATCGCTCTAGCGCTTACATTTCTTCACCAATTTCAATATAACTTCATACAAATGTTCCTTATGACAATATCTCTAGCGAGTTCCACTTTCAAGGTCAAGGTCACTGTGTCTATTTTTAGAAAAACTTCGTCATCCCTCTAGCGCTTACATTTCTTCATCGATTTCAATATAACTTCACACAAATGTTCCTTATGACAATATCTCGCCATTTCGACTTTCAAGGTCAAGGTCCCAATGGCTATTTTTAGAAAACTGTCATCGCTCTAGCGCCTACATTTCTTCACTGATTTCAATATAACTTCACACAAATGTTGCTTATGACAATACCTCGAACGAGTTCGACTTTCAAGGTCAAGGTCACTGTGGTTGTTTTTAGAAAAACTTTGTCATTGCTCTAGCGGTTACATTTTTTTTCACAAATTCCAATATTACTTCAATCAAATGTTCCTTATAACAATATCTCAAGTGAGTTCCACTTTCAAGGTCAAGGTCACTGTGGCTATTTTTAGAAAAACTTTGTCATGGCTCTAGCGCTTACATTTCTTCACCCCTTTCAATATAACTTCACACAAATGTTCCTTATGACAATACCTCGAACAAGTTTGACTTTCAAGGTCAAGGTCACTATGGCTATTTTTAGAAAAACTTTGTCATTGCTCTAGTGCTTACATTTTTTCACCAATTTCAACATAACTTCACACAAATGTTCCTTATGACAATATCTCGAGCTATTTAGACTTTCAAGGTCAAGGTCATTGTGGCTATTTTTATAAAAACTTTGTCATCGCTCTAGGGCCTACATTTAATGATGGATTGTAATAGAACTTCACACAAATGTTTCTTATGATAATATCTCGACTTACTTCGACTTTCAAGGTCATGACCTCAAAGTCAAGGTCACTGTGGCTATCTTTAGAAAAACTTTGTCATCGCTCTACCGTCTACATTTATTAACAGATTTTAATATAACTTCACACAAAAGATGCTTATGATAATATCTTGAGCAAGATCTACTTTCGTGGTCATGGCCTCAAGTCAAGGTCACTATGGCTATTTTTAGAGAAACGTCATCACCCTAGAATGTACATTTATTTTAGGATTTTTAAACAAACTTTACACAAATGTTGCATATGATAATATTTCAAGCAAGTTGGACTTTTGCCATTTCAGTGTTTTCCACACACGAAGTTGTCTAGTGCGAGGGCATTTGTATCACATGCAATGCCTTGTTTTTATTTTGCATGAATGTTCCTTGGGTGGACCTCTTTTAGATTCCTTGAAGAAATTTTGATCCGACAAAAAACATGGCCGCCATGGGCGGGGCTTATTTTCACTATTTAACATATAATGTAATGCTAAAAAATCTTCTTCTGCAAAAGTACTTGTGGGATTTCATTGTAATTTGCATGAATTGTCCTTGGGTGGACTGTTGTCAGATTCCTTGAAAAAAATTTGATCTTACAAAAAAACATGGCCGCCATGGGCGAGGCTTATTTTCACTATATAACATATAGTGTAATGCTGAAAATATGTTCTGCAAAAGTTCTTGTTTTATTTCATAGTTATTTGGCATGCATGTTCCTTGGGTGGACCTCTGTCAGATTCCTTGAAGAAATTTTGATCCGACTAAAAACATGGCTGCAGTGGGCGGGGTTTATTTTCAATATATAACATGTAGTGTAATGTTAAAAAAGTCTTCTCTTCTTCAAAAGTTCTTGTTTATTTATTTATTTATTTAAAAGTACCTTCGTGTATCTGAATTAATCTCCTCCAATTTTGCTGACTATCACATATCTATAGAGGTCCACCTACAAATTGTCATTCTAAAATTCAAAACATCAGAAATTTCACTTGCCCATCACACTGGTGATAGAACTGATGTTTTCAACACAAACTCTATTTATACGACTTGATGTTTCAAAATAAATTCAAAATACTGAGGGAGATTGATTTATTAGACCTAATTATACTACAGTGTCAACAGTTCTCCAGATCCCTGAGGGTTAAAATGGCTTAGTTGAAAAGGGAGACATACCGAATCCGACGGAGGAAAGGAAAAATAAAGAAATAAAGAAATAAAAACATAAATCTGTTCATTTTTTAGCTCCACTGGCCAAAGACAGGCGGGTCTTATGTTATATGTTATGGCCCTGTGTCTGTTGTGCGTCTGTGCGGTTGTGCATCCGTGCGTTAACTTTTTTCTTTAAACATTTCCTCCTTAACTACTTGGTCGATTGTAACCAGACTTCACAGGAATGTTTCTCACATAGTCCTCTTCTGAATTCCTTCAAAGAATTTTGTTACATGCAGAACAAAATGGCATCGAAACCCCCAAAAAATATTTAAAAATCTTCTCCAAAACCACTCAATGGATTTTATTCTTATTGTGCATGAATGTTCCTTGGGTGGACCTCTGTCAGATTCACTGCCATGGCCATGCCCCTTGGCTCATTAGCTTTCAAAGACTTATATGGGGAAAAGTTTTAAAAACCTTCTCCTCCAAAACCGCTCAACCTAATGGATTTCATTCTTACTTTGCATGAATGTTCCTTGGGTGGACCTCTGTCAGATTCCTTGAAGCAATTTTGATCAGACAAAAAACATGGCCGCCATGGACACGCCCATTGGCTAATTAGCTTCCATAGACTCATAAAGGGATCTTTTTTTTTTAATCTTCTCCAAAACCGCTAAATGGATTTCGTTCTTAATTTTCATGAATGTTCCTTGTGTCTACCATTGTAAGATTCATTGAAGAAATTTTGATCAGACAAAAAATATGGCCGCCATGGCCACCACCTTTGGCTCATTAGCTTCCATAGACCAATAAACGGAAAAACTTCTTCTCTGAAACCATAAAGCCTATAGCTAAGACATTTACAGTAAAACCTGTCTTAGTGGCCACCTCTATTAAGCAAGCAACCTGTCTTAAGCAAGCAGGCATTCAGTTCCCAAGAAAGGCAGATGTGTTAAATTTCACCTGTACTAAGCAAGAACCTGTCTTAAGCAAGCATATTTTGACTATCCCTTAGGCACTTGCTTAATACAGGTTGAACTGTAGTATGTAGCAAAGTTATGTGGTCACCTACTAAGTCCTGCGAACTATTACTCTTGAGTCCAAATTGGCAACGCCCCGGTGCTTAGTAGCTCCCATAGACTAATAATGACAAAATCTTGAAACTTTTCTCCTCTGAAACCATAAGGCCAAGAGCTTAGAATGTAGCAACTTGAAGTATTCAACTGCATAAATCCTGCCAACTATGCCCCTGGGGTCCAAATTGGCCACACCCTGAGGCCCATAAGCTCCCATAGACTTATACTGGGAAAAACTGACAAAAATCTTCTCTGAAGCAATCAGTGCCCAGAGCTTAGATATTAAGTATGCAGCAACGTCAAGTGGGGTAAAAAATTGGTCACGCCCAGAGGCATATTAGTTCCCATAGACTTATAATAGGAAAAACTTCAAAAAAGTCTTCTTCTCTGAAACCATAAGGCCCAGAGCTTTAGATATTTAGAACGGAGCAATGCCAAATGGTCACTCACATAAATCCTGCCAACCATGGCTCTGGGGTCCAAAAAATATAGAATAGACATTCCTTGGGTGGATCACTTGTTTCTTTTTTACCCATTGCATGCGGGAAAACCCTAAATGGGTACCTTGGCAAACAGTGCTGGCCCAGATCAGACCCCACAAAACACCATGTCTGATCAGGGCCTGCACTATTTGCTAACAGAATTTTCCATCAAAAATAGAAAAAAATAGGCCTGGCACCCCTTATATGACAAATGGACTGGTCCAACATATAGCAATAGAATAGTCCACTAGTATTCAATTGGTTAATGTAATAAATATGGCAATTGTCTGAAGTTAGCCGGTGGAGCGACAGGCCCTCTTGGGCCTCTTGTTTAGTTTTGCTAGAAAACAGAAATGGTATCTCATGCTTATTGTCTTATGAACTGTGAGAAAAAGCAATGATCATGAATCGATACAGTAACTCACACCTCCCATGCAATACACCGATGGGAAATAAAACAACTTTACCATAATGAGACCGTCATAAGCGAAAAGACAAAACAACAGTTACCGCCCCACAAAATGCCCGGTCAAGCGGTTTTTCAAAATAAAAAGATATTAGCAGTACATAGTTGCAAATACAAACTATAACAATAATAAACCAACACAGAAGTACCGCCTTGCGACGGTCAGTAAAAGTCCTGTTTTCTATGTAAAAAAGGGATATTTCAAAACTGTCGTCTGCTGAAACAATACTAATCAGTCAGAGCGTTACACACTCAAAAACGTGAAGGTAGAGTTATGAAAATTTGTATTAAAACTGACTTAAGATAAATTTAAACTTATAGTTATTTTTTCTGCCCTTCATTGCCACATCGGTACTGCAAAAAAATGCGGAAACAAATTCAATAGCAACTTTATATATCAACGGTTTCCTCGTTTGTGATTCTTCCCTTTGTTGCCTGCACTAAGTGAATAGTAATTAGTGCAAATCATTGTGAGTATTGAATTCAAGTAACAAGTTGATCGCTCTAGGCGTATTTAAGGACAGCCAAATATAATTGCATTCAGATTTTTTTTTCTAAGTGGTAAAAAATTAAAAGCAGTTACTGTACAAAATATCATTTAGGCGAACGTTTTCCGTCACTCATTTTCTCTAGAAGAATGAGGACGGCTTATAGACCTTTGAATGTAGTTCAAAGTTTACGATGTTTGTTGACTGAAAATACTGAGTTTAAACGTTAATTTTGTGATTTTATAGCAAATATGTACGAACAACCTTTGTATCATAGTAAACTCCAAACATTGAGACTCAGAATAAAGATACTTATGGGCACGCTGAATTTAATATGACGTCGCGAAAAAAGTCGAGCGCTATTTAAGTCCAGCGACCGTTGCACTTTTTCAACATAGTCACCAGCAATATCTATGCAGTTATTGTGTTTGCCTAATCAACTTGGTGTATGTTTCCATATTCTAGTCAGTGACAATAAAATTATATGAGTCTGTTTGTTCAGTTCCACCGCTGGATCGAATCTTATTCCACGCAAATTAGCCATCAACTCGGGAAAACATTGAAATCCATAGAGCCAGATCTGGACTGTATGCCAGATGTTTCAATATTCGAAACCAAAGGGGACTAATCTCAAGCTCTGCAGACTCTCCTCTGTGGTGATGGACATTATCCTGGCGTAAACTTAAACTGTTAAGAGACTCGCGTGGCTGCTTCTTTCAAACTGCATTGACGTGATCCCTCCTCAGTACCTGAAAAAGAACCAACGCACAGCCTAACAATGGTTCTGTTTTTAAAGAAAACAATGCATTATTTAAACAAGTAAGCATTAAATAACTTCCTGCCCATTATAAAACAACACTGTAGGCATACAAAATAGAAGTGAAGGCAATGATAAGAAATCGATTCAACTAACCCACAGCTCCCATCAGTGACACCAAAGGGAAAGGAACACAAACATGAAATAACAGACCCCAATGGAAACATCAATAGCCGAAAGCCAAAATGACAGTTAATTTCCCACAAAATGGCCTTTTGGCTATCCAAAACCAAATAATATAAGCGATACAAGCACTCAAAGACAAACCGTAACAAAAATAAACCGCGACAGAAGAACCGCCTTGGAACGGTCCAATAAACAAATTCCACTAGGGGGCTTAAATACATTTTACGTGGCCACAATCCTCTCAATTACTTCCCTCGCGATTTAGATAAATTATTTGTTCAGTCCGCGTGATGGCCTCCTAACACATCGGTGCAACATCTCCGTTAACACAAAAAATTAAACAACCTCGGAGATGAAACAATGGTGAGGACTCGACAGCAAGAAAACATTGAAATGCTGGAGCAAAAGAAAACCAACAATTAGACTCCGGTGGGCCTGACCAGAGACAGAGCATCAGGCACCGACCAACATTACATAGAATTAGATCTCTCTAATTCTCAATAAGCCTTTACGCTGAGACCATCATAGAATCTGAGGCCTGACCCACCGGCGTGCAAAATTAAGAGGGAAGCAAAATTGTCAACCGTAAATAGGTTAACTACAATGCATGCAGTCTGTCGTATAAAATTTATGTTGTCCCCAATCTTTTTATATCGAAGAATGATTTTACGAAATTGGGTGCTGAAGTCATTGCGGTTATATATTTTTCTGAATTCATATACTAAGTCATCATAAAATTCGGGTGCTGATAGACCTTGTTGCGAAGAGATTTAAGTCAAAACACGCACAAAAACCAAAACACGCACAATACCTAATAGTAACAATAGTATGCCGCAGTGACGGCCTTCTGCTACCCTGTGTTGTAAGATCATCTCGTGCCGATCCATGCTCCAACAAGAGTTGTCAGAAAATAATATAGCTCGCCTATGGGGGCCTAAGTTGGATGAGGATAATTATTCAAAACATTGCAATTTTGCATCTTCCCCCAAAATGGCATTTTCTTTCGTAAAATAAATCTACAGACTGAAGCAAATAAAAGAGAACCAGAAACTACCCCGATTAACCACTGAACAAGAAATCCTCTTTTAAGTTAATGATTTGATTAAAAAATAGAGTTTCATTTGTGCAGTTTTTGCCCAGAAAAGGCCTTTTTCATTCATAATAGAGCTGAATAGACAGCAGCATTTGATAGAAATCGACAAAAGTACCCAAAGCACAAATTTACAAGAAACCATAATTTTAAGTCTGTGAATAAAGAAAATAAAATATATATTTTCTAGTTCTAAAAAAAATCTGAAAAGTTGCAAGTCAGAAAAACTGTTTTCGTGGTATCATCAAGGAAAACAATGCAAAAAACATCATCAGTCTTGATTTTAACTTACGGTCTTCCAGTTTTGAGGCGATTTGAAAATATATTTGTAGAATATAACAAGTAAGAACTTTTAGGTGAACTTTAATCTAACACAGACGCCGATGCCGCCGGCGGACGCCGGGAAGTGGCTAAAGTTCCTCCGACATAATGAACATGTATTTGCCCGCACTTTTCTGTACCCGTACCTTCTTCGGGGGGCGATGTATTGTTTGTTTTTTGTTGTTGTTTTTTGCCTTCTTCAGGGTTGATGTATCGGTGTTTTTGTTCTTTTTTTCAAAAGGATAACATACTCTGGATCGCAATGGTGTAATCAGGTCTCGTCTGTTGTGATGCTACTATCCAGAAAAAAGAACGTCAGAATCTCAGAAATATCTCGGCTCGTTTTACCCGACGCTATTTTCCTTGTCGTTGAAAATTCGCGGCGAACAACCAGCACTTACTTTAGACATTCCAAGTTCTTCAGTCAATATCCCATGTAGCGAACGAAACACCAAGCTCATTAGATAAACCTGTGACAGCGGTTCCTCTGTCCATCTTAACTATGTCCTTATCGGAATCCTGAAGGAACAAGTTACGACTGTCATTTATAAACTAAAGCTAGACTGCAATTTTATCGTTTTTGCTGATGCGACCATTGTAGATGTTTTGAATGGTGTTTCAGTTAAAGCAACACCGAATTTCACCACAGCCCGCAACTCAACGCCACCATTTGATGTTTTAACAGCTACCACTTTCGCACGAAGGGGACAAAATCACTATAGATTTCTTCGGAAGAACAGATTGTTTGAAATTTTTAGGAAACGACGTCGTTGTTTCGAACCATAACTTTTAAGTTTATTTCTTTATAAAAAGTTTAAAATAGTGTATTATTCTGGATATTCCGGATACTCATAATGACGTTGCCTTGCTGCGGCAACCCGAATATCTGGTTTCCGTGGTCGTTTTTATATTCTGTTGAAATATTTTATAGATAAGTAACGGTACATGCGTACCCAATTTCATGTATAAGGGAAGAAGATATATCAGCGATATAGCAAACTTCTACGAACTTTCCGGACTGCCCTCGTATAACTATTTAACAGTACTGTTGTCTTTGCAGCTCACTAACTCAATGGACTGGGCTCTGACGCATCTTGAAGGACTAAAAGACATCTGTAGACATCAAGTGCAAATAAACCAACCTTTGCCACCAGATATATTAACAGATAAAAGTTTCACAGATTATTTGAATGATAGCTATGTAAATGTAACCAACGAAAATACCTCCATGCAATCAAATAAGACTGTCCCAAAAGCGTTCACTCCTGAATATTTAGCAAAGATCGAAGAAATTTCGTGCTTAAATGAATGTAGTGGACATGGAATTTGCAAAAACGGTATGACATAAACTCTATATTATTTGTTTGAATTCTCCGTCTACGCAAATGTTTAATCATAGTGTCGATTATATTTTCTAGTTATTTTTGGTTTAAATTCCTTTGTCGAATTCTAAAAATATTTGAGAGTCACTGATGAGGCCTAAATGGCCGACACTATCTAGTCTGGCCCAAAAAGCCTTGTACACTCCATAATTTTCAGTATTGTGGTGTATTCCTTGCTTCAAATGGAGAACCGTTTTATAAAACATTTTGTACGAATTCTCAGTTGTAGCACCTTTAGTAGCAAGTAGTTTGGTTTCGAAACGCACCTATGCAACCATTTGGAGTTCAAAGTAGAAGTAAAACAAAGATCAGGAATGGATACAATTAACTTACTCCACCCATAAAAGACACCAAATGGGGAAGAAATACAAACATTAAGCGACCAGACCACAATGGAAACCTAAACAAAGGAAGGCCATAAGGACAGTTACTTTCCCACAAAATGGCCATATGACCATCCAAAACCAAAAGACACAAGTGATACACACAGTAAGTAACAAACAACAACATAAATAAATCGCCACAGAAGAGCCGCCTTGGAACGGTCAGTGGAAGATTTCCACTGGGGGGCTTAAATCGATTTTACGTTGCCACAATCCTCGCCCTTACTTCCGTCGCGATTAAGACAAATAATTTGTTCAGTCCGCATGAAGGCCTCCTAACTCATCAGTGCAACATCTCCGTGTCTTAATCAATTTTTAAAGAAAAAATAAAAATGTCATCGTCAAACTAGTTTATGCCTTCCGCAATGTACCAAAAGAAAATAAAACATCACATACTGACAGAGGCCGTATACAATAATGCATAAGGTTGAAGAAATCGTTTTTACAATTGTCGAAACAGCAATCAAATAGCCGTTTTTTTACCCAAACCAGTATACAGACATATTGTTTTAATGGATGTTTTCCTGTGTGATCGTATTTACTCAGACGACGTTGTTTACATGTACATTTCTGTGCGAGCGTCTACGGCGCTGTTGCATAGATATTGTTCTCCTCTTCTACTGCGTTAGGCGCCACAGAGAAAATAACCGGACTACCAACCCAGCGCATATGGGATTTTAAGGAGTATTATTTACTTTTCTGTTGTTGTTTTTTTTTTTTTTGCCAGAGAAAAATCGTTTCTTGAGACATGAAAACAATCATAAGGTTACATACATACGCTATCCTATTGGAAAAATGAAATCAGCAAGTCCAGTTGTGTCTAGGTCAGACTCGGCAATTTCGAATAAACAGCCATTAACATTTACTTTGAAGCAACTTTTCAAACACTCGAACTGACTAAACAACCCAAACGATCAAACTTTATAATATACACCACGGTAAAGTATGGATATTTTACGGTCTCTGCACGGTATTTAAAAACTGTTGAAGATACATTTCTTCCAAAACGCAAGCAACACATCCGGAAAACGAAAAGTACAAGTCGTGATTTGTCTAAGGGCAGATAAATGCAAACCATGGCATTAATAAGATATTCTATAAAAGTGAATGCAATGATCAGGAAGCGATACAATTAACCCCAACTCCCATCAGAGACACCAAAGGGAAATAAGCACAACCATGAAATACAATAAGCAAGGAATACAACACAGAACTGAAATGTTTAAAGTGTGCATGTTTTCTGGATCAGACTAGCTAGTTTCGGCCAATTAGGCCTCATCAATGGCTCTCAAATATTTTCAAATCTCCACAATGGAATCAGTGATCGTTTCTGTTTGAAATATTTACGGCCACCAACCACCCCCTTAACATCAGCTGTAGTAAAGTTAAATATTTTCATTAAAAGGGTTATCCTTTGGAAGCAAGGAATACACCACAGAACTGAAACGTTTAGAGTGTAAATGTTTTCTTTGCCAGACTAGCTAGTTTCGGCAAGTTAGGCCTCACCATTGACCTCAAATATTTTCAAAATTTCACAATAGAATCAGTGATCCCGAAGTACAAGAAAATAGTATCTACACTATGACAAAGGGCAGGGATACTTTACTACGGCCTACACACATTCCCTTAACACCTGCTTTGGTGAAATTAAATATGTTCTATAAAAGGGTTATCCTTTGGAAGCAAGGAATACACCACAGAACTGAAAAATTTGGATTGAGCATGTTTTCTTGGACGGACTTGCTAGTTGCGGCCAATTAGCCCTCATCAGTGCCCATCAAATATTTTCAAAATTCCACAACGGAATCACTGATCCAAAAGGACAAGAAATTATAATCTACACTCTGCTGCAGTCAACATATTGTTGTTCATTTCAATGCAAGCACAGGTTTCTGAAATATGCGTTTACTTCAATTTTTCCTTGTACAGACCAGCAACCGGTAATAACCCATATTTTTTGTTTCGCGGAGAAACCGCCTAACGCGAAATCGGCTATTTTCTCCGCAAAACAGGTAGAAAAGATAAAATGAGCGAGAATTCTCCCGGTTTCGCGGAGAAAATTCTCGGAGATTCTCGGTGAAAATTTGACTGATTGCTTTCATTGAAAATTAAATTACCCGCGTTTCGCGGAGAAAAGAATACAACTGGGCTTACGTGAAATTTTCGGCTCATTGTTATTTCTTCGTTTGTTTGGCATTATTTTTGTAAACGAAGGCAAATGGTGGTCATTGTTAAATTATAATCAAATAGTCTTTCATGTTACACAATTTCATTTTAGTAATTTATTTCTCCTTTGTATAATCCCTTTTTAAAAGCCATTTTTTATTCACATCACGAAAATACGCCTATTTATTTGTTATCCGCTTAAACCCCACTTTTAACTGGGGTTGACAGGGGTGTACATTATTTATCTAATTTCTGCTCACATAGATTGTGGGTACTCGTTAGAACCGCCTCGCCGAGTCGTTTTGAATTTTACCATAATCTTGAGCAGAAATATGAAAAAATGTCAAAATTTTTATCCGAAAATTTTCCGTTTTTAGTGGTAAAATTATTCAATATATTTGAATAGGCGAGTTCACATAATGAGTCGTACGTGTAGTTTATTAACACCATAATGATGTGTGACATTTACCAAAAGCTCAGCTTGATGAAATAGATGGGCTGCATGATGCTTCCACGCATGGCTGAAACCAACCCGCATGCGAGTACTGGTAAACCGCTTACAGGATCTAAGCCTGCCCAGGTGTGTTTTCATGATGTCAGGACAAATTCATTTATTTCGAGCCGACCGCGCTCAACTCGCAACGTTGCAGAATTTGAACCGAACGAGGTGCGAACCTAAGCAGTGAGAGTCCTAATGAGTGTCAGCGCTTTAAGGATGCCCATTATCCTCGGGGTATTTAGTGGATTTACGGCACTTTCAAGATTATTTCCCTTATTTCGAACGGACCGCTAATCAGAGTTAAGCTAAAACCGGAGTAAGTCCACCTTCTGTAGCAGCTCTTGGCGTCTCATTTGTGGCCCGAGCGAGGCGCAAACCACAGCGGAGACACCTAATGACCCGATGATTAACCCTTTTTGTGCCAAATGGAATCTTCCTCCTTATATAAACACGAGTCCATTTTGAAACTTAGCGGTGTCAGGTTGTTTTTTTCTTGAAAATTTTGTTCGGGAAATGGCTTAACATTTTACAAACAGTGTAGGCCCTGATCAGATGCCGCGTTTTCCAAGGTACCCTTTAGGGGTTTCTGGTACTGAATGGGTTAAGCGTCAGCGCTCCTACCCATTAGGACACGGGGGACAGTTACCATCGGGGTGTACAGTAGACTTGACAAGATACCAAGGTTGCATGTCTGTACAAACTTCGCTGATTATCTTGGAGAATTTTGTAGTTCTGCTCCAAGTTACAGATCAGACTTAAATGCAGCCTTGGAATGCTTGCCGCGCAATTTCCCCATATTAACCCTTTTTGTACCAAATGGAATCTTCCTCCTTATATATAGCATGAGTCCATTTCAAAATTTAGGGGTTTCAGATTGTGTTTTCTTCAAAATTTATTAGGAAAATGGCCGAACTTTTTGCAGACAGTGTAGGCCCTGATCAGACGCCGCGTCCTGCGGCGTCTGATCTGGGCCTGCACTGTTTGCCACGGTATCGGTTTAGGGGTTTCCAGTCTGAAATGGGTTAATGTACATGTTTGAGCAAAATCGAATTGAAAAGGCAAGAAACACAAGCGGGCCTCCGTGTGAGCTTAAACGTAAGTATCAGTGATGTTTAATTACTCGCAGTGTAAGAAAAAGATCAACCAAAATGTAGAGAGAGATCAGCGCCCACATATACATGTACAAGCAGGATCCCCTTTATTACATACATTGAGTTTGATTTTTCTAAAGTATTTACTTGAGAAAAAAATGAAGTACTCCCAATATGGTAAACCGATAGAAAATCAACAGTTTTCAATTTATGAAGCATTTACACAACAGTAAAAAAGGAACACGGAAAACATTAATCATGTTCATACTGCGTTGTAAAGTGCATAAGATGCAAATCATTATGATTCCAACCGGATCAAAATCGTACTTTACGATCGCTAGAGTTGTCCACCTTTGTACAAAGAACATGCATTTCGTCATATGCTTCAAATTTTGTGTACCATATTTTAATGCATGAAAAAAATACATGCACATGAACAAATATACATGTAGGTTTAGGCAGATTTCGCGGAGAAACACCGTGAACGACTTCACCTGTACTAATTGGCTTTCTCCGAGAAAAGGCGATGTTCGCGGAGAAATTTCGCGGCGTTTCGCGGAGAAATTAACCGCTTTGAAACGCGATTTTTTTTTCTTCTCGGAGAAATTTCTCGTTTGTTCTCCGAGAAAAAAATGCCTATTACCGCGGAGAAATAAAAAACTATGGGGTATTACCGGCAGCTGGTCTGTATATACTTTGAGAGTATTATTAACTTTTTCATACCAAAGACACATTGAATTGTATTTATATTTTCAAAACTGTCATTTCTACTGATATATAAAAAGGGTAATCTTATATACGTTTGTAATGTAAGTACTTAGTACTTGTCACGGGGGTCAGATTTATATTTTCAAATACGGGGGACGCCTATTAGTCCTGATGTAGGCGTCTCTTGCCTGATGCCCCAAGTTGACCTGTCTCATGATCTGCGCCGGTCGGTGTGTGCTCGAAGGGGGATGTGCTGTGTTTGCTGGGACTTGTCCATCATCCGTTTCGGTTTCAGAACTTTTGGGTTGAGACACACTGATGAAGATTAAATATCAGAAAGGCCTCTGTGTCACTAAAGTGTGCGAGTGTGTGTGTGTGTGGGGGGGGGGGGGGGGGCATAACGCCCTTTTCCTGCCCTGGAACAAAAGTCTGTATTTTCTCCTGATATATTGCCTATAGGGTCCCATTTACTAAAATAGTATTGGTTTTGTAACGTAAGCCCTAGTTGTTGAGAAACATGATAATGAAAGTGGTAGGGGTAATTCAGCATTAATCTGAGGTATCATGTTTTACGCACTGTTTCTTTTTTAAAATACATCACAACCACTCATTATTTCCTCTGTTTGTTAGACAAATGTATTGGGTAAATTCCTACATAAGTTGTCTTCCTCTAAAGTAAAATACTACATCTGCAGCAACTATTTAATGAACATCGTCGATTTTTGTTAATTTTGCATCTTCAAATTCAATAAATTCTAGCCTATCTCCGAAACTAAATGGCAGATTATTTTCAAACTTACTTGAATTTAACATTGGAAGAGTATAAAGTGTTGAATAGGTTTTTGGCAACCTTGACCTAATATTCAAGGTCACTTGAGCTGGTCAAATGTCAAAATAAGGGGTGACCATTTTGGCCATTTTTCTGTACCTGAACAAAAAGCTTCTATTTCTCCTAATACATTGCCTATAGAATTCCTTTTACTAAGACATTTTAGCTATTGCAAAGTAAGCCCTAGTTACTGAGTAAAATGATCATGAAACTGGGTGGGGTAATTCAATACGATGCTGAGGTATTGTGTTTAATGCACCAAGTCTGTTTTAAAATATAGCAAACACAGCCATAACTTCCTATGTTTGTTTGATTGCCTTAGGTAACATCCTACCTAGTTTTCTCCCTCTAAAGTGAAATATGCCATCTGCAGCAACTCATTTTTGAAAACCTTCAATTTCTGAGAATTTTGCATCTTGGAATTAAATTAAACATACATTTTTTGGAATTAAATGAAAGATACCTTTGAAATAAATATGAAACAGTATTTAGAGAAAACAAAATGTTGCCTAGGTCACGGTGACCTTGACCTATTCATCATGGTTACATGGTCTTTGAAATTAACAGACAGGACCAGTAAGGACATATTCTGCCGACCCTACCCATCGCTATTCCCGCCGCAATAGATCTTCATTTACTCAAGAGCATAGTCCTGTCTTATTATTTTCCCTTCTGAGGAAAATATAAGGACAGCAGCTTTATTAGATGACAATGTGCATTTGATTATTTTGTGCATTTTGCTTTAAGTCTTGGAATTTGCACAATCTTTGTTTATCTCTCAAATCTGAATCCTTTTGAAATATGTATACAGATATTATTATGAGTGCACACAGATGATAAGGATTTGGTGATCTTGACCTTATTTTAAGATCAGACTGAAACTGGACAGTGTTAATTGTGTAGTGACCTTGAAAACAATGTCACCAAAGCCTAATATTGTTTGTTTATCATTACTTATTCAGCCCTTTGTTCTGTCCTGGTGACTATACCAGATTTTGTTTGTTTGATTTGAGGTTTAACGTCCCCGTCAACACTGTAAAGGTCATTTTGGAGACGTTGCTTCCAATTTAGTGGGACTTTTACCCGACATTGAGATGAAATGACATCTCAAGCCCTGTCGCCCAATGAAACCAATAGGGTTTATTAGCATGGACGGTCCGCCTCGCACCTCGGTTCCTGGAGAGGCTTAGATCCTCTAAGCTGTTAACCAGTACTAGTGTGCGGGCCGGATTCAGCTCTGCGTGGAAGCATCGTGCAGCCCATATATTTCTTCAAGCCCCTATGGGCGGGGGCGACGACTATTCCAGATAAACTAGCATCTATTCCACTCAATTCATACCACAAACTGTGCATACAAGCTTAAGTTTACTTAACTTCAATCTACTTTGACCTTTGATGATCTTGAAATGGGGTTGATGCTAACAAACTTGAAATCATGGCCCCATAATTCATCTAAGCCCATTTCTAAGAATCGAGTCAGGTGTGCCATAGAAACTATACCCGAAGCGTAAAAATGTTGACCTATTTTGTTCTGTTGTGACCTTTAAAACAAGGCCCTTGAAAATAAGGCAGAACATCTAATCAACTCAGAGACATGTCCAGATGCTACATTCAGCCAAGTCTGGTGTAATGCAGCATAATTTAAGTGACAGCTCGACAAAAGAGTAAAATGAGTGCAATTGTAGATATCAAGCCTGTCCTGACCGTGAAAATGAGGTCTAAGGTCACCAAAATCTAAGCTCAAAGGCAAGTTCTAATGATACAGATATCTGGGAAAGTCAATGAAATGTCACAGGATTTGAATTAAATAATTCCCAAATAAACCCAAACATTCTTTTCGATTTTTAAAATCTCACAGACCATGTGTCCTTCAAGATAAGGTCAAGGTCCCACAAACCTAGTCAGCCCTTTATATTCTCAAAATCGTATAATATATTCAGATTAATTTCAAAAGAATCCCTTGTGTAGTTCAAAAGAAAAAAAAATATAATTTATTAAATTCCAAGATGCAAAATTCACAGAAATAGAATGTTTTCATAAAACAGTTGTTGCAGATGGCATACTTTACTTAAGAGGAAGAAAACTAGGTAGGGTGTTACCTAAGGCAAACAAACAAACAGAGGAAGTTATGACTGCGTTTGCCATATTTTAAAAGTGATGCGGTGCATAAAGCACAATTCATCAGCATCGTATCGAACTACCCCACCGTGTTTCATGATCATTTAATCTCATAACTAGGGCTTATTTTGCAAAACCTAGACTGTCTTAGTAAAAGGAATTCTATAGGCAATGTATAAGGAGAATTTGAAGCTTTTTGTTCTGGAACAGAAAAATGTCCAAAATGGTCACCCCTAGTTTTGATATTTGACTAGCCCAACTGATCTTGAATCTTAGATCAAGGACACCAAAACCTATTCAACACTTTATACTCTTCCAATGTTAAATTCAAGTAAGTTTGAAAATAATCTGCCATTTAGTTTCGGAGATAGGTCAGGATTCATTGAATTTGAAGATGCAAAATTAACAAAAATTGATGATGTTCATTAAATAGCTGCTGCAGATGTAGTATTGTACTTTAGAGGAAGAAAATTTAAGTATGAATTTACCCAATACATTTTTTCTAACAGACAGAGGAAATAATGAGTGGGTGTGATATATTTTAAAAAGGAAACAGTGCATAAAACATTTCTACCGCAGATTAATGCTGAATTACCCCACCCACTTTCATTATCATATTTCTCAATAACTAGGGCTTATGTTACAAAACCAATACTATTTTAGTAAATAGGACACTATAGGCAATATATCAGGAGAAAATGAAGACTTTTGTTCCAGGACAGGAAAAGGACCTTATGGGCACCCCCTTTGGTATAGTTTCGCCTTAATTCCAATCATATGTTACATTCGAAACTAATACTCGTGAATAACTCATTTTCTTATTAGCAGCCAATAGTTTCGCCCTTCCTTTAGATCTATTTACAGACCTGAACAGAAACTTATCTGACCTGACATCCTGTTCAGTAGCCCGTAAATATCTGTCAAGCATACTCTGAGGGCAAGCGGAAGAGGAACCTTTTGATATCAATACTTCCTTGCCAGCTCTGTAAACGTCAGTTTTACTTTTTCTTATCTGAAGTACGATATGATCGTCATTGCATTTCAGCTCACTTAATTCTATCAACCTAAGAAACCCTGCGTAACCTAAAAGAATCATTGTTAAATCCCTTAAGTGTAAAACGTCATCCGTATTCTTAAACAAGTCACACAGAGCTATCAACATCTCAGATGTAACAGTATCTTTCTTTTTTACAGGCACAGAGTTTAACCGTTTACCCGCTTCTAATAAACGTTTCACCCAATATTATTTAAAGTAGGATCAGGAAAATCATTAGTGACATGGAACCACTTTATGGCATAAAATGCTGCAGATATAACGTGAAATGACACTTTCGAATCTAACAAATGTGTAAGATAAATTGCAACATGAATAGAACTAGCAGGCTGGTGAGAAAAACCTTTTGAAACACAGAACGTTTTGAAACGCTTATAGTAGTCAAAGTACTTTTTGTTTGTGGTACCAGCTTTAGAGTCCAACATGTATGTTGCCATCTTTCCCGCTAAAACATCACTATTTACACCGGCGTCGCTAAGCTGTGTTTGAATTGTCTCCCTTAGACCAATAACTGAAAAAGTAATATATATTGTCAAAATCTTGTACTCACAATACAAACCCATGTCAGAAAATTATTTGGTCTCTGTCTTTATAAGCAGTCTTCACCTGTGAAAACAAATGCTTGCTTCTCCGTTTCCACTTACAATAAGCGGCCATTTGGATCTAAAATACGTATTTTAAAATCTCACTTTCAATGCCAGCATTCTAAAACTTAAATGTTCTTTTCCAAAAATTCCATTATTCCCGTATCCTTTCTGAATTACATTTTCGCTCGGTAACAGAATACTGTCAGCTACAAACTTTTTGTATGAACCATTAATATCATGAAGCTCTGTCCAATATGGTGCCGATTGCCAGAGCGGCACGATAATTGTTCCATTTGCTTTCTCGCACTCAAATTTACGTATGCATTTCAAAATCAGCCTAGGTGGTGGTAGTACCCAATTCGTTTCACCTGACCAGTTTTGATCGAGACTATTGACAGCTTCAGTTCCCGGTACCCAAATCCTTGAATTGAATCGTTTAAGTTTAGCATTATACATTGAAGCACAACGATCGACAGTATGTGGACCCCATTCTAAATTAAGTTTTGCAAAAACTTCATTACTTACTGACCAATCATCACTATCCCCACATCTGCTCAAATTATCTGCCTCCTGATTTTTATCTCTGGGTATCCACTCTGTACAGAGTTCTATATTGTGCTGTTCACAAACCTGATTTATGTCGGTTGCAATTGTTTGAAAATCCTTTTGTCTGCTACCAATTTGCAAAATTGACCCCACATTCTTATTATCCGAAAATACTTTTATTTTCTTGTGCTGTAAAGACATAACATTGCTTTTTATCAAGCGTCTTACCGTTTCGCTTTCTCTCCAAGTGGAACTCCTAAGTCTTTCTGTAGCATCCCAGTCACCAAACATTATTCCGCAAGGACGCTTATCTTCATGAACTTTTTGCAATTTCTCATGTTGGACCTTTTGAACATTGGTTTTCTTACCATTTCCTTGTGACACAATCTTAATTTCCTGGAGCTTTCCATGCTCCATATACAACATATTTCTCCACGCTTCCAGGGGCCCCGATTTTTCTAATTGCTTAAAATTGACCCCACTCAAATCCAATGGGTTTACTCTGTCCACATCCGGGGACAAATTGTTGCCCACATCCGGGGACCCACAATAAGCTTCAAGTTTACTATTGTCTTTTCTGTACAAGTTCTCTCCATTTTCTGGATTCTCTATTTGCATTTCTACGTACCCTCCATAACCTTTGCTGCTAGCATCAGCGAATAAACATGCCTCAATAAAAGTCTTTGTGTTTAAATTCTTACCAGATGCGTTCAAACTTCAAGCATTTTCTTTCCAGAACAATAACTCTGATTTTGCTTCATCTGTGACCAAGACTGGGGCCTTCCAACTAGCCCTCGAAAGTATGCAACTATACAACTGTCGAGTCATTAGTCTAACCTTCTTCCCTATGACATTTTGCAAAGAAATAATCTGACCTACAACTGATGCAAGGGCTCTCACAGGTATCAAACTGTACAGATCTCTCTCAAATTGATACAAAAGTGACTGTATTGCTATTTCTAGGCGGTCAATTCTTTCTTCTGTAATAAACAACTTATTGATATTATGACCAAGCCATGTTACCCGCTGGTTTGGCATCCAATTGCACGTCTCCTCAGCAAGCAAGAATCCTAGACTGAGGAGGGTTTCTCTTGCAAAATTACCTGACAATACCGCCTGGTTAAACCTCGTGCTGCCGCCTATACCATCATCTAAAAACATTATTATCTTATGACCATTTGCTTCCCAGAACTTTACAACTACTCTCAAGACCTTCGAAAATATGTGTCCTGATGTAGCCAATCCAAATGGCAATGAATTAAATACATATTTGACCTTTCCATCTGTTTGAATAGAAAATCCTAACCAAGACCTCGAGCCCTGATTTATGCCAATGCTATGATATGCACTTTTGAGATCAAAAGTGAACAAAAATGAACCTTCTTCAAACATATATTCTGCAACCTTAATATCCTCGTAATTATATTTGAACGTATGTAAAAACTGGTTAATATGCCTGCAATCCAGCACCAAACGAGGCTTGCCTTTTTTACTGTACGCCACTGTAAGTGGGTTGACAACTTTCTGAGCCACCTCCACTTGCGACACAACACCTTTTCTTACCAATTCTTTTACCTCTTCTTGAACGAAAGACATGTTTTCTCTTGCTGATCTATTATTTGGTAATACAATACTCGGAGGAGTTGCCTTCAAAGGTAATGTGTAACCATCTTTTATAACACTTAAAATATATAAATCGTCAGTAATTTCTTTTCATTTTTCATAGGCCATTCCTAACCTACCTACTGGTGAAAGCAAATTATCATTTGTACCATCGCCTTTGCTTGACTTAGCGCCATTAATACTTTGATTTAACACATCGCTATCCATATGATTTTGCTCTTTACATAAAAATGATGTACAAATGCTACTTATCTTATTGTAAGCATTAGTGGCCTTCAAAGAAGGGCACTCAAATTTCCAGTGCCCAGGCATAGAGCACCCAAAACAAAGACCCGGCCTTCTGGACTGCTGCGACTGTAACTGCGTGCTATCCCCCTGACTGCTCTCTGCCCCCCGTCTGAACATCGGAGCCCTTCTATACGGATGACCCCGTAGTCGACCTCGTCTACCGCCTCTATCGAGTCTGCTCTTTCTAGAAGCTCGAACCTCAGCCCGGTATATACGCTTCTCGTCGTCGCTGTCGCTCGCTATAGGGTTGGTCTCGTATTCCGCGACCGTTCGCCACCCATGCTCAGATTGATCAGCCAATTTAATGATCTTTTGTCTGTGCTTCAGGAGATCTTTAGCTGAAAATATACGTAAACGAACCATACCTCTATTCCACATGAAGCTGTCTAGTTTACCTCTGTTATAATTATATACGCCCAATCATGTTCATTAATTTCTTATCGTGCTCATTTTTTTTACAACTTTTATATAACGGGCCTAAGAATTATGTATATCACTGAGCATATTTATTTGTGAAAGCCAATACTTGTAATTGTAATATCGCAATAATAAATGTTATCCTAAAACACATACATGTATCTCTGTGCTTTGTCATTACCATATATTACACCCTTAAAATTACGTTATTTCTAGAATCTCTGCATTTTTTTTTATGTGCTTTATATGCGAACCATTTACGAGCTTGATATTACTCTGTTGTTTCGGCCTTCGCTTGGTATATATTTATTTTTTTTTTATTTCTTTTTTTACACCCCTCGCTTCTTTTCTCGACGTACACAATATTAATTAGCTTACCTTATGTGTTCAAATTCCTAAAGTTTTACCTACCAACCACCTCGGATTCTCTGACATTCTCTCTGCTGCAAAACTTCTAATGCTACAAATAATGTTTCCTAGGCATATTCATACCGTTTGTACTGACCTTTATGTATAAATTTACATGAAAATTAGCACGATTGCATATTTAAACATGCGAATATGGAAAAAAACAAAATTAACGTTATGATCTGCTTTGATTTCTACTAGTCGTTAGAATACAGCATTTTAAAACGAAATTAATAAAATATTTTATAATTATAAATACAACTGTTATGCACCTTCAACAATCTTTTCCTTGACTTTCTCCGCATTACCACCATCAACAGACTTTTCTGCCTCGTCTAGCCTCATCATGACCTTAGAATTAAGCCTGAACTGCTCCTCGTTACTTTTCTTTTTAAATTTTGGCGTTTCCCCAGTAGCGATTATGCCACTTATTTTTAAGAGCTGCTCTTCATTGGAATTAGAATTCTGATCACTTATCTTTTGCATAAGATTGTTCATTTCTTGCATCAGCTGTCTTTGATTCTCCCCAATCAACTCAGTAACTTTCGCCGTGACCCGCTCGTCTACTTGTTCTGCGTCCATCTTGAGCTCAAAGTCAAAGTAACGTCGTGTTTTCTTGAGGAGATCTCGCTAGAAACTGACAAGCCAACACCCAGATCTAACTTTTATAAACCACAACACGTGATCGAACTCTACTCACTAGCCCCTCTGGCTTGTTCAACCGGTTCTGTTAAGACAGAAATTTCCCGCTATACGCTGTAACGCGGGAAATTAGTAAGAAGTCTTCAAGCGTAATCTTGTTGTACAAGTGATAAAGTTGCAACGTAGTTTGCTACATTTTCGATAAACAAGAAACGACATTAAACTAGCATCCGTCTTCATCCCCCGACCGAATAGGTTCGGTGGATATAGCGATCAGCCTGGCGTTCGTCCGTCTGTCCGTCGGTCCGTCCACCCAAAGACGCAACCTTGTGATGGCCATAACTCCTATACCCTTTGAGATTCATTGATGGTTCTTGGCACAATTGTTCACAAGGCTGAGACGGCGTGTCATGCGCAAGAACCAGAACTCTTGATGCCATACTTTTTGAGTTATCTCCCCTTTTAATAAAATAGAATGACTGCTTTGTGATTGCCATAACTACAATACCCTTTGAGATATATTGGTGGTACCTGGCGCAGTTGTTTACAAGGCTGAGACAGCGTGTCATGCGCAAGAACCACAACTCTGGTTGCCATGGTTTTTGAGTTATCTCCCCTTCCAATAAAATAGAGTGACTACCTTGTGATGGCCATAACTCCAATACCCTTTAAGATATATTGATGATACCTGGCATAGTTGTTCACAAGGCTGAGACGGTGCGTCATGCACAAGAACCACAACTCTGGTTGCCATGTTTTTTTATCTCCTCTTCCAATAATATAGAATCACTATCTTGTGATGGCTACATCTCCAATACTCTTTGAGATATATTGATGGCACTTGGTACATGAGGTTAAGCAGGTGTGTCACGTGCAAGAACCACCACTCTGGGTGTCCTGGTTTTTTTAATTATCTCCCCTGACAATACAACCTTGTGATGGCCATAACTCCAATACCCTTTGAGATAAATTGATGGTATGTGGCACAATTGTATACAAGGTTACGACGGCGCTTCATGCCTAAGAACCACAACTCTGGGTGCTATGATATTTGAGTTATCTCCCCTTCCTATATAACAGTATGACACCTTGTGATCACCGTACTTCCTATCCCCTTTGAGATATATTGGTGGTACTTGATGCAGATCTACACGAGGTTAAGCAGGTGTGTCATGCTCAAGAATTACACCTCTGGGTGCTCTGGTTTGTGAGTTATCTCCCATGACAATATAACCTTGTGATGGCCATAACTCCAACACCCTTTGAGATATATTGAAGGAATTTGGCGCAATTGTATACAAGGTACAGAAGGGGTGTCATTTGCAAGAACCACAACTGTTGGCGCTGTGGTATTTGAGTTATCTACCCTTCCAATATAACAGTATGGACAGCTTGTGATCACCATATCTCCAATACCCTTTGAGACATATTGATGGTACTTTGTACAAAAATACATGAGCTTACGCAGGCATATCATGCAAAAGAACTACAATTCTGAGTGTCCTGGTTTTTTAGTTATCTCCCCTGACAGTATAATCTTGTGATGGCCATAACTGCAATACTTTAGTAATATATTGCTGGTTAACTTCTGATGCACTTTCTATTGGTGAACAATCTTCTGAAGACCATACTGGCTTTTGGTCGGGGGATTTGCCATCTCTTCCGATGGCTATTTTTCTGTTATAGGTACTTGCAAATGTGAAAATGGATACGTGACCGAAGATTGTTCAGTCAGTTTATCGTCACCGCCAACAATGTACGGAATACCTGATAAAGGGCTGTGCGACCTGACAAGAAGAAAATGTGTGAAAACATCCGTACTTGGAGAAAACTATTTTCTTTCAGAAAATCTCCTTTGTTTTATTGAAGCGTTTCAAGTAAGTGTCATAACATCATATGAACAAGTTCGTGCAATCAACACCCTCTAATAGAGAAAACTGGCTTTACGAAAACAAGCCTATACAAATACATTGTAAATTTTCCGCTAAAAAAATGAAAATTTTAACATAAAAATGTGATTTTTTTCTTATTTCTGCTTTAAATATAGATTGTGGGTACACGTTAGAACCTCATCGAGGTGGTTCTTACGAGTACCTACAATCTATATTTTAGAGCAGAAATATGAAAAATAAAGTTTACCCCTGTAAACCCCATTTTTACAATCTAAAAGTGGGGTTGACAAGGGTTAGAATTTTATAGGTGTGTTGTCGTGATGGGTTCCAAGGATTGTATATAGATGTCTTGTTAATGCTCCAAGACATTGGTTTTATATACTCAATAAATTTGCTTCTAACGAGCGTCCAAACTCATAGTTTGGAGCATCAATAAGAAGAATGCCACGAATGTAATGACCATTTGGATATATGAAAGATTGTACTATGTCACATGGGTGTGTTATCGTAATGTTATAGAATGTCTGTTGCCATTTTGCAAAATTCCTTGTTATGAGATGGAGACATATTGGGTTTACAACTGTTTTCATTATTGTTGTATTTCAGTTAAATACATAAACTGCAGCGCTTCCTCATGAACCAATGCAATGAAACGGTTCAAACGAATGCCGACAATACGTGTTTTTCCTTATAACTCATAATTATACTGGCTCTTTAAAAGTGTGGTGATACGGGTCTGTTCGTCTCTCAGTCCGTATGCGAGACATAAACATGCTTACTTAACTACAGACTAAATAGAATCTAGACAGTTTAGAGACATAAACTACAGATGCAAAAACAAAGACGCTGATTAGACAGCACAGGTTTATCTGCACTTTTGGCAGTCACAAATGACAAAAACAGTTTTTCTCTGGTCGAGATTTATCTGTAATAATAGTGATTGTTTGTCATTCGACCCAAAGTAACTAATCACGAACATCCTTCAGTGCTAAAGTCCACATGATATCACTGATCTGTAGGGTATCCAGGTTCAGGTTATTTATAGAAATTAGCCGTGTTAATTTTATCGCTATGAGGTCTGTGTGTGGCATAAAAGGGCTGTGAATAGAATCTGAACTTGTTTCACAGGTTGGAATTGGCAAACAGTATAGTATAGCCCCAGTGTGATCATGGTCTACATTGTTTGCTTACAGCAAAGGTTCAAAGAAATGTTAACAGTCTAAGTCGCCGTAAAGTGAGTCTGGGCACAGCATTTCCTACAATTTACATGTGCGCGCAGCAAAGAATCACACCAGACTACGCATCCATATAGTCTAACCAG
This sequence comes from Lucinisca nassula, assembly GCA_963580285.1. Lineage (NCBI taxonomy): Eukaryota > Metazoa > Mollusca > Bivalvia > Lucinida > Lucinidae > Lucinisca > Lucinisca nassula. Next base: position 38,367,380 of record OY757024.1, read on the forward strand.
AGACTTCTCTTGCTGCATGAAAGAACATTGGGCACATACCTATCCTTAAACCGCACATCGAAGACTGACCAGACTGCGCGGATGCGCAGGCTGATCTTAGTCTTCGTTTGGCGCACAGGTCTTATTGTAGGTTTCGTCGTACGCTTGCTAATATATGTTCATGTGTTCAACGGCAATCTATTAAGGTTTAGTCCACATTACTGCTACTGGTGTTAAGGGCTGTGTGATGACGGAGATTTGATCAACATCTCTTAACATCTCCCTCTCACTGTACTTCATCATGGTGCAGTTTTCATTTTCATTTCCTTTTAAATCAAGACAATTAACACGAGGGCCACCAACGGGGCCTATCTGGTCGAAAGTAGATAGTCTGGTCCAGAAATGTGGTTGTTTGGTTTTTCATTTTTTGTGTATTTGATATTTGATTTCGTCACATTATCAAGGCCGTGCAATGAAAAAAAAAACTGAAAACCTCACTTTATATAGCAAACATATGCGGTTTATGGCTTAAGACATTATTGCTATGCTTTTGATAAAAATCATTGATTGTGGATACTCGTTAACACCGCCTCTTACGAGTACTCACAAACTTTGTTTGTCTAGAAATCAGGAAAATGTCACAAACTTTCACCTGAAATATGCCCGTTTCAGAGAGCTAGCTTTCCGCTATTGATGTTTCCATTAGGGTCTAGTAGTTTCATGTTTGTGCTTCTTTCCTTTTGGTGTCTCTGATGGGAGCTGTTGGTTAATTGTATCGATTCCTGATCATTGCGTTCACTTCTATATGAAACAAAACGTCATTTTAGCACACGGGTATGTGATTATATTGCAAAACAGTCTTTTAAGCTTTAGTTCCGTTCACGTATTTGTTTAAGTAATTTTCAGGTCTTACAAGCCACAGCGGAAAAAATAGTAAGTACCTTCATGTCAAATGTGCCATTCAACCTTTCATTCTTGTATTTTTGAAGTATACTAGGTTTCAATATTTGCTGCAGGTTACCGATAATTCATCTATCGTTTTCACCTCCACTACGAAACAACGAGCAAAACTACTGTCCTTTGCAGAGGTGACCTGTCCACTTAAGAATGAGACTGTTTCGACGCAACAAACTTCTACAGTCATAAACAACAATATGCATGACTATATGGCTAGAGGCTTTAGAATCTCAGTTACAAACGACGGACTGCACTTTGGAGACCATGATTCTATAGTGATTTATGATTCAACATGCATCAACTGTACCAAAACTGGAGCCCTCATTTCTTGCATGAAAGACGTACGTTATGTCTAGTTGCCATAACTGTCCTGCTGCGCATTCTATTTGGTGTTTTCACCTTCTTCCCAATTAAAACTTACCGTTTTTACAGTTTTTTTTTGTAATGCGATAATTGTGAGATATAAATACGCGTTCCTTGTCACATTAATAGTTTCTTTAGTATATTTTAGACTAACAGGTATACCTCAGGTAACGTTCAACTCTGTATAGCAACCACGTTCCTAAGCAGCCACAAGAATTCTTCCCAAAGCATAACCTCTGCTAAGCAAACACCGCTCTTCCAGCCAACAGCCGCATTACTAAATCTAAATTTCCTCTTTTTAACAGCCAGAATTAACTCAATTGCCGAAAATTGGAACTGAATATTGGAATAATTTCTTATCTAGTGGGTTCATTTCGCTTTAAATTACCATTCTGATTTCATTTTGAATAATATGTAATTAAATGTAAAGAAAGATACAAGAGCCAGTCCATCATTTATATTTCTTTTCATCCGTCCGTACTGAGCTGTATTCAGTTACCAATTTTTGTCTGTCTATATTAGATCAAACATCATCTCAAGGCATTAGCCTCTGCTAAGCAACTACTTCCTTTAAGCAGTCAGTTTTAGAGTTTTCCCTGGATGGCTGCTTAAGTGCGGTTACACTGTATAAGTTTCCTACGGAGAACTATTAACATTACATTATCATATGACGTCGCATCAGAGAATGAAATGACGTCATGTAATAAATTCGATAATCCACAAGTGAATTAAATATGTTAATTAGTTAGATACGCCCCGTTTCGTTACATGCACAACGTTCTTAACGATGCCACGGTTACTAATAATGGAATATTGACTTTGTTGTAAAAACTGGTTAACAAAATGCGTTTTAAATGTCATATGATAAATAGAATTTTGCATTCGTGCTCATGTATTATTGAATTTATTACACTCGTTGAGGAAAAGGAATAAAATGCTCGGCAAAGCCTCGCATTTTATCCCTTTTCCTCAACTCGTTTAATAAATTCAATGATACATGAACAATCATTTAAGATCCTCTATGTAAACGCCAATTATAGTTACTAGCTAAGTCAATCATTACGATAACACCTATGCGATAAAGTGCATTCTTCGACATATCTGAAACAGTCATTTTCCTTATGAAATTTGTGCCAGCGCATGACAAATCGTACAATAAGACATGTGCGCCCATCGAAGACTCAGATTAGCCTATGCAACCATATAGTCTAACGAGAGACTTCTCTTGCTGAATGAAGGAGCATTTGGCCCTTAGCTATCCTTAGAGCGCACAACACAGGTCGATTGAGTCTTCGTCGGGCGCACGTGTCTTATTGTAGGTGTTGTCATGCGCTGGCTCATTTTTTGTGAAAAATTTCTTGTTTAAACGCCAAACATAGGTTGTGGGTTCCCCGTTAGAAACTATGTCTCGGGGCAGAAATAAGACCAATAAAGTACTCCCTGTAAACCACAGTTTTATCTACATAATATCGAGTTAATGGGCGTTCATTTCACGGACTTGTTAACATGATTGATGCAGTTTTAAGAAGATCAAATATATATGTTAGGTATTCAAATAATGTCAACCTTTGGTCGATGTTATTCACTGACTAATGTTTCGCCCCCGCCAATCGGGCCTGGAGAAATAGATTGGGCTGCACCGTGCTTCTGCGCAAAGCAGAAACCGACCGAACTTGAGTTAAACAGCTTAGGTCTATAATGGAAGTGGAGGCAATATTCAGGAAGCCTGCCCAGGAAAAGTGATGCGAGTCGGAAAGCTCCTTAAAGCCTAGCGGTTTATATGGGAGGTAGGGCTTGAGATGTCATTTCAACTCAATGTCGGGTAAAAGTCCCCCAAAATCTTAATAGTGTTGACGTGGACGTAAAACCTCAACTCAAACAAATAAAACTGACTAATGTCTCTTCTTCGAGATGTTATTAATGCGATATTTTCATTATTCTGTTTAAGCAAAAGAACTGCGTATGGAATGGTCGATGTTTTAATGTGAATGATACGGTGGAATGCATGGTTTGCAAACAGACCAGTGAAAATGAGACAAAATGGTTACCAGATTCAGGTTTACAGTTGTTTTCAGATTTTGAATAAATATGTTTAGAAATATCAATTATCATATGACGTCGTTGATAAGCAGTGGATAACGTCGTGTAATAAAAATCGTATGACCGTACTTGTAATAACACTTTGGCGGAATTAAGTAACGTCATAACGACGTCCATGCCAACAATGCATTTTTGTAGAAAATGTGTCAAATTCAAAGGCGATCAATCCAATTTATAGTGGTCATATGATAAACAGAATCTTACACTCGTGGTAATTTCATATGAAATTTATGAAATGATCACTCGTGTAAGATCCTCTATTAAAGTGATTGGTTAGACACCATACTTATGTGCGTGTTGATAATACAACATCAGCGAGTAATTCTATTTTATCTTCATGGATCAATTCAGCAATGGGCAGCTGTTGTAGACATTTTTGGTCGATCATTTGTATATCAATCGAGCCAAAGTTTCTAAGCATAGAACACTTCAGTGCTAAAGTCCATATGACTATCACTGATTTGTGGGGAATCAAGGTAACTTATTTACAGAAAATAAAGTTACATTTATCGCAATAAGGTAAGTGTGTTGCATTTGTCTATAGAATTTCGGCTGGAATCATGGGTTGGGCTTGGGACACAGTGTAGACCCAGATGAATCGCCACAGAACGCGGCGTCTTAACAAGATCTACACTGTTTACAAACAGTACAGGAATTTAAGGGACAGACGCCGAAAACGCGACGTCTGAACAGAGCTTCCCCTTTTTGCTTAAAACCTTAAATTTAAAGATTAGACGGAACAGGTAAAGTCTCAGTCCAGCGATAAATTCAGAAAATCTACCCACCAGGGCTGTCAGTCCTTTGATTTTGGAAAAGATATCAGATAAAACACGCAAAAATCACTTTGACAAATATAGGTGCAAATAATTGAAGTTTGTCTTTTGATATTAAAGCAAAGTTTTGGGATTTGTTGTAAATCACTATGCAGACGCCTGTTGTGAGAAGTACCTTCTGTTTCAATATCGGTCAAGTACGTAGAAAAGGAAATAACAAAGATATAATATAATAGTTATAATAAATGCTTAGCAGAAACTATGCACACATATGCAAGATAGTTGTTATCTCAGAAAATAGTAGCCTGATAAACGTTGCATAAAGCGCCCTCCGTTACCACATCATATATTTTCCATTTTGGTTCATTTAATAAAAGATTTCAAATTTCTTCACCTTTATTTGTGCGGGTGTCACTCCATTAAATCTGATGCTTAATGACGGATGCACTTTTAAATTGTGTAGTATTTATTATGGGTACATAAACGGTTGCGTCGATAATTTCCATATAGGGCCTATCCGCGTTACTTCATTCACACTATAAATGATATTTTTGCCCTGTCTGTTCTGCAGAATCACGATAAAGTTCTACTGATGTCAGTTAGCTAGTATCCGTTTGATAACACATTTTTGTTGCCGAACTACCAGAAAAGGGTATTAATCAAATGAAAAGGTAAAACAAAAACGGTGTATTAAATGTGTAGCTCGATTAAATGTAGAACTGTAAATAGCAATATATGCCCTTAGAATAGTGCAGTAGTATGTTTCACGCGTGTCGTTGGTGCCCGAAGAAGAGATCTCCGTAAAAAAGTCAATGCTTTTTCACCAGGAAGTCTGATTTCCAGCACCACGTATGTCCATACACCACCACCCGCGCCTTCGAGAACGCGTTCGTAAGCTATTCTAGCTTTTTTTGTGAAGTCAAAGTACATTAAATATTCACATGTTGTTTTACATAACTATTCTTTATACGTTCATTGGTTTTGGTGGCATTTTCAGCATGTGAAACAACACCTCAGCTAAAAACGTACTGTCCAACTGTGCCAGCGCCAGTCCATGGTTCTCTTTCTACCACTGATGTAGTGCCTGGTACCATTCTTATTGTCTCGTGTAATAAAGGTTTTATGCTTTCTGGGAATAGAATCATACAATGCAAGACTGATGGATCCTGGAATGCGGTGGTTGGACATTGCAAAAAAGGTAGCTAAATCATCCTGCTCTTTTCTACACACCCCATTTCGCACTGATTTCATCAGCACTTTACGAATTTAACAAAGACATCTTTGTCTTAGCAAAACGGATACAACATTTTCAACTAAACAAGCAGCGACATAACTGCGACTTGGTGTCTCTGGTGGGAGCTGTGGGTTGATTGTATTGATTCCTGATCATTGCTTTCACTTCTATTTTACTGTTATGTTATATGGTATCTAAATAGTAACATGCAACGTTTGTTGCCAATAATGGTATCATCGATCCAACAATTTATTTCAGAATTACCTCCTTGCCATTAACACATATCACCATTTTGCACTTTGTGCATCAGCATTTTTCGATTTTAATAAAGACAGACTTGTCTTAGCAAAACGGATACAACATTTACAACTAAACAAACGGCGACATAACTGCGACTTTGCTGTCAGGTTACAAGGTATCTGAACAGTAGCATGCAACATTTGTAGTCAATATGGCATCATCGATCCAACAATTTATTTCAGACTTACCTCCCTGCCATTAACACATATCACCATAACCATATTAGCTACGTCTTAAGGGGATGGATACACCTTCAGGGGAGGCAACTCCAGCAAAAGTATTTTTGTCTTTCATGTCAATAGGGGTCAACTCTTAAAGGAAACAATTTCCTAGGGAGCTAGGGGCTAACTTTCCATATCGCAGGTCCTGGTGTATGAATGTCATTTGACGTGTCACCAGTAACAATTCTGATTCTGAACTTGCAGATCAGCCTGCATATCATACCCACAATCTATATTTTGAGCAGAAATAAGAAAAATATCGCAATTTTTCATCTTAAAATTTTAATTTTTTCGACGATAAAGGTTACAATGTATTTGTATAGGCGTGTTTTCGTAAAGTTTACAAGTGTATTCATTTCACATATTTGTTGACGCCATGCATACCAAGCAACAACACCGAGAATGACGCCAGGTGCAGTGTTGCTTCATACACACGAGCGATAACTGTTATTGTATTTTGCAGCCTTCGAATGTCTCAAGTCAGGATGGAGCCACTGGATTGATGACTACAAACCTTCTCCACGGCCGTTCCCTGATGAACACAGACAGGGACTCAATCTCGGAGGAGGCGACTTGGAAAATATGAACACTACTGATCGGGATAAGTTTTGCCCGCCAGGTCTGGGCGTCATTACTAATATCCAGTGTGAATTTGTTAATGGGACGAATTATTATTTATCTAGTGATGTAGGTCTTGAATGCACGATTGAGAAAGGATTTCAATGCTCAAATAAACTCAATACAGACATATGTTCGGACTATAAGATTCGCTTCTACTGCGAGTGTAAAGGTTAGTCTGTATTTGATTTCTCTTGTCCAGTGTACATACGTAAACTACTGGGGCCATATCAAACCCAAAGATGACATTAGTTAAAATATCGTTAAAGTCTTGACCATTTAAAATGTCAAATATGCTAATATTTTACAGAAAAAAAATCTAAGCAGATTTTTGCCAAAATATTGCTAGAACAATTATTATTTTGACGACTAAAAATAGAAGTGAAGACAATGATAAGGAATCGGTACAAATAACCCATAGCTCCCATCAAAAATAACAAAGGGAAAGAAGCGCATCCATGAAATAACTAGACCCTAATGGAAACATCAATAGCGGAAAGCCAAAAGGACAGTTAATTTCCAACAAAATGGCCAATTAGCTATCAAAAACAAAACAAAAATGTAAGCGATACACACACTCAAAGACAAACCATAACAGAAATAAATCGCGCCGGCAGAACCGCCTCCGAACTATCAGTGAAACGAATTTAACGGTGTGGGGCTTAAATCGATTTTACGCGGCCGCAAACCTCGCCCTTGCTTCCGTCGCGATTTAGACAAATAATTTGTTCAATTCGCATGATGGCCTGCTAACCCATCAGTGCAATATCTCCGAGAACAGAAAAATCAAACAACCACAGAGATGAAACAACGTCGAGGTCTCGACAGCATGAAACCACTGAAACATTGGAGCATAGAACCCAAGACGCTATGAACAACTAATACCGGATTACAGTAACTGTAAGGCATTTTGTATTTGATTTGGCCCTACAGCCCTTACATGAAAAGGTGGCTTAATTAGCTGATCAAGCATAGAGGAGCGCTTCATTCCGGGAAAATGACAACTTGATAAATTGTAAACAGAAATCCAATATTAGTGACGATTAAGAGCTATATCAATTCCGGGTAGCAATAGGACCATTGTAAATTCGTAGTTTAGACTATGATTGTCTTACGAAGCTAGTGAGAAATGCCAAAACAAAATCATGCTACAAGACCTTCCATCCATGATGTAATTATTGCAAAAGTATTATTGCATCAAGTATATTTCGGCATCGGAGTGTCCAGCTGATATTAGCTGTCAGGATGACCTTGTGGCAGATTAGTGCCGGATCATCACGTTAACTATATGAAAAATAAAGAAAGACCCAGGGAGCGCCACAATCACAAGACGCAGCCCACTCTCGACCCAAGAGGAAAAGGAAACATACACAAAACAAGGAAAAATAGGAGTGTTTATGAAATGAAACAATCAGCCCTCTCTTCCCCACACGCGGTGATGAGACCATAAGAAAACAATAAACAACAACTCACAACAGATTCGCAGACAAACAACAAAAATAACAGCAAAAGACCAACACCAAAACTACCGCCTTAGAATGGTCAGCAGCATATGCCACTGAGGATCGAGGGGGTGCTTAAATGTCTTTTACCGGCCGAATTTTCGCCCTAGGTTAGTGTGTTGTTCCCAACAATAAACATTAAATATTCGGTTTCCATAATGATTTTCTAACTCAGTCAATGCATCGTCAACAGGACATAAATGAAATTCAATCACTGAGATGCAGCAAAGATGATGACTGCTAGCCGGCCCCACTTACACTGTAAGTCTTTGTGATGAATACTCGCGTAAAACCCACATTATATTGATAAACCTGTTGTTTACAGTAAAAAAGAAAACATTTTTTGCGTTATTCTCGTTAAGAAAAAACAGGGTACGGGTATATGTTAGAACCGTCTCATTAAAGCAGTTCTAACGAGCAACACAATGTAACTTTGCAACAGAAGTGATGAACTATCACAAAATCTTATTTAGAGATATGAAAGTATTCACTACATTACGAAAACACGCCAATATAAATTTGATCCCCTTAAAATATAGAATTAGATGTCCGGGAAAAACACAATCAAAGATTACAACCTACCAATGGCACCAAGAGGGAGAGTAACTAATAATGAGGCAAACAGAAACGAAAACAAAAGCGAATCTGGAAAACATCACATCCATCACAAAAACATGCCTATATAATTTTGACCCCCTTGAACCCCACTTTTGTATAACAAAATTGGGGTTTCCGGGGGATATACCTTATTTTTCTTATTTCTGCTCTGTAATATAGATTGTAGGTACTCGTTAGAACCGCCTCGATGAGGCGGTTTTAACGAGTGCCCACAATCTATATTTTGAGCAAAAGTAATAAAAATAACACAATTTTTCATCATAAAATGTTCATATTTTCGGCGATAATGGTGGCAATGTATTTGTATAGGCGTGTTTGCATAATGAACCAGCTGCCTCTTCCCCACAAGAGATGATCAAGGTTCAACTAGCACAACTGATGAATATAAAATAAATAATAATTCACAACCATAAACACAAACATGAAGAGGTCCGACGGACATCCGACAAAGCTACATTTAAAATAAACAACATTAGACATTACGAAATCACGCATATACAAATACAGTGTTAATACCGCGGAAAAAAAACGAAACTTTTAAGATGAAAAATTGTGATATTTTTATTATTTCTGCTCAAAACATACATTGAAGCCCCCGCCCATACGGGCTTGAAGAAATATATGGGCTGCATGATGCTTCCACGCAGAGCTGAATCCGGCCCGCACACTAGTACTGGTAAACCGCTTAGAGGATCTAAGCCTGTCCAGGAACCGCGGTGCGAGGCGGACCGTCCATGCTAATAAACGCTATTGGTTTCATTGGGCGACAGGGCTTGAGACATCATTTCATCTCAAAGTCGGGTAAAAGTCCCACAAAATTGGAAGCAACGTCTCGAAATTGACCTTTACAGTGTTGACGGGGACGTTAAACTTAAAATCAAACAAAACAAACAAACAAAACATACATTGTGGGTACTCGTTAGAACCGCCCCATCGAGGCGGCTCTAACGAATACCCACAATGTATGTTTTAGAGCTAAAATAAGAAAATTAATGTTTACCCCTGTAACCGCAGTTTTACTATATAAAAATGGGTTCAAGGGGGTCAAAATAATATAGGCGTGTTTTCGTGATGACCAGCGCCTTAGGACGGTCGGTAACGAGCGCCACTGGGAGAATTTAAATCGATTCCATGGGCCAAACGTTCACCCTCGGTTTTAATAGTATTTACAACACACAAAATAGTAACTCCACTTGAAGCCAAAGGACCACCACAGAATTACATACAAATAAGAATGTCTTGCAATAGAAATCAAATTGAATAACTGTGGTGAATCAAAGATTCAAAATAGAAGTAGAGGCAATGATCAGGAATCGATACAATTAACCCACAGCTCCCATCAGAGACACCAAAGGGAAAGAAACACAAACATGAAGCAACAGACCCCAATGGAAACACCAACAGCGAAAAGCCAAAAGGACAGTTACTTTCGCACAAAATGGCCAATAGGCTATTCAAAATAAAATAAGCAAAAAAAAAAACAGTTAGACTCCGATGGGCCCGACCAGAGACAGAGCATTAGGTACCAACCAACATAAGCCTTTACGTTGGAACCGCCATAGAATCTGAGGCCTGACCCACCGGCGTGCAATTAAAGAGGAAAGCAAAGTTGTCAACCGTGATTGAGTTAACTACCATGCATGCAGTCTGTCGTATAACATTTTTGTTGTACCCAATCTTTTTATATCGAAGAACGATTTTACGAAATTGGGTGCTGAAGTCATTGCAGTTATAAATTTTTCTAAATTTATATACTAAGTCACCATAAAATTCGGGTTCCGATAGACCTTGTTGCAGAAGAGATTTAAGTCCAGTATTGAATTTTGAAATTAAATCTGAATTACGTGTATAAAATTTTGACAAGGCTTTGCGTCGTTTATGGGACCGATAACTTTGATTAAGAAGTTTAGCCGTTTAAAATTTATTATGAGTGTTGAAGTCAGTTACATGACTACACACTCTGGCAAATCGAGTTGATTGTGAAAAATACACGCCATAGGATGACGCACGTGAAACATCACTATCCAACAAAGGAAAGTTTACAATCTCAAAATCAAAATCATCGCGTTTATCATAAATTTTCAAGAAACAAACCCATCCACAATAGATGGATGTAAATCCAAAAACGGGGCCTCGGTATCAGAAGAATTTGTTTTATTTAACTGAATTGGGGGTGTATTTGACTGATCAAACCATCGGAATAGGTATTATCAATGTTTAATAAATCATCCAAATATCTAGAAGCTTCAATGCTTTCAGAATGGTTATCAGCAGAAAGGGACATCATGAAGTCTCTCTCATAACAAATCAAAAACAGATCAGCCACAAGTCGTGCGCAATTAGTACCCATCAGAATACCCACAATTTGTCTAAATAACTTAGAACCAAATCTTATGTAAATATTGTAAAGTAGAAAGGTGAGAGCTTCACACACCTTCTGACATGACCATAAAGTATAGTTTTTATGCTCTTCAGAAGTGAAAAACGCATTTCTTACATTTCATGCAAGACAGAGGGAGTCTTCCCAATGAAAAGTCCATACAATTTAAATCATTAAGTTTTTCTTTTATAAGATTATGAGGAAGTGTAGTGTAAAGGCTGGAAAAATCATAAATAGACAGACTTGAAGTCGAAAACGCCTGGATTTCAATACATTTAAAACTTCATTTAGAATTTTTATAGACCAAAACAGATTTCTACCTGATCTTTCGAATACTTTGTCGCAATATTTCATCACACGTTTTTTGTTGGCAGTAAAACATTAAGTTAATAATTTGGAGAGTTCAGTGTGGTACACGAGCTTGAATTTGCAATAAACCGTGCTTTGTATGGACTTTTATGAAGTTTAAGTAATCAATATAACCCCACTTTTATATAGTAAAACCGTGGTTTACAGGGGTATAAATTATTTTTCTTATTTCTGCTAAAATAGATTGTGGATATTCATTACAACCGCCTCGTCGAGTCGGTTCTAACCAGTACCCACAAAATATTTTTTGAGCAGAAATATGGAAAATAGCAGAATTTTTATCTGAAATTCAGATTTTTTATGCTGAAAATTTAATATGTGAGGGCGTGTTTTCGTAATGATGAGACTCGGATTAGATATTCTTATGTATTGTTGTTTTTAATTTTTCCTTCTCAGTTTTCATTATCGTTTCCTCATCCACCTTGCATTACGCAAACACGCCTATACAAATACATTGCCACCTTTATTACCGAAAAAATGAAGATTTTCAGATGAAAAATTACGATATTTTTCTTATTTCTACTCAAAATATAGATTGTGGGTACTCGATTGAACCGGTTCATCGAGGCGGTTCTAACGAGTAGCCACAATCTATATTTTAGAGCAGAAATAACAAAAATAAGGTTTACCCCTGGAAACCCCAGTTTTACTATTATAATATAAAAGTGGGGTTCGAGGGGGTCGAAATTATATAGGCGTGTTTTCGTTATGTGCATATGTCGTACCGTTTCCTTCCCCGGACATTTTTTCTAACCCGTTTTTCGTTTCTCTGGGAGACGAAAGAAAATGATGTGCCGATAAACTCCAACATGATTACATGAAATAATCTAATTCATTCAGCATTATTTTGCAATATTTGTATCCTACAAAGCATGTTGATGAGAAATAACAAGAACAATATTCCTTTTGGTGTCTCCAGTTGACAGTGACCAGATTGTTTTTGTTTTCTTAATAATATGTTTACCACAGCAGAAATTAAGGCAGTGATCAGGAAGCGATACTTCTGTCCAACGAAAAAGGAGGATGCACATAACGCGACGGAATTATAATTAACATCTTGCAAAACGAAAGCCAAAAGGACAGTTTCTTTCCCAAACATGACAACACGGCTATCCAAAATCAAAATATTATCAGGGCATTCCTACATATACTGAAAATAATAAACTTCAACAGCAGCAAAACTGTATACGATTTATTTGCTTATTTGTTTGACTTTGGTTATAAAGATAACAGTGAAACGCCGGACAGCTTCCGGGGATACAGTTTATGAGCCGAATGATTCAGAAATGAGCCGGGACATGCAGAAACCTGCAAAACCTGTTAGCAAAGTCCCTGATCAGCCTGTTTGTTAATCTCGGCGGTCAGACACATCACGGGTTAGCTACGAACTTTAGTATATAAAATATAAAGACACTGCAGTTGCACTTGGTCTTGATGAGATAAAGATCATTTGAGTTGATGTATAGTGAAGTTTTGCTATTAAGACAGTCTAAATTTGTGACTTATTCTTATTTTAAAGACATAAGCCAAAGTTGCCAGTTATTCTGTCTTTAGTATTCTATATACAGTGTTCTCTAGTAAGAAACAATTTTTGGATGTTTGAGATTCCCACTGTCGGTCTGAATAAAAGAATTTTCTTTTCTTTTCTATAGAATGTCCGATTTTATCTCAACCTCAAGACGGTTATCTATCGAACTCAGCAGTATCGGTAGGGACTATTGTCACCGTCCATTGTGACAGTAACTATACGCTGTTCGGTGAAAACACTTTAGAATGTGAAGATAATAAAACGTGGTCTGCAACAGTTGGAGTTTGTTTTAAAGGTACATCTCTCTGATTGTCTGTGTTTTTTCTCTATATCTCTGTCGCTCTCTCTGCCTCTCTCTATCTCTCTATTCGTCCATACAGCAAACCTACCTGCCAAGCCATTCAATCTTCTTTTTTCTTCTGCCTCCCTCTCTGTCTGTATCTAAACATGGAGTGATGATGGATTGTTCGATACGACGGCATGAACAAAAAGGTTTTAAAATCGTCGCTAATCGCCTCGAGCACCTGACCGTATTTATAAGAAGGTAATGATGTATCTCTATAGAAGTGGAGGCAATGATCAGGAATCGATACAATAAACCCACAGCCCCCATCAGAGACGGGGGCTTCTATGTCTACCTATGGATTTGAAATGAGAAGAAATCACCTAGGAGGGACAAGTGAAACAATCATCATACACATACACACTCGTGCTTACACACGGCATACAGATGCACCACATGCTCAAAAAGTCACATAAAATATGCCCTAGAATAATAAAGACGAAAATAAACGCGGGACGCAGGCATATGTTCATGCGATAAAAGGAATAATCAAGAAGAAAACACCGGTATACGCGAAGATCTCTTTCAAATATAATTATAGGAAAAGTCAAGAAAATCAATACAAATGCGGTACATACTAGTACGAATTAGAACATATTATAATATTGCTTACCTCACAGACTACGAGCAACGGCCGAAGTAGGCTGCCCATAAATGTTGGCACACACAAGCCTTTGCTACTTGCTGACAATCATGCGTTTGAGACATTGAGGTAGCTTTATGCAAGACGTCATTTGCCTAGCTCTTTCTGTTGGGTGCATGTGGGCATTTAAAGAAAATATATCTAGACCCGAGAACGCAAAGTACCTCTTCTGCATCTCATCGTCGTCTCATTTGATAATAGAAACATTTATGGAAATACTTGCTGCACAATCTCGTACAAACACATGATAATAATGAAAAAATCAAGTAGAATTCAGGCTGTTGCAAACGTTTGTTTCTGCTTTGCATGCAATATGATAATCTCATTGTTTAAATATCACATGTAGTTTCTTCACAGTTATTCCTATTATCATGTGGATGCATGTGTGCTTACCGCCGGATTGTTTTTATTTTACCTGTTGCCATGTGTCTGTCTTTGTTATCATATTATTATGTGTATGTATAATTACGTGCAGAAAGTATTTTCTTTGTCATTGGACAAGGGAAGCATTGTCGTATCCCCTGCAAACACCGCCTTTCTAAGAAATAAAATTGCTCTTAAAATAAAGAAGCAGGAAATAATATATTTTGGCCGAGTTGTTGCTCTCCCAGGGCTTTTCGTTCAACTGATTGCCAATCCTGAACGTGTATTAATTCTTTTTTCATACGTTGTAATGAAATAGACAGTACCAAAAGTTTTTCTGTGCGTCAGTTACAATCAATTCCAATTGTTCAACCACCTTTCTGAACCACACAGATTTATTCTAGACAGGAGTTATACTTGTCACTGACAGTTCATCACAACGCTACGTTAGGCGGTATAATGGTGGACATAACGATAACAACTCCCTGCGGCATAGTGCATTCTATCATATCTAATAAAATGGTTGCTTGTCTGGTAAAAATGTTTGATATGTTTCTTATTCACTCCAAACATAGATTTGGGCGCTCATTAGAACCACCTCATCAACAGGGTTGTATCGAGCCGCATCCTATGTCTTAGAGCAGAAATAAGAACAATAATGTATATCCCTGAAAACCCCCGTTTTTCCTGTATAAAGTAATTTCTAATGCACTTGCGCATGTAACGCAACATCTGATTGGATAACGTCAAACATTTGCGACAGTATATTCCGCGATATACTGTCGGAAACCCGACGTCATCATGCAACGTCACTTTTCATTGGGTGGAATTCGATTTTACGCAGCTCACTGTACTTGCCGGTTTGGGCAAAAACAACATTTTATAAACAATACAAGTGAACTAGTGCATTAGAATGGGGATAACTGTATTGAAAATTTCTAGTTAGGGAAGTAAATCGTCGGTTTTACGGTCGCAAATTCCGTTTAACGGCTTCGATGACGCATCGCCGTGAAACAAAATTTCCGACCGTAAAACCGCCGATTTACCTCCCAAAATGACAATTTTGAATACAGTTATCCCCTTAGTTTAGTGGGGTGACATTACACGGACGTGTTAATCTGATGATAAATAGGGGAAATATAATGATATGCTGCAATATAAAGGTACCTTAGGTAATTCAGTAAAAATAAAAGTAAATATTCTCGTTAGGATCCAGTCCTTTTGGACATAAAAGTAACAGTATATCCAATAAATAGGTTATTCGAATGATACTACATGATTGTGTATTTACAGACTGCCCTATATTATCGCCTCCCACCTTCGGTTCCTTGTCCACAACTGACATAGTATCAGGAACAAGCGTCAATATATCATGTGATAATGGCTATACTCTGTTTGGGGAGAGATCGATAAGCTGCAATATTGTTGGAGCCTGGTCTTCTTCTGTTGGGACATGCTTAAAGGGTAAGTGATTGGCCCTAGCTGAATACAAAATGTATGTCTCGCCTAATTATTTCTGATATAGTCGCTCAAACGTGCATAAATATCTATATTAACGCACCAGAGATGATATTACTTTGAAACAATAAATTGCTTTTATAATTCAGTTTTATTGTTGGTGCCACAGAAAACGAAGAAAACTTATTTATCTTGAATAAATAAACGAAGAGAACATATTTATCTTGGGTAATAAACATTTATGGATACATGATTCAAATATACCACTTGTCATTAGGCATTAAGTATTTAAAAAGTATCACAAATCTACATCCGATTCTGTCCTTGTTTAAGTTAAGCACGGCTAGATCAACGCCTTCACTTCAATTTAAAATAGCTGATAGCAAGGCATGTGTACATGTTATTACATTCCGCATTTTTCAGCCTTCCATTTATGCTAGTCTGGCCTAGAAAGAAACGTCGTACTCTTCAAGGTTTTTAATTAAGAATTGTACGAGGACTGTTCAAATATGAATGCAACTAAGCACATAAAAATGATTCCGTGATAGATTTCGATGAAAAATTTATTTTGTCCCCTCAGAGTATTCCCACCTTCCCAACAGATATTCAAACTTTCAGTCTTCTGATCCAACCATTGAATGCATTTTGGTAGTCTTTTCGAGGTATACTATGAAGGCAATGGAATATTGCAGAACCGAGGTGTTTGCGCTGTACAGATTTTCGACCAGAAAGGTATTTTTTCAGCCGCGGGAACAAAAAAGAGTCACACGGGACAAGGTCAGGGCATTACGGGGGGTGAGGGAGTTCAACAACCTTTTCCTGCTTCAGATAGTCTTGCACAATGAACGCCTTGTGCGATGACGCATTGTCATGTAGCAATCTGACATTGGCCAAACCAGTTGCGGGTATTCGTTCTTTGAAATATTTCTTCAATTTTCGAAGAACTTTATTCTTGTAAAACTTCGCATTTACAGATTTGCCTTTAGGCACAGCAACCTGAATAGCAGGGCCCTGATTTGAAAAGAATATGGCATACATTACCTTCTTGACGCTCATCGTCCGCTTTGCAATGCATGGTACTTTGCAATACTTTGTTGCCCATATTTTGTTCTGAATCTTTCGTTTTGGCTCAAAAAAGTGAACCCATGTCTCGTCACCTGTGACGACATTAGCGAAAGACCGTGAATTGTAATTTGGAAACATTTTAAGCAACTTCTTGGCGCACTGAACGCGTGTCTTTTTCTGCTCATCTGTCAACAGATGGGGAATCCATCTAGCACAGATCTTTCTCATTTTCAAATCCCGTTTAAGAATTGTATGAGCAGCTCCGATTGAGATGCCAACCATAATAGCTATTCGCCTAGTGGTGTATCGTGCATCGGTTGCAACTATTTCTTTCACTCTAGCAACCATCTTGGCAGATGTTGCTCTTTTCAGCCGACGATCATATGGTGCATCTTCTGTTGAGCCTAGCCCACAGCTGAATTTCATACACCAACGAAAAACTGTCGGAAAAGACATTTCATTATGCCCATAAACCGAACATATTTCATCAAAAATGTATTTGCACCGTATACCAAGAATACAACGATTCTTAATATAGGACCGTATTTCAACGGCGTACTCTGACCTTCTTCCAATCATGTTTTGTATTAGTATACAAGAGCGATACGAACGATATACATGGCTAAATTGGACGGATTTTAACAGGTTTGGTATCAATGTATAGGTAAAATGTTTTTCTACGCTGTGATATTTATTTCCAGGTGATTTTCGCATTAGTGCATGAGAAAACGTTCTACTTGCATTCATATTTGAACAGTCCTCGTACGTGGCTAAAGTGGACGGATTTTAACAGGTTTGGTATCAATGTATAGGTAAAATGTTTTTCTACGCTTTGATATTATTTACAGGTGATTTTCGCATTTGTGCATGAGAAAACGTTCTACTTGTATTCATATTTGAACAGTCCTCGTATCTTGACTATGTTCGACTTTCAGGATCCTGTGCCCAAGGTCAAGGTCACCTTGGCTATTTTGAGAAAAACTTTGTTTTCGCTCTAGTGCCTACATTTATTGATGTATTTTTATATAATTTCACACAAATATTGAGTATTATAATATCTCGAGCAAATTTAACTTCCAGGGTGCTGGGCTCAAAGTCAAGGTCACTGCGGCTATTTGTAGAAAAAATGTCATCGCTCTATCGTCGTCATTTTTGATGGATTTTAATATATCTTCACACAAATGTTGGGTATAATAATATCTCGAGCAAGATCAACTTTCAGAATGCTGGGGTCAAGGTCAAGGTCACTGTGATTCATTTTAGGAAAAACTTTGTCATCGCTCTAGTGCCTACATTCATTGATGGATTTTAATATAATTTCACATACACGTTGGATATGATAATATCTCGAGCAAGTTTGACTTTCAGGGTCCTGGGCTCAAGGTCAAGGTCACTGCGGCTTGTTTAAGAAAAAAAAAACTTTTTCATCTCTCTAGCGTCGTCATTTGCTGATGGATTTTAATATAACTTCACACAAATGTTGGGTATAATAATATCTCGAGCAAGTTTGACTTTCAGGATCCTGGGCTTAAGGTAAAGGTCACTGTGACTATTTAAAGAAAAAAAAACTTTATCATCGCTCTAGTGTCTACATTTATTGATACCGGCCCCGATAGCTCAGTTGGTAGAGTGTCCGCTCCGGGGAACGGGAGGTCTCGGGTTCGATCCCGGGCCGCGACATACCAAAGTCGTTAAAAATGGTACTAGCTGCTCCTCGCTTGGCACTCAGATTTACGGGGTAGAGCTAGGACTGGTCGATCCAGTGTCAGGATAATGTGACTGGGTGTGGTATCATGTAATGTGTCTGGGACATGATACTTCAGTGAGGCAACACTATAAACATGAGCATTGAGCTCCCTGTCGCAACCAGACACCGTCGTGATATGACTGAAAAATTGTTGAAAGCGACGTTAAACTCGAATTCACACACACACACACACACACACACACACACACACACACACACACACACACACACACACACACACACACACACATTTATTGATGGATTTCAATATAATTTCACACAAACGTTGGGTATGATAATATCTCGAGCAAGTTTGACTTTAAGGGTGCTGGGCTCAAGGTCAAGGTCACTGCGGCTAGTTTTAGAAAAACACTTTGTCATCGCTCTAGCGTCGTCATTTGCTGATGGATTTTAATATAACTTCACACATATGTTGGGTATGGTAATATCTCGAGCAAGTTTGACTTTCAGGGTCCTGGGCTCAAGGTCAAGGTCACTGCGGTTATTTTTAGAAAAAACTTTGTCATCGCTCTAACGTCTACATTTGCTGATGGATTTTAATATAATTTTCGAACCCGTCTGATATGTTATATGCATGTAAAGGCACCCAATACAGAACCATACCTGGAGACAGTCCTATGAGGATTGCCTTTGTGTACGAGAGTAAGTTTTCAATAATTTGTATTAAACAGTTTTACCCAATTAATTTAGCTAAACTACCACCCAGGATCTTGGGGTATGGTATCGTACCTGAAGACACTTCCTTTCATTTATTCCGACTTTTGTGTTGCTGATGTTTGTATGACAGTGACATCAGGCAAGCTAATCTGTCCACCGACAGGTTTTGTTATACTCCATTTTGAAGTACAGTGAGTATACACAGTATACCGCTCTTTAACTAGGATAATGTTTCCTGTTCCGACTATTGCACCTTCGGGGAGCATCCATCGGTTTCACCGATATTCTTGTTTCCAAAGGATACCGTTTCATAGAACATTCAATTTCACCACAGTTGGTGTTAAGGGAATGTGTGATACCGTAAAAAGTATCTCTGCCCTTCATCATAGTGTTGATTATATTATCTAGTCCTTCGGGATAATTGATTTTACTGCGGATGTTTAAAAACATTTTGAGTTTTACTGATGAGGCCTAAAAGACCAAAACCATCTCGTCTGGGCAGGAAAAAAACTTGTACACTCTACAGTTTTAAATTCATGGTTGTAGTGCTTGCTTCCAGATTATTAGCCTTTTATAGAACACTTAACTTTACTACAGTTGGTGTTAAGAGGACATGCGGCGACGTATATAGACCCCCCACCATCCTGCATTATATTTTGGGTTATAGTTTCTAGTCCTTATGAATCATTGATTCCACTGCTGTTGTTTTTTTTAATATTTGAAGGTCACTGCTCATTATAGGCTTAACTGACCGATATTAGCTAGTCTTGCCCGGATGAGAACTTGTACACTGTACGGTTTTCAGTTCTTTCTTTCTTTCTACTGATACTGCGTCGGTCACATTTGACCATTACCGCAGGTGTACATTACATACACTCCAGGTTTGCAGGATGACAGCCTACACAGTAATCATGTAATTACGGTAGGGATCTTTAACCTGCACGGGGGATGATTCTCGCTGCACAGGGGGGCCTCCAGTTAACGTCCCGATCCGAAGGACGGTGCACTTTATGACATTCATCCCTGGAAATGATGCCAGTGCCAGTCTTTGCTGTAGTCCTTGCATCCAAACGATTACCTTTTTAAAGGATATTTTATCATTAATAGTGGCTTTTCCTGGGTACCATTATCTTTCATTTTTAAATGCTCTTGTTTCAATTCAGAAAGTTTAATTTACAAAGTACACATTAAATGAGCCCCTCTAGAACCCAATGTGGGTTTTACGTGGTTATTTATTATTTTCATTATTTTCCTGAATTTGGTATAGTTACGCCTTAATTGCAACCACTGGGTCGGTATATCTGCTGGTGGATGTTTGTTCGTCCCCGAGGGTATCATCAGCCCATTATCAGTTCCTTATTGCTGAGGTTGATACTGCGGTGTTGCCGTCAGTACTCAAGTACTGATTTAAAAGCTATATTATATCTTTAATTTTTTGCAGTATAAAATTCTATTTTTTTTAAACTAAGACTGACTTGTCAGGTGAGACATGTGTCTTAGCGGATTGGGTTGCCACCTTTTGTTTTATTTTAAATTTTGCAAGTCTTGCTACTTTGGATATCTCCTTCCTGATGCCCGGGACTTCCTTAGATTGTGGGCCATTTTTGCTGATGTAGCCTCGGTGGGGGACGCCTATAAGTCCGCGGTGGGCGTCTCTTGCCTGATGCCTCCAGTTGACCTGTTTCATGAGCTACGTCGGTCGGTGTGTGCTCGGAGGGGGATGTGCTGTGTTTACCGGGTCTTGTCCATCATCCGTTTCGGTTTCATAACTTTGGGCTTGAGACACACTGATGAAGATTAAATATCAGAAAGGCCTCTGTGTCAGTAAATTTGGTATAGTTACGCCTTTATTTCGCCCTAAAACAAAGACTGGATTAGAAGGTAGAAAAATATCAAACATTTCATCAAAAAAAAAATGTTTGTTACATGTAGGGTTAAGGCGTCCCGTAAACCCACATGCTGACAGGACGACAGAGGGCGATCTACGACAGGTGAACGACCTAGTGTAGACTGGGTATGCACTTCAGGTGGACCTATACAATGGCCATTCACAACACTGTTTCACTGGTGATTTATATATATAAAGTCCCACTTGTCACGTTACTAATTGGACTTTATACATTGTATATAAATCCTCAGTGAAACAGTGTTGTGAATGACCATTATCTAGGTCACCTGAAGTGCATAGCATTTAAAACCCAATTCGGCATTCATTCTTTTTTTTTATTTGTTCGTTTTCATCTTGTCTTTGTGTTGGTGATCGCGATTTGTTTCTGCATAGATTTTACGTTGTTGACTCGAGTATAAAATGTAGCTTCATATTCTGATCAGAAACAAATATTCTATTAGCGTTGTCTCAATTCATTGGTAGTATTGTTGTAAATAGCTGTATATAGATAATTAAAACTTAATGTGCAATATACGGAATTTTCCCTGTGACTTGTCCTGCACTTGGTCGTTCACCTATCGGAGATCGCCCTCTGCCGCCCTGCGGGCATATGGGTTTACGGGACGCCGTAATCCTACATGTAACAATGTTGGTCCTAGAGATAAGAAAAATGCCACCTTAGCACGCGGGTTTGTTATCGGTATGCCTTTATTAAGAAGGGGTCATAGCACTTCCTAGTGGTCACATAAACAGTAAGCACATATAAAGCAAGATTCAATCTTTCAGATTGTCCGGCTTTACAACCCCCGTCCAATGGCCAGCTATCTACTTATGCTGTAACCTCAGGCACTGAAGTCAACGTGACATGTAACAGTGGTTATACGCTGTTCAAAAATGAAACTATGCTCTGCCAAACTGATGGAAAATGGGATGGATCAGTTGGAAAATGCATGCAAGGTTACTACTAAATTTCATTTTGTAACGATTTTTCCGTAAAAATAAAACCAACGGTTTGACATTTTAGATTTCAGTACATATTCTATATTGCGTCAAAACGTGGTTGGTAATATTGTTTTTATACCAAATTTTCATGAGAGACATGCTAAAATTGGCTTGTTTTGCCCATGGAATTTCAGTTTGAACTGATGGAGAAAGCAAACTGAAAGGCCTTACATATTTTGATAAATAAACATGAACGTGACAAAATCAAATTAAATATCAGATTCCTATTATATTATACCTTATTCAAAGTACGCGTACATTTTTAGCATATGTTTTGCAGCTTCCTAATACAGTGATGTGGTGTTTATTTTCAGACTGCACAACATTATTCCCGCCTTCAAACGGTTCATTGTCTTCAAATATTATTACCGTTGATTCAATAGTTACAGTATCTTGTAACGTTGGGTTTACACTATCTGGGGAAGAAATATTACAATGCCTGAATAATAGCTTTTGGAGTGCACCAGTTGGAGTTTGTTGGAAAGGTAAATACTTAGTTGTTCTTACATTGTGCTAGGTCAGTAGCAGGTTTGATTTCCTTTTTTTTCTTCTTAATAGTTTTAATTAGAAGTAAATTGTTTCTCTTACAGAAATTATAAACGTTTGCAATTCTTGCAAATACAACAGAAATTTCGATTTGGTTTTCTGCAATAAAAATGGATACAAAATTATTCTAAAAATATTATTTCATGCTCTATCAACGTGTCGGTGGACGTCAGCGGAGACTGAAATAATCGTCATATGTTGCATTGTCATCTGGTTTCCTTTGTGATGTCTTGGATTGGAGGTGTTAGGCTATTGCATCGATTCTTGATCATTGCCTTCACTATAAGTGTTATGGAATGCAGTATTGTTTATATTTTTGTCAACGATTGGTTCTAACAAGAACCCCTATTTTATCTTTGAAGCAAAAAAGATAAATAATCCAAGTTTATTGCAGAGAAGGTAAAGTCTAAGGTTAATTGAAGATTGCAGTTTCTCACACGGATGTATTATCAATAAGAAGAATTGATAAGATTGATTAAAAAACGATCCTCACACAGTGGTCGCATACCTGAACGAAATGTCTTTTTGTGAATATCGGATCCTTTGCTTTTGACGCATAACAAATAGACATATAGAAAGCAAGAGAGCTGTTCATGCAAGTAATTAATCGTGGCTATTTACTAAAGTGGTGTTTTTTTTATTTTACTGTTAAATTGCATCAGATGATCAAATTGCCTTCTTCATATGCTTCAGATTGCAAGTTTGTATCACCTCCGTCAGGCGGATCAGTTTGCGTATCAACTGGTTCTGTGTGCATCTCCAATCACACCATTTTCACTTCTGACGTAATATCAGGGACTGCTATCAACATTTCTTGTAATCCTGGCTTTACGTTGTTCGGCCACAATCAATTAAAATGTCAGACTGACGGACATTGGAATTCTCCAGTTGGAGAGTGTAAAAAAGGTAATAATCTAAATGCTAATTTCATATTATTATTAGAAGTTTGGCGGTTTTCAAAGGACACATGGGTTTCTTTCATCACATATGACAATCTTCCGGCTAAATCCACGCGTTCGAGAACGCATAATAACTTCTGTGGCATTTTCTGGTATTCGAAGTAAAATATATAAAATCTTTTTAATAATTATAAAAAAAAACATTAACGACAAAAATAATTATAATATGACTATAATTATGCAGTCGACTTTTAAAATGGTAAATTGTTGATCTTGCTATAGCATCCTTTAGTTTTCTGGAGCCAGTTGTTCAAAACTAACGACGTCGTAAGTAAACGTATTGTTAAAATTTGATTATTTATTATTGTAAATATGTTAATATTCTTGCTGAAAAAAAATGTGAGCAGCTTTTGCATTTTTTCAGCAAAAACACCAAAAGTTTACATGCTTTGAACAACTGGGCCCAGATTGCTAATATTGAAATTGTGGTAATAGTTGAAGACAGAGCTATTGTGTAGACCAGTATTATTTAGCTACCGGTGGTCTTATCAACGAGGATTTTAACATTATGTCATCAGTTCTTATGCGCTGGCGTCAGTATTTCAGTCAACCAATAAAGATTGCAAATAGTATGTAGCTGATTAATATTTACACAGTTGTAATTTGGTTGAAACATTTGAGAAAAATAAGTATAAAATCGCATTCTGATTTAATATATCATATTTATGGACCATGTCGAACCTGGTTTATTTCGCCTTCAGTCTGGGATAACATCTGACATCAATATAGGCGATCATGCAGGAACAACACCAGCTGAGGGAATATCCTGCTTACATTATCGGTTGCTGTGGTTCAGCATTGATTTGCCAAAGGGTCATTATTGTCGTCTATATACACTACCGGACTTATCTGATTTTGCATATTAATGAATGGCTGACAAGATAATTTATATTTATAGATTGCGCAGCATTATTACCTCCTGCAAATGGTTCGCTTTCATCTGAAAGCGTTATATCAGAGACCATTGTTATTGTGTCTTGTGACGCCGGACATACCTTGTTTGGATCTGAAAGTCTTAAATGCCAGGATGACGGTTTCTGGAACGCATTGGTTGGAAGCTGCAGGAAAGGTAAATACTCACCACATTGTAAGTGCCTTCACAAAGGTATTTGAGATAACAGTTCTTCTTTCAAATATATAACAGTTACAGGTTGTTCATATTGCTATAATTTGTTTAATTGATTGTTTGGGGTCTAACGGCTCCGTCAACACTGTATAGGTCATTTTGGTGACGTCGCTTCCAATTTTGTGGGACTTCTACCCGACATCGAGATGAAATGACAAGCCCTGTCGCCAAATGAAACCAATAGGGTTATATATAAAGCAAGTAGAATATAACGAGATAGCCGCCCTGTCGTCTCTGCCAGCTTGGTTGGAGAAAAAGGAAATGTAGTAAAAGAAAATTTTGAATGACTTGCTAGTCTGGTCAGGTGAATCAGTTGTACCATGCGAGGTGAGTATGACATTGTTATTTACACTCTCTCAGATTCTTAAGAACTGTAGAAAGTTGCTGATGAAGAATAATCACATTTCTGGCAGATTTTAGTAAAGCCGGCTCAGGAAAAGTGTGGTTCTGTTAATTGATTGATTCGACATAGTATTAATAGTTTGCTAGGCCACAAGTGTATGTATGTGTGAACAGTTATATCAACAGATAGCCGACCAAAATAAAAAAAAACAACAACAACAAGAATAAAACAAGACATTCCAGGTGTTAACAAAGAAAAATGTCATAAATACTGCTAGCTTCGTTCCTCGCTTTCATCAGGAAAAGATACAGTGCATTGTAACGCTGTGAAACACCTCTTTATACATCAAATGCAGGGAGTGTTTGTGTGGTGCGAAGGTGTCGGGTATCTTACTTCATCGTGGCGTCCAACTGATTTTGGTTTACAGTTAGGCAAGGCTTCTGTCCTTGCAGCGGGAATGCGAAAAGGGAAAGCTTTTGCTTCATCGCTTTCTTTTATTATCTTCTTTCTTCATTGCCTTTCCTCATTCATATCCTTAATTATCTCTTCTATTATTTCTCCCTTTCTCGTAGAGTCGACACAAAATGACACACAAGAGTCGACTTGTCGTTAATTTTAAAACTCAAACACAATAAATACATCATAAGCGTATTTTGCTTTGGCATTATGTTTTGTTTATAGTTAATGTCTCTTTAAAACCATTGGTGCTCTTAGATCGATTTTACTATAAAGAAAATAGTAATATCTATACAATAGATTATGTCACTAATATTAGAGAATAAGTAACTAGTGTCTCTCTTTGGGCTCAAAGAGGGGCAGTATTCACTTTTTCACTAATATTAATGCCATAACCCTGTAATTATATAGCTATAACTGTCATTTTGCCTTTCCGCTTGTGACGTTTACAATGTAGTGAAGAGATTTTATGTGTTTTTACTGTCCCTTTGGTAGTTGTCTTCAATGGGAGATGTGAGGTATTATATCGATTCCTCATCATTGCCTGCACTTCTGTTTAAATGTAGTTCACCAATTCATGATGTTTGTAATGAACAACATGTAGAGAATATAACGATATTAGGTATTTTCACTAATATAGGTAAATATTATCCCAAGGCATCGAAGGACACGAGATCCAAGATGGACTAATAGTCTCTAGGTTTAGTGTCGTAACCCTGATATTATATAGCTACAAATATTTACGTTACTACCAAAAATGTTAGCCTTAGAATATACCTTTTATCGGAAACGGTTAAATATTTTCCTTTGTCAAAATACGTTATCAGATGCAACGTCATTTCAAGGTAAAATTGGGAGGCATGCGAATAAATATTCAATATCAAGTTAAGGAACTGATATCGAGTAATTTGAGTACGCTTGTTACTCGGCTTTAATCGTTCGTTTCTAATCATTCTTACTTTATAGCTCTATCAATGTGTCTTATCCATATGTTTGCTTTCTAATGAACAGATCCACCGGAACCCAGCATCAGTGCCGAGGTTTTTAACAGCTCGGGGCAGAATGAACTGCATTTCTTCTGTGATTTTGTCCCAGACTTAGACACATACTACAACTACACTATCACTTGGTACCATTCTGTGCGATTGTCGGTCAGAACAGAAGTTTTTGTTCTCGAAGCAATGACATTTGACACGTATTTTCGGTATAGGACGGCACTGACAGAATCACGATTGAATGGCATTGGGATTGAACGACTTCCATACAGAGTATGTTATGTCTTATATCTATCCAATTTATAAGTAGAAGTAAAACAAAGATTAGGAATCGATACAATTAACTTACTCCACCCAACACAGACACCAAAGGGAAAGAAACACAAACATTAAGCGACCGGACCATAATGGAAACCCAAACAAAGGAAGGCCATAAGGACAGTTACTTTTCCCACAAAATGACAAAATGGCCATCCAAAATAAAAAGACACAAGTGATACACACAGTAAGTAACAAACAACAACATAAATAAATCGCAACAGAAGAACCGCCTTGGAACGGTCAGTGGAAAGATTTCCACTGGGGGGCTTGAATCGATTTTACGTGACCACAATCCTCGCCCCTTACTTCCGTCGCCATTTAAACAAATAATTTGTTCAGTCCGCATGAAGGCCTCCTAACTCATCAGTGCAACATCTCCGTGAACACAAATAATCAAAGAACCACAGAGGTGAGACAACGGTGAGGACTCGACAGCAAGAAACCACTGAAATGCTGGAGCAAAAGGAAACCAACAGTTAGACAACGATGGGCCCGACCAGAGACAGAGCATACTTCTAAGCCCTTGTCGAAATTGTTATATGGAAAATTATTTAGGCAGGTTTAAAGCCCAAATCTACTATCTTTCCATTGATATAAATGCATAGTTTTGTTGTTTTCTCTTTTTATTCTTCATTCAGACATCAGTATATACGTTAGGAAATAGTCATAACCGTACCTATGTAATAATCTCTGTACAGCGCAAACCTTTACTGAACACTTCTTCTGAATGCTTAGAACTTAGCCATCACGAAAACACGCCTATTTAATTTTGAACCCCTTGAACCCCACTTTTATCAAGTAAAACTGGGGTTTGCTGAGGTAAAACTTATTTTTTCTTATTCCTGCTCTAAAATATAGAGTGTGGGTACTCGTTAGAACCGCCTTGATGAGGCGGTTCTAATGAGTAACTCGTTAGAGCCGCCTCGATGAGACGGTTCTAATTACCACAATCTATATTTTGAGCAGGAATTAGAAAAATATCACAATATTTCAAATAAAAAAATTCGATTTTTCGGAGGTAAATTTTACAATGTACATGTATTTGTATAGGCGTATTTTCGTAATGTATACATGAAATGGGAAAAACTATATATAACTGTTTGATTTTTCAGTTGACATGTTCAGTGTCCATAGTATACGAAAATGAGAGCTATACAAGTCCTGAGATATTTAGTAAGGAAAAATTTTGCGGTATTGAGGTGAGATTTATATATTGAGATTCATTGTAAAGTGTATAAATACTGACACTATTTGAGTGATCAGATTGTATTGTCAGAATCTGATCTTAATGCAATATAATTCCAATTCTCCAACATTATGTACATTTCGAGCGGTTTGATTGGTTTAAATAAAAGGTTTCTACTTCAATAAATTCCATGAGCAAGTATTTATGAACTGTTTCACACAGCGACTGGTAGTAATATAATACAAAGAGTACACCTAGAACCCACGCGTCACGCCAAAGGATATGGAGTGACGTTAGCAGTACTAAAACTTTGGAAACTTTTGAAAACGTAAATGTTAAAAGACAAATATTTCAAGACGAGGTTTTTCTTTTTCCTTTCAAGGATGGCAGCTTCTAATTGAATAATAATTCCGCCGTGGTCATTGGTAAGTTCAGTCTTACGCTTTCGAAAGATTTCCTAAAGTATAGCATTTTGGTGGTATTCTTAACATTTCGATGACAAAGTTGGAATTATAAAGAATGAATTTATCATTTTGTGGATATTATCGATGTGTAAACTTGGGCGAACAACTAGTAAACGTAACTTAAATCCTTCAGGGTTCATACAGTTTATGAGTGATTCGCCGGAGTTTACACATCAATAAAATCCACAAAATAAAATATAATTCTATAATATCAAATAGATATGTGGAAGATATTGCATCCAATTTTATCTTAGGATGTCGCGTCAGAGAATATAATAACGCAATGTAATAAATTCGGCAATCCACTTGTGGATTAAATATGCAAATAAGTTCGATTCACCAAATAACGTTACACGTACGGCGTCCTTAACGACGTCGCGTTTACTAAAAGTGGAATATTGACATGTTTTTTAAAAACAATGCGTACAAAAATGTGAATTAAATGAGTTTTAAAAGCCATACGATAAATAGAAGCTCTTTTCCTCAACTCGTTTAAAAAGTTCAGTAACACATGAACCCTCATGCACGATCCGCTATGTAATATATACTTTACGTTCATTGACGTATAAAAACATCAGCTCACGAGCAAAGTTACTGAACACTTAAGCTTTGCTCGAGATCCGAGCTTGTTCATATTTCGATAAATGTCAAATAAATTACCCTTATTACTTATATTTATAGTATTCCACATCCATCCTTTTGTTTGATTTGAGGTCTAACGTCCCCATCAACACTGTATAGGTCATTTAGGAGACGTTGCTTCCAGTTGTGTGGGACTTTTCTCCGACATTGAGATTAAATGACATCTGAAGCCCTGTCGCCCAGTGAAACCAATAGGGTTTATAAGCATGGACGGTCCGACTCGCACCGCTTTGCCTGGGGAGGCTTAGATCCTCTGAGTGGTTTACCAGTAATCGTGTGCGGTCGGATTTCGGCTCTGCGTGGAAGCACCATGCAGCCCATCTGTTTCTTCAAGCCCCGATGTGCGGGGGCCGTCCAATCCATCGTATGGCGAAAACATTTGTTGTTTAAGGGCTTAAATGAAAGAAGAAACGACTTGCACGCAGGTTTAATATTGATAACGGAACAGCGCCGTTGGCGCCATAACGTCAACATCGTCCAATCATATTGAAAAGAACCATTGTTTATTTCCACGTCAGTGACGTCGTGTGAATCATTGTATTCATTGACTGTAAATGGCAGCTGAGGGGAGATATAGAGGATCTTACATGAGTGTTTGTGTATTATTGAATTTATTAAACGAGTTGAGGAAAAGGGATAAAATGCGAGGCTTTGCCGATCATTTTAGCTTTTTTCCTCAACGAGTTTAATAAATTTAATAATACATGAGGACGAATGCAAGATTCTATTTATCATATGACATTTAAAACGTATTTTATTCACGATTGTTTACAACAATGTCAATATTCCGCCATTAGTAAACGCGACGTCGCTATGGACGTCGTACATGTAACGTTACGGGATATCTAGCTAATTTGCATATTTAATCCACTGGTGGATTATCGAAAATAATACATGGCGTTATTACTCTCTCAGACGCGATGTCATATGATAAATACGTATTTTGTTAAACACAGCTTATATATATTATTCTCTAGAGTAAAAGAGAAGCGAAGGTAAACCTAAATGTACATATATAATAATTCTTTGTTAATCCTACAGATTACAACTGAACGCACAGTTGTTTTGAAACAGACAGAATCGGCTTCCATAAACATAAAGCTTACAATACCATTTGGATGCCCCGAAAATTACTCTGTGTGTTACTTGGACGTTAATATATTCATGCCGAGATCAAATCGCTGCGAGATGGCTGATGTAGGCATTCAACAAAGCGGCATCAATCCTTGTGGAGTTCGCTTTTGGAACAACGAAACGGGAATAATAAAACCGCTGAAACTGCAAACTATTATGGCCCCAAGAACAGCTGCACAGAGGCGACTCTTCACGGCTACAATTGTTACCCAAAAGACATACGCGGCGCATCCAATATTTCAAGGCTACCACTTAGAACCCATTACAGTGAGTATGAGTATAAGTTTTTCCGTTTGATTTCAGACAGGTGATGTTCTTTTTTTTTTTTGTTTATAAGAATGGACGGTCCGACTCGCTTTGAAGCATCATGCAGCACATCTATTTCTTCAAGCGCCGATGGGCCAGGTGATGTTCTAGAAATGTGCTTGATTGTGTACATTACGAAAACACGCCTATACAAATTCATTGTGAATTTTACCACTGAGAAAATCGACAATGTTTAGATGAAAAATTGTGACATGTTTTTATTATTTCTGCTTAAAACATAGATTTTCGGTACGCGTTAGAACGGACTCAGCGTGGCGGTTCTAACGGGTACCCACAATCTATGTTCTTGAGCATAAATAATAAAAATAATGTATACCTCTTTAAACCCCAGTTTTACAATATAAAAGTGGGGCTTGAGGGGGTCAAAATTATATAGGCGTGTTTTCGTGATGACGTCTATGCATTATGTGATGCGAGAAAACGATCTAATTATTTATCACAGTTATTTAAGTAAGGTAGTAGATAATTTGATAATTGTGATATCTTTATAACAAATAACATTTTCAAACAATATTAACTTTTTTGGGGGGGGGGGGGGGGGGGTCATATATCACTGCTCAGGTATACATGTCTAATTTAAAACACCAATATTCCATACATTTAAGAAAGCAATAAAGACTCAAACAAATGCGTCCAATGATTATTTTGTAAACTTACGATTTAGTGGAATGACCATCATATCTGTTGTTAGTGGGTGGGGGATGGATGCATTACACAATTTCCAACATAATGGTTTATAAAAGAAACAACATTCAGGACTTTCTGTTCATCGTCTACACTCTGCCCATTAGAGAAAGGGATCGCCGAGATAAGACGGTCTTTCCTCCTAAGGGGCATCTGTAGACACTAAGAATAGTTTGGCCAAAACGGCATGATTTTTGTTTGTGCGTTCTTTAATTCAGAACACTACAGCTCTGTTGAGTGCCGTGTGGTGGCAATGAAACGTCTCATATTTGCCATAGATTTCAGTGAAGTTTATTATGTTTAATGATTTTAAGATAATCGAGCGCAGGTCTGAAAATGTAAATCGAGGGTCAATGTTGTAACCTCATTAGACCAAAAATATCAAATCGGACACAAAACGCTTACTAAAATATTTCTTTAATGTCATTCGTGTGTGTTATTTGTTTTCAGATGTTTACCGTTTTGATTTACTACACTCAACTGGATAGATGCTTGATTTTTTTTATTCAGGAGTATTTTCCGTCAAGAATAGACTCCTATTGACATGGTTACACATTTATCTTCGATATATGTCGCAATTATAAAATTGTATGCATTCCCCTTTACATTATTGTGTTTTTGTTTTCAAGGTGAAACTCCAGACAGAGGCAAATATACTTTCTGGGAAAAGTTGTTACTCACACAATGACCCGCACATGAAGAGTTTTGACGGCATGTAAGTGTTACAAACTTTAACTAGTCCGTGAAATAAAAACCCTAGTGGCGAAACATTTCTGTATATAGATAAAAGTGCAGTTTACAAAGATTTAAATATATATTTTCTTAGAATTCCTTGTTAACATTGATTGGCCTCTGTAGCTGCAGCTGAAATGTTTTCTTGAGAAAAACATTATTTAAGAGGCATGAAAAAGGCTAAAATGGACTGGAGTATGTAACGCGACACCTGAGTGGATAA
Organism: Lucinisca nassula; assembly: GCA_963580285.1. Classification (NCBI taxonomy): domain Eukaryota; kingdom Metazoa; phylum Mollusca; class Bivalvia; order Lucinida; family Lucinidae; genus Lucinisca; species Lucinisca nassula. Next base: position 38,399,647 of record OY757024.1, read on the forward strand.
CGAAAAAATTGCGACAATATGTTCTGCGATATACTGTCGGAACCCGACGTCATCACATAACGTTGCTTTTCATTGGCTGCGGATTGGATTTAAGCAGCTCACAGCGCTTGTCTTTTTGTGCATTTTAGTACAGTTTTTAACAAAGCAACCGAATAAGTGCATTTGAAAATGGATAACTGTATTGCAAAATTGTCATTTGGGAGGTAAATTGTCGGTGTTACTATTGCAAATTTCGTTTTTTTTTTCGTTTTTCCGCTGACGCGTCGCCGTAAAACGAAATTTCCAACCGTAAAACCACCGATTTACCTCCCGAAATGATGTGTTGAATACAGTTATCCCCTAACTAAATGGTGTGTTAGACTATATTTCATTACAAGCCCGTGTTATAAAAACCCTTGTAAATCCAACTTTATTAAGAGAAAACCAGGTCTTATAAAAGTGCATATTATGTTCCTTATTATTGCGCATTAAATGGCCAATGGGCTATACTGTTTTGGACCTATTAATTTATGCTTGACAAAACATCGTACACAGCAACTAGGGTATTTGTTTTGTTTTCCACATTGTAAGCAATTAAAAACACTTAGTATAATTGCATTACATATGCTGTAAAAATGTCATCGGTTTCTTAATAAGAAGAAATAAAAAAGATAGAAACGGATGCAAAAGGCTCGAAACAGATAAATAACCTAGCAATGAAGAGATGCTGTCTTAATGGGTTAGAAATCCTTCATACGGAATGACAAATTCACATGTGTTAACCACGGCAGAACTAAAAACGCGGGTTGTGGTCACGTAAAGTCCATTTAAGCATCCAGTGAAATTTTACTGACCGTTCAGATGCGGTCGTTTTGTTGTTGTATATTATAGTCTTTGTATGTCTCTGCATGTTTGTCCAGGTAATGATTCTTTGAATAGCCGTCTGGCCAGTTTGCGACAAGAGGCTGTTCTTTTGGCTTTGCTTTATATGCGTCTTTTTACGCTTTGTTGTCTGTAACGAAACAGTCGGTTAATTGTATTGATTTATGATAAGCGTTACGAAAACACGAATTTTTTTAAATGAAAAACTGTGTTATTGTTCTTAATTATGCTCAAATTATAGATTGAGGCAGTTCTAACGAGTACCCACGCTCTATATTTTAGAGCAGAAATAAGAAAAATAAAGTTTACCCCTGTAAAACCTCAGAATTATGAAGGCGTGTTTCGTGATGTTTCTTTCCTTCTGTTTCACTCCTCATTAAGATAACTCATCCGTGTGATATAGTGAATTTTACAAAATGCCAAAAAGGTAATTTTTCTGATGAAAATTTGTTATATTTTTCTTATTTATACTCCAAACATAGGTTTTGGGTGCTCGTTAGAACCGCCTCATTGAGGCGGTTCTAACGAGTACCCACAACCTATGTCATGGAGCAGAAATAAGGAAAATAATGTTTACCCCCATAAACCCCAGTTTTCTCTATATAAAGTGGGGTTTAGGGGGGTCTTTATTTCACGGACTTGTTCACGTGATGTTCTGCATGGATGACAGTGTTCAGTAACTGGTGTAAGGATTTTACAGTTAAGTAGCTGAAACTACATATATGTAGGAAAAATCACACCACAGAAATGTTTGGCTGTTAACCGACCGTCCAGTCAAGGGTTTAATTGTAACTGGCACGCTGCATCAAGCATTCATCGAGCTATCATTTTAGTAGATAACAAAGATAAAAGAAAGCCATTGAGCTGCTGCTCTTTGAATGGCGTTATGCCGGGATTGTGAGTACAAACATACCGAACTGTGCAAAAGAACAACTTTTCATACAGAACATTTATTAACAAATAATTCTGTGAAAACTTTGTATATTTCTATTTAATTTCAAGATGTTATTGTTACCACTTAAATACATAAGCAATCATAACCACATGTTTTTTTACTCACGAGAAGTAGCAGATACGTTGTGCGTTTCCAAGCAAAAACAACAGGAAAAAGTTTTGTTTTTCTAGTGTGGCTTTGTGCATTTTACAGTTATCATATTCACGGTATATGTATTTTAAATATATATTGACAGGCATTATGAGAATCAAAACGAGGGCACATTCATACTTTACAACAATGACAGGTATCACGTCCAGGTACGATTTCCATTTCATTCATTTAATTGTATGCCACATCCCGAATAATATATTTATTTTCTACACTCAATAAGATGCACTTTCGTGCAATCAATGTATCAAATGTATACTGTGACGTCTTCCTCGAAGAAATATTTTATGCAGACATGCATTTTGTAGTGATTAGTTAATTGTTCATAACCTTTATGTTAGCTTTTCAACCTTTCCGAGGGTCCCCGCGCATCGGGGCTTGAAGAAATAGATGGGCTGCATGATGCTTCCACGCAGAGCTGAAACCGACCCACACATGAGTACTGGTAAACCGCTTAGGGGATCTAAGCCTGCCCAGGCATGCGGTGCGAGTCGGCCCGTCCATGCTTATAAACGCTATTGGTTTCATTGGGCGACAGGGCTTGAGATGTCATTTCATCTCAATGTCGCGTTAAAGTCCCACAAATTTGGACGCAACGTCTCCAAAATGACCTTTACAATGTTCACGGGGACGTTAAACTTCAAATCAAATAAATCAACCTTCCCGTAATTCACAACATTTTCGAATTCAACATTTAATGTCTATTTGAAAGTTTTCTTGAATTGTGCAAGACGACCTTTTCACAAAAGTGTGTATTTTAATCAGAAAGAAAGAGCCAAAAATAAATCAATCCCCTATACATTAAGAAAACGCACCTTTACAAATGCATTGTAAATTTAACCACCCTAAAAACGAAAATTCTAAGATGAAAAATTGAGATATTTTTCTTATTTCTGCTCAAAATATAGATTGTGGGTACTCGTTAGCACCGGCTCATCGAGCATTTATTGCAGAAATAAGGAAAATAAGGTTTACCCCTGTAAACCCCAGTTTTACTAAATAAAATTGGGGTTCAATGGGTTCAGAATTATTACGGGGTGTTTTCGTGATGAAACATGAACAATATATTTTAGGTGCAGATAAAGACAAGTAAATGTCCAAACTGGGGCTCGTGGCGTAACAGTCCCTGGTGCAACTGCGGAGTAGCAGTAGCTGCTGGTAGAGACGTGTTTGTATGGAGTAAATGTAATCTGAACGGACCATGGGATGTTGGATTCAAGTACTGCAAAGACAATGTACTCAGTGTACACACGAGAAGTAACAATTACATTGTACGTTTCCAAATGTCATAACGAAATACTTTTGAGAATAAAATTTGGTTTATTATCCAGTCATGTCTAAAAACAAAACATATAAAGTGGGTTTTCGTTGATGTACATAACGAATCGTCTGTCTGGTATCGCGATAGTATTGTGATACATTTTTTCTGGCTATACCCAGCTCTACCCAGAACCTATTTCTTCAACATAATGTATACCCAGTTTTCTCTATATAAAATGGGGTTTAGAGGGTGTTCACATCACGGAATTGCTAGCGTGTTAAGCTTATTTAAACTTTATAGGTAAAATGCATAGTTTAGCACCTGGACGTAATTACTATCTTTTTCAAAGCACGTTGTTTGTAACGTCTCCATTCACGTACGTCTCCATTCACGTACGTGTGTTCCTTAATCATTAAATGGCAATAGGCTGTCAAGAAATAGCGCTTCCAAGTTGTGACGTTTTAGTTTCTTCCACTAAACATAGATTTAAAAAAAACTGGAAACTCAACTGGTTGTAGTATATTATTGTTTAGCATTTACCTTTCAATGCGCTCATTCATTCAACACTGTAGATCTCCTTTCGTTGTAATCTGGGGTTTATCCTTCAGGTCAACCTGCCGACTGGTGGAAAAGTTATCATTACCAGGAATGGAGGATTTACTAATTTTATTAACGTTGACATAACGCCGTCAGTGTACGATTATGGAATTTCTGAAGGTCTTTGTGGACTTTTGGATGGTAACAGAGCAAATGACCGCATTGTACGACCAGGATCAACGTTTTCTGATCCGAATCTTAGTTGGCGGTAAGCTATGGTAGTTTTGAAATTATATGATAAAAGACAAATGAATGTGACTCCTTACGTAAGGCACGCAAATAAATAACCGGATCAACATCTTAGCTAACTGTTAGCCACACTCGTCTTGATACCAACAGATAATAATATTAGAAGTAGAAGTAAAACAAAGATCAGGAATCGATACAATTAACTTACTCCACCCATCAAAGACACCAAAGGGAAAGAAACACAAACATGAAGCGACCAGACCATAATAGTAACCTAAACAAAGTAAGGCCATAAGGACAGTTACTTTCCCACAAAATGGCCAAATGGCCATCCAAAATAAAAAGACACAAGTGATACACACAGTAAGTAACAAACAACAACATAAATAAACAGCCACAGAAGAACCTTACATGGGTGTGGGGACTGGACAGGAGGATCACTGTCCGGCATCACGTTGCATGCCGAGTGATGCTGGGCAGGGATCTCGATTGATGAATTTTTCGATCTATCACACCAATGTGAGATTCTTTTTCTTGCATACCTTTAATATTTGACAGTGAAAATTTTAATAATGCAATCACTTCGATTGTCGACGTCCACCATATTTTGATGACAATAATGCGGTGCTTTTGACGTCATTGTACATGCAGTGACGTCACACGTAACCGCTGCGTATGTGACGTCATATTCAACCAGTGCACATAAAACACGTGAATATTCTCGATATTTATCCAACATCCTAACCGTGGGAAGGATAACATTGTTAGGATAAGAATTTCTATCCTAGGATTAAGTTCAGGATTTCTTCATCTGGTGTGAAAGAATGCTGCGGAAAAGCCATGAACAGAGAAGACAACCATCTTATGCCACCGAAAGAAGCGAAAGAAGAAGCGACAAATTTTCATGCACAAATCATCGCATGTATCATCACACAATGTGAATAAACATAATTATAGGGAACTGCACAGGAAAGACTGCCTTGAGCCTGTCACCTGCAAATAGTGGGGTAACAAGGGAATACAGTTTTTCTTTGTCATGTTTTCTACGAAATATAGAAAAAATGTTATAAAAATCAGTCGGATAATTCTAAGCTGAACTAATGCAATTCGTTACGCCAGTGAGTTATTCTGATGTGTCAATGATTACCTTTTGATGCTTCTTAGCTTAAACAACGTAGTGTGCCAATTGGTCGTCTCTAAAAGTCTTTTCTACATCCATCTTAGACATTAATTCGATATTCACCTCGGCTGTTTTCGAAGAAAACGACGAGGTATTGTCAAAGCTCTGGTGTCGTCTGCGTTGTCCTCTGCGTCGTCGTCGTCGTGCAAAAAATTGGGACATTTTGTAATATCTCTGCCATTACTGAACATATTTACTTGAAACTCGGACTAGTTGTTTCATTATGAAAAGGTGAATTCATACCAATAGGTGAGGTAACCCTCATAATATTTGGCACAGTTATGTCCCTTTTTCGACTTAGAGAATGTTTGCAGCCGAGCTTTGGCACCCGCATACGGTGCTCTTGTTTGATTTAGTAAGCATTCGCATTCACAGACATGGATGGATGCTAAATATTGAAACCTAGAAATGTTTTCAGAATTGACGATGTGGAATCCCTTTTCATTCGACAGAATGATATAAAGCTAAAAAAGTACGGTATTGATGAACATCTTTGTACTTGTGGTGACGACTTTAATAAAACAGAAGAGATAACAAGGCTCGTTCAGTGTACTTCAGGCAAGGTAAAACAATGTAAAAATACGCAAATGAGTGCAACATCCTTAGCAGCTGACCAGTGCTCTCTAGATGGTACAGATACTGCACTTACAAAGCCGGACACAGACAATTCCGTGTCAAACATCGAGACATCTTTTATTCCAGCAACAGGACATATCACTATTTATCCCAAGGTATGTTATTTAATTTTACAACACATCCTATTAAGGGGAATGGGAACACCTTCAGGGGAGGCAACTCCTGCAAAAGTATATTTGTCTCCCATGTCAATAGGGGTCAACTCTTAAAGGAGAAAATTCTTTCCTTTAAGAGTACACCCTTTTTTCAGTGGGACAGGGCTTACAGAAAAGCATATAGGAAGTTCCGAAAGTTATATCCCTTTGAAAAATGGCGGGAAAATGTGCTGGGTGTTCCCATTCCCCTTAAACATTCTTCTATCGCCTGTTTCAGAGAGGTAACTTCCGGAAAACACATACGTTACGAGTGTTCGTCTAAAGCAGAAATTACAGTCGGACTTCAATGGCTCGAACTCCTTTTGGACCACAAACATCTGTTCGAGACAGGGATAGTTCGAGCCACTAAAGGTTACTTCCAGGAGGCACAACGGGCTTAATGTTGGGCCATCTTTTCGGTGTTTTAATAAAACTGTATGCTGTGTGAACTCATTAGAATCGCCTCATCGCCAACATTTGCGAGATGTATGAAGATCTCCTAAATTAGCCCGCACTATTTCTTTGAATAGGAATTCCCTAGGGACTCAACACCGGGTTCGACCCAGCCATGGTATATGAGCCATCGGTGTTCGAGCCATCGAAGTTCTAATGTATAATGGAGGTGTATGGTCCGACTAATTTAAATTATAGCGATACATTTATCGAACGAAGGACCGCCGTTGTTCAAAAAGTAATGGTGTGTTAATCGCTTGCAACTGGTATCAGCAACATTCGCGTGCAAATCGACTTTGGTACCAATCTTGAGTATTGATGAAATACCAAACTGTCATGATATCTCGAGTTATTCGGAATCGTTTGATTTTCATAAATCAAGCATCAGATACGTTAATTAATGCATGCTAACAGGTCTCATTTTTATCTCAAAGGAAAACATCTTGCGTATACAAAAATTAATCGTCCTAATAGTTTGAAAAGAATGCTGTACACGCTGGTATTTAAATTTTAAAGATTCTAAATCTTCCAATTGTCTCCCTTGCAATTAATAGTATAGAGATATTCCAAAAGCAACAGTTAGTTCATATTTGTTCATAGTTTCTTTACCGTTCGGATTCTGGCCTTCTCGGACCATTTCCTTAATGCTTAACATCACGAAAACACGCCTATGTAATTTTAACCCCATTTGAACCGCACTTTTATATAGTAAAACGGGGGTTTATAGGGGTAAAGTAGAAGTAAAACAAAGATCAGGAATTGATACAATTAACTTACTCCATCCATAAAAGACACCAAAGGGAAAGAAATACAAACATTAAGCGACCAGACCATAATGGAAACCTAAACAAAGGAAGGCCATATGGACAGTTACTTTCCCACAAAATGGCCATATGGCCATCCAAAATTAAAAGACACAAGTGATACACACAGTAAGTAACAAACAACAACATAAATAAATCGCCACAGAAGAGCCGCCTTAGAACGGTCAGTGGAAGATTTCCACTAGGGGCTTAAATCGATTTTACGTGGCCACAATCCTCGCCCTTTCTTCCGTCGCGATTTAGACAAATAATTTGTTCAGTCCGCATGAAGGCCTCCTAACTCATCAGTGCAACATCTCCGTGAACACAGAAATCAAAGAACCACAGAGGTGAGACAACGGTGAGGACTCGACAGCAAGAAACCACTGAAATGCTGGAGCAAAAGAAAACCAACAGTTAGACTCCGATGAGCCCGACCAGAGACAGAGCATCAGGCACCAACCAACATTATCTCTTTTATTTTCAATAAGCCTTTACGTTGGAGCCGTCATAGAATCTGAGGCCTGACCCACCGGCGTGCAATTAAAGAGGGAAGCAAAGTTGCCAACCGTGATTGGGTTAACTACCATGCATGCAGTCTGTCGTATAACATCCATGTTGTACCCAATCTTTTTATATCGAAGAATGATTTTACGAAATTGGGTGCTGAAGTCATTGCGGTTATATATTTTTCTGAATTTATATACTAAGTCACCAAAAATTCGGATTCCGATAGACCTTGTTGCAGAAGAGATTTAAGTCCAATATTGAATTTTGAAATTAAATCAGAATGGCGTCTATAAAATTTTGAAAAGGCTTTGCGTAGTTTATGGTACCGATAACCCTGATTAAGAAGTTTAGCCGTTAATAATTTATTACGAGTGTTGAAGTCAGTTACATGACTACACACTCTAGCAAATCGAATTAATTGCGAAATATAAACGCCATAGGATGGCGCACGAGTCAAACAAGCAGTTGTTATACAACGAGGAACGAACATCAGTTTAATAATGATCTTCAACAGGTATCTTAGGAATGTCAATTGATGGAACAGTGAAAAGCAATAAACCTTATTTTTCTTATTTCTGCAGGAATAAGACAAAAAAACAATTTTTCATCTTAAAAACTTTCAATTTTTCGGCGATAAAGGTTACAACGTATTTGTATAGGCGTGTTTTCGTAATGATATGTGTTTCAAGACACCGACCTTCCTCGCTTGAGTATTTCATCTTCTGGGGAAATACAAAAGAGTTGCCCTGCCCTACATCATAGTGTAGATTATATTTTCTTGTCATTCGGGATCATTGATTCCATTGTGGAATTTTGAAAATATCTGAGGGTCACTGATGAGGCCTTATTGGCCGAAACTAGCTAGTCTGGCCCAGAAAACATGCACACTCCATACTTTTCAGTTCTGTGGTGTATTTCTTGCTTCCAAAGGATAACCCTTTTATAGAACAGATTTAACTTCACTACAGCCGGTGTGTGGGAATGTGTTGCGGCGGTAAAACGTCTCCCTGCCCTACATCATAGTGTAGATTATATTTTCTTGTCCTTTTGGATCATTGATTCCATTGTGGAATTTTGAAAATATCTGAGGGTCACTGATGAGGCCTAATTGGCCGAAACTAGCTAGTCTGGCCCAGAAAACATGCACACGCCATACTTTTCAGTTCTGTGGTGTATTTTTTGCTTCCAAAGGATAACCCTTTTATAGAACATATCACAATAACTTACAGTTAATGTTAGTTGTTTTGGCATGTTTTATGGATTGCATGCTTACTGTATGTTTCAAAAAAAGTTTTCTAGCGTCCGATTATGCTGCAAAAATAAATTTTGGTTCGTAGCGTTTGGAACATTCCAAGCATTTTAAACTGCGACCACCATTCTCATTTTTTCGCTGTGAAATCACACAACTACCCTTGTCAGGCTGTTGGTTGTCTTTTGCTCCAGCATTTCAGTGGTTTCTTGCGGTCGAGTCCTCGCTGTAGTCTCACCTCTGTGGTTCTTTGATTATTTGTGTTCACGGAGATGTTGCACTGATGAGTTAGGAGGCCTTCATGCGGACTGAACAAATTATTTGTCTAAATCGCGACAGAAGTAAGGACGAGAATTGTGGCCACGTAAAATCGATTTAAGCTCCCCAGTGGAAATCTTTCCACTGACCGTTCCAAGGCGGTTCTTATGTCGCGGTTTATTTATGTTGTTGTTTGTTACTTACTGTGTGTATCACTTGTGTCTTTTTATTTTGGATGGCCATATGGCCATTTTGTGGGAAAGTGACTGTCCTTATGGCATTCCTTTGTTTAGGTTTCAATTATGGTCTGGTCGCTTAATGTTTGTGTTTCTTTCCCTTTGGTGTCTTTGATGGGTGGAGTAAGTTAATTGAATCGATTCCTAATCTTGTTTTACTTCTACTTCAGAAGTACTCTATATTTACTTTATTTAATATAGTTAAACTAAATATTTAATGAAACAGTCACACGGGTTATTTAATTTACACTCGAATCTATGCCATACTAATTGCTTTTTCTCTGCTCTGTTGTTTTTACTTTGCTGCGGCATTTAAGTTTTTTTTTCTCATGCTGTCGAGTCCTCATTGTTGTTTCATCTCTGCAGTCGTTTGTTTTTATGTTCTCGGAGATTCAATGCTGATGAGTTAGAAAGCATTCATACGGGCTGAATAAATTATTTGCCTAGGCCGCGACAAGGGCGAGGATTGTTGCCTCTTAAAAACGATTCTTTAATTTACACTCGAATCTATGCCATAATAATTGCTCTGTCTCTGTCGGTCCAACAGAAGTCGAACTTTTTTTTTTTGGCTGCAGCGTTTAAGTTATTCATGCTGTCGAGTTCTCAGTGTTGTTTTCATCATTGTAGTCGTTTGATTTTCCATATTCTCGGAGATGTAATGCTGATGAGTTAGAAATAAGTTCTGAAGTTAGATCCTTTGGAAGCAAAGAATACACCGAATAAACGAAAATAGCTGACGACTCGGTTTCATTGAGTCTGTTCATGACTGGTACTGAAATGTGCAACACCAGTCACGTCACCTTGCGCCGACTATAGAAGAACTCTATTTTTAAAATAATTCAAATGAACTCAGTGATCCCAAAGGACAAGAAAGTATAATTTGCACTATGATGATGTTCGGATGATGATGAAAAGTAGAAGTAAAACAAAGATCAGGAATTGATACAATTAACTTACTCCATCCATAAAAGACACCAAAGGGAAAGAAATACAAACATTAAGCGACCAGACCATAATGGAAACCTAAACAAAGGAAGGCCATATGGACAGTTACTTTCCCACAAAATGGCCATATGGCCATCCAAAATTAAAAGACACAAGTGATACACACAGTAAGTAACAAACAACAACATAAATAAATCGCCACAGAAGAGCCGCCTTGGAACGGTCAGTGGAAGATTTCCACTTGGGGGCTTAAATCGATTTTACGTGGCCACAATCCTCGCCCTTACTTCCGTCGCGATTTAGACAAAAAATTTGTTCAGTCCGCATGAAGGCCTCCTAACTCATCAGTGCAACATCTCCGTGAACACAGAAATCAAAGAACCACAGAGGTGAGACAACGGTGAGGACTCGACAGCAAGAAACCACTGAAATGCTGGAGCAAAAGAAAACCAACAGTTAGACTCCAATGAGCCCAACCAGAGACACCTTCATGCGGACTGAACAACTTTTGGCTAGGCCGCGACACAGGCGTGTATTGTGAACTCGTAAAAACGATTTAAGCCCTCCCCCTACCCACGTGAAACAATTTTGCTGACCGGTCCAGGGCGGATCCTCTGTCGCGGTTTATTTTTTGTTATAGTTTGTCTTTGCATGTATGCAGTGCTTATATGTTTTTATTTTGGATAGCCGTTTTGGCTATTTTTTGGGGAAGTAACTGTTCTTTTTGCTTTCCGCTTGTGATTTTTCATTAGTGTTTAGTTACATTAGAAGTTCTAAAATTGCCCAGCCAAAGTAGTGCGAGTTCCTTGGTATAAACCCTATTGGTTTGTTTAGGAGGTAGGGGCTTAGATTCCATTCCGTTTCAATGTCGGGAAAAGTCCCATAAAATTATTCTTTATTTACTTTATTTAATATATTTTTTACGTGGGGTGGGGTGGGGGGGGGGAGAGGGCTTAAATCGTTTTTAGGAGGCCACAATACTCGCCTGTGTCGCGGCCTAGCAAAAAAAAAAAATAAAGAATCGTGTTCATTTTTCTTTGGTGTCTCTAGAAAGTTGTATCGATTCCTGATCATTGCCTTCACCTGTATTTTCCTACTAGTTCGTTTCTTTGATTTGAGGTTTTACGTCCCAATCAACACTGTTTTGTCATTTTGGAGACGTTGCTTCCAATTTTGTGGCACTTTCACCCGACACTGAGATGAAATGACAGCCCAAGCCATGTCGTCCAATGAAACCAATAGGGTTTATAAGCATAGACGGTCCGACTCGCACCGCTTCGTCTTACATCCTCTAAGCTGTTTGCCAGTACTTATGTGCGGTCGGTTTCAGCTCTGTGTGGAAGCATCATGCAGCCCATCTATTTATTCAAGCCCCGATGGGTGGGGGCCGTACAAAGTAGTCAAATATATCATGTTTAGTTATAAAATATATAGTCTCAAGTCAGATAAATGAAAAGCAAAAAGAAGAACAGTTCACTGAAGCTGTAAATAGTATCTTTTGGAAACAATTCACAGCGCATGTAGTCCTTGATTCCGAAGGATTGCCTTTATATAGAATATTTCACTTCACCATAGTTGGTGTTAAGGGGATTTGTGGGGCCGTAACCTTCATAATGGCGTAGAAAATATTTTCTAGTCATTTGGGATCATTGATTCCACTGTTGAAGTTGTTTTGTTTATGTGAATTGATGTTTTTAGACCCCTTCAAAACTATTTAAGTCATTTTGGAGACGTTGCTTCCAATTTTATGGGACTTTTCCCGACATTGAAACGGAATGGAATCTAAGCCCGTACTTCCTAAACAAACCAATAGGGTTTATACCAAGAAACTCGTACTTCTTTGGCTGGGCAATTTTAGAACTTTTAAGCTGTTTACCAATACTCATGTGTGATCAGTTCTGGCTCTGCGTGGAAGCACCATGCACTGAGGGTCAATGATGAGGTCTGATTGACTGAAATTAGTTAGTCTGGCCCAGAAAAAAAAGAACTCACAAACTCCACATTTTTCAGTTCTTTGTTGTAGCCCTTGCTTCGTAAGGATTACTGTTTATGTAACTTTGTTGGCACAGGTTAGGGCTCCGTCACTGGGGAGGTTCTAACGAGCACCTTTCATTCCTGCTTATCTTTGAACTTCTGATTTCAATTGTCTGGAGTCCATGTCTGTTGATCTGAACTTTTATATTTGCCATATGTCTATGGAATAATGGTTTTGGATTAACGCTTTGATACTACGACCTAAACTACTTTGTAATACAAGGAGGACAAATGGTCAAACATTACGAAAACACACCTAAACAAATACATTGTTACCTTTAGCGCCGAAAAAATGAAAAATTTAAGATGAAAAATTGTGATATTTTTCTTATTTCTGCTCAAAATATGGATTGTGGGTACTCGTTAGAACCGCCTCGATGAGTACCCACAATCTATATTTTAGAGCAGAAATAAGAAAAATAAGGTTTACCCCTGTAAACCCCAGTTTAACAATATGAAAGTGGGGTTCAAGGGGGTCAAAATTATATAGGCGTGTTTTCGTGATGATTCATCGGAATACGGTCTAAAACTGTCTATAAAATTTGACAATATAGTACATTATAGATAGCAAGCTGGATTCTCGACTTCTTTTCCTATGCATTAAGATAAAACATCAGTGTGACAGAGTGCATTCTAACAAAGCTCCGAAACGCTTATTTTACTGAAGTGAATTTATGATAGTTTACTTATTTTTACTCCAAACATAAGTTGTGGGCGCTCGCTAGAACCGCCTTTGATGCACTTCTTACGAGTACCCGCAACCTATGACTTGAAGCAGAAATAAGGAAAATAATGAATATCCCCGTACACCCCAGATTTCTTTATATAAAGTGGAGTTTAGAATGGTGTTTAGGACACCGGCTTGTTAACGTTGTTAACTGAAGTTGATATCACTGCTTACGTGTATACGTATTATATATCACAGCATACGCCTTATTATGAGTAAACCTAGACTTTCAAAGGCACTTTATTATCCCAATAATGAAGTGCAGGGAGACACTCTACGCTACCATGCTTAATACCAGATCGGTAAACTGTAATAAAGCTTTTAAGCTTGCCTCTAGAAACAGACTAATGTTTTATTACTGTTTATTAAAACAGCGTTTTACTTTTATCTTGTGGCCCCTTCTAACCTGAAGATCTTGCCCGAGTTATTAAATTTTTACGACATCATACTTCTGTAAATTATTGTATACTGTTATTATAATTGTTATGTGACCAAATACGAGCCTGCCACGAAACGCTGCGCCAAAACCGTCCGTTTGTGCTATGATGAGTACGTTGGCCCGACATTCTCTGCTGGCTGGGTTTCTAAACATTCTTATCTTCATTTTCAACAGGCAAATCAATCGGAGAATGTTTATAATGTGACAACGGCTCGCCAAGGTTGTTTGCGAGCATTAGATACGCCCGTGTTTCATCTTTGTAAAACAGTTCCTCACCTTGACATAGAACCTTATATTGACAGCTGCGCAAAGGATGCTATGGTATGTATTGAAAGTTTTACCTCTAGAACAAAAAAGAAACTTTTCAGATAAAAAAAAAACTGGTATATTTGATATATCTGCTCAAAACTTAGATTGTTGGAACGATGCGGTTCTAGCGAATACCCACAATTTATGTTTTTGAGCAGAAATAAGAAATATACTGTATATCCCTTGAGTTTAAGGGGTCAAAATTGTATAGTACATTCCGTGATGTGATGTCTTGGATGGAGGGTGTAAGGTGATTGTCGATTTATGATCATTGCCTTTTTAGCTGTTTTGCTACTTTCGGACCAGCGTGTCTCATTACTGATCATCATAAATTCATATTAATTTTCAAAATTTCTCATATTAATTCTTACAATACTGAAATGGATTTAATGTTCAGAGAGAATCAGAAAACAAAGTACATTACGTTTAAATGTGTTTGATTTTTATATGAACTTAAACAGCTGATGTCATTTTCAATTTTACTAGCCATTAGACTTCAACACATGTTGGCATAATTTTAATTGACAATAAACTTATAAAATACAACTATCGATATAACAAACCTATGTGTTACTGTCGATATTAGGACTTAGTTTCCGATTATAATATACGCTTTCCGGAGATTTTTCCTGTGCAGGTTCAGAATATTTAATTGTCAGGTACAAAAATGTCAAAGCATAGATGTTATGTGACAATTCGCGAGTTTGGTTGTCGACCTTTTGCAGTAGGCAACTTTGCTTTGTTATTTTGTAGCATGGACGCGGACTTTGTGACGCTTCAGCGTAATTCATCTTTAGAGATGTGGAGCCTGACTTTTCTGATATTTTTACTTTTTTGTTGATGTACATATATATTCCTTTTATTCAAAACAGTGTCAATTATTTGAATAGTGATATTAAAAATCAAAAGATGACTCATATGCAGACAGGCGGCCCTCGAGCAATGTCTAGCCGTCATCGAATAACCTTTATCATATTGAAATGACAATCTGTTTTAGACAACTGGATAGAAAAATGTGTATTGTTTTTATGCAATATTGTGTTACGCTAATGTTCGAATTAATGCTTTTATCAATTTTGCGAGACTGTTAATAAATATGATTTCAGTTAACAAATTCAATGGACTGGTCTCTTACGCATCTAGAAGGACTGAAAGACATTTGCAAGCACCAGGTTCAGATTAATCTGCCATTGCCACCTGAAATTCTAACGGATAAAAGCTTCACGGACTATGTGAACCAGACAGATTACAACGGCGACAACGAAACATTGCCCTCAATTCAAACCGTCCAAAAAGAATTCACGCCGGACTTTTTAGCCACAATTGAAGAACTTTCATGTTTGAATGAATGCAGCGGAAATGGCAACTGCAACAATGGTATGGATATAAACTAAGCATAGTTTTGTTTAATAACCTCCCGTTGGGGTCCACCAAAATGTACAGAGGCTCGGGCGGCCATCTGAGATGATATTTGATATGTAATTGGCTGATGAATGTAAAACAAATAAGTCGTGATAAAACAGTTCTACATGTAAATAAACAGCTGACCAATTGATGGCAAATTCACAAACACACGAAAGTATTCAAGTGATATATGAGCTGTTCCGCATATTCGGCACTCTGAACTCGTTGAAAAATAGAAAGTTAATTTAAGGACAATTTGCAACAGGGCATATCGGTTCCAGAGTTTTATTGAGATTTGGTTCAAAAATTTCGAGAACTTATGAAGGAATCTGATTTTCAGAATCAGTTCAATAAGATAAGTAAACACCATAAAAGAATGGGTACAATAAAAGTGTTATACGACAAACAGCATGTCTAGTTTTTAACCCAATCATGGTTGATGGCTTTGCTTCCCTCTTTCTTTGAACGACGGGGGTCATTTCATTAACTCGATGACGGTCCCAACTAAAAACTTTTACATTTTTATTTTATTAGTGGTTGGTGCCTGCTGATTTTTCTTTGGCTTCATTCGCCGTGATCTACCTGATGGTTTTCTTTTGCTCCAGATTATAGTGTGTTGAAAAAGCTACTAGTCCTCATCTTTGATTCACCACAGTTATTTGATTTATACTTCAGTTTGTTCAGATTTGTATGTAATTCTGTGACGGTCTCTTAATTGAGGTAGTTATTTTCAGGTGGACCAACTTTTTATGTGTTATTAATAATATTAGAACCTAGAGTGAAGGTTGGGGCATGTCATCACGAAAACACGCCTATATAATTTTGACTCCCTTGAACCCCACTTTTATATAGTAAAACTGGGGTTTCCGGGGGTATACCTTATTTTTCTTATTTCGGCTCTCAAATATAGATTGTGAGTACTTGTCAGATCCGCTTCGATGAGGCGGTTCTAACGAGTGCCCAAAATATAGATTGTCGAGGCGGTTCTAACGAGTGCCCACAATCTATATTTTGAGCAGAAATAAGAAAAATATCACAATTTTTCATGATAAAATTTTCATTTTTTCGGTGATAACGGTGGCAATGTATTTGTATAGGCGTGTTTACGTAATGTAATCTATTTAAACTCCCCAGTGGTTCTCGCTACTGACCGTCCTAAGGCGATGGTTCTAGTGTTGTTTATTTTAATGTATCTTTATTATTATTATTATTATTATTATTATTTAATTTTCATCAATTTTGCCCTATGCACCTCGATCACCTCTTGTCTGGAAGAGGGAGCTGGGTTTAGCACTATTTGTGATTCGTTTTTACCCCTTTTTTCGCATTGTTAGTTACACTTCATCTTGGTACCATTGGTAGGCTGTAATCTTTGATTGTGGCTTTACTTGGGTATCTATTTATTTATTTATATTGGGGCATCGATCCCTGAGCAGTGAAATTAAATAGAATAAAACAATTGATGTCATTTAATATATAGGTATGTAAGTGCAAATAATTCAAGACACATGAGCTGGCAAATGATAAAAAAGCACCTAACATTCATCCAGTTACGATTTGCATGCGACTTGACGCATGACTTCTTACACATACCTTCCTCAAGTTCTCTTCTACCTGAAGGCGGTCGCAAGACAGCGCTTATGCACAGCTTCACTTGGGTTTTTATGCAATAAGTATCATTTTCTTATGAACGGGCTTAAATATTATGTTGCTTATGACAAATGATTGTGAGGATAATATCAACATGAATAATATACATTTACATTACGTTACACGAAGATACACGAATATATTACGGAATGATATTGATGATCACTCTTCATTATTCACATTCTCAGTGCAATTATCGGGACGCAATTTTGAATACATTGACTCACGCGACGTTACATGATCATGAAGTGACGTCAAAATAAACCATGGTTCTCTCCAGTATGATTTGACGATGGCAACATTATGAGATCAACGACGCTTTTCCGCTGTTTATATGAACACTGCATGCAATTGTTTTCTTGTTTCAATTTTAGCCCTCAAACCATATTATCCGTCAAAAAATAAATGGAAAAAATAAAAAACTTAAGTAATAAAGGTTATTTATTAACGTTAATTGCCTTTTAAATAGAATCGGATTCTAGCAAAGCGGTGTGGTTTTCGCTTACTTTGCTCTTAACCCGATTTTCTTCATAATTCAATGAACGTTAAATAAATTCAATTCATTTCTTTTTTTTTTTTAATGTAGTGCGAAGTCTTTCTCTGATTGTGGTGATAATGTCTGCGTTCCTTGATTGTGGTGTTTTCTGAATGATATTTTCGTTCTATTTTCTGCAAATAGTGGGTTCTCGTTACAACATTCATTTCAAGTGTACAACGTCTATTTATTTTGTTTTCGAGAGGCAAAAAGAAAGTAAATTATATGAATACCGAGTTTTCCCCCATTAATATGTCGGTATGCGGATTTATTTGTTATTCTCAACGTTTAGGTATTGCCCTTTAGCTTTCTGCTTGTGATGCGATGAAGTTGTTTTAACCCTTTAGTGCCTTAGTTGAGAGGTATAAGGTAATTGCATAGATTCCTGATTATTGTCTTCATTTCTATGTTTGACTATATTTAAACGACGCCTTGTCATTGTAGGTACATGTGATTGTAAACTCGATTATGTCACTGACGATTGTTCTGTCAATATCCATGCGCCTCCGCCAATGCACGGGATACCTGGAAGGGGATTATGTGACCTGACACAGAGGGAATGTTTAAAAACACATGTGCTAGGAGACAACTTTTTCCCGTCAGATAAGCTTCTTTGTAGAATAACTTCTTTCTATGTAAGTTAAGACACCTTAAGTTAATTAACAACATTCCTTGATAGAAACACATCTTCTTCGTTACAACATCTAGTTACATGTAATGTTGCCATAGTCTGCCTGACTATATCACTGACATTGGAAATCAGGAGTCACCGAATCCTTTCATACATATTCCGCTTTGTGACATCCGGATTCGACAGTATGATATGTTAGGTAGAATATAGGATACATATGTCATTGTTTATGTGTTTTGTGTCTTTCTTAGTATTTTCTATTCTAATTATTTGACAATAGTAATTACCTTTAGCTTTTGGTACATTCTTTACTGGAAAACTTCATTTTCTTTGTGATCATAAATCATAGATATATTTAAGATGAAGTAACCGAGCTACTAACACTGTACGATGAAGAAGACTGTAATCACAAAGTGTATTTATTTGCCCGGAGTTTGAATATCCAGTGTGCACTGGTATGGTAATGTAGAATCTGTCCGTTACTTTTCACTGTTCCTGGGCGTTAATATAATAAGTGATATATTGATATAAAGTTTATACGCTATTTATCTTCGCTGGAATCGGGGACAGAGAAATTATACATGTAACTACCAGACTGTCGACACAATAAGATCATAGGAGTTAGGGTGAGTACATAGGCACTCAAACTTGACACGCTGCATTTTCAGTCAAGAGCGCGGATGACTGTGCTACGATGTGCTTCTATGTATACTTGAAAGCAACAAATATCACATACATATTTCGAAAACCAACTTACATTTTATGCAGGTTAGAATAATGTTAAAGGCATGAACTCAATGTCATTGTGTCATAAATTAACAGAATATGTAAACCATTATTTTCAGTATGGTTTTGGCATTCGGTTCGCTGCAGAACGAACCCATTACTGCATTTTAGCTCACCTGAGCCGTGGATTCCTAAGATGAATTTATAGTAAAATAATGATCCGTCGTCTGTCTACACTTTCAAACATCTCCTCAGAAGCAGCTGGGCCAGTTGAAATCAATGAGAAATATTGCACTTCTAAGTCACCAAGATGGCTTATGTACCAGCAAGCAAAGTGGTGTTAATAAATTAAGTTGCAATGGCTTGTTTAGCTGGTACCCTGCATGCACCATGACCACGATTTGCCATAAACTCAATGTGAATCTTCATAGACATTTTTGTTTAGGTACAAATTCAGAAGGTTTGTTCGTTTTGTCTTTCTATAGATTGAACTTTACATTATTTTTTCTTTTGAGATTTGTCGACCAAGTCGTTTAGCTACTTGTTGCCTAGCAACAACGGAACCCCTTATTTTTTTTAATTTTCAATTTTATACAACCTTCTGTTGCGACGCATCGTGCTGTGGGCTAGACATTATTTTTCAAGTATGTGGATTTAACTGCTAGTTGCATTACCATTCCTTTTAAGCCAATATATTTGAAACATTCTTTTATTACGATATTTCTGTATGCTATATCTCAACCCCACGCCCAAATCCAGACAATCGGATGATGACAAAACCGGATGTTTCCAACTTTTAATAAACCATTTTATCAATGGAACATTTGTGATACTTCAAAGTTTATGATGCACTGTTTTTAGACTTATTCAGTTCATATGTGTTACCATGGCAAAAAGAAAAACATACTTGGTCAGTGTCAGTTAACCCGCCTTCCGTTGTTGCATAGCAACTGAAAATCTGCTATTTCAGAACCTGCTGACAACTACTTTACAATTTGGATTGAGCTTCCAAATGCAATACTTAACAGTTAGTAAAATAAAAGACTGGTCTCACTTTTTATTGACTGACCCTCGCATGCCTCACGGTAACTAAAGTTTATATAACGGGTCCTGGTCACAAGGCCAAATTAGCCGCCATGCCCATATATGGTAAAAACCTTTAAAAAATCTTCTTCTTGTGAACCTTAAGTCAGATGACCTTGAATCTAGGCAGATAGCAAACCGGACTTGAGTCCTACAAAGTTATTTAAACGATGGCCCTGGGCTGACGTTAACATATTTCACAACAAGGTCATATTTGATCCCTAGGCGTTTCATTGGGAAAAGGGTAAAACGATGCTATTATCCAAAAGAGTTCTAGTTTATGAAGTGAAAGTCGTTTTTAATATAATAGAAGCCTCTTTGAATGTCAAAGGTCAAGCCATTCAGTGACCTTGGCTAAATCTCACTAGGATCGAATGTCCAATGGAACATCTTCTGCTCAGAAACCACTGGGCCAGTTGAAGTATTATTTTATATTTGAACATCTACGTCTCACAAGAACAAAGTTTATATACTTGGTTCTGGTAACATGACCAAGATGGCCGCCATGCCATATATGGTAAATATGTTCTAAGGTTATCCTTTGGAAGCAAGGAATACACCACAGAACTGGTAAATATGGAGTGTACATGTCTTCTGGGCCCGACTAGCTAGTTTCGGCTATTCAGGCCTCATCAGTGACCCTCAAATATTTTCTAAATTCCACAGTGGAATCAATGATCCCATAGGAGAGGAAAATATAAACTACACTTTAATGTTGGGCAGGTAGACCTTTTTCGGCCGCCTCATATTCCCAGACACCCGCTGTAGTGACTTTAAATATGTTCTAGAAAGGGTTATCCTTTGAAAGCAAGGAATACACCACAGAACTGGAAAATACGGAGTGTACATGTTTTCTGGGCCAGACTAGCTAGTTTCGACCATTTAGCAAAAACTATTTAAAAATGTTCTATAAAAGGGTTATCCTTTGGAAGCAAGGAATGCACCACAGAAGTGAAAAGTATGGAGTGTACATGTTTTCTGGGCCAGACTAGTCTTGTTCTCCTGAATCGTAAGTCAGATGCCCTTGAAACTTGACAGACAGCATAAGGCCCAATTAGGTTGCAATGAGTAAATGTCTGTCAACATTTCTTCTGAAAGTGCTTGGCCAATTTCTATTAAATTTGATGTGCAGCTTTCAGAGAAGTGGGGAACAAAAGTTTTGTTTATTTATGGCCAAGTTCACATGACCAAGATGGCTGCCACTCATGTATGGTATAAACCTGAAAATTTTTTTGTCTCCAGTGCCCTGGGCCAGTTGAATCAGTACCTCAGGTAAGCGATCGTTGACTTTGGGCTACTTGCATGTAGAACATCGGTATCTCAAGGGAACAAAATTTTATTTAAATGGTCCTTGGCACTTAACCAAAATTGACGCCAAGCCCATTTATGGTAAACAGCTTGTCCGGAACCATAAGGCAGACGACATTGAAACTTGACAGGCAACAAAAAGACTTTAGCCTTACAACAGTTCATTAACGGATGACGCTGGATTGGCATTCACTCATTTTATGGCAAGGTAAACTTTGGCCCTAAGGGAATTGGATGGTAAAAAAACAGTGCAGTTATCCGAAGCAATTGTAGTTTATGAAACGCAAGTTGGTCTTATATGAATCTCTATAAACGTCAAAGATCAAGGTCATTTAGTGACCTTGACTCACGGTCACAGGGATCGAATGTCAATCAAAATTTAAAACAACTCTCCGGAAACCACAGGGCCAACTGGTGTCGGATTTTATATAAAACATCTATGTTTCATGGAAAAAAGTTTACATAATTTGTTCCGGTCACATGGCAAAGATGGCAGCCATGCCCGTATATAGCATAAACATTTAGAAATCTTCTGCTCTAGAACCTTAAGTGAGATGACATTGAAACTTGGCCAACAGTGAAAGGTCCCTGAGCTCTAGAAATTGTATAACTGATGATCCTGTGTTAACCTTGACCTGTTTTATGAAAGGGTCAAATTAAATCCCTTAGCGTATGACTAAAATAAGGTAAACTGTGCGAGCATCCAAAACAATTGTAGTTTATGAAAAGAAGGTATGTCTTATATGAACCTCTGTGAATGTCCACGGTCAAGGTCATTCAGTGACACAGGACCCTCGCCCGTCGGGGCTTGGGGAAATTGATTGGGTTGCATGATGCTTCTGCGCAGAGCTGGAAGCCACTGCACGTAATAACCACTTATAGAGTCTGAGCATGCCCAGGCAAAATGATGCGAGTTGGACCACCCCTATATGTAAACTCTTGGTTTGTTTGGGCGGCAGGTTTTCATCTCAGTGTCGGATAAAAATCCCGCAAAATTGGATGCAACGTCTCCAAAATGGCCTAAATATTGTTGAAGGGGGCTTAAAACCTCTATTCCAACAAAATCATTCAGTGACCTTGGCCCAAAGTCATTAGTATTGTATGAACGACAGCCTTTTTATAGGACTTCATCTCTAAAAATGCTGGGCCAAATTTAATTAATTTCATGTGAGGTTCCAGCCAAGTGGGAATGAAAATGATTTGAATGGTCCAGGTCAAATGGCCACGATGGCCGCCCTACCCATGTATGGTATAAACCAAAAGAGACCTTTGGGCCATTGCCATGAAATTTGGCATGTATTATCAAGTGACTGAGTAGTACCAAATTATCAGTTACCCGCTTTATATATTGCATTGTAACGCATTGGCCCGAAACAGATATGCTATCTCAGGACAAGTGAGCTTTACAAGGTCAACGTGACGTTGCACTTTTATTAATGAATGGGACTACTAGAAAAAAATGAAGAAAAAATGTTACTATTACTGGAAAATAATCGAGAAATGACTTATTAAATATCACAGGAAAAAAATAAAGTCAGCTGATACTAAGTATATTGACCGCCGGAATGTTTGGACCCGCTGAGGACCATTGATAAATGATCATATATTACTAATTTAAGAATGTACAAGGGGATAAACTGATAAATAGAATACCCGATTCGTGTCTTTTGATATATCAAAAGACACGAACCAGGAATTCTCTATTTAATTCATGAACTTAGGTTAAAAATGACCTATTTTACGGCAAATATGGTCGCTTGGAGTTTTGAATGGGGACAGGTAAAACAATGATTTTTTTTTCAAGAAGAATTTAGTTTAAACTAGAATAAGTGTCCAAAGGACACGGATGCCCCCGACACAATATCATTCCGAAAAAGGGTTTATATGTAATTGTAACAGGTATAGCATGAAGTTATTATTAAGGTAGATATCATTTTCAAGGGAACACAATCAAACCTTTGAGAAACTTTAGCTTTAATCAATAAGTGCCATGATAATAAAACATAAATTTGCCTTTCATTTGACAGAAATTATTAAGACAACAAAGAACAAGGCTATACAATCAGTCAACATTTTACAATAAATCAAAATATAAATGTCCAATATTCTTTATGATCTAACTATTAAAAATTTCATTCACAATATAGACAACAATGGAATAGTGATGCATAATATTTACCTTTATAAAATGTTCTGGCATGGACACAGTTTACTTTATGGAACTGAATACCTACAAGATAGTTTTTAAAGACACATTTTTTGATTGCATAACACCCTAATGACCAGTTATTGAAGAAATCAGTTTTGAGATAAGATACATTTGGGGTATTCTGACTGTCATACAGGTAGGGGACCAAGAGAGGGTAATCAGTTACCTAGAGACAATTCACATCTATTTATTTACTTGTTTGATAACCATGTCCTGGTTTTGATATTAATGGAATGTATTCTGTTTGTTTTTTTTTTTGTTTTTTTTTTAGTCACAATTATTGATAATCATTACTAAAAACATGCCTATTGAAATATCTTGGTTAAATTTTACGACCAAAAAGGATAAAAGTCCTGATATCTTTAATATTTCGACTCAAACATGTATTGTGGGTATTTGTTAGAACAGCCTCGGGGAGGCGCTTCTAATGAGAACCCACAAGTTGTGTTCGAAACATATATTGTGGGTACCTGTTAGAACCGCATCGGTAAGGTGCTTCTAACGAGAACCCACAATTTATGTTTTTTTGAGTAGAAATTAAAAAAAAATAACGTTTCCCCTCTAAACCCCAGTTTTACTATACAATATTTTTACATTGTGAGTACTCTTTAAAAACGCCTCTGCGAGGGGATTCTAATGAGGACAATATATGTTTTTGAGTAGAAATATGAAAAATAATGTATACCCCTCCAAACCCCAAATAAATTAATAAATGTTCATTGAATGATTAAATCGCGGTGCAAGTCGGACCGTCCATGCTTATAAACCCTGTTGGTTTTATTGGTCGACAGGGCTTGAGACGTCATTTCATCTCAGTGTCGGGTAAATGTCCCCAAAATATTGAAAGTAACATTTCCAAAATGACCTGTACAGTGTTGTCCGGGATGTTAAACCTCAAATCAAATGAACAAACACAATCTTGAACTAATAAATTCAATAAGTTTACTTCTTTTCAGATTTGAATCAATGAAACAATGACTGTCAGAGTTTTCCTTTACTTTTTTAAAAAAAAATAAAATAAAAATAAAAAAAAGTAATTTATAACAACATTTTGTTGGAAACAATCTCAGTAAAAAATATACCATCACACAAGTTCCCCTTATAGAGCCCCCTTTTAAACATATCTCTCAGATAGTCTCTGCTCATAATCACCTCATAATCACTTAGATAAGATAAGCCTTTGATGTGCCCTATGGTCCGAAGGACTTGATTATTGGAGATTATGTAACAGGCCACCCCTTTTATATAGAGAAAAAAATGTGTCTTTAAGGAGAATTAAAAAAAAAAAAAAAAAAACAATCCTTCAATTATCACAAATACTAACTATATCTGTTGCTATGATGGATAATGAAAAAAGTCAAGGGCAGATAATTAAAAAAAAAACAAGACTTGTCCTCCTTGTTCCTGACACATCATCTCAATGCAATGCATGCTTCTGTAAAAATTCATAAATATATTCCTGACGGTAAAAGAGTCATGGCCCAGACACGGTTTACTATAAGGAACTAAGTCAAAGGCAGATAACTCAAAAACCAAACAAAAAACAAGAGTTGCCTTCCTTGTTCATGACACATCGACTCAACCTGTAAAGTTTCATAAATATATTCGATCCGGTTTAGAAGTTATGGCCCGGACACACATTACTATAAGGAACTAAGTCCAGGACAGATAATTAAAAAACCGAAGACTTGTCTTCCTTGTTCATTACATATCAATGCCATGCATGCACCTGTAAAGTTTCATAAATATATTCTATACGGTTTAGGAGATATGGCCCGGACACATTTTTCTATAAGGAACTAAGTCAAGGGCTGATAGTTAAAATAACATAAAAAACAAGAGTTCTCTTCCTTGTTCATGACACATCCTCTCAATGCCATGCATGCACCTGTAAAATTTCATGAATATATTCCATACGGTTTAGGAGTTATGGCCCGGACACGAAGTGAAATGGACGTACGGACGGCCGGCTGAGGAGTAACACTTAATGCCCTTCTGCTATTCTTCGAATAGACGGGGCCATATATATATGAATGTATATAAACACGGTATCAGTGTCTCAGGTGAGCGATCGTTGCTCTTGTGCTACTTGTTTCTTTCTTAAAGCAGCGCGCTGTGTTTACTACTGTGTTTACATATATAGGTTATTTGCAGGTAGATGACGACTCGTCAGTTATTTACTCTGGCACCCAGACACGTCAAGCAACAATATTGTCGTTCGCTGAAGTGGTTTGTCCCCTTGCAAATGACATTATCCAGTCAAACTATTCCGACAATCAGCTTTTAAAGAACACATACACAGCAAAAGGATTCGAACTTTCGATCTCAAACGACGGCGTGGCATTTGGAGAAGCTGATGCGATAGTGATCTTTGATTCATCATGTGTGAATTGCACCAAAGTTGGCAGAAATATTACATGTACAAAAGATGTATGTTTCAATATTACTATACTCCTCCAAATTAGAATTAATTGAGCCCCGCCAAGCGAATTTGTGTCTTCGAGCATTCCGTCATGACAAATTTCAACTGCGCATGCCCAGCCATTCAGAGGGTCCAGGTATATGGCTTTCTGTCTGAAGGTTCCTCTTGATTCACTGCTTGTATGAGCGAGCAGCGAAGGTTCCGGCGAGACTGCGCGAATGCGCAGGCTCGCCTGAACCTTCGCTGCTCGCATAGGCGAAAAGTACTAAAATCGCTTGACGGGGCCCAATTCGTAATTAACGTCTCTCTAGTCATGTTGTAACTGTTGTGTAATGCACCAAATATATCCAATAAAATTACGGAATGAAATGCATTCAAGAAACAACCATATTTTTTAGTTAGTGTAAACGTAAAAGGTGTATATTGCACAAATATCAAATGTACTTGTGAATCAAGAGTGCATTCTTGAGAATGTTTTGTAGATGTGTGTATCATATTTAAAAAAGGATGTGTACGTACCAAATTTGGATAAAACGTCTTAGGACGTTTCTTTATACATGTTAACTTACAAAACTTATAGTGAACTGGTGTGTGCAGAAAATCGTTTATTGTTATCATAAAGACTTGTCTTAATTCCAGGATAAAATATCCATGGAGATAATGGTATCTTACTTAGATCGTGTACTTTATATAAGCTGACAATGTATGTGTATGTTACATTTCTTTCTGATTTACGCTCTAAATACAAATAATTGTGCTTACAAATGTCTCTTTCCGTGACCGAACAAACGGGTACACTTGATTTATTTCTCTGAATGACAGTGTAACCTTTATCCCTGCAAATGTTCTGTAAAACGCGAGCAAGGACCTCGCCGACGAACAATGCAGTGTACAAGTTATTTTCTGGGCCATTCTAGCTTGTTTTGGCCAGTAATACCTCACCAGTGACCCTAAATGCCTTCACTTTCCCTAATGTAACCAATGCTCCCGAAGCACTTGAAAATATAACCCAAACTTTGATGACTGAAATTAAAATCTGTTTACACCACTGAAAGTGAAATTCATTTGGTTGTTCATTTACGGAGTTTTTTTTGCAATTTTCAATTTAGCATAACTTTTGCATGTGGAAAGGTCGGTGTTTCGATGTTCAAAAGACTACAGTATGTGCAACCTGTATAAAAGATTCAAGAGGTGTAGCGGAATGGTCCCACGACCCAGGTATTAACTAATGTTGTATTATTTATAGTTGTATTTATTTTGTTTTGTATTTAACTTATTTATTTTTAAATTTTAAAGAGATTTACTTAAAAATAATTACAGATACATTAAAGAGATGCTTATCTTGGATGGAAGGTTTCATGTAATTATATTGATTCCTGATTATTGCCTTCCCTTCCATTCCTTTTTTTGCGTACAGTCATTGTTTTTGTTTGTGTGTGTGTGTGTGTGTTGTTTTTGTTTTTGTTATGTGTGTGTGTGTGTGTGTGTGTGTGTGTGTGTGTGTGTGTGTGTGTTGTTTTTGTTTTTGTTATACTATGAGTACGTTATTTTTATTCAGCTACAAGATGTCCATATTAAACATCGTCCAAAACGTAGATAAATAAGAATTTAACATTACTTATTGTCAAAATTAGGGAATCTTTGCAAATAATATTTATTAAGACCAGAAACCGTGGAACATGAAGGTGTCGTGTTAACGTTTTGGAATTATTATCAATGAACACTAGATTAAAATGTGACAGCCCGTAAACTGAAAATAAATCAAATCACCATTTTTAATATAGTTATAAAATTATGCCCTGTCCGATTGCTGAAAGTAATTTATTATATGACGTCGCGTCTGAGAATGAAATAACGTCATGTGATAAATTCGAAAATCAACTAGTGGATTAAATTGGTAAAGTAGTTAGATACTCCCCGTAACGTTACATGTGCGACGTCGTTTACGGTCTCGCGTTTTCTAATGGCGAAATATTTACGTTTTTGAAAAAAAATCTCGAAGATAATGCGTTTGAAATGTCGTATGATAAAAAGAACTTTGCATTCGTGCTCATGTATTATTAAATTTATTAAACTTGTTGAGGAAATAGGATAAAATGCTCGGCAGATCCTTGCATTTATCTTTTAAAATGGATAAAACGCTCGATAAAGCCTCGCCTTTTATCCTTTTTTCTCAACTCGTTTAATAAATTCAACAATACATGAACACTCATGCTAGATCCTTTGTATGCAGCCTTTCAAAATAAATAATGTTTCAAATTTCCCAGAAGGAACCAAGACCAATATCATGCTTCCAATCGCAGTAGATATCACCTGCTCATGCTATTGTTAGCTAACCTGGAGCTGAGGTCGGAGTCTGTCAAAGCATGTTGTCTGGCGACAATCCTCATCTTGGGTCTGTCGTTGTTTAGACAAATGATTTGACGGTCCTCATGAAGGATTCCTAACTCAACAGTGCAACATCTCCGAGAACTTACAAATCAAACAGTTACAGAGATGAAATAACTATGTAGACTCGACAGCATGAAGTAAATGAAATGCTGGAGCAAACGAAAACCAACATTTGGACTCCGGTGTGCCTGGCTAGAGACAGAGCATCAGTAACCAGCCGATATTACTTGAAACGTTTAAGTTAACCTTGAAGTTGCCTCCGTCATAGAGTCTGAGGCCCGATCCGCCGGCGGGAAATTAAAGAGGGAAGCAAAGTTATCAAACGTGATTGGGTTAACTACCATGCATGCAGTCTGTCGTACAGCAGTTATGTAAGTCTCATTGATCTGATACTTGGTTGGGGGCAACGAGACAAACATTGCGAATCGGAATTGCTAAAGTCGTTGCGTTTCGAGATCTGTCGAAATTCTTTAAACAGCATCTCCTCCCGAACCGAAACAAAAGTGAAGGCAATAATCCATAATCCGGATCGATACTATTACTTTAAAGGGCACCGGTCCATCAGAGCTTGGATAAATTAATTGGGCTGCATAGTGCGTCTGTGCAGAGCTGAAACCGACGGAGCATTTCAATTCTGGTTAATCGTTTAGAACGTCTAGCCTGCCCAGCGAAAGTCGTGACAGTCGGTCCGTCCAACTCGACATGGAGATTCAGAATTGCTTAAACCCTTGTGTTTTGATATTTCCAAAACTGTAAATAATATTAAGCTGAAATTGGGATGACCTCGAGATTCACAATTGCTAAATCGTTCCGTACCAATATCGAAGTGGCCGCAGTGGTGGTCATCTTATAACAATCTTCAAAAATTGGAATGGTATGTTGAAGTGAGCAGAAACTTGGTACGAGGCATTGCTGTGATGGATTTTCGGACTGGGTAAAAACATTCTGTTACTATATCCAGAATATCAGCCACGGTGCCCAAGTTTTTCAATTCCACTAGAATCATTTCTCATCCAATAACAAGGCCGTTTAACGAACATATAAAAATAAACATGTACATTGTATAAATGACTTCAAAACGAGTTTCTCTTTTTCATTCCAATGACATCCCAGATTCGTTATCTCGAACTACTGATAACTCGAACCATCATAACTCAAACACGCCTATATAATTTTGACCCCTTTAAACCCCACTTTTATATTGTAAAACTGGTTTTTAAAGGTGAATACATTATTTTCTTATTTTTGCTCAAAGCATTAATTGTGGATACTCGTTAGAACCGCATTGCCAAGGCGGCTCTAACGAGTACCCACAATCTGTGTTTGGAGCAAAAATATAAAAAACTATCAGGACTTTTATCTGTTTAATTTCCATTTTTGGTGGTTAAATTATACCAATATATTTGTATAGGCGTGTTTTCTTAACTTTTTATCAGGTCCCTTTGATTTCGAGATAGCCACCTTCGACTGCCTTAAAATTTCTTAAAGTAGGTAAACCGGTAGTATTCTCACGAGTTTCCCGCAATTTTAGATTGCCAAAAACAATCGTCTATATATAAATTTTTACTGGTTCTCGCATTTGCATGCGACGCTTATATACGCTTGCGTAACAGTAGACACATGTGACGAACTAGTTTGGATTACCTCCCTTCGCATATTTTGCTATGCAGACTTCATCTGTCATACTTTTAGACCATTTCTGCACTTCCTTTGCCACTTTTGCTGCGGATGCATGCACGACAGTTATAGCGATCATTTTTGCGTGCATCAATCACCGTAATGAGTCAGTGTTTATTGAAATGTGATCATCAGACTCTCTGGATCCATTTCCTGCTTGTTTTCATCGAATAAAAGAGAAAAAAACATGATGTTTATTTTTTTCAATTTTATTAGGTAAACAATTAAAATTCGCACATTACAGAAACGAAGAGAGGCAGAGCTTTTAATAAGCGTCGGCTCATTGTAGAATAAAATCTGAGCCGGCACAAAAAAAAATGAAAGAAGGCTTGCACGGCAAGCAATGACTTAGATTAGCCTATACATCTGTGCAGTCTGTTTAGAGTCGATTCATGCAAGTGCAGTTCTAGGCCGCTTTATATATTGAAAACCAATGGTGCAAACCGGAATTGCTTGAGTACCACATGTCAAACTCAACTGGACACGATCAAAAAAGAACGCGCTAAGACGAAACGTTGAATACAGGTGACAATTAATAAAGCAAGTACGTACTGTGTGGTAACCACTGGACAATGTTTGTTAAAACTTTATTGTGTAAGTTTGTGGACAAATTTGTAGATTGCGTTTAATTTGATCGGCGATTTTTTCCTCAAAATGCGATTCGAGTTAAGTGGTGTAATTTTAATATTATTGTTCGGGACTGAACATCTGCACCGAGTTACCCGTAATTTCGAATTAACCTAATACGTGTTATGAGTAGCTGAAATGCAAGGAATATATCGGAAATAAAATTGGTCCCGGAAATTCATTTCGAAATTTGTTTGAGTTGAGGCTTTGCGTCCCAGTCAGCATTATTTAGGTCATGTTAGAAACGTCGCTTCCAATTTTGCGGGACTTGCAACCCAGTCTATTTCTGCAAGCCCCGTTGGGCGGGGCCCTCATTAAGAAGTAAGTGATAGTATGGCGTTATGCTTTGTTGGGTCATCGAGAGTCGCTTTTAATTTAACGAGCGCATTTAATCAATTTCAGCTTGCATTACCACCGCAGCGACTACTCATGTCACTAATCGAAGTTGCCCACATCTTACAAAGCCAAATCATGGTATTTTGTCTAGTGCTGATGTCGTAGCAGGAACTGTTGTCAAAGCAATCTGTAACTCTGGTTACAATCTCGTAGGGGAGGCAGCAATACAGTGTCAGCAAGATGGTATTTGGAATTCTTCTCTTGGGACATGCAAAGAAGGTATCCGAACGTTTGAAAAGATAAACCTGAGTCCTGTATCTTATTAAATAGAAGTGAAGGCAATGATCAGGAATCGATACAGTTAACCCACACATCCCATCAGAGACAACCAAAGGGAAAGAAACACAAACATGAAATAACTGGAACAAAATGGAAAAAATCATAGCGGAAAGCCAAAAGAACAGAGAGTTACTTTCCCACAAGATGGCCATGTGGCTATCCAAAACAAAAATATATAAGCAATAGACACACTCAAAGACAGACCATAACAAAAATAAACCGCGATAGAACGGTCAGTGAAAAGATTTGCACTAATGGTGGGGGGCTTAAATCGATTTTACACGATTTTACGCAATTCTCGCCCTTATTTTCCGTCGCGGTTTAGACGAATAAAATTTGTTCAGTCCGTATCAAAGCTTCCTAACTCATTAGTGCAACTTATCCGAGAACATAAAAGTCAAACAACCACAGAAATGAAGACTCGACAGCATGAAACAACTAAACTGCTGGAGCAAAAGAAAGTCAACAGTTTGACTCCGAAAAAACTTTGGCAGTTTGAAAAAGTATTGACATTAGCTATTCTGACCAAGAAAACATGTACACTTCATATTTTTCAGTTCTGTGGTGTATTCCTTGCTTCCAAAGGATAACCCTTTTATAGAACATATTTTATGATATAAAAATATGTTTCGCTGTTTGGTGAATGGATGTTTATTGATTCAAATCTTCTTCAAGCAGACAAAGAACTATGAGTGCACACATTACGAAAACACGCATGCTCAAATACACCGACATTTTATCTTAAAAAAAAAAAAAAAAAAAAAAACAGCATCAAAATTTTCAGGCGAAAAAAGTATGATATTTTTTTTTATTTTATTTTTATTTCTGCTCAAAAAACCAAAATCTGCATTTAAAGCAGAAATAAGAAACAAAAAGGCTAACACATTTAAACCCCAGTTTTACTATATAAACGTGTTGTTCAAGGGGATCTGAATTTTATAGGCGTGTTTTCGTGATGGTGTTTTACAAAGCAGCATCATTTGACGCGACTCCAATTGTGGTTGAAATCGAAACTATTAAAGCAGAAGAATAAACGCTAATAATATGTTGTTCGCATTCAGCGTTCGTGCTTAGCAAAGTCTATTATCAGCTGCGTGACCTCTCACTTATAATACAGCCTTCTCAGTCTATAGAGACACTTTGGGCCAAGGGACACCTATATAGCGCACAACTAAGACGCAAATGCTGATCTGAGTCTTTGCTTGGAACACATACTTGAAGGCCCATTTGCTCTTAGTGAAGCCCATTGAATAATATGTATGTTAAATAGACATTACGAAAATATGCCTACTCAAAATTATATTGAAAGATTTACCACCCCACCCCCACCAAAAAAAAAAAAAAAAGAATATTTTCAGATAAATAAGTCTGATATTTTTCATATATCTGCCAAAACATAGGTACGGAGTACCTACAATCAATGATCTATAGCAGAAATAAGAAAAAAGTTGTGGAAAAAAGTCTAGCCCAGAAACATGCACGCTCCATATTTTTCATTACTGTGGTGTATTCCTTGCTTCCAAAGGATAACCCTTTTATAGAACATATTTAACGTCACTACAGCTGGTGTCTGGGAATGTGTGGCGGCCGTAAAATGTCTCCCTGCCCTGCATATAGTGTAGTTTATATTTTCTTGTCCTTTGGTATCATTGATTCCATTGTGGAATTTTGAAAATATTTGAGGGTCACCGAAGAGGCCTAATTGGCCGAAACAGGCATAGACTAGCCTAGAAAACATGCACGATCCATATTTTTCAGTTCTGTTGTGTATTCCTTGCTTCCAAAGGATAACCCTTTTATAGAACATATTTAACGTCACTACAGCTGGTGTCTGGGACTGTGTGGCGACCGTAAAATGTCCCTCTGCCCTGCGTCATAGTGTAGCTTATATTTTCTTGACCTTTTGTATCATTGATTCCATTGTAGAATTTTGAAAATATTTGAGGGTCACTGATGAGGCCTAATTGGCCGAAACTAAATAGTCTGGCCCGGAAAACATGCACGCTCCATATTTTTCAGTTCTGTGTGTATTCCTTGCTTCCAAAGGATAACCTTTTTATAGATCATATCTAACGTCACTACAGCTGGTGTCTGTGAAAGTGTGGCGGCCGTAAAATGTCTCCCTGTCCTGCATCATAGTGTAGTTTATATTTTCTTGTCCTTTGGTATCATTAATTCCATTGTAGAATTTTGAAAATATTTGATGGTCACTGATGAGGCCTAATTGGCCGAAACTAACTAGTCTTGCCCAGAAATCATGCACGCTCCATATTTTTAGCTCACCGTCACGTAGTGACGAGGTGAGCTTTTGGGATCACTTTTTGTCCGTCGTCCGTCGTGCGTGCGTGCGTGCGTGCGTCCGTGCGTCCATCGGTGCGTGCGTGCGTGCATAAACGATTTCTTCAAACGACATCTCCTCCTAAACCACTGATCGGATTTTGACCAAACTTCACAGGAATGATCCTTAGGTGGTCCCCTTTCAAAGTTGTTCAAATGGTTCCGGTCCGTTGCACATCTAGGTCACAGGAGCCAAAAATAGATTTTTTTTCACTGAAAACTTAAAAAATCTTCTTCTCTGAAACCACAAGGCCCAGGTCTTTGATATTTGGTATGAAGCTTCATCTAGTGGACCACTACCAAGATTGATCAAATTATTGTGCTGGGGCCCTTTGGTTTTACATGGGCTTATAAAGGGGAAAATCTTTAAAAATCTTCTTCTCTGAAACCGCAAGGCCCAGGTCTTTGCTATTTGGTATGAAGCTTCATCTAGTGGACCCCTACCAAGATTGTTCAAATTATGATGCTGGGGCCAAAAATGCCCCCGCCCCGGGGCCCTTTGGTTTTACATGGGCTTATATAGGGAAAATCTTTAAAAATCTTCTTCTCTGAAACCGCAAGGCCCAGGTCTTTGATATTTGGTATGAAGCTTCATCTAGTGGACCACTACCAAGATTGTTCAAATTATTGTGCTGGGGCCAAAAATGCCCCCGCCCCGGTGCCCTTTGGTTTTACATGGGCTTTTATAGGGAAAATCTTTAAAAATCTTCTTCTCTGAAACCGCAAGGCCCAGGTCTTTGCTTTTTGGTATGAAGCTTCATCTAGTGGACCCCTACCAAGATTGTTCAAATTATGGTGCTGGGGCCAAAAATGCCCCCGCCCCGGGGCCCTTTGGTTTTTCATAGGATTTATATAGGGAAAATCTTGAAAAATCTTCTTCTCTGAAACCGCAAGGCCCAGGTCTTTGCTATTTGGTATGAAGCTTCATCTAGTGGACCCCTACCAAGATTGTTGAAATTATAGCCCTGGGGCCAAAAATGCCCCCGCCCCGGGGCCCTTTGGTTTTACATGGGCTTATATAGGGAAAATCTTTAAAAATCTTCTTCTCTGAAACCACAAGGCCCAGATCTTTGATATTTGGTATGAAGCTTCATCTAGTGGACCCCTACCAAGATTGTTCAAATTATAGTGCTGGGGCTAAAAATGCCCCCGCCCCGGGGCCCTTTGGTTTTTCATAGGATTTATATAGGGAAAATCTTGAAAAATCTTCTTCTCTGAAACCTCAAGGCCTAGGTCTTTGATATTTGGTATGAAGCTTCATCTAGTGGACCTCTACCAAGATTGTTGAAATTATAGCCCTGGGGCAAAAAATGCCCCCGCTCCAGGGCCATTTTGTTTAACATAGACTTATTTAGGGAATATCTTGAAAAATCTTCTTCTCTGAAACCACAAGTCCTCGGTCTTTGATATTTGGTGTGAAATTTCATCTAGTGGACCTATATCAAGATTGTTCAAATTATAGCCCTGGGGCAAAATATGCCCCCGCCCTGACACCCTTTGGTTTTACATAGACTAATATAGGGAAATCTTTAAAAATCTTCTTCTCTGAAACTGCAAGGCCCATGTCTTTGATATTTGGTATGGAGCTTCATCTAGTGGACCTTAAAAAAAAAATTCTTCTTCTCTGAAACCGCAAGGCCCAGGTCTTTGATATTTGGTGTGTAGCTTCATCTAGTGGACCTTTGCCAAGATTGTTGAAATTATAGCCTTTGTTGATATTTGGTATGGAGCTTCACCTTTTTAGACCTCTTTCAACATTATGCACATTATAGCCCTGGGGTAAATAATGGCCCTCCGCAGGGCCGACTTGTTACTCTATGGATCAGGTGAGCGATCCAGGGCCATCATGGCCCTCTTGTTCAGTTCTGTGGTGTATTCCTTGCTTCCAAAGGATAACCCTTTTATAGAACATATTTAACGGCACAACAGCTGGTGTCTGGGAATGTGTGGCGGCCGTAAAATGTCTCCCTGCCCTGAATCAAAGTGTAGTTTATATTTTCTTGTCCTTTGGTATCATTTCTTCCATTGTTGAATTTTGAAAATATCGGCCGAAACTAGCTAGTATGGCCCAGAAAATATGCACTCTCCATATTTTTCAGTTCTTTGGTGTATTCCTTGCTTCCAAAGGAAAACCATTTTATAGAACATATTTAACGTCACTACAGCTGGTGTCTGGGAATGTGTGGCGGCCGTAAAATGCCTCCCTGCCCTATATCATAGTGTAGTTTATATTTTCTCGTTCTTTGATATCATTGATTCCATTGATCCATTGTGGAATTTTGAAAATATTTGAGGGTCACTGATAAGGCCTTATTGGCCGAAACTAGCTCTAGCTAATCTGGCTCAGGAAACATGCACGATCCATATTTTCAGTTCTGTGGTCTATTCCTTGTTTCCAAGGGATAACCTTTTTATAGAACATATTTAACGTCACACAGCTGGTGTCTGGGAATGTGTGGCGGCCGTAAAATGTCTCCCTGCACTGCATCATAGTGTAGTTTATATTTTCTTGTCCTTTGGTATCATTGGTTCCATTGTGGAATTTTGAAAATATTTGAGGGTCACTGATGAGGCCTTATTGGCCGAAACTAGCTAGTCTGGCCGAGAAAACATGCACACTCCCGATTTTTTTTAGTTCTGTGTGTATTCCTTGCTTCTAAAGGAAAATCCTTTTATAGAACATATTTAACGTCACTACAGCTGGTGTCTGGGAATGTGTGGCGGCCGTTAAATGTCTCCCTGACCTGCATCATAGTGTAGTTTATAATTTCTTGTCCTTTGATATCATTGATTCCATTGTGGAATTATGAATATATTTGAGGGTCACTGATGAGGCCTAATTGGCCGAAACTAGCTAGTCCGACCCAGAAAACATGCACGCTCCATACTTTTCAGTTCTGTGGTGTATTCCTTGCTTCTAAAGGATAACCATTTTATAGAACATATTTAACGTCACTACAGCTGGTGTCTGGGAATGTGTGGCTGCCGTAAAATGTCTCCCTGCCCTGCATCATATTGTAGTTTATATTTTCTTGTCCTTTGGTATCATTGATTCCAATGTGGAATTTTGAAAATATTTGAGGGTCACTGATGAGGCCTAATTGGCCGAGACAAGCTAGTCTAGCCCAGAAAACATGCATGCTCCATATTTTTCAGCTCTGTAGTGTATTCCTTGCTTCCAAAGTATAACCCTTTTATAGAACATATTGTATACACCTGGAAACTCTAAATTCTAAAACTGGTCGCCTATATAGCCAATGGTTAAATCCGGTGATATATTGAGTGATAAATCACTAGGCGACAAAGGTGACGCGAAACCCGCCGCTTTATGAAGTTTTGTGACGTCATCGATCGTTTCCTTGACGTTAGACGGAGTAGCGTCGTTTTCACGCATAAAGTACGTTACAAAAACAGGTAACTGCATGCGTTACAGTCAAACATGTTGGCGGGATTTCTAAAAAACAATGGCGGAAATGTTGAGAGAATATGAAGGAAGCAATAGCGTTTAGTCGACTTCCAATATTTGATCTAAATACAAATTGTTGGTACTCATTAGAACCGCATCGACAATAATTCAGTTCAGCCTGCGTAACAACACGGGTATTATACAGCCTGCTCAGTGTGTATGAGGACCCTTAGGATCGAGTGCTCATTACAAAAACACACCTAGCTCCTCCCTCCGTTTCATATTGTAAGTTCACATAATGATAAATAGACATCACGAAAATATGCCTACCCAAAATTATATTTAAATGTTTTACCACGCCCCCCCCCCCTCCAAAAACATGAATATTTTCAGATAAATAAGTCTGATATTTTTCATATATATGTCTAAAACATTGGTACGGAGTACCGACAATCAATGATCTAGAGCAGAAATAAGAAAAACGTTGTATACCCCTGTAAACACAGATTCTAAAATGGGTCGCCTATATAGCCAGTGGTTAAATCTGGTGATATATTGAGTGATTAATCACTAGGCGAAAAAGCGTGACTTGAAGAGCCGCCGTTTTATGACGTTTTGTGACATCATCGATCGTTTCCTTGACGTTAGACGGAGTAACGTCTTTTTTCACGCATAAAGTACGTTACAAAAACAGGTAATTGCATGTGTTACAGTCAAACATGTTGGCGGGCTTTCTTTAAACAATGGCGGGATGTTGAGAGAATATGAAGGAAGCAAAAGCGTTTAATCGACTTTCAGTGTGTTAGAATCAAACTAGATCGTATCTATTTCGGGATTTGTGGAGTAATATATCACAGTTTATCGGTCAGTTGTAAGTAGATAAATCACTCGCGTTCCGTGCTCGTGATTTAATCTTCCATACAACTGTCTTCCAAACAGTGATATATTACTCAACAAAGCACTGCTAGATATGTACTATTTCTGAATTTTACTAAACAAAATT
Organism: Lucinisca nassula; assembly: GCA_963580285.1. Classification (NCBI taxonomy): domain Eukaryota; kingdom Metazoa; phylum Mollusca; class Bivalvia; order Lucinida; family Lucinidae; genus Lucinisca; species Lucinisca nassula. Next base: position 38,437,657 of record OY757024.1, read on the forward strand.
CGGGTTGAAGGGGGGTCAGAATTATATAGGCGTGTTTTAGTGATGATCCATATAGCACACAGGCTGATCTGAGTCTTTGCAGATGAGCGCACATTCTCAAAGATCATTTTCACTTGCCATAATATGCTTGTTCTGATTAGGAAAGAACTTGAGTCTCTTGCTGTAAATGGCAGCGGCAACCACTTTAAATACAACGCTTATACGAAAACCAGAGTTGTACACTAACGAAGCTCATTTATGTAGCCTGTCCACGTTAGTTTACAAATAAGCTTAAAACTACAGCCATTTCGAAACATTGACATTTCGCATGAATTTCTTTATTTAATAACATTTATTTCGTTCACTACATAATTGCAGCTCACCATACAACTTCCATACGTATATCAGAGGCTACGACTGTCCCAGTTCATGCCAGGACTTCACCTTCTTCTACATCAGTATCAACTACTATAACTAACCGTCAAACGACAAGAACGGCTGCTCGCTCAGCCGCAACAACTTCATTTCTGACGTTTGCGGGAGCTACTGTTGAAAGCCTAGCTACAAAGCAAATTTTCTCACAACCAACAACTTCAGCCCAACATGCATCATCTGCTAAGCAATCAACAAGAACAATTTCCGCCCCTAAATCGACTACAACACGTCCATTTACAGCAACACAAATTACGACATCCAGAATAAAACCCACTTCCGCCACAGTATCATCGACCACAATGCCACCAGTGACATCAAGACGGACAGCTTCAGCCACTAATGAATACTCTAATGCAACACCTCCTCTGTCAAGTAGGATAAAGACGACCGCCGGTCACAGTTCTACGAATATTGCGGTGAGCCCAAAAGAGACAACTTCATCTGCATATGCTGTTTCCATGCTCACCACCTCCGCAACACCAGGTAACTAAATATGTTTAAGTTTAACTATTGTTCCGACAAGTTGTGGCTTTTTGTAGAAGACTAACATTAATGAATATATATTAATATGCTCAAAGATTTATTGTTGATCTTTGATATGCTGATTTTGATACCGAAGCCACTCGATTCCATTGCTTATATCATTTATGCCTGAGGAAAACTATCTTCCGATCAAACTCATGAGAAAAGGGCTTTCATGGATAAATATAGTGTTTGACGCCAGGTTTTGTGGTGGCATAAATGTTTTCTATGAAATGGTTATCCTTTGGAAACAAAGGATACACCACAGAATTAATAAAAGCGCTGCAAGACCTGCATCATGATCCTCCCCTGCACTGGCATCAAGCAAGTTCCATGATACTGGCAACAATGACTTCAAAGTGAGGCTGAGAAGTCTAACATGAATATATGACTACGAAGATATTCTAAAATGTTCAATTTGAAAGGGCCATAGCTCAAAATGTAATTGATCCGGACTCCAGGTCCCAAGATGATGCTTCACATTCGAGTGAGGTTTGCTGGGAATATCTCAAAAACGTTTTCTATTTATAGAGGAGTTTATTACAGAAATTTGTTTTTTAAATGTGTGTTCAGAGAGCAAAAACTAGTTAAGTCAGATTCATGATTCTTATGTTCTTCATGTCATCTTTTGTTGCTTTACATTTTTGCAAGGCTTCGCTGATGAGGCACTAATTGGCCGACACTAGCTAGTCTTGCCAAGAAAACATGCACGCTCCATATTTTTCAGTTCTGTAGTGTAGTCCTTGTTTCCAAATGATAACCGTTTTATAGAACATATTGTATACACCTGTAAACACCAATTCTAAAACGGGTCGCCTATATAGCCAATGGTTAAATCCGGTGATATATTGAGTGATAAATCACAAGGCGAAAAAGGTGACGCGAAGAGCCGTCGCTTTATAACATTTTGTGACGTCGTCGATCGTTTCCTTGACGATAGACGGAGTATCGTCGTTTTCACGCATAAAGTACGTTACAAAAACAGGTAACTGCATGTGTTACAGTCAAACATGTTGGCGGGATTTCTTCAAACAATGGCGGAAATGTTGAGAGAATATGAAGGAAGTAATAACGTTTAGTTGACTTCATATATTTGTTCTAAACACAGATTGAGGATACTCATTAGAGCCGCATCGACAATAACTCAGATCAGCAAGCGTAACAACACAGGTATTATACAGCCTGCTCAGTGTGTATGAGGACCCTTAGGGTCGAGTGCTCATTAACAAAAACACGCCTAGCTCCTTCCTCTGTTTCCAATTGTAAGTTCGCATATTGATAAATAGACATTACGAAAATATGCCTACTCAAAATTGTATTTAAATTTTTTACCACCCCCCTCCCAAAAATGAATATTTTCAGATGAATAAGTCTGATATTTTATATATATATGTCTAAAACATCGGCACGGATTACCTACAATCAATGATCTAGAGCAGATATAAGAAAAACGTTGTATACACCTGTAAACACCAATTCTAAAACGGGTTGCCTATATAGCCAATGGTTAAACCCGGTGATATATTGAGTGATTAATCACTAGGCGAAAAAGCGTGACGCGAAGAGCCGTCGTTTCATGACATTTGTGACGTCATCGATCGTTTCCTTGACGTTATACGGAGTAACGTCATTTTCACGCATAAAGAACGTTACAAAAACAGGTAACTGCATGCGTTACAGTCAAACATGTTGGCGGGATTTTTTCAAACATTGGCGGGATGTTGAGAGAATATGAAGGAAGCAATAGCGTTTAATCGACTTTCGGTGTGTTAGAATCGAAATAGATCGGCTCTATTGCGTGATTTGTAGTGTAATATATCACAGTTTATCGGTCATTTGTAAGTAGATAAACCACTCGCGTTACGCGCTCGTGATTTGATCTACCATACAACTGTCCTCCAAACAGTGATATATTACTCTATAAAGCACTGCTAGATATGTATTATTTTCTGAATTTTATTATACAAAATGCGGGTTAAAGGGGTTCAAAATTATATAGGCGTGTTTTCGTGATGATCCATATAGCACACAGGCTGATCTGAGTCTTTGCAGATGAATGCACATTCTCAAAGATCATTTTCACTTGTTAATATGTTTGTTCTGATTATGAAAGAACTTGAGTCTCTTGCTGTAAATGGCATCGGCAACCACTTTAAATGAAACGCTTATACGATAACTAGAGTTGTACACTAACGAAGCTCATTTATGTAGCCTGTCCATGTTACTTTACCAATAAGCTTAAAACTAAGTCACTTCGAAACATTGACTTTTCGTATGAAGTCCTTTCATTAATAACATTTATTTCGTTCACTACATAATTGCAGCTCACCATACAACTGCTAAACGTATATCAGAGACTACGACTGTACCAGTTCATGCCACGACTTCAACTTCTTCTACATCAGTGTCAACTACTATAACTGACCGTCAAACGACAAGAACGGCTGTTCGCTCAGCCGCAACAACTTCATTTCTGACGTTTGCGGGAACGACTGTTGAAAGCCTAGCTACAAAGCATATTTTCTCACAACCAACAACTTCAGCCCAACATGCAATATCTGCAAAGCAATCAACAAGAACAAGTCCCGCCCCTAAATCGACTACAACACGTTCAATTACAGCAACAAAAATTACGACATCCAGAATAAAACCCACTTCCGCCACAGTATCATTGACCACAATGCCACCAGTGACATCAAGACGAACAGCTTCAGCCACTAATGAATACTCTAATGCAACACCTCCTCTGTCAAGTAGGATAAAGACGACCTCCGCTCACAGTTCTACGAATATTGCGGTGAACACAAAAGAGACAACTTCATCTGCATATGCTGTTTCCATGCTCACCACCTCCGCAACATCAGGTAACTAAATATGCTCAAGTTTAACTTGAGCATATTGTTCCGACAAGTTGTGGCTTTTTGTAGAAGACTAACATTAATGAATATATATTAACATGCTAAAAGATTTGTAGAAATGCTGATTTTGATACCGAAGCCACTCGATTCCATTGCTTATATCATTTATGCCTGAAGAAAACTATCTATTGATCAAACTCATGAGAATAGGGCTTTCGTGCCATAAATATAGTGTTTGATACCACATGAAAATATGACTGAGAAGATATTTTTAAATGTTCAATTTGAAAGGGCCATAGCTCCAAATGTAATTAATCAGGATTCCTGGTCCCTAGATGATGCTTCACATTATAGTGAGGTTTACTGGAAATATCTCAAAAAAGGTTTCCATTTACAGAGGAGTATATAAGAGAATTTTGTTTTTTAAATGTGTGTTCAGAGAGCTACAACTAGTTAAGTCTGATTGATGATTCTTATGTTCTTCATGTCATCTTTTTTGCTTTACATTTTTGCAAGGCTTCAAAAATTCTCAGGAACCGTTTTCAAGAAATTGTTTAGCCAGAGTTTTATTTCTTAAGCTCTGCACCTAGCCTCATGATGCTTTACATTTTTCAAAAGTTTCTTCAAATTAACTGAAACAGTTTCACATTTACAGAGCGACACAAGTGCCATTGTTAGAAATGGCTATTTTCAATATTTAAAATCATGTTCGAACGGCCATAACGCAACAAGGAAGACTAACAAAAGTTACGGTTCTTGTGTTCTTCACGGTGGCTCATGGCGCTTTATATTTGTGAGAAATTTCATGAAAATATCCCGAACGATTTTCAGCTTACAGAGCGGACACGACTACATGGTAGAAAATTTTATGGTTGTGTTCAATGTTCAAATGGCAATTGAAGTTTCATGACAGATATCTTTAACGCTGTCAGAGATATGGAGCGGACATAAGTAAATGGTAGAAATGGCTATGTTCGATTTTTAAAGAGCAAAAACTAAAATAGTAGGAAAAGCAGGATTCATATGTTCTGCACGCCATCTGATAGTGTTTTACATATCTATGGCGATTCATGAAAATACCTCCAACAATATCAGAGTTACAACAAGAACAAATAAGCTGCTGCTGGTCATGTAATTACTGGCAATTTGAAAATTATTCCTGATTCTAGGATAAGGAATATAATTTCTAAAGGACCGAAATATCGGTTTCCTTCTAAAATTGATTTCAGTAAATGTAGAGATGAAATCGCTGCTTCCTTGAATGAATTCGGTAATCGATGGTGTAAGCGAGAGTATGTTGAGCATAAAGCCCTTAAGGACTGGAAACTTAGCATTTTAAAACTAGTGAATAAACGCATTTCTTTCTATTCTCAAAATACTAAATTATTACCTGCTAAGCGCAAGACGTCTTTACGTAACTGCTATTAAAACGCGTGTAATTAAATATTGTGATAAAGTCTTTGAAAGATCAGGAAGAAATCTGTTTTGGTCTATAAAAAATTCGAATGAGGTTTTAAATAAATTGAAATCTAGACATTTTCGTGCTTCTAGTCTGTCTACCTACGATTTTTCCACTCTTTACACTACACTTCCTCATAATCTTATAAAAGAAAGCTTAATGATTTAATTGAATGGGCTTTTCACAGAGAAGATTCTCTCTATCTTGCATGTAATGTCAGAAATGCATTTTTCACTTCTAAAGAGCATAAGAATTATACACTTTGGTCATGTCAGAAAGTGTGTGATGCCCTCACCTTTCTACTTGACAATATTTATATTAGATTCGGTACTAAGTTATTTAGACAAATTGTGGGTATTCCGATGGGTACTAATTGTGCACCTCTTGTGGCTGATCTGTTCTTGTATTGTTATGAAAGAGACATCATTTTGGCGCTTTCCATTGATAACCAATCTGAAATTATTGAAGCTTTTAGCTCTACTTCTAGATATTTAGATGATTTATTAAATATTGATAATACCTATTTTGATGGTTTGATCAGTCAGATTTACCCCCTAGAACTTCAGTTAAATAAAGCAAATTCTTCTGATACCGATGCCCCGTTTTTGGATTTACATCTATCTATTGTAGATGGATTTGTTTCGTGCAAAATTTATGATAAACGCGATAACTTTGATTTTGAGATTGTAAATTTTCCTTTTTTGGATGGTGATGTTCCTCGTGCGCCATCCTATGGCGTTTATATTTCGCAATTAATTCGATTTGCTAGAGTGTGTAGTCATGTAACTGACTTCAACACTCGTAATAAATTATTAACGGCTAAACTCCTTTATCAGGGTTATCGGTACCATAAACTACGCAAAGCCTTTTCAAATTTTTATAGACGCCATTCTGATTTAATTTCAAAATTCAATATTGGACTTAAATCTCTTCTGCAACAAGGTCTATCGGAACCCGAATTTTATGGTGACTTAGTATATAAATTCAGAAAAATATATAACTACAATGACTTCAGCACCCAATTTCGTAAAATCATTCTTCGATATAAAAAGATTGGGTACAACATGGATATTATACGACAGACTGAAAGCATGGTTGTTAACCCAATCACGGTTGGCAACTTTGCTTCCCTCTTTAATTGCACGCCGGTGGGTCAGGCCTCAGATTCTATGACGGCTCCAACGTAAAAGCTTATTGAAAATAAGAGAGATAATGTTGGTTGGTGCCTGATGCTCTGTCTCTGGTCGGGCTCATCGGAGTCTAACTGTTGGTTTTCTTTTGCTCCAGCATTTCAATGGTTTCTTGCTGTCGAGTCCTCACCGTTGTATCACCTCTGTGGTTTTTTGATTTTTGTGTTCACGGATATGTTGCACTGATGAGTTAGGAGGCCTTGATGCGTACTGAACAAATTATTTGTCTAAATCGCGACGGAAGTAAGGGGGAGGATTGTGGCCACGTAAAATCGATTTAAGCCCCCCAGTGGAAATCTTCCACTGACCGTTCCAAGGCGGCTCTTCTGTGGCGATTTATTTATGTTGTTGTTTGTTACTTACTGTGTGTATCACTTGTGTCTTTTGGTTTTGGATGGCCATATGGCCATTTTGTGGGAAAGTAACTGTCCTTATGGCCTTCCTTTGTTTAGGTTTCCTTTATGGTCTGGTCGCTTAATGTTTGTATTTCTTTCCCTTTGGTGTCTTTTATGGGTGGAGTAAGTTAATTGTATCAATTCCTGATCTTTGTTTTACTTCTACTTTACCCATGTACACCCCAGTTTTACTACATACAAATGTGGTTCAAGGGGGCGGGGTAGAATTATATAGAATTGTTTGTTTGATTTGATGTTTATCGTCCCCGTCAACACTGTATAGGCCATTTTGGAGACGTTGCTTCTAATTTTGTGGGACTTTTACCCGACATTGAGATGAAATGACATCTCAAGCCCTGTCGCCCAATGCAACCAATAGGGTTTATGAGCATGGACGGCCCAACTCGCATAGCTTTCCCTGGACAGGCTAAGAGCCTCTAACCGGTTTACAAGTACTCGTGTGCGGTCGGTGTCAGCTCTGCGTGGAAGCACCGGTGAGCGGGGGCTGAGAATTATGTAGACGTTTGACCATTTAGTGGGAACGTAACTGTCCTTATGGCTTTCCGATTGTCTTATATTATGTCACTTTCCATTTGGTGTCTTGGATGGGAGGTGTGAGGTAATTGTATCGATATCTGATCATTGCCTTCACTTCCATCCTTCCGAATTCTGTACTGCAGAGGGATTATTTACGCGCCTTGTGAATCTAGTGTTATTGGTTTCTTTGATGAAATCTGTATTGTTTCGGATAAGTCTTTAATTCAAAATGCCATGATGCTGTCTAAGTTTGGTGTTAGTGTTATAAAAACAAGGACACGTGCACGCGCGCACACACACCACACACACGCGCTTAGCAGTCCTGTGTAGATCTTAAGCAGTCAGCGTTATGCGTAATCAAAGTTACGTAAATAGAATTAACTTGTTTAACGTTAAAGGCATTTATTCTTGCTTATTGAGGACTATCATTTCATTACATAATATTATGTAGCCCTCAATGCTGACTGAAGAAAGTCCTCTGTCTTCAACAGGTAAAGGCCCCTTATGGGAAATGATTTCCCCTTAAGTGCCTCAGTCAGAGGATTCAACAAGAGCTACTAATCATCCTATTAAGGACCGCATTTGATCTGCTATAGGCAGTTTATCACAAGGGACAACAGAACAACTATGAACACACGGTGTGTGCTGCCTTTACAAAAATAAATGCCTTTTACATGATCGTTTTCCATATTTATGATTGGCTTTGAAAAGCATAAACGCAAAGTTAATGTTTATTAACATTGCATTTAAATGTATTTTGTTTAATTTCAGTTCTACAGGAACCCACAATCAGCGCAGAGGTTTCATATCAAAATGGATATAATGAACTTCGTTTCTATTGCAATTTCACTTCGGAACCAAATACAGACCAAATCTACGCTGTTCAGTGGTACTTCATATCTTCAAATTCGTCTTTAAGAAAAGAAATTTGGTCGTCTGCACCAAGACAGTATGACAACGTATTCCGAAGTAATACGGCTTTAACTGAGTTACATTTGAAAGACAAAGGGATCATCAAATTACCTTTCACGGTAAGTTGTTTTAATATGAGTGTCACTGATGGGGTCTAATTGGTCGAAACTTAATAGTTTGGCCCAACAAGCTTGATTTCTGGTTTCGTAATTGAGAGTGTTATCCTGGTTCCAAAGACTATTCTTTACAGCTTTTTTACATATAAATGCGCCTGTGCGCTCAATACGATAATAATTGTGACGAGCAACGTTTAAAATCAACCGGTGCCACTATGCAGCAACCAGCACTTTTTTCACTTGATTCTCAGAGTCTATGGATGCGTTATGATAGCAAAGAGACTCCAGTGACCGTCGAACACTCTGATCATATTACGCACATAGGCTATTCTTACACCAGATAAGGAAATCCGTGGTTTTAGCTTGGGATGGAAATTCTGTTTTTACCCTGCTGTTCTTACCCAAGGTAAACTACATAAGTATATTATGCGAAAAATAAAACGTAGAATAAAGAAAAATGAAAATTTCGGTGTTCAGCACCCAATTTCGTAAAATCATTCTTTGGGTACAACATAACTGTTATACGACCAGACTGCATGAATGGTAGTTAAACCAATCACTGGTGACAACTTTGTTTCCCTCCTAAATTGCACGTCTGTAGGTCAGGCCTCAAATTCTATGACGGTTCGTGCGTAAAGGCTTTCTGTGAATTAGAGAGTATCTAATATTATGTTTTGTTGGTTGGTACCTGGTGCTCTGTCTCTGGACGGGCCCATTGGAGTCTAACTGTTGGTCTTCTTTTGCTCCAGCATTTCAGCGGTTTCTTGCTGTCGAGTCCTCACCGTTGTTTCATCTCTGTGTTTGTTTGATTTTTGTGTTCACGGAGCTGTTGCACTGACGAGTTAGGAGGCCTTCATGCGGACTGAACAAACTATTTATATATTTGTCTAAATCGCGACGGAAATAAGGGCGAGAATTATTGCCAAGTAAAATCGATTAAAGCCCCCCCCCCCCCCCCCCCCTAAGTAGAATTCGTTTCACTGACCGTTCCGAGGCGGTTCTTCCGTCGCGGTTTATTTTTGTTATCGCTTGTCTTTGAGTGTGAGTACCGCTTATATTATTTTGTTTTGGATAACCAATTAGCCATGTTTTGGGAAAATAACTGTCATTTTGGCTTTCCACTATTGATGTTTCCATTAGGGTCTAGTTGTTGCATGTTTGTGCTTCTGTCTCTTTGGTGTCTCTGATGGGAGCTGTGGTTTATTGTATCGGTTTCTGATGTGGGGCTTAGAGAAATAGATTGGGCTGCACGATGTTTCCATGCATAGCTGATACCTACCGTACAAGAGTACTGGTAATCCGCTCAATCGTCTAAGCCTGCCCAGGAAATCTGCTGTAAGTCGGCCGTCCATACTTATAAACCCTATCGGTTTCATTGGGCGGCAGGGATTGAGATGTCGTTTAATCTCAATGTCGGGTAAAAGTCTCACACAATTGTAAGCAACGTCTCCAAAATGACATAAATAGTGTTGATGAGGACGTTTAACCTCAGATGAAACAAACACACATGGCCACAATCCTCGACTTTTGTATAAGGAACGTGCGGTTTCATCAGTTTCCTTTTTCTGCTCCGAAATCTAACGCGCTTCTAACGAGCGCCAAGAATCTAATTTTGGGACAGAACTACATCCTAAAACGTTAATCTGAAATATACCAGTTCTAGAAATATGATAGTCGCCTATAGTGTTTTCTTATTGCTAAGTAGAATCCATTTAAATGCAAAATTGATTTCTTAGTTGAAACTGATACTCTTGTCATGAAGTTTGCATATATATGTTTGCATTTTGCAGCTTTCTTGTGCTGTCTCGGTTCATCATCAACATGTAAATACAGTTTTGGCGAGAAGATTTAGCAAAGCTATGTTTTATGGAATCGAGGTATGATATTTGAAATGCACTTGAATGATTATATTTACGATGTCCATTATCAAAAATCAATGCGACGATTGACACTAAGGTAGTCAACACACTAATATGTATATTTCATACTCAACATGACAAAGGCCGCTTTATAAGAAAAAAGTATGGTTTGACTGGATGCTAATCATTATGATAGCGACGACGTGTTTTTGGTACCCATTGATCTGCTGAATAAATTAATTTTGCCACACCTATTTTTGACTATCAACCAATCAAATTTCTTGATATAATTGTTTTGTTTAATTCACAAACTGAAAGACAAACATATAATCAAGATCAGGGTAGGAGTTATTGTGCTTTCAGTAGGACAATGGTAAACAAGCACACAAAATCTATAATTAGCTCATACTAAAGAAAATATTACAAACTTCATCATGTTTCCTAAATCTGTCAAAAGTAAAATGGAACGACAACGATCAGGAACTGACAGAGTTAGACTCACATCCTGTTCTTTACATCAAATGGAAAAGACAACAAACATTAATTATCAATGTCATAAATGGTAAAAAAATGTTACAAGAAACGTAGAAGAGAGCCGCAGTGAACGTACAGCATTAGATTGGTCAGTAATAAGTGACTGGTGGTGTGAAAGTTAGCTTATTTGGATTCAAACTTCATATGTCAATTCGGATTGCATAATGGCTTTCTACCTCATCAATGAGTCATCACGGCAACAATTCAGTCAGTAAAGACTACGATTAATTAAAGACGGGCACTCTCAGTATGCCAACATGCAAAAGCACCTGCAAGATCTCCGGGGCCTTCATTATACTTCATAATGAATGTTATATAAACGTGGCATTATAACGAGATATCTTGAAAGTTATGATACGTCAAAACTGTTGACGACAAATAGGGTAAAGTATTGTTTATATATTGCGGTTGATTGTATAATTATGTAGTTGGTTATTTGCATAATTTGAATAAGAGGTACCGTAGCCTGGTGGCTAGGACTGCCGGTTTTGATGTTACAAAATAGAAGTGGCGGCAATGATCAGGAATGGACACAATCAACCCACAGCTCCCATCAGAGACGGCAAAGGGAAAGACAAACAAACATGAAACAACAGACCCTAATGGAAACACCAACAGCGGAAAGCCAAAAGGACAGTTACTTTCCCTCAAAATGGCCAATAGGCTATCCAAAATAAAATAATATAAGCGACACAAACACACAAAGAGAACCCATAACAAAAATAAACCGCTACAGAAGAACCGCCTTGGAACGGTAAGCGGAAACGAACTCCACTGGGGGGGGGGGGGGGGAGGGGGGCTTAAATCGATTTTACGTGGCCACAATCCTCGCTCTTACTTCTTGTAAGTTATTCGCATAATTTGAATCCGAAGCGCCGTAGCCTGGTGGCAAGAACTACATCATAGTGTAGAATATATTTTATTGTCGTTTGGGATCATTGATTCCATTGGGGAATTTTGGAAATGTCTGAGGGTCACTAGTGGGGCCTAATTGGCCGAAACTGGCTAGTCTGGCCCAGAAAACATGTACACTCCGTGTTTTTAAGTTCTGTGGTGTATTCCTTGCTTCAAGGGGATAACCCATTTGTGGGGCATGTTTGGCTTCACTGCAGCTGGTGTGTGGGAATGTGTGGCGGCGGTAAAACGTCTCCCTGCCCTACATCATGGTGTAGAATATATTTTCTTGTCCTTTGGGATCATTGATTCTATTGGGGAATTTTGGAAATATCTGAGGGTCACTGATGAGGCCTAATTGGCCGAAACTGGCTAGTCTGGCCCAAAAAACATGTACACTCCATATTTTTCAGTTCTGTGGTGTATTCCTTGCTTCCAAAGGATAACCCTTTTATAGAACATATTTGATGTATGTTACAATCTGTGGATTGAACCCTCACTACCGTCAGTCAGTTAAACACCATTCTGTCCACCCTGGAAAGTTATGATAAGTTGTTTCATTTAAGTAAGGGCCCCAATGTAGCGACATGCAAAGATTTGACGCGCTTTGAGAACGCACTACCCTATAATCACCTTCATTTTAATCCACTGTTTTCATTTTTCAGGTCGTCGATAAGAAAACAGTTGTTTTGAGAAGAACTGAAACTGCAATCATCAACCTTAGGCTAACCGCTCCATTTGGTTGTTCACCAAATGCATCATCGTGTTATCTAGATGTCAACATTTTTATGCCGCGGTCAGAACGTTGTGAGATGGCTGACATTGGTATTCAAAGAAACAGTAATAATCCATGCGGTGTGCGGTTTTTCAACAATGAGTCTGGCATAATAAAACCTCTGACGCTGCAATCCATCGCTGCTCCAAGAAATGCACCACAGAAACGACTATTGTCTGCAAGGCTTATGACACAGAGATCGTATCAGCCCCATGCTATATTTGCGGACTATCATATCGACACATTGTCGGTGAGTAATGAGGATATCATCAACAATTCTCGACGTGTAATACTTTGCACGTGGTTTAGCAAATATACAAGATAGACAAAGATATGATTCGTTTCGAAAAGCATTGACATATTTTCATCTCGTCTAAAATGCATGTGGCACCCTAACTGAATAAGGTGTTCATCTTGTAATTGTTATTAGAGTTTTGTATATTTATGTACCGTTACATAAGTCTAATTTCCGTTAGAAAACCTATAATTGCACGTGGAGAGTTTCTCTAACATTAAAACAACAACCCCATGTCAGGTAAAAGCTTTTGTGACTCTTGTAAAATGAACCATTTCTTCCTATGCATTAGTTTAACAAACACGTGTGGCATTTTCTATCATTTACTGTCTCCGAAACTGATTGTTTTCTAATGAAAATATTTTTCTTCTGTACACAATCCGTAGATGGAACCGGCTCTATGACATACAATATATTTTGAGCAATATTAAAACAAATAATTTCTTATAAGCCCTTGTAAACCCCACTTTTTTATAAATTGGGGTTAGGTCATTACACGGATCTCTTAACTTGATGGATGGAAGATACGATATATACACGTTAGAACCGCCTAAAGGTATCTCTAATTAATACCCAAAATGTATGTACATGGGCAACATAAGGAAACTGGTTTATATCCTCATATGGATAAGGCTCCTATGTGACATAATACATTATTTCAGAAACTGTGATAAACAGGCGACCAATCCAGACATCCAGCCAATCAGCCAAAGTAATAAATACGCGCAGTCATATTGCCTATGTCCACATGACCATAACTGATCAATAAAGCTAACCCGTGCGCAAATTAACATTATGAAAACACGCCTATACAATTTTAGTGCAAACTTTTCCGCCGATACAAAAACAACAAAATTTATTATATTTTTCTTATTTCTGTCAAAATATAGGTTGTGGGTGATCGTTAGAACCGCCTTATCGAGGCGGTGCTTACGAGTACCACAATCTATATTTTAGAGCAGTAATAAGAAAAATAAGGTTTACCCCTGTAAACCGCAGTTTTACTACATAAAGGTGGGATTCAAGGGGTCAAAATTATATAGACATGTTTTTGTGATGAAAACAAACAAAGCACAATGAAATAAAGATCCTGGAAAGTGTTTTCAATATTGACTTGGTTGACCCGGCCTATCGGGGCTTGGAGAAATAAATTGGTCTGCAGAGCTGAAACCGACCGCACATGAGTACAGGTAAACCGCTTAGAAGGTCTAAGCCTGCCACGGCATCTTAGTGTGAGACAGACCATGTATATAAACACTATTTGATTCATTAGGCTGCAGGGAATGTGGTGTAATTTCATCTCAATGTCGGGATAAAGTCACACAAAATTGTAAGCAACATCTCCAAATGACCTAAATAGTGTTGACGGGGACGTTAAACCTCAAACAATCAAACAAAATATTTGACTTGAATTGGTTAACCCGTGTATGTCTAGGGTCCCCAATATGAGGTATTGGCAGACAGTGTACACACAGACCAGACGCAACAGAGCGCTGCGTCCGATCAGGATCTACACAGTTTGTTTAAAATACAGACATTTACAGCGCGTTTCCCTTAAACTACAACGTCCTGTTGCCAACGGAAATTTTCTTACATAAAAAAAGAAATTTAGGCTTGGATATATCGAAATGCGTGACAGGGCGCGGGCAACACAGCCCCAGACAAGTATCACCAGCTAATGATTGGCATGGGGATGCTGAAAATTCTGACACGTCAGTCAGTATTTCCTGTGAAAAGACAAATTTACTGAAATCAAAAGATGTCAAGTATCGGACGAATCGTATCAATTGACAGATAAGAGAACAAGTTGAAGGGTATTGAGAAGGGTGTCTGTTGCAGCTAAATGAAAACGCGTAGTGAGGTTATTTTTTGTTTGTTTGTTTGATTTGAGGTTTAACGTCCCCGTCAACTCTGTAAAGGTCATTTTGGAAACGTTGCTGCCAATTTTGTGGGACTTTTACCCGACATTGAGGAGAAATGACATCTCAAGCCCTGTCGCCCAATGAAACCAATAGGGTTTATTAGCATGGACGGTTCGCCTCGCACCGCGGTTCCTGGACAGGCTTAGATCCTCTAAGCGGTTTACCAATACTAGTGTGCGAGCCGGATTTAGCTCTGCGTTGAAGCATCATGCAGCCCATATATTTCTTCAAGCCCCTATGGGCGGGGGCATTAGTGAGGTTATTTATTAACTTCAAGACCATTTTAACCTACAATCAGAGACAATAGCGTTGTCGGTGCTTTGATTTTGTCTTAAGTAAAGTAGAAGTAAAACAAAGATCATGAATCGATACAATTAACTTACTCCACCCATCAAAGACACCAAAGGGAAAGAAACACAAACATGAAGCGACCAGACCATAATGGAAACCTAAACAAAGGAAGCTTTAAGTCTGCTTTGTATTAGGTCTGCCGCAAAATAGAAGGCAAGGTTCATGAATCGATACAACTACCGCATACCTCCCATCAGATACACCGAAGGGAAAGAAACACTAAACCCAAATGAAACAATCACAAGCGGAAAGCCAAAAGGACAGTTACTTTCCTATAAAATGGCCAAACGACTTTCCAAAATAAAATATATATATAAGCAATACATACATGCAAAGACAAACTATAACAAAATGAACGGCGACAGAAGAATAACATTTGAACGGTCAGTAAAAAGTATTTCACTGTGGGGCTTAATTCGGTTTTACATGTCCATAATCCTCGCCCTAGGTTCTTCCGTGGTTTAGACAAATAATTTGTTCATTCCTGCTTGAGGCTGCTAGCCCAACTGATTCGGCCTACATTTTTAGCTCGGCTGTTTTCGAAGAAAACAACAAGGTATTGTCATAGCTCTGGCGTCGTCTGCGTCGTCGTCGTCGTGCAAAAACTTGGACTTTTTTTAATATCTCTGTCATTACTGAACATATTTACTTGAAACTCGGACTAGTTGTTCATTATGAAAAAAGGAACTCATACCAATAGGTGAGGTAACCCTCAAAATATTTATGTCACAGTTATGTCCCTTTTTCGATTTAGAATTTTTGTTTTCTAAAAGAAACTGCAGCCGAGCGTTGGCACCCGCATGCGGTGCTCTGGTTTTGTCTTTTCATCAGGAAAACATGTCTATGTAATTTTGACCCCCTTATACACCAATTGTATAAGTAAATTTTGGGTTTACAGGGTTTTACATAAGTCTTCTTATTTCTGCTCAAAAACATAGATTGTGGGTACTCGTTAGAACCGCATCGCGAACCGCCTTGAGAAGGCGGTTTCTAGGGAGTATCCACGGTCTATATTTTGTGCAGAAATATAAAAAAAAATATTATAACTTTTAATCGGAACATTTTCACGGTTTTGTTGTAAAATTTTCAATATATTTGAATAGGCGTGTTTTCGTAATGATACATAGATTGTTGATGCTTACTTGTAAACGTGAAATCAGGTAACATATCCTTTGTTTACTCAAGGTTAAACTGCAATTAGAAGCAAGAATTTTATCTGGCAGAAGCTGCTACTCTCATAATGATCCGCATATGAAAACATTTGATGGCACGTGAGTATACCTATAATTTTAGTTGCAATATGTTCAGTTTGATAACTTATTATATAAACAAGTCTGTGAAATAAAAACCTATGTAAAACCTATTTCATATCGAGAAAACTGGGGTGTGCAGCGGTATTCATTATTTGTCTTATTTCTTCTCCAAGACATACTTGTGAGTACTCGTTAGAACAGCCTCAATAGATCGATTTTAATGAGCACTCACAATTTTTGTTGTGAGTATACATGAAGATTTTTAAAACTAACACTTATAAATCAGAAAAATTACCGTTCTGGCGATATGAAGAATTCGCTATGCGACATGGATGTGTCTTCGTATTGAACAAGACAAATGAACCCATTATGCACCGGGACGAATATTCCGCCTTATATTATTAAGCAGGAGTCAATTTTGGTGCCTTTGTTTCGTTTTTGGGATTTCCCGAATAAAATGTGTTAAGGTTTCTGCTGACTAATGTTTTGACCAGTCATGTGTATTGAAATTATGGCAGGTTTTCTAATTGCTGGTCTTACCGAGTATATATGTTCAATAAATTATTTCCCTGTATTTTGATCCTGAAATATGGTTGTTTCCCTCACCACTGGCAATGTTTTCTCTCTTTTTTTGGATATATAATCAATGATAAACAAATGTTTGCGTTAGTCGAACCCAAGAACAGATTCGCAAAATGTGGGCTATTTTCCTTGTGTAAAATCCTTTTCGTTTCACACTTCCGCTGTGGCACTGGGATTATGCTTTGTCACTGATTCAACCAGCATATGTTTTTGTCTTTTCAACCCACAATGGTTTTGGAGGTTATATCAACATCACAAAAGAAAGAATCAAGTTATATGCAACTAGAGTAATGCTTGAACTGCACAATAATATACATTTGATTCTAATGTTTTAGCAAAGGTAACTCGGCATTTGATTGAATAACGTCCGCAATTTGCGTATATGCAATAAATTGTCGGAAACCTGACGCTCTTATGTAAATCGCTTTTCATTGTTTTGGCATTTGGTTTTACGCAGCAGGCCGCGATTGGGTTTTGTGTAAATAGAACAAGTTTTAGACAAAAGAACTCAATAAGTGCATTACAGTCGGAACATTAGTCTGTAACATTGTCATTTGGAGGGTTAACTTGTCAGTTTTTCGGTCGCAAATTTTGTTGTTTGCTTCCGCTGGCGTGTCGCCGAAAAAAGAAAAGTCCAACAGTAAAACGGACATTTTTGAAGAGAATTATCCGATGATTGATTTATCATTGAAAGCTAGGATACATAATGTATTTTACTTGTTTAGCACAAAACATTTTTTACAACGTTTACAGCTTTAAAGAGTTATGCTTTTGCTTATCAATTTTAAGTACCCTAAGATTAAGAGAGTACATCAGAAACAAAAATAGATGTTGATAATGACTGTTTGCTTGTTTTATGTATTCCAGGCAATAGCCAAGCCATGTAACAAAGATATAGTATGGTTTTCATTCGTATGTCCGGTATCTTTGGGATTATCGGCCGTCTGAACTTAAATATTAGCCTGTTCTCCAATTTCACATGTTAACTACGGTTTCGTGGATCCGTCAAAATTAATTTAATGATAGCAATGATAGCATATTAGAATCAAGAAGAAAACACAATCAATCTGATATAATTAAGCACTTCGTATATTTATAACGTTTGGTTTTTGATAATTAGACGGATTTGATCAAATAGGTTACAGTGTGTCTTATTCCATATTAACACGTCCAGGCCCTGAAATATATTGCATTTGCTCTTTAATTTAAATGACAGTTCATGAGAAATATTAATCGGAATATTTTGAAATATCTGGCTCCCGTCCCTTTTTGAAACTACATTCAAAATTGTATATAGTTTTTATGTGATGTTAACTAACAGTTGATGCTTATTCCTGTTGACAGATTTTACGAGAATCAAAACGAAGGGACGTTTATCCTATACCATAATGAGAAATACAATGTTCAGGTAGGGTTTTTCACCTCTCGTGTGCACCATACTATTTGCTCTTCCTTTTCGGTGCAATTAATATACATTTAATTCTCTTGTGTGTGTGTCACGTAACATCTAATTGGATAACGTCAAAAATGGTGACAGTATTTTCTGTAGTATACTATCGGAAACCCGACGCGAACATGCATTGTTGCCTTTTTCAGGCTGGCATTTGGTTTTACGCAGCTGTCTCTACTTGCAGTTTTGTGCAAATAGAACAGTTTTTTAACAAAATAAGCGAAGAGGTGAATTGGAACGGAGATAACTATACTGAAATTGTTATTTGGGTGCGGGAATAGGTAAATGGTATGTTTTACGGTCGAAAATTCTGTTTTACGACATTTTCCGATCGTAAGACCGCCGATTTAACGCCCCAAATGATAATTTTGAATACAGTTGTCTCATAAATAGACTGTGAATGTGATTGACCTGGGTTTCTTCTGTATGTAGATAAACGCATTGCATGTAACTGACTGGTTGTAAGAGAGTTGAAAACAGTAAAACTAGTGTCAAATTGTGTGAATAAATCAGCAAATATATATATTTAGTATTTAGTAGGCTGGCTGTTATTTTGTTTTTTTTTTTTCAAATGCAATTTCCTACATAACACCAACTCAGTAAATATGATTATATTCAATATCGAGTTTTCAATTAAAATTTTGCTTATTATATTTGTATTTCTAAGGTTCAGATAAAGACTTCCAAATGTCCAAACTGGCTAACAGGGCGCAACAGTCCCTGGTGTAATTGTGGTGTAGCTGTAGCCGCTGGTAGGGACGTCTTCGTAGTGAGAAAGTGTACCCTGAATGAGCCATGGGATATTGGATTCCAGAATTGTCAAGATGGCGTTCTCAAGGACAAAGTACTGACAAGAGAAAGCAATTATATTGTAAGTTTTTGTTTAGCTCGGCTGTTTTCAAAAAAATCGACGAGGTATTGTCATAGCCATAGCTCTGGCGTCGTCAGCGTCGTCGTCTGCGTCGTCGTCGTGCAAAAACTTGGACATTTTGTAATATCTCTGTCATTACGTAACATACTTACTTGAAACTCGGACTAGTTGTTCATTATGAAAAGGGGAACTCACACCAATAGGTGAGGTAACCCTCAAAATATTTTTGGCAGTTATGCCCCTTTTTCGATTTAGAATTTTTCCACCGAGCGTTGGCAACCGCATGCGGTGCTCTTGTTATATCTGGAGCCATTTCGATGGGGCATGCAGGTAAACTGTGCGCTTAGTACGCTTGGATATCTGCTCAATCAGCCGATGAAATCAGTTTGGAATGTTTTGCCGTTCATTCTGGCTTGATTTTTTTTGTTCTAGTTCGTCTTTGAATGTGTGTGTCGCTTATACCTTTTTGTTTGGGATAGCCAATTGTCCATTCGTGAGAAAGTAACTGGCCTTTTGGCTTTCCGCTATTGATGTTTTCATTAGGGTCTAGTTATTTCATGTTTGTGTTTATTTGCCTTTGGTGTCTCTGATAGGATGTGTGGGTTAATTGTATCGATTCTTGAACATTGCTTTCACTTCTGTTTTGATTAATAGAGTGTAAGAGTACTTCCGATCGAGTGTTTATTTAAATGTCTTTTACGGATATCAGACATTAACTGAGAGTCAAATGGGCTGCGTTTGGTGTTTTGTTTTCCTTGTACTGTATACATTAAACACATAATCCACTCTGTTCTTATCTATCTATCTATCTATCTATCTATCCAATAATATGCCCCCTTACGTATCGACGTACTTTACTAACTACATTATCTAACTGCCAAACTAACTGTTATTATTAATAGTATATTATTATTATTATTATTAGCTCGCCTTACGAAAGTAAGGAGGTTATTGCTATACCCCCGGTGTCCGATGTCAGCTTCGTCGGCGTCCGCGTCCGAATTTGGCTAAAGTTAACCTGCAAGCTCTTATTTGTGATGTTTTACAAATTTATTTTCAAATAGAATAAACATGATGTAAAAATTTTGCAACCCTATTTTACTCCATTTCCCATGTTTTTTTGTTTTTTTTGGCTTGACATAGACTTTTTAAGAAAATAATATTTTCCTCTGTATTACCTGCCTGACTTCCCTGTGATAAATAGAAGAGAATGCAATGGTCAGGAATCAATACAAATAACCCACAGCTCCCACCAGAGACACCAAAGGGAAAGATGCACAAACATGAAACAACAGACCCCAATGGAAACATCAATAGAGGAAAACCAAAAGCACAGGTACTTTCCCACAAAATGGCCAATTGGCTATCCAAAACAAAATAATATAAGCGATACACACACTCAAAGACAAACCATGACAAAATTAACCACAACAGAAGAATCGCCATGGAACGGTCAGTGAAAAGAATTCGACTTGTAGGGGGGGGGGAGGGGGGGGGGGGAGGGGGCGCTTAAATCGATTTTACGTGGCAATAATCTTCACCATTACTTCCGTCGCGATTTAGACAAATAATTTGTTCAGTCCACATGAAGGCCTCATAACTCATCAGTGCAACATCTCCGTGAACACAAAAGTCAAAGTACCACAGAGATGAAACAACGGTGAGAACTCGACAGCAAGAAACCACTGAAATGCTGGAGCAAAAGAAGTCCAAATGTTAGACTCCGATGGGCCCGACCAGAGACAGAGCATCAGGCACCAACCAACATTACATAAAATTAGAAACTCTAATTCTCAGTAAAAATCAAATATGAGTTCCTTTAAGAGCAATGAAAACATTCAAAAGAAAGAAGATGGGTCATACTACGTAGTTTCGGCTAATAAAGCCTCATCAGTGACCCTGTAATGATCCGGCAAAGAAAGCCAGAGGAAACACACCGCAACCCCGCGAACCCCGAACAGGCAGTCGATTCAAAGACTGATATAAATCAAAATGGGGTCCAAATAATTAAAAACAGTCTAGAATATGAGTCTAAACCAAAAAATTATTTCTGATTTCCCAGAATATTCACGCTGATCTCAAAGGACCAAAAGTAAAATATAAACTGCACTATGGTTGAGCCATAGTAAGCAGTAAGCCTTTACGATGGAACCGTCATAGAACTAAAGTATACCTGCAGTGTGGTGCAATGGAAAGGGCTTTGGACTCTGCATCAAAGGGCTGTGGGTTCAAATCCCGGTGGAGTATTAAAAACAAAACGCACAGCGAGTTCGACTCTCAGGGTCCGGGACTATAGGTCAAGGTCACTATAGCTATTTTTAGAAGAAAAAAAAACATATATTGATGGATTTTAATATATCTTCACACAAATGTTGCATATAATGATATCTTTTTAAAAACACAATGAGTTCGATTTTCAGGGTCCGGTCAAGGTCGAGGTCACGGTGGCTATTTTAGGGAACAAAAACTTTGTCATTGCTCTAGTGTCCACAATTATTGATGGATTTTAAGACAACTTCACACAAACGTTGGGTATGATGGTATTTTGAGTGAGTTCAGCATTCAGGGTCTGGGTCTCAAGGTCAAGATCACTCTGGCTAATTTTAGAAAACGTTTGTCATATGTCTAGTGCCTACAGTTATTGACGATTTTAATATACCTTTACACAAATGTTGGGTATGATGATATCTCGAGCGAGTATGACTTTCAGGGTCGGGGGCTAAAGATCAAGGTCACTGTGGCTATTTTTTATAGAAAAAAAAACATTATCATCGCTCTAGCACCTACATTTATTGATGGATTTTAATATAACCTAACACAAACGTTGCGTATGATAACATCTCAGGCGCGTTCGACTTTCAAGGTCCTGGCCTCAATAACAATGTCAATGTGACTAGTTTAAGAAAACAAAACTTAATCATCGCTCAAGCACCTACATTTATTGATGGATTTTAATATAACTTTACACAAATGTTGCGTATGATAATATTAAAAGTGCGCTCGACTTTCAGGGTCCCGGCCTTAAGGTCAAGGTCACTGTGACTATTCATCGCTCTAGCACTTACATTTATCGTAAGATTTTAATATATCTTCTCAAGAATGTTGCGTATGATTATATCTCGAGCGACTTCGACTTTCATGGTCCTGGCCTCAAGGTCAAGGTCACTGTGGCTTTTTTTAGAAAACTTTGTCATCGCATTTGTTTATGTATTTTTAAGTCACACAAATGTTTGTTCGACTTTCAGGGAACCTAAGCTCAGGGTCACTGTGCTTTTTTTTTTTCCTTTTAAAAAAATTTGTTATCACCTACATTTATTGATGGATTTAATGTAACTTTATACTAGGCTAGGCTTTTTATAAGTTGTCTTGTGCGAGGGGATTTGTATCGTCTGTGATGCCTTATTATTACTTGGAAGTTTGTAGAATATTTTAATCAAATGTATATTTCTATTTTTACAATGGAAAGTCTTGAAAACCGGATATCTTGTACACTTGTTCTTGTGAGTACTTTTTGGTTCATCTTCATTTGTTGCAGTCTGTATAGCACTTTTACATCAGATTTTCTCGGGGAATACCTGCATTTTTTTTCAAATAAAAACACTTAAAACACGATTTCGTCAGTGTCCTTATGGGTAATATCTGGTTCTCATTTAATTGCTGCAGTCTGTTGGACTGATTTACAGAAGAAAAGATAATTTTTGATAACTTGCCCTCATCCAACTTATGTCACTAAATGCGAGCTATGGTGTCTTCTGACAACTCTTGTTATTATTATTATATTTTATTATGTTTAGCTACTTTTGTATGCAACATAATATTTGAAATACTAAATTTGGGAAAATCAGTTTAAAAAGTGTCCTTCCATGTATGTTTGGTTATTCTTAAAAATGATCCCCTAAATATACAAAAGACCGTCTTCTAATAATCGCATGACGCAAGTGAAAGCAAAGATCAGGAATCGATACAATTACACCACACCTCTCATCAGAGACACCAGAGGGAAAGAATCAAGAACATAAAATCCTTCACTATAATGAAAACATCACAAGCGGAAAGGCAAAATGACAGTTACTTTTTCACAAAATGGCCAAACGACTCCGTTATATAGCATGGGGATTGGAAAAAGCAAGCTTAAATTTAAATACATGTACTTTTATTTACAAGTCTCGGCTACTTCACCGTGCACATTTGCTCTAAGCATCGCTATATTAATGAACCAGATAAGTGATAGAGACGAAATATAAATGTTCAAGCAAGTACATAAGCTTATGCACTTGTTTTTATTGATAAATATTAGAAATATACGCTATATTGAAGGATGAAAATATATATAAAACGAAAGGGGGTCTTTCAAGGTATAGGAAATTTGCATTGGTTTCTGCCCACGCTTGGATTTTGATGAAATTATGCACAATAATTGCCTTGGGTATAACCATTATAATTATGATGCATTTACTTTTAAATTTTATTTCCGTAGTAAATTTATTACATATTTTATGAAGTCTCTATCGCAACAGACAGTACTCTCATATAAACTTGTCTACAGTATTCAGAATTTCATATATCTAATGCTGCTATGTTTTATGAAATAAAGCCATAATTGGTGAGTTAGTTGATACTATGATTGGCCTCATATGTCTAGTAATAGGGGCTGGGCATTCATTTTTCTTTGATGGTGTCCCCATATTTCAGCTCCTATTTTTGTATTCATTAAAAATTTATATGCATTTTTACCATGTTCCAATTTTTGTCAAGACGCCGTTTTAGCATAAAAACTACCCACATATTAGGAACGTGTTGATGAATTTTGATGGAAATTGAGGACCGGTAACATTGTGTTTTAACAGACTGAATACTGATAGTCCTGATTCAGCAAAATGTGAAATTATATGATTATCATGTTTTGGTCATGCTGTTTAATAATACTTTACTATTGCTTTGAATTTGGATGGCTATAGTATAGTATGGTTTGTGTAAGTAGTTCATAGCATAATTATAAGTTTTATTATAAAACGTCTATTTCAGTAAATTTGCCCCCCTAACGTCATCAAACGCACCCATGTAATCATGTGCACAGTTTTCTTTCTGTCTTTCTTGTCTAATTTGGTAATGGTGCTAAGGTTATGTTTAGATTTAACATTCAAATCAACAACATACCAGTCACTTTAGATGGTGCTTCAGATTTTATGAGATTTGTTATCCAACTGGAGATAAATTAAAACTGTTGTTTGTTTATTTAACCCTAACTGTCCATTTAAAAAGAAAGGTTTACTCCAGGGAAAATCAGTAATACTTGAGATTACTTTTCCTGGACATTAAGTTTTCAGAATTTGTATCTGCTTAGGCACTAGCCAATCTATCTTTTTTGTATAGCCCTATGAACGAAATCAAACGGCTTCCTGAAGCTGTATTCCAAAGCTATTTGAATTTGCTTTTAGAATTCACATGGTCGTACATTTGTCAGTGTTCCAAAACTTATGTGATCATGATTGTCTTGTCTATATATTTGTATAGGTCTTTCACATCATTTACCTATCTCAGCAGTTGTTGCAGTAATTACAAAGCACATTATGTAAGATATCAAGGAGCATTTAAACTGTTGATAATAATTATTCAATCTGTGAGTAGTTATCAATTACTCATAGGATTTTAAATTATTTTCAGTAAATGCATTGTGATGTTTTTTTTCTGTCCAAACACTGCAATGCACTTTCTAAGCTCAGAGATACATTGCACAGAAATGTACTGGTTATTATTAATGAACAAAAAGCAAGCAAGAACAGTGCTTAAAAATACTGAACTTGCATTCAGCAGAAACATTCAAGAAGTGGTTGAAAGTTTTACAACCAGAAACAAATACTAAAAGCTCGCTTCCGATAAATTAACCACTATATTGACAACGTAAATAGAAAAAATAAGACACTAAAGAAACGTCAACAATTACAATACCAATGCAGAAAAGAGACATTTATGCATGTGTACTATAAGGAAGGAAACTGTTTCTCTCCCCGTCTAATAGCAAAATTTCTCCAGGTCATGGGACAGCTTTGTTTACACCAAATATTCTGCGCCTCATCCATCAATGATATCTTTTGCAACAGAAACTCAATATCAGTGACATTTCGATTTTTGGAAATACTAACCAATAATTACTGTAACGTTTTGTTAGGATAATAATCCAGCATTCATAAAGACAGAGTATATCTAAGGCTTAATCTGGCCATGGATTTATCAACAGAACTATTTTTACTAGTAACAACAAACCACTGACCATTGCGTCCTTGCATACCAGCTTGGTATGGAAATGAAAATAATGGATCTCTTTGCCTTACACTTATGTGAGTAGCATGACTTATGCAAAGTCATTAAATAAAGTTGCACATGTTCACAATAATTTTGCTGCTAATAAAAAAGCAATAAAAGTTGTTAAGCCTAATTTGTTAATTAGAATACTTTTTGATTAAGTGTTTTTCTATCTACTATTTTGGATAGATCATAGTATATAAATGAATGGAAAATATCAGAAATTCATGATATTTTAACAGTTTCTAAGCTAGATCAGCTCAATATGTATTCATTTTGATTTGTATAATCACATTTTTATTACGTAAGTGTTACGGATTGCCTTTTGTAAGGTTCTTGGATGATTTCAATAAAATAGTAAATTTTGCAGAAACGACTTATATCCATTAAAGGTGTACAACTACAGTGTTACCGGTTTTGGATTTTCATGAAATTTGGCATAGCTAAAGAAGATACATATGGCAAGTTTTCCTAGCAAAATGAAATCTTGACAAAGACTAGAACATATTTATCTAAGGGATTGAATTTTGATATTTTTTTAAAATTTTAATTAAAAAATGAGATTTTTGATAATTATTTTATCAGAAAATGTAAACTTTAATTAATTCAAAAGGCTTTTTAGTATCAAAGGAATGCCTATGGAGTTCTGCATTCAATCCAGTTCACAGATCTTGAAACTAAATAAAACATAAGATTTAAGACGCACTTATTTAGAGACATATACCAGCTCATGGAGGGAGTCAGTTAGAGTGGCCGTCTGAGTCCTACTATGATGTATATAATTTATTAAATACATTTTTATAGGTTGTATATGCTGAGTTATTAATATACAAAGTTTAAAGAAAAAACATGCATGGGCACAAATGAAAGACCCCCTTTCCAACCGTAAAATGCAATTTCCAAGCGTAAAACCGATGATTTACATGCCCAAAACAACAATTTATAACCTAAGTTAGACATACCCTGGCGAAGAATACCTAAAATAGAACAACAGGCACTTATCAGAAATCAATAGAATTACCTACCAGCTCCCATCCAAGACACCAAAAAGGGAGAATCACAACGGAAATCGAATCCACCATAATTAAACCATCACATGCAGAAAACCAAAAGGCCCACAAAATGGCCAAACAGCTATCCAAAATGTACAATGGAATAAATTTCTATATCCGAATTACAAGTTTTTTTCTGGATGGTGTAAATGGGCAGGCGTGGTTATCTCTTACCTGGACGCATACTCCGAAATAGAAGTGGAGGCAATGATCAGGAATCGATAAATCAACCCACAACTCCCATCAGAGACACCAAAGGGAAGGACACACAAACATGAAACAACAGACCCTAATGGAAACACCAACAGCGGAAAGCTAAGAAGACTTTTTTTTTTTTGGTGGGGAGGGGTTGGAGGTGGACGGGGGCAAGGCCTTAACCGAAATTTAATTACTCTTTAGGTAAATTTGCCAACTGGAGGAAGTGTTCTCATTACCAGAAATGGGGGATTCAGCCATTTTGTCAATGTTGACATCACTCCATCAGTGTACGATGTCGGTGTATCTGATGGATTGTGTGGAGTTTTAGATGGTAAAAGAACAAACGATCCACAAACAAGATCAAATTCTAGCTCACAGAGTGTTAATCTCAGTTGGAGGTAATTTATTTATTTGTAAATCGGAGAATCCAATTTCTATTTAAAAATATACATAGAATAGGTATTTGATAAATGTTCATTATCAAACAGCCATCATGCAGTTAAAATGATCTATAAAAAGTCATCCTTTGTGAGCGAGGACTACATCTTCGGAGTGCTCACATTTTGTTGGCCAGACTAGCTACTTTCGGCAAGTTAGGTCTCATCAATGGCCATCAAATATTTTCAAAATTCCGCAGTAGAATCAATGATTCAAAAAGACTAGCAAATATAACCGATGATGAAGGGCATGGAGACCTGTTACGACCTCCACACATTCTCTTAACACCATCTGTGGTGTTGTAAACCGTGTTCTATAAAAAACAAAGTCCTTCTAAAAGTTGTCTGCTTGACAAATTTCATTTTGATCACCCCTATGAACATAACAGTAGATTGGATTTACAGTCGTATTCATGTTTTCTAAATTACTCTCAAAAGTTTATGTTTGGAGCAAAGTAAATGAGAGTGTGTTTGGAGCAAAGCAAAAGAAAGGAAAGTTCCAAATCTGTTCGTCTGATAAAATAGAAGTGGAGGCAATGATCAGGAATCGATACAATTAACCACAGCTCCCATCAGAGACACCAAAGGGAAAGAAACAAAAACATGAAACAACAGACCCTAATGGAAACATCAATAGCGGAAAGCCAAAAGGACAGTTACTTTCCCACAAAATGTCCAATTGGCTATCCAAAACAAAATAATATAAGCGACACAAACACCCATAACAAAAATAATAAACCGCGACAGTACAAAGGCTACTTTTCTAGATATGAACGACGCCATTACGACATAGTGGTGCATATTAAAATGTCCAGTTTTTAATCATACAGTTGATGTTTGAGTATTTACTTTTTGTGTTTTCTCAAATCAAAAAGTTACATAAATTATGAATCACAAACAGGTTGTCCTCAACTGCACACACAAGATGTGTTTGTAGTAGAAACAAAAGGCATATAACACTTTTCATTACAAAACGGTGGGATATAGAGCAATGAAAGAAGTCATTTTATCACATAGGTTTCGCGGATACCGCGAATTTAATACTAAGTTTATATATATGGTTAAGTTTCTTATGTAATTTTCTATATTTCCTCAACTGTTTCCTTTTTTTAAACACTTAAAGTTCCTTCTGATTTAAATTAATATTCAAGCTATTAAAGTACACTATTTAAGTGACTTTGACGTCTTATGACGTCAGGTGATATTATGTTGACGCCAGGAGTGATTATGATGTTAGTAACTAGTGGGACAGATGTGTTAAGGCACACACATATAGTTTGTTTCCCTGAAAGGGACAGTTAAAGGCACTTTTGGGATAAAATGATATTTAAGTGCAGGACATAGAATTGCTGTGTATGCGGCAGACACAGAGCAGGACACAGATAGTCTATGTTTGCAGCAGAAGCAGTAGCAGAAGTAGATAACTACATATGATTTGAAATACAGTACAGTACAGTCACAAAGGGAAGTGTAATATAATTTGTCTTTACAAGCAGTTACCTCTATACCTTTGAATAAATATTCTACTAAAACATTATTATAATATATTTTCTGTGGAGAAGATGATATTTCTAGTTGTTTGCTCTCCCTCTATTCTTTGTCTTCGCCACATGTGGTGCGGGAACCCGGGAATTACATGGGGACATGATTTTGATGCCATAATTATTTGTTAAGAAGTAACCAGTGATGTCATATTTAGGTCTGAGAGACAAAAGTATTTTTTTATTTCAACATACTCGAAAGGGAAGTTAGGTTTGGCAGAGACTTATTAGTGAAACATCTGAACAATGAAGAGATTTCTGACATTTTTTAAAACAGTTATACAGACTATTACCCGATTGATTGATCAGGGTGAAGCACTAGATAATACCAATGCAAAACGCTCACTCGCCATAGACCCGAAAGAGGAGGAACAGTTTGAAAGGGAAGTAGATACAGCTTTTTCAATGATCATTTTGGCTACTGAATGTCGGCATGAACTTGAATATTTACAATCAAACTTGACTGAAATAAAGGCACAAATAGAAGCTAGAAAAAGAGCAGAAAATGCAGACAAACAACTTATTGACTTAATACATAGGCAAGCACAGATAGAGCTATTAATTTTGGGAAACAAAGCGATATCTAAACCACAACTTGCTTTGGCAGAGGATCCTAAAGAACAGTATCCAGCAGCAGATGCAAGTAGGCCGTCCCCAGCGGTGGGTCATCACTTGCTTTGCAGATAGCAGTGGCTGTGCCATATAGCAGCAGCTGTGTTGACATCAGCATTGAAGTAGATTCCAATGGCTGTGCAGATAGCAGCGGCTGTGCAGATAGCAGTGGTGGAACAGATACCAATGGTTGTGCAGATAGCAGCGGCTGTGCAGATAGCAGCGGTGGAGCAGATACCAATGGCTGTGCAGATAGCAGCGGCTGTGCAGATAGCAGCGGTGGAGCTGATACCAATGACTGTGCAGATAGCAGCGGCTGTGAAGATAGCAGCAGCTGTGCAGATAGCAGCAGTGGAGCAGATAACAGTGGCTTTACAGATAGCAGCAGTGGAGCAGATAGCAAAGGCTGTGCAGATAGCAGTGGCTGTGCAGATAGCAGCGGCTGTGCTGATAGCAGCGGCTGTGCAGATATCAATTGCTGCGCAGATAGCAGCGTCTGTGCAGATAGCAGCGGTGGAGCAGATAGCAGAAGCTGTGCAGATAGCAACGGCTGTGCAGATAGCAGCAGCTGTGTGCCGATAGCAATGGCTTTACAGATAGCAGCAGTGGAGCAGATAGCAGCGGCTTTACAGATTGCAGCAGTGGAGCAGATAGCAGAGGCTGCGCAGATAGCAGTGGCTGTGCAGATAGCAGCGGCTGTGCTGATAGCAGCAGTGGAGCAGATAGCAGCGGTTGTGCAGATATCAATGGTTGTGCAGATAGCAGCGTCTGTGCAGATAGCAGCGGTGGAGCAGATATCAGTGGTTGTGAAAGGGACAGTTAAAGGTATTTTTAGGATAAGATAATATTTAAGTGCAGGACATAGAATTGCTGTGTATGCGGCAGACACAGAACAAATATTCTACTAAAACATTATTGTAATATATTTTCGGTGGTGAAGATGACATTTCTAGTTGTTTGCTCTCCGCGACATGATAGGAGCTTTATTCCAATGTCGAATAATTATTACACCATTTTAAGCATTCTCAAATAATTTCCAAAGGTAATATACAGTGAACTTCCTATATAAGGCGATCTTAATAGCGGAATTTAACTGTAAATGAAAACAAATGTTGTCTCACAAATAACAATGCCATTTCTATACAAACGCTTGACGCTTGTTTTTTTCAGGATTGATGAGTCGGAATCGCTTTTCCTGCGGAAGAATGATAAAAACCTGAATCCTTACAAAGTGGATGAACATTTGTGTACCTGTGGTAATGACCCTTACATTACAGGGGATTCGACTGACATAGTTCAATGCGATTCGAGCAAAGTAAAGCTTTGCAACAGCGCCAATTTCCATATCACACCACTACAAAATGAACAATGTTTTTACTCTGAAAATGTGAATAAACCGAACAATAACTTTACGTCAGGCGGTGATTTGCATTCAAGCATTAAAACGTCTTTCGTTGCGTCCAATCTGGGTATGCAACAAGGCATTTTTCCGAAGGTAGGTATGTTTGTTTTGTTGTCGTTGTGGTTGTTGTTATTGTTGTTTGTTTGTTTTTCATTAAACATTTCGTCGGTTTTCTCCTTAATTTCGGTTTTATGGCCTTCCAAGATTATTTCCTTCATATCAATCCTTAAGAGATATGTGAAAAATAAAAATGAATGCAATGAACGGGTACCGATACAATTACCACACACCGCCCATCCAAGACAACAAAGGTAAATAAACACCACATCACGCTAACAAGTCCGTGAAATAAACTCCCCCTTACACCCCACTTTATACAGAGAAAACTGGGGTTTATGGGGGTATACATAATTTTCCATATTTCTGCTCCTAGACATAGGTTGTGGATACTCGTTACAACCACCTCATTGAGGCGGTTCTAACGGGTACCCACAACCTATGTTATGAGTATAAATAAGAATATTATCGCAATTTTTCTTCTGAAAATTGAATGTTTAGGGATGTAAAAAATGCACTATGACGCATGGGTGTGTTTTCATAATGAGCATAAAGCAACTAAATCATATTGAAAACGTCACGAGCAGAAAGCCGAAAGGACAATTACCTTCCCACAAAATGGCCAAATTGCCAGCCAAAATAAAACAATATTGGCAATGCATACGTGCAAAGACGAACTATAACAATAATATACCACAACAGAAGAACCGCCTTGAAACAACCAGTAAAGCTTTTACTGGGGATCTTAAATCACACATGGTTCTGTCGCGCTATAGACAAGTAATTTGTTCAGTCCGCCCAAACCCCACCCCAACCCACACAAAACGGAGTATCCGGGAAAACTACCGTTACAGAACTTGACATCTCACGTTTTGACACAGGCGAGTCTTAAACCTGTATTCCGTGGTCTCAATGTAATTCATCTGTATTGCATCAAAATAACCAAACTTACCGTTTGACTTTCTGTCTAAGTAATTTGTATCATGAAACTGGAAACCGATAGTAATAACGTATTATGAAGGAGTTTGAAGAGTTTAAAGTACCCCTTTTCTGTAGGGTTGTTTAGACATAAAACATTAACACGTTTACTAGTCTTGTCCTAAATATGTACAGTCAGTTACCATGATGTTTATAATGCTCAAACGGCAATTAGATTATCTGACATATTAGTGTTTAGGTACGTTCAATAACTGGTCGATCTCACTGTATTTATAACGACGGCAGAGCGGAGTTTCCAACGATATATTTTTCTTATTTGTGTTTGAAAACAGCGATTTTTGTACTCGTTAGAAGCAGCTGAATGGGACGGTCCTTGCGGACACTTTCCTCTTCAAATGCCAATGATACTGTCATTTGATATAGTTTTATATCAAGAGGGTGCGTTTTGCTGATGTTGGGTCTTTATGCTTGCACTATTACATTAATAAATATAACAATGAAAAATATTCATTCCCCTTTTTCTTCGCTTTTCCGAAAAAAATAGTTTTCTCTTATGCATATGTTTAGGTTTCTGTTATTTCAAAAATGAAACTCTTTAGGACCATCGTTGTGACTGTCTCAGTAAAACAACTATCGGTAAAGTAAACCAAATATTCCGAATGGTATAAGTATTAAGGCCGTTTTTGCTATCTGACCATGGACGGATGGACTCACATAGTGAATATAGTGCACAATTACTAACTCGGCCTTTCATCGGTTGACCTCTGTTTCGGGTCTTGCAGTTTCAGAATTTATTTGTTTGTTTGCATTGGAGTTTAAAGGCCCAGTCAACACGATCTTACGTCATTTTTGAACCCATCAGGTTACCTAACCACTTTATTCCTGGGCATGCTTATACGTAAGTAGTTTACCAGTACAGTCCTCATTTTCTCGCCAGAAACTGGCAACTGCCCTTCAGGGGAAGGGAGGGAAAAAGAAAAAATTTCATGATCAATCTCCACGAAAGAATGTTGCCGATCCCGGCAGGTATCGAACCCGCGTCCTTCTGATCATCAGTCAGACGCGCATGCGATTGAGCTACAAGGCCGACAGTTTCAGAATTTAAAGTTTTCAATTAATCCCTTCTTTCTTTTTTTGTTAAATACTTAAAAATTACCTTGTTTCAATTACAAAGCAATGTCGATCCTACAGCTTTGAAGAAAAGAATGATGTGTTGCGAAGATATATTGTCCAAGTAATTTATTGTCTTTTTTCTTAGGTAAAGTTTGTGTGTTTTTCGTATTTGAAGAGTATCATCTATTCAGTCTATATGTCATTTGGGCTGAAAGTTATTAGCGAACTCTGTCTTTTTCAGTCGAATGAGTCAAATAATATTTATAATGAAACGATGGCTCGGCAAGAATGTTTAAATATGTTAAACACAACAGTGTTCCGGTTATGTAGCACGGTACCAGACCTTGACGTGGAACCCTATATCGACGGCTGTGCAAAAGATGCTTTGGTATTTTATTTGAACATCAACAGATTATATAGTTCTACGTTTTGGATGCTAAGTAGTTTTACACCTTTTAACCTGTGTTTTGCATTTTGAATGATATAAAACATAAATAATTTTTGTCATATGACGTCGCGTCTTAGAATGTAAAAATGCCATGTAATAAATTCGATAATCCACTAATGGATTAAATATGCAAATTAGTTATATACGCTCCGTAAAGTTACATGTATGGCGTCCTTAACGACGCCGCGTTTACTAATTGCGGAATCTTGACATTTTTGTAAAACAGTTTTGAATAAAATGCGTATTAATGTCATATGATAAATAGGATCTTGCATTCGTGCTTATGTATTATTGAATTTATTGAACTCGTCGGGGAAAAGGCATAAAATACTAAGCAAAGCCTCGCATTTTATCCCTTTTCCTCAAATCGTTTAATAAATTCAATAACACATGAACAATCATGTAAGATCCTCTATGTATTGCATGATTTTAATTTATATTTGTTTGATAAAAGAAAAAAAGTGGAAGAACTACCCAACGGTCTTGCTTTTTAGAATTAAATAATTTGTTTTAAACAGAACTTATCATTATCGTCATTTATATTACTACTGTATTTTTTTTTTGTTTTAAAAGATTACCCTTTTAGTTACACCGGACTACAATGCAGGTCTCTGCTGTAAATTGTCGTCTACTATAGATAAAACGACTCCCCTCAAACTTGATGTAATGATTTTGTCACCGTTTGCCTTACCATACGCATACCTTGCACAAATGCATATGAGAAAACTATAACAGTTTAGATTTTAGTTAATTCAATGTGTATATCGTTTATGTTATAGAATACCTAATACAATTATAAAACGAGTATATGGACGTTTCAATACATTGCAGATCAAATTTGCAAGAAAGCATGAAAATAGTTGAAGTTTATGTGCACCCACTTCTAT
This sequence comes from Lucinisca nassula, assembly GCA_963580285.1. NCBI lineage: Eukaryota > Metazoa > Mollusca > Bivalvia > Lucinida > Lucinidae > Lucinisca > Lucinisca nassula. The sequence continues at coordinate 38,471,835 of OY757024.1, forward strand.
ACATTTATCAACGACGCAACTTTATTTTGCTTAAAGGAATTTATTCTTGATTATTGAGGACTATCATTTCATTACATAATATTATGTAGCCCTCAGAGCTGACTGAAGACAAGGCCTCTGTCTTCAACAGGTAAGGGGCCTCCTTGGGGAAAATCAATAAATTACTTACTGTTGACTGGTGTACGTTATTGATTTTCCTCTTAAGTGCCTCAGTCAGGGGATACAACAAGAGCTACTAATCACCCTATTAAGGGCCGGCTTTGATCTACTATAGTCAGTATATCACAGGGGGCAATAAAACAATTATGACACACGGTGTGTTCTATTGTTACAGAATAAATGCCTTTAATGTTTTAACTATCGATTCCAGGTATAGTATCATACAGTTCGGAATAGTAACTTTCAAAGAATACATATCTGTATACTAGAATCGTTTCGTCTGAAAATCTGAAAATCTAAATAAAAGGACAATTCCACAATAAAACCGTCGGGGCTTGAAGAAATAGATGCGCTGCATGATGCTTCCACGCAGAGCTGAAGTGACCGCACACGAGTACTGGTAAACCGCTAAAAGTATCTAAGCTTGCCCCGACAAAGCGGTGCGAGTCCGACCGTCCATGCTTATAAACCATATTGGTTCCATTGGGCGACGGGGCTTGATATGTCATTTCATCTCAATGTCGGGTAAAAGTCCCACAAAATTGGAAACAACGTCTCCAAAATGACCTTTACAGTCTTGATGGGGACGCTTAACCTCAAATCAAACAAACAAACAAACAAACAATAAAACCGCCAGATCTCCTTCAAACACATTTACAAGAGAATCAGTTTTAAACTTACGTAGGAATTTGAACTATAGAGTGTTATACTTTTCAGCTTACTAACTCAATGGACTGGTCCCTGACACATTTAGAAGGCTTAAAAGACATCTGCCTACACCAAATACAAATAAATCTCCCCCTCCCGCCAGAAGTTCTATTGGACGAAAGTTTCATTGCATACATTAATGATACAAATTCCAATACCACTGATGCTATTGACTTGATACCGGTTCGACTAGTTCAAAAAGCTTTCACCTCAGTCTTCCTAGCAACAGTTGAGGAACTGGCCTGCTTAAATGAATGCAGTGGACACGGAAATTGTGTAAATGGTATGTTACTTCATTGACAAAAACACAAGCATTACGATAACACACGTGTGTGCTTAAATGGACTAGATTTCTTTCGAATGATATTTCTGATAATTTCCCTATTTCTATCCGTTGAGGCAGTTCTAACGAGTACCCACAATTTTATTGGGTTGAGGCGGGGGGGGGGGGGGGGTTCATGTTAACCCATATCTCGCTGTTCACGAAAACCCCTGTCTTTGCAAATAGTGTAGATCCAGATCAGATAGCTTCTGAAGCCATCTGATCAGGATCTACAATGTTTGACATTCACTTTATTAATTTGTAGCAATAAATTACATAAAATAATTTGATTGGTTGATAGACAGAAATGGGTGTGGCTTAAATGAATATTCAGCAAGATAAGGTTTAACATAATTTTAAAAAATGCTATGTTCTTCGATTGCACGACAATGGGATGGATAGATTTTTCTATAACTGTCTTATAACGATGCCACAGCCTGCGCTAAAACTGCGTCTTTCATATCTCTAGAGCAAGTCATCACGAAAACACGCTTATATAAATTTGACCCCTTTAAACCCCACTTTTATACAGTAAAACTGGGGTTTGCAGGGGTATACATTATTTTTCTTATTTCACCTCAAAAACATAGAGTGTTGGTACTCGTTAGAACCGCCTCGTCGAGGCGGATATAACGAGTATCCACAATCTGTGTTTTGAGCAGGAATAAGAAAAATATCGAAACTATTCCTCTGAAACTTTTCATATTTTGGTGATAAAATATACACTGTATCTGTATAGGCGTGTTTTTGTAATGATTTATCAGCTGACAAATCATGATAATTTTCTTATTACTAGTCCAAATATAGTTAATTGGTACTCGTTTGAACCCTTCAATGAGGCAATTCAAAGGAAACTAAAAATACCCCCATAAACACATTTTTTTGTCTAAATAATGATTGGTTTAGAGGGTGTGTGTTACACGGACTTACTAACCTGATGCCATCCAGCTTTGTAATTAGGTCTCGAATCTGACGTTTCAAGTCGTGTATACGACTCTCCGTGTTCTTGTCAGTTGCATTTTGTCAGGACATCAAACTGTTGTTGGATGCTCATTCACTTTTAGGAATAATCTTAATTCATTCATTTTTACACTCGATATTTTGCAGTCATGATTGATTGTGTAGATAAATATCCTCATGCAGACAAACTTCTATTTGTTAAACGGTTAGGGCGTTCTTTTATGTCACTTTTCATAATTTCTGTTGATTTTGGATGTCTGTGTTCTTTAACTGGAGCGGCCTTACCTATATACCAAAAACTTAAGGTTAGTCACTTACTTAATTGAAGAACCTATGAGAAACATTCACTCAGAAAGAACCCGTTGCTTTCAAGAAATAACAACAATGTTCTAGGAAGATATTATGTAAATATTTGCCAATGTGTCTTTGTTATCTCTTTTAAAACGTTCGATGAACACAAAATATGTTGACACTTGAATGCTTATATTGTAATGGTTTGCAAACTCCTTGCAGTATCATGTAGGTAACGTTTGGTACGTTTATCTTTTACAGGTACATGCAAATGTCAACCTGGTTTTACTACTGGTGACTGTTCTGTCGAATTGTCCAAGCCCCCACCCATGAACGGAATACCTGACAGAGGATTGTGTGATCTGTCACGCAGACAGTGTGTAAAAACATCCGTTCTTGGAGACAATTTTGTTGCTTCTGATAAACTGTTGTGTAACGTTACGACTTTCTATGTAAGTTGTCACAAGGTATTAACATTGAACCCATGTTCAGCAATTTCATGTTATGAAATCCAAATGTTTGTGTTCAAATATTAAAATCGTCTCTTGTATTGCGGTAGTAGTAAATCAAATTTAGTATTTGACAATCATTGCAAACAGGAATACCAGAAAGCCAGCTACAAAAAGTAGAAGTGAAGACAATGATCAGGAATCGATACAATCAACCAGACACACCAAGGGAAACGAACACAAACACGAAACAACCAGACCCCAAAGGAAACATCACTAGCGGAAAGCCAAAAGTACAGCCACTTTCCCACAAAATGGCCAACTGGTTACCCAAAGAAAAATAATATAAGCGATACACACACACACATGGACATGCCATAATAAAAATAAACCACGACAGCAGAACCGCCATGGAACGGTCAGTGAAACGAATTCCAAAGTTGTCAACCGTGATTAGGTTACTACCATGCATGCAGTCTGTTGCATAAAAATTATGTTGTATCCTATCATTTAATATCGAAGCATGATTTTACGAAAGTGGGTACGGAACTCATTGCACTTATATATTTTTCTGCACTTATATACTAAGTCACCAAAAAATTCGTGTTCCGATGGACCTTGTTGCAGAAGAGTTTTAAGTCCAACATTGGAATTTGAAATTAAATCAGAATGACGTCTATAAAATTTTGGTTTATGATACCGATAACCCTGATTTAGAAGTTTAACATCTAACAAGTCCTCGGACTCTTGTCTGTTTGTTTGTTTGATTTGAGGTTTAACGGCCCTGTCAACACTGTAAAGGTCATTTTGGAGACGTTGCTTCCAATTTTGTGGGACTTTTACCCGACATTGAGATGAAAGACATCTCAAGCCCTGCTACCCAATGAAACCAATGCACTGTATTGCCTGGGCAGGCTTAGATCCTCTATGCGTCGGTTTACCAGTACTCGTGTGCGGGTCGTTTTCAGCTCTGCGTGGAAGCATCATGCAGCTCATCTATTTCTTCAAGCCCCGATGGGCGGGCCATAGATTCTATAACAGTTCCAGCGTAAAGGCTTGTTGAGAACTAGAGATAATCTAATTCTATGAAATGTTGGTTGGTGCCTGATGCTCTGTCTCCGGTCGGGCCCATCGGAGTCTAACTGTTGGTTTTCGTTTGCTCCAGCAGTTCAGTGGTTTATTGCTGTCGAGTCCTCAGCGTTGTTTCATCTCTGTGGTTGTTTGATTGTTTGTGTTCACGGAGATGTTGCACTGGTGAGTTAGGGGGGCCTTCATACGGACTGAACAAATTATTTGTCTAAATCGCGAAGGAAGTAAGGGCGAGGATTGTGGCCAAATAAAATCTATTTAAGCGCCACAGTGGGATTCGTTTCACTGACCAGTCCAAGGCGGTTCTTCTGTCGCTGTTTATTTTTGTTATGGTTTGTCTTTGAGTGTTTGTATCGCTTGTATTATATCGTTTTGGATAGCCAGTTGGCCATTTTGTGGGAAAGTAACTGTCCTTCTGGGTTTCCGCTATTGATGTTTCCATAAAGGCATGTTGTTTCATGTTTGTGTGTCATTCCCTTTGGTGTATCTGATCGAAGCTGTGGGTTAATTGTATCGACTGCTCATTGCCTTCACTTCTGTTTATTACGTGTGTTGGAGTCAGTTTCATGACTAGAAACTCTGGCAAATCGAATTTATTGCGAAATATAAACGCCATAGGATGCAGCACGAAGACAGCGCCATTCAAGAAAGGAAAATTTACAATCTCAAAATCAAAATCACCGCGTTTATCATAAATTTGGAAGAAACGAATCCATCTGCAATAGAAAGGAAAAATCCAAACACGGGGCCTCGGTATCAGAAGAATTTGGTTTATTCAACCGCAGTTCTAGGGGTTGGGGGGGTAAATTTGACTGATCAAACCACCGAAATAGGTATTGTCAATATTTAATAAATCATCCAGATGTCTAGAAGGCGAGGTAAATGCTTCAATGATTTTAGATTGGTTTTCAACAGAAAGGGACATCATGAAGTCTCTTTCATAACAAAACAAGGACAAATCAGTCACAAGGGGTGCACAATTTGTACACATCGGAATACCCACAACTTGTCTAAGTAACTAAGTACCACATCTTATGTAAATATTGTCAAGTAGAAAGATGAGAGCTTTACACACATTCTGACATGACCATAAAGTATAATTTTTATGCTCTTCAGAAGTGAAAAATTATTTCTTACATTACAAGTAAGATAGCGGGAGTCTTCCTTTGAAATGTCAATTCAATTAAATCATTAAGGTTTTCGCTAATAAGATTATGAGGAGGTGTAGTGTAAAGGGCGGAAAAATCATAAGTAGACAGACTTGAAGCACGAAAACGTCTGGATTTCAATTTATTTAAAACTTCAGAATTTTTAGAGACCAAAACAGATTTCTCCCTGATCTTTCAAAGACTTTGTCGCAATATTTAATCACATGTTTTTTGATGGCAGTAAAACATGAAGTTAATAATTTGGAGAGTTCAATGGTGGTACAAGAGCTTGGATTTGCAATAAACCGTGTTTTTATGGTCTTTTATGAAGTTTAGGTAGGAAGTTGGATGAAGTTTCTTTTTCGTAACAGAAAAGGACAAATCTTTAACAAGAGGTGCACAGTTTGCGCAAGTCGGAATTCCGACTACTTTTCTCTAAATTTGGAGCTAAATTAAGTAAAAATATATGTTCCAGTAAAAGAGAGAGAGTTGCACAAGCCTACTAACATGGCCACAATTAATGGTTATTATTGTCGTCTCATCTGGTAAAATAGGCTTTTCTATCATTACAGGCCGAACAAAGGCACTCTTTCTTACCACTTCTTTTCGATCAAATAAATTTTTTATTCTTCTATCAATTTTGAAACAGTTTTGTATAACGTGTTGAAAAATCATATGTTGAAAAACTAGACGCCTGAAAACCCTCTGTTTTCAGCTAATTACAACAATTACGTTTCAAGCATAGACATGTAATTGCAAGAAAGAGTTTAAGGTTTTTCGTATGTGTATAAACAGCCTTCCTGTTGTTTTCTTTGGATAATATGCTTCTTTTATTTGTTGATAAACGACGTAATATCGGTCCCTATTATTTTAGGTTACCTTTGATTCAACTGTATCCTACTCAACCGCTGTCATGCACGTTGCGACAAGACTGTCGTTTGCTGAAGTCGTGTGCCCACTTCAAAATGACACAAAACGCACTAAACGGTCAACCGAAGAGATTTCAAAGGAGACATATTTGGCACGAGGTTACAGCATTTCAATAAGTAACGATGGTGTCAATTTCGGAGCCGATGATTCAATAGTCATTTTTGATTCGAGGTGTGTGAACTGCACAAAAACAGGAAACTACATTGTATGCACTAAGAAAGTAAGTTATGTCATTACAACAATGCATATTATTCGATATCGTAATGTTTATATTTTCTAAATATATTGTGTTAGGCATTTCAAAGCCTCGGGATATCTGGCTAGCTGCTGTTCGGATCAGCTCTTGCATGGCTTGTGAATGCCTTTATCGAATCTATACTGATAAGATAATATTTTTCTTCTATACTACATCTGTTCTGTTTATTTACTATTTATGTCTTTCGGTGCATCCGATTACAACAAAAGTTACTGTTTTGTCAAGGTATACTACCATCCACTTGTTTATGTTGATCAATGGTATAAGTCAACATACAGACCAGCCAACGGTAAAATCCCATATTTCTTGTTTCGCTGAGAAACCGACTAACGCAAAATCGGCTATTTTCTCCGCGAAACCGCGAGAAAAAAATAAAATGAGCGAGAAATTTTTCGCGGAAATTTCTCCCGATTTCGCGGAGAAATTTCGCGGAGATTATCGGCGAAAATTTGACTAATTGCTTTCATTAAAAATGAATTTACCCGCTTTTCGTGGAGAAAAAAACTGGGCTTACGGGAAAGTAAAAGTCCAATTTTCGGCTTATTATTTTTTCTTCGTTTGTTTGGCGTTTTTTTTTTGTTTTTTTTTTTTTTGTAAACGAAAGCAAATGGTAGTCATTGTCAAATTTTAATCAAATATTCTTTCATTTTTCACAATTACAGTTTAGTAATTTATTTCTCCATTGTAGAGTCCCTTTCAAAAGTTTCGTGACAACTTTTGGTCACATCTCGAAAAACAGTTCTATTTTTTTTTTACCCCCTTAAGAAAAATATTGCAATTTTTCATCTTAATGTTTTTGTTTTTTTCGGCGGTCAAGTTAACAGTATATTTGTATAGGTGTGTTTTCGTAATGATACATTTTTTCCTTATTCTGTTCCTAGACGTACAATATAGGATGTGGGTACTCGTTACAACTGCCTCAGTGAGAGGATTCTAATGAGAACCCGCAAGTTATGTATGGATTAAAATAGAAAAAATATCACATATTTTCATAAGGAAATAACCGTTTTTAGGTATGAATGAATATGGGTATGTTAACGTGATGTGTATTGAGAATACTCCGTTTTAAATTGCTATAAACAGTAACCAAACAGAGAAGAAAACAACGAATGCATGACAAAATACATGCAAATGGACAAATATACATGATGGTAGAGGCAGATTTCCCGGAGAAACACCGTGAACGTCTTCACCTGTACTAATTTTTTGTCTCCGGAGAAAAAAAGCGATTTTCGCGGAGTAATTTCGCAGCGTTTCGCGGAGAAATTAGCCGCTTTGAAACGCGATTTTTTTTTCTTCTCGGAGAAATTTCTCGCTTGTTCTCCGAGCCAAAAATGCCGATTACCGCGTAGAAAAAATATATGGCTTTTTACCCCTGGCTGGTCTGTATACTGAAAATGAAAAGGCAACAGATACAAACAGTATTTCGTCTTCAGTAGCCGCACGGTATGCTAAATATTTTATCATGTTATTTAATATTATCGTAAGCACTGGATAGCCACGTCCTTTTGTAAAAGCGACAAGAAACACAATCAGAATCCAGAAGATCAAACAAAAATACACATGGTCACATCCACCACACACGGATTTTAAATGAAACATCAAAGAGTCTAAGTAAAAACACCATTGTCGTTTATAGGACTTATGCATAACATAAAAGACATAAAATTGAGTTTCAATTCGCATCAACATGTATCTTTGGATGCATACTAAATCACTAATCTATTATTTTATTTAACAAAAAGGTGAGGATATTATAGAAGTATTGCTTCTTGTGAGGTTTTTAACAAAATTGTTATAAATGTAGATAGTGTATTTACAGCACTTAATCTAGACAAATGTGCCCTGTCTCTGTTCGGACTCATCGGAGTCTAACTGGTTGTTTTCTTTTGCGCCAGCATTCCATTTATCACATGCTGTCGAGTCAGCATCGTTGTCTCATGTCTGTAGTCGTTTGTTTTTTATGTTCTCAGAGATGTAGCACTGATGAGTTAGAAATGTTCTAGAAAGGGTTATCCTTTGGACGCAATGAATACACCACAGAAAAGCCTTCATGCGGACTGAACAAATTATTTGTCTAAACAACGACAGAGCCAAGATTGCGGATATAGGCCACGTAAAATCGATAAGCCCCCCCCCCTGAAATACTCTTTACTGACCGTTCCAAAGCGGTTCTTCTGTTGTGGTTTATTATTGTTATAGTTTGTATTTTCATGTATGTTTTGCTTATACCTGTTTATTTTGGATAGTCTTTTGGCCATTTTGTGGGAAAGTAATTGTCCTTTTGCTTTTCCGCTTTTGATGCTTTTATCAGAGTTTACGTATTTCATGTTCGTGTTTCTTTCCCTTTGGTGTCTCCGATGGGAGATTTGGGGTAATTGTATCGATTTTTGATCAGTGCCTTCACTTCTGTTTTACCTCTGTGGCCACATGGGATTTTCACGTCTATCCACGCAGTCGGACAAGAGTCTTTGCTGGTCGGATGAGCCTTCTACAGCACCCAGATTACCCAAAGAGAGGTGAATGAAAATCTAAGTCGCTTGTGGTACTTTGTGGATGTCGAGGTTGATCCGAGTCTTTCCTACTTGTACAGACCCTACTGTAGCTTTCATTGCGATAAACTCATCCGTGAGGAAGATTGCATTTCAAAAATGATATTTTTCTGATGAAAATGTGTAATATTTTTTCTTATTTTTACTCCAAACATAGGTTGGGTGTGCTCGTCCGAACCGCCTCTTGCGGCGGTTCTAACAAGTACCTACAACCTATGTCTTGGGGCAGAAAATAAAGAAAAAGCATACCCCCGTAAAATCCTCTTTTCTCTTTACAAAGTAGAAGTAAAACAGAGATCAGGAATCGATACAATTAACTTACTCCACCCACCAAAGACACCAAAGGGAAAGAAATACAAACATTAAGCGACCAGACCATAATGGAAACCTAAACAAAGGAAGGCCATAAGGACAGTTACTTTCCCACAAAATGGCCATATGGCCATCCAAAATTAAAAGACACAAGTGATACCCACAGTAAGTAACAAACAACAACATAAATAAATCGCCACAGAAGAACCGCCTTGGAACGGTCAGTGGAAAGATTTCCACTGGGGGGGGCTTAAATCGATTTTACGTGGCCACAATCCTCGCCCTTACTATCGTCGCGATTTAGACAAATAATTTGTTCAGTCCGCATGAAGGCCTCCTAACTCATCAGTGCAAAATCTCCGTGAACACAAAAAAAATCAAAGAACCACAGAGGTGAGACAACGGTGAGGACTCGACAGTAAGAAACCACTGAAATGCTGGAGCAAAAGAAAACCAACAGTTAGACTCCGATGGGGATTGGGTTTAGAGAGGTTTTCATTACACGAACCTGTATGCAGCCACACAGGAAAAACACCAACAGTTGCTGCTTAAATGAGGCGGCCTCCAGCAGACGGAAATGTTTGATCCGATGTACTGCTTAAAACCGAAGGGTCAACATGAATACATGAAAAATAAATAAATATAAAGAGTCAGCGATCCTTTATTTTTCCCTTTCATTTACTTATATAACATTGCTGTCGATATTGAAACCAATTATTTCTGGGTATACGTCCAACTTGTTGGCCATTTTCAAACGCTAGTTTTGTATTGTGATGTAAATGGATAATGGCCCGGGGAGAGAGGTGGCTGCTCAGCATCAATTATATATTTATAGTGAAATGTTTTGATGGATTTTGGCTGATGAAGTAAGGTGGCTGTTGTAGAGAGGTGGTCTTTAACGGAATTTTTATGGTACAGCCAGAAAAAAACGCAGATAAGCCTGATGCTCGTCTATATGATTTCCTTTGAGTTTTCGAAGTACAAAGTTGAATTGTTTTCAGGGATAGACAGATTCTACAACTTCACCAACCGCAGGCCTCAAACGCAACTTTGTATAATTTGTTCTGCCCCGGCTTTGTTGAGCATATTATATTGTGTGAAGAATTTAATAAGAACAGGACTGGTTCATGCTTATTATACTGGTTAACATATGCCCTTCCGTCCACACGTCCGACTGTCCATCCACCCGTTCGACTGTATCCAACTACACATCTGGTAAAGTTGCAAATTGACCTTCGAAGGCGGTCCGTTGAACATAATTTGGTGAATATCTAAAGATCAATTAACTAGGATCCTATCATCAGTATTCGGGGTATGCGGAGAGTTTAAGGTAACAATGTTTATGGCACAAAACATATTTTAAAAATGGAGAATGTCATGCCAGAGGTATAATGTCTTTGTATGTTCACATCCAGTAGAAGAGTATGCTTTTAAGTCGTGTCATCGCTATCACGTTTGTCCTGCAAGCTCCATGTCGAAATAGAACGTAGGAATAGGGCAAACACAGGTTAAGGTACTCTGTTTGTGCATTCGCAGACGTGCAGCGAAACATTATCGACACAGGCAGATACGTCGATACCTTGTCTGCTTTCAAGATACCACTGAAAAAGACGCTTTTTGTTCAAAGCGCAAACAATATTCATATCGGTAGTCAATTTGAGAAGGTTAATTTGACTAATGGGCATTATAACTGTAAATGGTAACTCGCGTTAAAATCAGGAATGCAATAATTTGCATGCCGTTTACTACCAACGCTCAATATAGAGTAATCGTTTCTGTTTGTTACAGTGACATCCAAACAACATAGTATAGTAGCTTAAACTTTACATTTTGTTTAAGAACAGTATATACCATAGTTGTATGTTACTTTTGCCTTCCCGTAAAAAATCCAGCATTTGAGTGTTTTGCACGTTGAGAAATTTCTTTCGATGTCATTGAAAATGCATGCATAAGAAATAATGTCTATTTGAACACTAGGAGGTTAATTTAAACACAGTTCAACCCGCAGCCATATATAGCACCATGATAACAAGTCCATGCAATGAACAGCCCTTCAAATCCCACTTTATGTAGAGGAAAGCCTTGTGGCACTCCTTACATCGAATCGCATTCGATTCCTTACTGACAAGAAGATTATATGAAAAAAAATAGAGTGAAAAGTCATTATCAGGACACATTAGACGAAATGACAAATGGGACACATACACACACGACAAGTACCATCGCCCTTCCTGTAAATGACTTTGTCTGTAGTAAGGCATATACACTCCATTACTATTGAATTTTGATGAAATGTTATTATGTATATCAAGTCCAGATGATAAAAGTGCTTGACTTTACTCATATATAATGAAGGACAAAGCTTTCTGATCTTCATTATGTCAATTTGGTACAATATTACCTGAAAACAACTAAATAAGTTACAGGTAGTTAAAAACTGGCTTTCATAGAACATCACAGCTAAAACAGCTGTAAAAAACCCATGTTAACCAATACAGCTTTTAATTTTTGTTTGCAGAAATACACAAATAAGAAAACAGGCAATATCAGTATTTATAGGCCAATAGCAATAACATAAAAGACTAGCTTTAATTTAAGAAACTGGCGAGCTTGTTAGAACAAGAGGACCAAGCTGGTCCTGTATCGATCACCTGAGCTAACAGATCCAAAGTTTCAGGAAGTACCAACCTTTACTGAAGGATTTATTGGAGGACAAGGTGATGACATGGTAAGCATTTTCTGCAATCAAGTAGAATGTAACCTATGATAAATCAGCTGACCCCACCAGTTTTCAACCTCATTCAAGCTTTTATTCCTGACTTGCTTAAATATAACTTTCAGGAAGATCCGATATTAACTGAAGGGGCTATGGTGATGACAAGGTCAAATATAAGCAATTAACTGCTGCAATCAAAGGGATGGTACTCTATGATAAATAGGCAAACTTCAAGAGTTTTCAAACTCCTCAAAGCTTTTCTGACTGACTTCCTTGTTTGTAAGTTTCATGAAGATCCGTTCAAAACTGAAGGGACAGCAGTGATGACAAGGTCGAAAATAGGCATTTTCAGCAATCAAAGGCACGTAACTCTATGATAAAAATGCTGACTTGGCCGGTATTCGAACTCGTCCGAGGTTTTATTCCCAGCCACCATACATGTAAGTTTCAGAAAGATCCGATCAAAACTGAAGGGGCTACGGTGATTACAAGGTCATTATTTGGCATTAACAGCAATCAAATGGATGTTAAGTAGAAGTAAAACAAAGATCAGGAATCGATACAATTAACTTACTCCACCCATCAAAGACACCAAAGGGAAAGAAACACAAACATTAAGCGACCAGACCATAATGGAAACATAGACAAAGGAAGGCCATAAGGACAGTTACTTTCCCACAAAATGGCCATATGGCCATCCAAAATAAAAAGACACAAGTGATACACACAGTAAGTAACAAACAACACCATAAATAAACCGCCACAGAAGAACCGCCTTGGAACGGTCAGTGGAATGATTTCCACTTGGGGGCTTAAATCGATTTTACGTAGCCACTCTATGATAAATGGGCCAACCTCGCCAGTTTTCGAACTCATCCGAGGTTTAATCCCCATCAACCTTACACATACGTTTCCGAAAAATCCGATAAAAACTTAAGGGGCTACGGTGATGACAAGGTCAAAAATAAGCAATTAACTGCTGCAATCAAAGGGATGTTACTCTATGATAAATAGGCAAACTTCAAGAGTTTTCAAACTCCTCCAAGCTTTTCTGCCTGACTTCCTTGTTTGTAAGTTTCATGAAGATCCAGCAATCAAAGGGATGTTACTCTATGATAAATGGGCCAACTTGGACGGTTTTCGAACTCATCCGAGGTTTAATCCCCAGCAACCTTACACATACGTTTCAGAAAAATCCGATCAAAACTTAAGGGGCTACAGTGATGACAAGGTCAAAAATTGACATTTTCAGCAATCAAAGGGACAAAACTCTATGAAAAACGGGCTGACTTGGCCGGTTTGTTAACTCATCCAAGATTTTATCCCAAGCCACCTTACATATAGGTTTCAGAAAGATCCGATCAAAACTGAAGGGGCTACGTTGATGACAAGGTAAACAATCAGCATTTTCAGCAATCAAAGGGAGGTAACTATGATAAATGGGCCGACTCTGCCGGTATTCGAACTCATCCGAGGTTTTATCCACAGCCACCTTACATATAAGGTTCAGAAAGATCTGATCAAAACTGAAAGGGCTACAGTGATGACAAGGTCAAAAATCGGCATTTTCAGCAATAAAAGAGACGTTACTCTATGATAAATGGGCCGACTTGGCTGGTTTTCGAACTCATTCGATGTTTTATCCCTAGCCACCTTACATATAAGTTTCAGAAAGATCCGATCAAAACTGAAGGGGCTACGGTGACGACAAGGAAAAAAATCGGCATTTTCAGCAATCAAAGGGACGTAACTCTATGACAAATGGGCCAACTTGGCCGGTTTTTCGAATTCATCCGAGATTTTATTCCCAGCCACCTTACATATAAGTTTCAAAAAGATCCGATCAAAACTGAAGGCGCTACGGTGATGACAAGCATTTTCCCATTGTAAGTCTATGGGACCTTGTGATTGCCATAGCAACCAAAGTTTTCGTGCGATTTCGAAAAAAAGCTTATGTCACCAATGCCAACCAGAGGCATGCTACAGATGAGAAATGATTGAGATCAGCCTGCAGGCTGCAGAGATATAGCTGCTCAAAAGTGTGGACGGACGGACGACGGAGGACCAATTATACTTTAAGCTCCCCTGGAGCCTTCGGCCCAGTTGAGCTAAAAAAAGGCTGGCAATACCTGTAAATAGCTTCATTAGCACTAATCCATCTTTAAAGATCAAGTAAAGAGAAGCTTAATCTTCTTCTTCGCAAGGGAGTGTGAAATAAGGTCAAAGAAACTGAGTCAATGTGTTTGCTGAGGCTGTAGCTATGTAAAATGTTAAAGTGCTAGCCACTATAGTTCCTTAGTTCACAAGGGCCATCATTTAACATGACATTAAGGGCCATCATTTAACATGACATTAAATGAAGCGGAAATTATCTAACAATATTTTCTATAAAAGCGCCATACTCTGAAATAAAGAATTGCATCACAGAACTGAACAAAAAGGAGTGTATAAGTTGTTCTGGGTCATACCGGCTAGTTTCAGCCAATTCGGCCTCGTCTGTGACCCTCAAATATTTTCAAAAACTCCACAATGGAATCAATGATCCCAAAGGCGGGAAAATATAAAACACACTATGATGAAGGACAGGGTGTCTTTCTACCGCCGCCAAATATTCTCTTAACACGAACTGTAGATACTAAGCCTTACACTTTGCAAAGTATACAATCAAAGTATCGTGTAAGAAAAAATGGGCTTTTTCGATCATCTGTTTTTTTATTCTTCTTTCTCTTCATATTTAGGCCACTGTTAAATTTTTGGACAATGCGACTATAAAAGCAAGAACCCTCCATCATGGTATACTATGCTTTGATGATGACATATTGTGCAAGAGACAGTGGAACTTCTCGGCTTATTTGTTCATCTATTATTTTATTGTTATTTTTTTTTTCTGTCCATATGGGCCAAAGATCTTTTTTTTCTTCTATCTTCTACGTTTTATTAGAAACTGTAGAAGCTAGAATGCTCAAACTTGGAATGCAATGCATTGGTGAGGGCACATTTTGTAAGAGACTGTGGACTTTCTCGACTTATTTGTTCATCTATTCTTTCATTGTTCTTTCTGTCCATATTGACCACAATTCTCTTTTTCTTGCACATCAGATAAGGAAAGCCATAGTTTTAGCTTGAGATAAAATTGTTCTAACCCTGGTGGTCTTACCCAAAATCGAATATTCTCTCTTGTTTAATAAATGCATTGGTTGAATACGACCTCATATGCGCCGTCGTTAAGGTTGACGTCACAGCACGTTACGTGACGTCAATAAACATCACTGTAGTGTCATCACAATATGGCGGAAGTCGGCAGCCGAAGTTACTGCGGTATTAGAAACGCACGCTCAGAAATGGAAGGTATGCAAGAAAAACAATCTTATTGTGTACGATACAATGGGCTTTCTCCGCATATTTGTTTATCTATTTGTTTCATTCTTCTTTCTCGACATATCAGTCTTTGTTAAACGTTGTGTGGAAGATTGTCAAGAACTATAAAAGATAGAATAGAAGTAGAGGCAATGATCAGGAATCGATACAATTAACCCACAGCTCCCATCAGAGACACCAAAGGGAAAGAAACACAAACACGAAGCAATAGACCTTTAGATTAATGCCTAAATCTTGGTATGATTTACTTATATCGTGTGAGAAACGGTGTGCGTTATTTGCATGTGTTTTATATGTGTCCTTCAATTCTTCTGTCTCTCCATACTGGCCGGTCAAAGTCAACAATTTCTGAAAAACTATGGACGCTAGAAGCCTCACACTTAGTGTATTATGTAATGATGATGATTGGCTTTCGAACTGGTGATCAGGACGTTGCCACCTTTCTGTAAACAATGCGCCAATGTGGGGCTATAGTCAGATTTTCTGACAGTTCTTGTTATGTTTAGATAATTTGTCTGCTTAGATACGTTGTCCTTGTAAGAATTCTAATTGGAAAAGACATAAGAAACAAACAATATAATGGATGCTAAGTACTCACTATACAGACGTATGTAGGGTTTTACAGGTGTGTTTAACACACAGTCTTCTTAACATCACGATATTCCCTTCCAGGCTTTGTATTGTGTTATGAACGGTCGGTGTTTTGGGGCTGGTGATATTGTAGATTGCCAAGTCTGCAAACTTAACCAAATGCACGAGATGGATTGGACTTTAAACCCAGGTATTTCCAAAGTTTCATGATTGAGTAATACATGCGAAAATTCAAGATGGTGATTCGTTTAGAATGCATACTCGTCTTCACATGTGCGCTCAGCGAAATCTCAGATCGTTCCGCACATTTGCGCAGCCTGACCAGTGTTCGCTGTGCTATGATGGTGGCTATTAACACAAAGCTCCACAAAGAGATACATAGAATATATCATATGAGTGTTCATGTATTACCTAATTTATTAAACGAGTTGAGAAAAATGATGAAATATGAGTCTTCGCCGAGCATTGTATGCCTTATTCTCAACGCGTTTAACAAATTCAGTAATACAAAGTCCAATAACACACCCGTGTGACAAACTGCATTATTTTCATATTTTTGTTATTTGTTCTTTGAACATATGTTGTGGGTATTTGTTAGAATCGGTTCTAACGATTACCGACAACGTATATCTTGTAGCAGAAATAAGAAAATATCGTATACTCTCGTAAGCCCTGGTTTTCTCTATAAAAGTGAGGTTTATGGGTGTTCACTTCACGGACTTGTTTACGTAATGATAGCACGAATACAAGAAGATAGTTATCATAAGGCATTTTAAACGCATGTTATTCACGATTTTGTTTTAACAGCATGTCAATATTCCACCATAAGTAAACACGACGTCGTTAAGGTTGTCGTACATGTAAGTTTACGGGGCGTATCTAACTCATTTGTATATTTAATCCACTATTGTATTACCGAACTATGTACATTCGCAGACGCGCGGTCATATGATAAACTGGTCATTTTGTTAATTTGGGTAACTTAAAACCTGACTTGACTGGAAAGCCCATCTCTAATGGCTGATATCATCGCACAGTTTATTAGTTTCTTGAACAGACATCTGTAAATAATTTAGAAAAGTATATTTGGTTTAAAAATTCAGATAGTATTGTAGTTCGAAAATAGTTTGAACACTCGATATCGTTCGGCCTGATTGTATGTCGGCTCAATTTGTTGTTTTGTTATTACATTGCTGCACTTTGTGTTGTTTTCTTATTACGCATTACGCCAAAATGATTTGAATTCATAGTCGTATCTTTGTTGTTTTCTAAGCACGCCAATATGATTGATTTATACGTTGGTATATATAAGTTGTTTCTTAGTACGCCAAAATGCTTGATTTTCATGTTATTTATTTTTTTTTTTTTTTTTTTTTTTTTTTCGTTTTCTAAGTAGGCCAAAATTACTGATTTTCATAATGGTATTTTATTTTCTTAGTACGCGAGATTTGATTGGTTTTCATGTTTGAATGGCTCCATTTTTATTTTAGTGGTGCTTGGGTCCGTATAGTTTAGCGAGTAAATCGTGAATTTAACATAATTAATTCATATTTTAAATTCGGCGTGTCAACATTTCACACAGAAAACATATTGACATGGATACACTGAAATGGGTACAAAGGCTTTCGTATTTCTGTTAGAAAAATAGACTGTTGGTTCTTGCTAAAATCTCTTTTTTGAGACGCAAAATGTATGTCTGAAGAAACAAAAAAAAATAAGAATCTGAAAATGCCTTAGAGTTTCATTACGAAAACACGCCCACACAAATACATTGTAAACTTTACCGCTGAAAAAAGGACATTTAAGATGAAAATTGTGATATTTTCCTTATTTCTGCTCTAAACTATAGATTGTGGGTATTCGTTAGAACCGCCTCATCAATTAGGTCTACCCCTGTAAACCCCAGTATTACCATATAAAAGTGGAGGTCAAGGGGGTAAAAATTCATTCGTGTTTTGCACTCGTGAAAATTCTGATGTTTTCAACACACTCGATGAAATATTTTTGGTATTCTTCTCCAAAAAATAAATATCCTCTATTTATTTATACTTTTGGAATAAATTTAGTGAGTGTTTAGGGGTGTCCACCTTACGGGCTTGTTCACGTAATGATGAGCACGAATACAAGATTCTAGTTATGGCATTTAAACGCATTTTATTCACGATTTTGTTTTAACAAGCAGGACAATATTCCGCCATAAGTAAACGCGACGTGGTTAAGGATGTCGTACATGTAACTTTACGGGGTGTATCTAACTCATTTGCATATTTAATCCACTATTGTATTATTGAATTATATACATGCCGTATAAACCTTCTCAGCCGCGACGTCATATGATAAACTGGTCATTTTGGTTCATTTGGTTGACTTAAAACCTGACCTAAATGGAAAGCTCACCTGTAATGGCTGATATCATCGCACATTTTATTAGTTTCTTGAAGAGACATCTGTAAATAATTTAGAAAAGTATATTTGGTTTAAAATATTCAGACAGTATTGTAGTTCGAAAATAGTACGTCCGCCCTGACGTTGTTGTTTTCTGCACTTTGTGTTGTATTTGTTGTTTTCTTTTTACGCATTACGCCAAAATTATTTGATTTCATATTCGTATCTTTGTTGTTTTCTTAGCACGCCAATACGACTGATTTTTACGTTGGTATATTTGTTGCTTCTTGGTACGCCAAAATGCTTGATTTTCATGTTGGTATTTTTATTTTCTTTTTCTAAGTTCGCCAAAATATTGTTTTCATACTGGTATTTTATTTTCTTAGTACGCCAGAATTGATTGGTTTTCATGTTTGAATTGCTCCATTTTTATTTTAGTGGTGCTTGGGTCCGTACAGATTAGCGAGTAAATCGTGAATTTAACATAATTAATTATTTCATGTTTTAAATTCGGCGTGTCAACGCTTCACATAGAAAACTTATTGACAAGGATACACTGAAACGGGTGCAAAGGCTTTCGAATTTCTGCTAGAAAAATAGATTGTTGGTTCTTGCTAAAATCTCTTTTTTGAGACGCAAAACGTATGTCTCGAGAAATAATAAGAATCTGAAAATGCCTTAGAGTTTCATTACGAAAACACGCCCACACAAATACATTGTAAACTTTACCGCTGAAAAAAGGACATTTAAGATGAAAATTGTGATATTATTCTTATTTCTGCTCTAAACTATAGATTGTGAGTATTCGTTAGAACCGCCTTATCAATAAGGTCTACCCGTGTAAATAAAAATCAAAAATGAGTTCCTTTAAGAGCAATGAAAACATTCATAAGAAAGAAAATGGGTCATACTACGTAGTTTCGGCTAATAAAGCCTCATCAGTGACCCTGTAATGATGCGGGAAAGAAAGCCAGAGGAAACATTCTGCAATTTTGCGAATTTCGAATAGGCAGTCGATTCAAAGACTGATATCAATCAAAATGGGTCCAAATAATTAAAAGCCTGTCTAGAATATGAGTCTAAACCAATAATTTATTTCTGATTTCTCAGAATATTCACGCTGATCTCAAAGGACCAAAAGTAAAATATAAACTGCACTATGGTTGATGTACGGGGAGACGGGGAGACCCCAGTTTCACTATATAAAAGTAGAGTTCAAGGGGTGTTTTCCTGATGACCAGAGCCATGCGGTAAACTTATATTCAATGGATATATTATTCTTCTGATACCCGGCACCTTAGGAAGGACCGCGTGTATTATATTTTATAATTATGAGATTATTTTACTGTGCACATATGTATCAGTATCGATCTACAGGATGCACAATATCCATCTTTATTTTATACTTTGCAGGAAAAATAATGCTTATCTGAAACAAATAAAAGGATCTTTACACGTTGTGAAAATTTTGCAGTTTAATGAATGCAGATCTGAAACAATAAAAATGATATTTTCACATGGTGAAAAATAACATGGCCATGTTTTCACAGTAGCAGTCCTGTCTATTTTTCACGTATAAAATAAAAATAACTTTACTTTTTCTATAAATGCCAAAACTATTACATCTCGTGTGTTGAAAACCTCAGAATTGTCAGTCATGTTTCGCACTCGTGAAAATTCTGATGCTTCAACACACATGATGAAATGTTTTTGTTATTCACCTTACAAAAAGTAATTTTTCTCCAAAAATATTTTTTCATGTTATTGGTGTTTTTGTTTAGCATGTGTCACAACGTCACCTGTAAAACAGACTAGACCTCTTGTGAATCCCACAATGTCGACAAGGCCTCAGATCGTTACAATCGAGCATCCAACCTCAGGAACCAGTTTGCCAAAGCGGCATGATTCAGAGCTTGGTGAAGATACATTGATAGCTATTGTAGCGGGATCCATTGGAGTCGTATTATTTATAGCTGTACTTGCTATGTGTTTGATATATAAAATGTAAGTCCGTTTGTGTTATGTCTATGTAGTGCATGGAGTGTTGCAATTCATTTCAAAAGGCTGACTCAGATGATAAGTTTATTCCTAAGAGGTGGTTGGGTGAGGCGATAGTGTTGTGTATCTTACGTCCAACTGTTAATGCCTTACTACTGGGAAAGCTTGCTCTCCTTACAGCAGGAAATGGTGGATAGGAATATTTATATTTCTTTTCTGTCTCACTGTCATCTATTTTGCCACTTTGTCTCCTATTCCTCTCTTGCGTCTTCTCTACTCCTCTACTTTTTCTTCTTGATAAAAAATAGAAGTGAAAGCAATGATCAGGATTCGATACAATTAACCTACAGCTCCAATCAGAGACACCAAAGGGAATATATCCCTCTTTCTGGGAGATATCACAACATTGAGGATTAATATCGCATTTAATCCTAGCATAATTAAAAATAGAAGTGAAGACAATGATCAGGAATCGATACAGTTAACCCACAGCTCCCATCAGACACCAAAGGGAAAGAAAAACAAACACGAAACAACAAACCCTAACGGAAACATCAACAGGGTAAAGCCAAAAGGACAGTTAATTTCCAACAAAATGGCCAACGGGCTATCCAAAACAAAATAGTATAAGCGATACAAACATTCAAGGACAAACCATAACAAAAATAAACCGCGACAGAAGAACCGCCTTGGAACGGTCAGTGAAACGAATTCCACTGGGGACTTAAACCAATCAAATCTCACACAAAAAGATTTTTAAAGATGTTCATTTACTTGATTTGTGTTTAAAGACAGAGAATCACAACTGGTTTACGGGCTAGCGTTAAAACAAGAAAAATAGAGAATACCAATGCTTCGAGAAGAATCGGGAGGCTGGCCGAACGATTCTACATGCGTTCTCGAAGCCGAGCCTGATAAACTCGACCTGATAAAGATATGCCATCTCAGGACAAGTGGGCTTTATCAGGTCAACGTGCCATTGTACTTTTATGAATGAACTGGACTACTAGAAAAAATGGCAAAAATGTAATTATAACTGGAAAAAAAATAACAATGACTTGAAAAAAATATCATTCGAATCCAATGAGGTCGGCTGATAAAAAATATATCGACAGCCGGAATATTGGGACACACTGAAGACCACCGATAACTGATTTAAGAATGTACAAGGGGATTAACTGATAAATAGATTACCAGATTCGTGTCATTTGATATTCCGGCTGTCGATATATTTTATCAGTCGACCTCATTGTTTTCGTATGATAGTTTTGTCAAGTCATTTTTACATTTTTTTTTTCAGTTATAATTACATTTTTGCCATTTTTAGCTCGGCTTTTTTCGAAGAAAACGACGAGGTATTGTCATAGCTCTGGCGTCTTCTGCGTCGTCGTCGTCTGCGTCGTCGTCGTGCAAAAACTTGGAAATTTTTTAATATCTCTGTCACTACTGAACATATTTACTTGAAACTCGGACTAGTTGTTTATTATGAAAAGGGGAACTCATACCAATAGGTGAGGTAACCCTCAAAATGTTTTGGTAGTTATGCCCCTTTTTCGACTTAGAATTTTTGCAGCCGAGCGTTTGCACCCGCATGCGATGCTCTTGTTTTCTAGTAGTCCGGTTCATTTATAAAAGTGCAATGCAACGTTGACCTGATAAAGCTCACTTGTCCTGACAAGGCATATCTTTATCAGGTCAATGTGCTACTATGCAATTAATACAGTGGGTAACTGATAACAATTCCACGCAGTTTGTCTTTAAACAACGTCGCCATTGTCTAATCCTATTGGAGAGAACCCAAGGTTCATTTTGACATCATTAATCTATCATAAGGGTACTTCGGATGAGTCAATGTATTCATTTAATGTATGAACAACATTGCCTTTTAATAGAAAGAAATAGAGGATCTTACATGAGTGTTCATGTATTATTGAATTTATTAAACGAGTTGAAGAAAAGGGATAAAATGCGAGGCTTTGCCGAGCATTTTATCCCTTTTCCTCAACGAGTTTAATAAATTCAATAATACATGAGCACGAATGCAAGATTATATTTATCATATAACATTTAAAACGCATTTTATTCACGATTGTCTACAAAAATATCAATATTCCGCAATTAGTAAACGCGATGACGTTAAGGACGTCGTACATGTAACGTTACGGGACGTATCTAGCTAATTTGCATATTTAATCCACTAGTGGATTATCGAAAATATTACATGGCGTTATTACACTCTCAGAAGAGACGTCATATGATAAATAGGTTTCATGTAAATGCAATGAGAAATATTAATATTGAAAAATGAATTGCTTTACTTTCAGGAAGACAAAGTCGGGTGACACTCATTTAAGTATCACAGAAAGAGAGCTTACAGAAGGACATAGGTCTAAATACGTTTACAAGTATGAGGGAGATGAACCAGAAAATGCGATGTAGACGTTAAAATGAACATGTTTTACTTTAAACGGTGAAAGTGATTTTACATTACGAAAACATGCCTATACAAATACATAGTAACCTTTATCGCCGAAAAATGAAATTTTAAAGAGGAAAAATTGTCATATTTCTATTATTTCTGCTCAAAATATAGATTGTGGGTACTCTATTTCTTCAAGGCCCGATGGGCGGGGCCGATGGGCGGGGCCGAATGTGACCATGTTATTTTTAAAAGTAGAAATCCGGACTAATTTATTTTTGTCTTTTGTTTTTCGTATAAAATAGAAAGAAAATTAACTTGTTTTTCAATAAATACCAATATTTTATCGAAAATTTTAAAAACATATTTCATGGAGTGTGTTGAAAACACCTTAGATTTTCGAGAGTGCGAAGCATGTGACGTTATGCGAGTTATTGTATTCATTGAGGTAAGCACAACATTTGGTTCCAGTACAGGGGCTTTCTGTAATGCAAGACTAATTTGTATAAGAGGCACATAGAAAGAAATTCTTTGATACAAGCAAATATCTCTTATTATTTTCTTATGATATGGACTTGCTGTATCACAGCTTTTGCTTCATAAATGGTTCTGTGTAATATTTTGTGTGTACGAGGGGTCATCAGAAAGAACGTGGACCAGTGCCTGTATCGGCATGATAGTAATCGGATTATTGCTATAAAAACCAACTTGGAATTGTACTGTTTTTCAAAGTGACCTCCTTATTCATTCTTCATTCCCATGCGCAAAACACGTCCATCACGTGACATTACTCTCAACGGCCCGGACAGAGATTGAGTTAGCTCCGCTGTTGTTGAAGCGCGTGGCTCGTAGAGAATCGTTCAAATCAGGAAATAGCCAGAAGTCACAAGGGGCTAGGTCTGAACTATAGGGAGGGTGGGCCAGTGTTTCTATGCTTAGTTTTTTTCAAAACAGGAACGAACCAGAGGTCACAAGGGGCAAGGTATCAACTATAGGTAGGGTGGGTCAGTGTTTCTATGTTTAGTTTTTTCAAAACAGGAAATAGCCGGAAGTCACAAGGGGCAAGGTCTGAACTATAGGGAGGGTGGGCCTATGTTTCTATGTTTAGTTTTTGCAAAATCTCCTGTGTGCGCTGGGACATTATCTTGGTATAAAATGACGCCTCTCTGTAGAAGATCTGGCTGTTTCTTTCGTATGGCCTATATTATTTTTCTTAATAATGCGGACATAATACTCACCATTAACTGTAGTATTTATAGGTACAACATGATGTTGACGGACGGCTAGATCTAGGATCAGCTTTAGCCCTAAAATCGTCCGATCCATTTACAAATACCAGATTTCTTGAGTGCCGAACCCCAATAAGCTTTCTCTCCAGCTCAGAAATAAATTATTGGTTTAGACTCATTCTAGACAGGTTTTTAATTTTTTGGACCCCAATTTGATTTATATCAGTCTTTGTATCGACTGCCTGTTAGAAATTTGCAAAATTGCAGTATGTTTCCTCTGGCTTTCTTTGCCGGAATATCACAGGGTCACTGATGAGGCTTCATTAGCCGAAACTACGTAGTATGACCCATCTTCTTCCTTATGAATGTTTTCATTGCTCTTAAAGGAACTCATTTTTTATTTTTATTTGCCTTCACTGCAGCTGGTGTTGTGCCATGTGGCGGCCGTAAAACGTCTCCCCGTACATCAACCATAGTGTAGTTTATATTTTACTTTTGGTCCTTTGAGATCAGCGTGAATATTCTGATAAATCAGAAATAAATTATTGGTTTAGACTCATATTCTAGACAGGTTTTTAATTTTTTGGACCCCAATTTGATTTATATCAGTCATTGTATCGACTGCCTGTTAGAAATTTGCAAAATTGCAGTATGTTTCCTCTGGCTTTCTTTGCCGGATCATCACAGGGTCACTGATGAGGCTTCATTAGCCGAAACTACGTAGTATGACCCATCTTCTTTCTTATGAATGTTTTGGATAACCCTTTTATAGAACATATTTAACTTCACTACAGCTGGTGTGTGGGAATGTGTGGCGGCGGTAAAACGTCTCCCTGCCCTACATCATAGTGTAGATTATATTTTCTTGTCCTTTGGGATCATTGATTCCATTGTGAAATTTTGAAAATATCTGAGGGTCACTGATGAGGCCTAATTGGCCGAAACTAGCTAGTCTGGCCCAGAAAACATGTACACTCCCTATTTTTCAGTTCTGTGGTGTATTCCTTGCTTCCAAAGGATACCCCTTTTATAGAACATATTTAACTTCACTACAGCTGGTGTGTGGGAATGTGTGGCGGCAGTAAAACGTCTCCCTGCCCTACATCATAGTGTAGATTATATTTTCTTGTCCTTTGGGATCATTGATTCCATTGTGGAATTTTGAAAATATCTGAGGGTCACTGATGAGGCCTAATTGGCCGAAACTAGCTAGTCTGGCCCAGAAAACATGTACACTCCCTATTTTTCAGTTCTGTGGTGTATTCCTTGCTTCCAAAGGATAACCCTTTTATAGAACATATTCATTGCTCTTAAAGGAACTCATTTTTGATTTTTATTTAATGTCGGATAAAGACTACTCGGGTTTAACGTAAGACTTAATTATTACTATCTGCTCAAATGAAACGTCGTCCGATATTATGGACCCCTTACGTAGTATGTGACGTCATTAAAAGGATGTTACAGTGTGCTTACTTGAATATGATGTCATTTGATAGCTTGAGTCAGTTAACAGGTAATTAATGCTCATCTATGCAAATTTCCGTTATATTACGTGAAATAGTTGACGAGACGGTCCACGTTCTTTTCGATCACAACTCTTATGTATGGTGATATTCCTGTCATTTTGTACCAATCATATACAAATAAAATTATTTGTATTTAAATTTGTATTAGTGAATGTTAGTTTGTATTTCGTTTGTATCGGAGTGTAACGGCTCATTCAACACTTTTTAGGTCTTTTTTAACCTGTCAGTTTACCTATCCTCACTTTTCTTGGGAAGGCTTATACGTAAGCGATTAACCAGTACAGTGCATATTCTTTCGCCAGAAACTGACAACTGCCCTCTTCTTGAATCAGCAGAAGGGAGAGAACATATTTGTATTTGAATTTGTGAATGTTTATAATGTCAATATAAACGTAACGTTAGAATTGCAATTGATTATAATGTTAACATAATGTTAACAGTGTCACACGAGTACCTTTCGACCCTAAATCAAGCACATATGACTTAAGTTTAATAAAATCAAAGCACTGACAGCACTGGTTGGTCGATGTCTTTTAGAGTAGGCTTGGACATAGTCCTGAACCGGGGACTTAGGTCATTTTGGTAAGCCTTTTAAAATACATTACTGCAAGCAAACAGTGTATACCCTGAACAGACACCACGTTCTGCGGCGTCTGATCTGTGTCTACACTGTTTTTGAAACCGAATGCTTGATTTTAGTCCAGATTCTTTTGAAAACTCTCTTACGCAAAACTGACCTCGCATCCATTACGAAAACACGCCTATACAAATACATTGTAAATTTTACCGCCGAAAGAAATGCAAATTTTAAGACGAAAAATTGTGGTATTTTTTCTGCTCTAAAATATGAATTGTGGGTACGCTTAAAAACCGCGCTCAAAATATAAATCGTGGGTACACGTGAGGCGGTTCTAACGAGTACCCACAATCCATATTTGAGAGCAGAAATAAGAAAAATAATGCATACCCCTATAAACCCCAGTTTTACTATATCAAAGTGGGGTTCAACGGGGTAATCACTTTATAGGCGTGTTTTCGTGATGGGTAAGAATAAAGCACTATTTCCTATAAGTATCCGTTATCTGGATTTCCTACAACTCATTGGTAGTCAGGTGTACATCAGCGCTGACGAACGTAAATCACTAAGCACAGTCGATTTTCGACGATCATGTCCACGTGACTATCACTAACTTGAAGGAACTCAGGTAACAGTTATTTATAGAAACTAAACGCGCTATTATTGCAGCTGTGAGGTGAGAGTATTACGTGAGAGGATTACAATCGAACTACATTCGCTGTGAGGTTTTAGCTCCCCTAAGCCGAAGGCTCATTGGTGAGCTTATAGTATGCCAAAGCTCCGTTGTCTGTTGTCTGTTGGTCTGTGTACTTCAATTGAAGTTAATTTTCACGTGGAGCATTCATAGGATGGGGGGAAACGAAAGCTTGTTCGTGGGGTCCAGGTCACATGACCGAGATGGTCGCCATGCCCACATAATGTAAACAGCCTTCTTCTTCTCCGGAAACCAGAGGGCCTATAAGCATGAAACATCGTGTGTAGCATTGGGGACTCTGCCCCATCACAGTTTTGATGAAATACTGACACTCGGATGACAATGAGCTATTTTACGACAAGGTCAACTTTGGTCGCATAGGCTTCCTGATCATTGCCTCCACTTCCATTTAGTATGGTAAAAGTCAAAGCGTGTATTTGTCGGAAACTATTGCAGTCTGTGGTCTGATAATTGGTAGCTGCAGTCAGCTAAATATGAGAATGAAACTGCACAAGTATTCAAGGCCAAGGTCATTCTTTGACCTTTGCCCAAGGTCAGTCAAATACAATGCACGAGAGTCGTTCAATAAGTATGTACATGTAGCCTTACCTACATATAGTCAAGCTGGAATTATTTTGTTTTTCACATAGTCACCCCGCAGCAATAAGCACTTCCTCCATCGACGTTCCAAGGCTGAAAAATCATTTTTGTAGGATTCAGGGTCTTTAGAGTCAATCCACCCTCCAACCGCTGCTTAAAGTTCTTCTGACCGAAATTGACGTTCAAGCAATTCTTTCTTCAAGTTCGGAAAGGAATTGTAATCACTGGGTGTTAGGTAAGGAGAATAAGGTGGATGGGGTAAGGGTTCGAACACGTTCTGCATCGTTGCATCCACATAAGCTTTGGAAATATGGACTGTAGAATTGTCATGTTGCAACAGCACACCTTTTGGAAATTTTCCTAGCCTTTTCTGTACTATAGCTGCACGTAATCGGTCCAAAATATTAGAATAATTGTCCCCATAAATAGTCTGTCATGCGATAAGTAGCCCACCAGGAGAACCACCGCCTTACTATCCCAAAATACAGTGGTCACGAACTTGCCAACTGAAGGCTGAGGCTTGCATTTCTTTTGATGCGGTGATCCGTGACAAACCCATTGTTTACTATGCTGGTTAGTCCCAGGATCATAGTGATGGATCCAAGATTCGTCTCCGGCATCAAGTCTTTTAAGCAAGTCTTCTGAGTCAGAATCATATCTTTCCAAAAGTGGCTCACACATGGGCACCCGGACAGTTCATTGTTCTTTCCTAAAGCAGTTTGGTACCCAACGCGCTGAAAGCTTCCTTATGCCCAGCCGTTCATGTAAAATAGTAAAATACGCTACCCTCAGAAATTTCCAATCTTTTAGTCATTTTTGAAACTTTCATTGGCCTGTCCTGCTTTACTGGTTCCCTTAGATTTTCACTAGTGACGTCATCAGTAGCATTCACAGGTCTTCCACAACGGCGCGCGTCTAACAATGTTGCCTGATCCAATTTACCGATTGGATATGAAGGTGGACTCTTTCCGCAAACTTCACAAAATTCCTCATAATTTCCCGGTTCGTTTTCTTTTTCAAAAGAGGTATCTATTCACTGCTCTGTACTTAGTTTGTATGAAACATCGGTAACACTGGCCCCTGCCATGTTATTTTACCTCGCACGGACTACAAATACTAGACTGATCGACAAAATTTTGTGTAACCACGAATAAGGCATAGACGCATAATATCTGAAAAGCGTGCACATGCCGCGGCTCAGTAACTGGTTTAGGCCAGTTAAATATCCAACGACCCTCGTAAGAAACATAATTTGATTTTATTTTCAGTGTTAGATCAAATTATATTTCACTCATGAACACCAAAACTGGTATTTTTACTCGTGGCTAGGCCAGTAGTAATAATACCGGTTTTGGCGTTCATTCGATGAAATAAAATTCGATCTTACACTGAAACAAATCAAATACATGTCTCCTCTATAACACCAGCAGTAGTGAAGCGTTATTCGTTGGAAGGAAGGGATACCCCATACAACTGAAAAGTAGTGGGTTTAAAAGATTTTCAGGGCAAGACTAGCTAGTTTTGACCTAGGCTACATCAATTACCCTCAAATATTTTCAAAAATCCACAATGGAATCAATGATCCCAAAGGCCATGAAAATATAAACTACAACATTATGAAGGGCAGGGAGACTTTTTACGGCCGCTACGCATTCCCTGTACACCAGAGTGGCGTTAAATATGTTCTATGTGGAAGCAAGATATACTCCACAGAACTGATAAGTATTGACAGTACAATATGTTTAAGGCTAGATAGTTTCGGTCAGTAAGGACTCATCAGTGACCCTGCCTAAATTTGTCCAGGAAAAGTGGTAAGAGGCGGACCGCTCCTTAAACAATAGCGGTTTCTTTTGGCGTTAGGGCTTGAGATGTCATTTCATCTCAATTTCGGGTAAAAGTCCCACTTAATCGGAAGCAACGTCTCTTAAATGACCAAAATATTGTTGGCGTGGACGTTAAAGCTCAACACAAACAAACAGACGCTGAAATACATAACGTCCTATTCAGCCAGTAATGTTTCCTATCCCTGGGTAGGATAGCTTGGTTAGGATTCGAATTTCAATCCCCGAGTTAAGACCAGAATTTCCTTATCTGGTTTGCAAGAAAATAGTTTACTTCGGTCGAGTTTCTTTCACCTCAAGCTTGCTTCCTAATCATAAGGGGTCTTACATGAGTGTCCATGTATTTTTTGCAATTCATTAAACAAGTTGACTGAAAGGAATAAAATGCGAGGCTTTGCCGAGCATTTTATCTCTTTCCGTCAGAGAGTTTTATAAATTTAATAATGCATTAGCACGAATGCAAGATTCTACTTATCATATGACATTTAAAACGTATTTTATTCACGATTGTACAACAAAAATGTCCATATTCCGCCATTAGTAAACGCGACGTCGTTGAGGACGTCGTACACATAACGTTACGGGGTGTATCTAACTAATTTACATATTTGATCCACCAGTGAATTATCGAATTTATTTCATGAGGTTATTATATTCTCAGACGCGACGTATAACTAAATAAACTGACTTCTTCTTTGAGAAACATAGAAAACTAAAATGAACAGAAACGCCGTTTTAGAAAAACAAGTAAGAATAATGGCTGGCGGTTGATTTTATTTATCTTGCAAAATAAAAGTGAAGGGAATGAAAAGCTGTTACACGATCTCTTGGAAAACTGCCTGTTTAGAGTCACTGTTGAATAAAGAGTATGCTAGGCATTGTTTATTATTGTTTATGTTTCTTTTAATCAAACTATCTTCTCATTATATAGCTTTTTATCATATGACGTCGCGTCTGAGAGTGTAATAACGCCATGTAATATTTCGATAATCCACTAGTGGATTAAATATGCAAATTAGCTCGATACGTCCCGTAACGTTACATGTACGACGTCCTTAACGACGTCGCGTTTACTAATGGCGGAATATTGATATTTTTGTAAACAATCGTGAATAAAATGCGTTTTAAATATCATATGATAAATAGAATCTTGCATTCGTGCTCATGTATTATTGAATTTATTAAACTCGCCTCGCATTTTATCCCTTTTCCTCAACTCGTTTAATAAATTTAATAATACATGAACACTGATGTAAGATCCTCTATGTCTCCAACCCTCTTAATAGTGCTTAAATAGTAGAAAGGAAAGACAACACTACACCGTCGTCCATCCGTTGGTGCCTTGAACCATATTGTGCTTGAAACCCCGGAACGTGTAACTGGCAAACCGTGCAGCCTAGATCAGTGCCTACACCG
This sequence comes from Lucinisca nassula, assembly GCA_963580285.1. Classification (NCBI taxonomy): domain Eukaryota; kingdom Metazoa; phylum Mollusca; class Bivalvia; order Lucinida; family Lucinidae; genus Lucinisca; species Lucinisca nassula. The sequence goes on from OY757024.1 coordinate 38,502,381, forward strand.
TTTGCAAACAAAGTTGAGCCATTTTTTCCAAATAAATCTTGAAGAAAATACAACCGGACACGCCTAAATTTTGAAATGAAATTTTGTTTCATATAGGGTGGAAGATTCTATTCAATACAAAATGGGACAGGTATTTTGAATATAAAATGTTGCAGTAGCCAATGTGTTGAGTAATAGTCTTGGAATCATCTGCCGCAGTGCGTCCAGAAATTGCAAAGAAGATATAAACTGTGAAGCCATGAATAACTAGATTTTGTTGATATTCCGTCATGTCTTGTCCATTACAAATGGTTCATCTCTGCCAAAGAGGAAAAAAGATCATTATGTATGTAAATAAAAACGCTTAGCGAATTCTATATCCATATATTTTAACAGCTTGCACTTCATATGTATCAAATGTGCTAAAATGAGTACACTGCATACTGTCACAGTGTTCTCTGAGACTAGATTAACTAAATGATAACATAATCGTGCGTTAAACTTGGGCCTTTCTCAAATCTAGAATGTTAGTATTTTCTATTTCTAGTCCAAATGTAGATTGTTGATGCTCGTTAGAACCACCTCTGTCATTAATTTATGTTTTATAACACAAATACGGAAAATTATGAATACCCCAGTTAACCAAACTTTTCGCTATATAAAGTGGACTATAAAATGGGTTTAAGTGGGGTGTTCGGTCCCGGTGTTCGAACTTGTAGTAGGGAATATCAGTTACGATAACACACCCGGCGCGACATGGTGCGTTTCATCACATCTCCAAAATGGCTTCTTTCCTGATGAAAATCCGTGATAAATCTTATTTATACAGCAAACATAGTTTGTGGGTGCTCGTCAAAACCGCCTCGTTTACGAGTACCTACAACCTATGTCTTTGAGCAGAAATAAGAAAAAACAATGTATATCCTCGTAAACCCAAGTTTTCTCTATATAAGGTAGGGTTTAGAGGGGTTGTTCATTTCACGGACTTGTTCATGTGATGGAAGACACTGTCATCAGTGTAATGAGGTGATCGGGCACTGTATCACAGTTCAGTTTGACAAGTATCCAAAATACATCCCAATAAATAGTGATCAACACCGCGAGACTCTGTTGAGTAATGCTTGACGATGAGCATTGGGGTCCATGATTGTCTGTATTTTTCCATCTCAAATATTCATGATAAACTATTTTTCTTCATCTTTGATTTTTATATTGCGGGCGTTATACCATAATATCTTAAACTATTAACGCCCGTATTAAAGGACTCATGTTGGTCCGACCAGAGTATCAAGCATCAACCGACTAGCTTAAAAGTCTTAAGAGTCTGAGATCCGACGAGTAGATGCACAATAGAAGAGGGAAGCAAAGTTATCAACATGCACTTCTGTTGTCGCAAATCAGCAAATGGAGAATCGCTGGAAATATCAAAGGTCGTTAACAGAAAACTCATTGATTGATCAAAGACCACAGCGCACCAATGGTACCAGAAAGGAGATCAATAAGACAAGGATGTACACGCCCTTTAGCTGTATTTATCACTTTCGTTCAAAATAGAAGTGAAGGCAATGATCAGGAAACGATACAATTAACCAACAGCTCCCATCGAAAGAAACACAAACCTGAAACAACAGACCCTAATGGAAACATCAATAGCTGAAAATGCGTGGATTTTTTTGTCAAAAATATAAATATGTTTCCCTACTTTCTGCTTCATGTATATAGATTATACGTGCTCGAAAGAACCGCCTTGTGTCAAGAGTGTGGGTCGTACGTCCAAGAGTGGACGTTTCTAGGGGTATAAAGGCTTCTTGCAACAAGCAGGATAATAAAAGGACTTCATTTCTTCCTTCAGTAAGGCTCTAAAAATTCTCGAACTTTAGGTATTATCGAAGTAAATTCCCAGCAGACACACGTCGCTAGGGCAACATCATATCAACGTCGGTGCAACGTCATTACGTTGCACCGATGTTGATGTGACGTTGCTTAAACGTCATGACGTTGTACCGACGTTGATGTGACGTCACAATTACGTCATGTGCCTGCTGGGATATTACATTTTCATGGCTTGGCAATACTCACATGGGCATTGACAGTAGAGTCTTATCGTGTAGTCCTCACAAAAACCGACAGAGTTTCTGTTATAACATCTAAAACCTCTTGCAACGCTGCACTCCAAACCAGTTTGGCCTGTTGCTTTATAGGTAATCCCATCAGTAGTTTGGCATTCTATATTAGTTATATTGCCATGGCCAGGACAAAAGTTATCACGGTCGGCTTGAGTCATATTTTCTATTTCGCCTCCACCCCATGGAATACCCTTGTCGACTTCCTCAGGAAACGGATATGGAGATGGCTTGTGGTTATTTATCCAAGAGCTCCAGCCGGAATGACCGCAGGGGTCAGCTACAAGAAAACACACCAGTTGCTTAAACGATAAACTGCTTATTCGTAATAACAATCAAAACTGGCGGTTAATGAGGAAGATTTTCTTCTCCAGTTGTCCACATGCGTCGCATACAATACGTTAACAGGTCCGTGAATGTTCTCCCTCCCATCGGGGCTTGGAGAAATAGATTGGGCTGCATGATGCTTCCACGCAGAGCTGAATTCGACCGTTCATGAGTACTGGTCAAGCGCTTATAGGGTCTAAGCCTGTCCAGGCTAAGTGGTGCGAGTCGGCCACCCCTACACATAAACCCTTTTGGTTTGTTTGGGCAGCAGGGCTTGAGATGTCATTTCATCTCAATCTCGGGTAAAGTTCCACAAAATTGGAAGCGACGTCTCCAAAATAACCTAAACAGTGTTGACTGTGGCGTAAAACCTCAATTCAAACAGACAAATAACAGGTCCGTGAAATGAATACCCCTCTAAACACCGCTTTATGTAGAGATAAGTAGGCTTTACGGGGTTATACAATATTTTCCTTATTTCTGCTCCAATACAAAGGTTGTTGGTACTCGTTAGAAGGGCCTCTATGAGGCCGTTCTACCGAGCACCGTCAACCTAAAAAGAAAAATTTCACAAATTTTTGTCAGCAAAAACAAACTGTCCGTTTTAGAGATATGAAATGAGGCATTATACCCCACGGCTGTGTTATCGTTAAGATTTTTCTCCAGTTGCCTGTGCTCTTTTAATACATATAAAATGAAATAGTTATTGTAACATACGTGTGCCTAAATCTGTATTGGCATTACGATAACACACCCGCGCGACATACTGCGTTTTTCCGATCTCAAAAATGACTACTTTTCGGATGAAAATCTGTGATATTTTCCTCATTTATACTCTAAACATAGGTAGTGGGGACTCGCGGTTCTAACGAGTACCCGCACACACTATGTCTTGGAGCAGAAATAAAAAAATAAGGTTTACCCCGTAAACTTATGTTTTCTTTATATAAAGTGTGGTTTAGTGGGGTCATTATTACATGGACTTTTCAACGTGATGGAAAAGTCTGCAACAAATCACTGGGCAGAAGAGCGTGACAAATGATTTAATAAAAAGCAACTGTTTATGACTTCATTCGTAGATTCTCTGACCTTAAACGATGTAACTATTGTCTCGCAACAAACATTTCAAAAGGACATAAATATGTGTGATACGGGATTTCTTCTTCTGCAGGAAACAACAAAATAATTACCGATATTTAGCGTGTTAAAATTGAGGTAGATCAGCTGTCGAGTGTGATTTGTCTAGTGAGTAATAAATCGCTGTTTGTAGGTCAGTTTTGAGCAGACAAATCACTCTCGCTACGCGCACGAGTCTTTATCTCTACATTACAACTTAACATCAAACTATGATTTATTGCTCAACAAATAAATGTTAGAACCGGTGTTTCTCTTAAACACAGCATGAAAGAGTAACCTCACGTAAAATACATACCCTTTCAATCATTACACCTACGCTCTATTTCTAACTGATCAGTTATGAAGATGAACTTGAAAAACTAATCGAATGTCAACAAACAACACATAACGAAAACACGCCTATATAATTTTGACCCTCTTGAACCCAACTTTTATATAGTAAAACTGGGGTTTACAGGGGTAAACCTTATTTTTCATATTTCTGCTCTAAAATATAGATTGTGGGTACTCGTTAGAACCGCCTCGATGAGGCGGTCCTAACGAGTGCTCACAATCTATATTTTGAGCAGATATAAGAAAAAATATCACAATTTTTCATCTGAAAATTTTATTTTTTCGGCGATAAAGGTGGCAATGTATTTGTATAGGCGTGTTTGCGTAATGAGATATGGAAAACGAGGTATTTAACACATTTAAATGGTCATTAGGTGTACAGACTGAAAACAATAGTACAAGACACCGTAAATAAATATAAAAAAAAAACTGTGGGAGGTTTTTGTTTGTATTGGAGTTAAACGGCCCATTAAACACTATTTAAGGTCATTTTTGAGCCTACCCTCACTTTTCCTAGACAGGTTTATACGTAAGCTGTTAACCAGTACAGTACACATTCTTTCCCCAGAAGTGACAACTGCCCTTCTTAAATCAGCGGAAGGGAGAGAATGACCGTAGAAAAGATTTCATGATCAGCCACCACGAAAGAATGTTGCCGGCCCCGGCAGGTATCGAACCCGCGTCTATCTGATCACCAGTCAGACGCACAATTTGGTACGTAAATTTCAGTATGCAACAAACCACACAATTTAGTATAAACTTACTTTTTTGACAATATCCAACCGAAGCATTCCAATATCCAGCCAGACACAGTAAATGTCTATCTCCAATCAATGTAAATCCAGCATCGCATGATACACTTACTCTGGTCCCCGATGATATAGCGTTTGTAGAAATAGAACCATTCGAGGGTGGTGATATTCGTGGACAATTATTTGGAACACATGCTAAAACAAAGGTTTTATCAAATATTTATGATTTTCCATAGCCGAAAAAGTCTTGGTAAGTAAAATACAGTTCCAAAAGTGAAAGTATTCTGAAAAAAATATCTTCACAAACCTTGCATCATAAAGTTTGTTTCGGACTTCCTTTATTAGTTATCTGCTTGCTTATAACGGCATTATGTGTTTTTGGAATATATTTCAGTTTAAATGATAAAACTTAAAAGAAAGACTTTGAAAAATAAAACACATTCAGCTACAGTGAGTCTTGGCTTTATCAGAGATATCTGACGTGTTTAATTTCTACGGACTTAGACCCATTGTGTATTTTTGCATGTATTTCCTGATAAAATGTTATTTCGGAAGACAGACAGTGTATTCAATCATCAGGAAAACACGCCTATATAATATTGACCCCCCTTGAACCCCACTTTTAATATAGTAAAACTGGGGTTTCAGGGGGTATACGTTATTTTCCTTATTTCTGCTCTAACACATAGATTGTGGGTATATTGTGGGTACAATCTATATTTTGAGCAGAATTAAGAAAAATATCGCATTTTTTCATCTTAAAATTTTCATTTTTTCGGTGATAAAGGTGGCAATGTATTTGTATAGGCGTGTTTTCGTAATGTATAATGCCGCTGCTTTGTGAGCATCTGCCTTTCCCATTGGTATCTTGCATGGAATGTTTAAGGTAAGTGTATCAATTCCTGATCATCTGTAGAAGCCTCCGTGGTGTAGTGCTCATAAACCAGCGGTTGTGGGTTCGATCCCGGGCTTCTCATAACTTTCGGATGAGCCTTTAAACCGTCTCCATATGATCTTAGCTGTTGGTAGGACGTAAAAGTCAAACACAAACACACACACACACTCACTCACTCACTCGTGATCAGCTGCCTTTTTTGTTGTTTGAAGAACAGGCCCCGAGGTTATAAAACTGTTTTTATGCTCAACTCACTTGAGCATGAACTTTATCATGCTCACAAATTTTAAAATGCCAACAATTGTTGGCATTTTAAAATTTGTGAGCAGGACAAATATTATTCTCTGCTGTCTGAGAAAGAAAAATCGCTCAACTTCTTAGTATTTTAATTTTTATGAGCACCACAAGTTTCATGCTCAGCTGATTTGAGCATGAAAAACGTTTTATAACCTCGTGGCCTGCTTTCATCTCTGCCTTGCAGACAGCAGCACCCATTTGCAAAATACCTAATTGAGATCATTGATCTCTTTGACAGTAAAACCAACAACGTGGGGCATTTTAAAATTTGTGAGCAGGACAAATGACATTCTCTGCTGTCTGAGAAAGAAAAATTGCTCAACTTCTTAGTATTCTAATTTTTATGAGCACCACAAATTTCATGCTCAGCTGAGTTGAGCATGAAAAACGTTTTATAACCTCGGGGCCTGCTTTCATCTCTGCTTTGCAGACAGCAGCACCCACTTGCAAAATACCTAATTGAGGTCATTGATCTCTTTGACAGTAAAACCAACAACGTGGGGCATTTTAAAATGCCGCAATAATAATGAATTATTGAAACCGAGGTCACACAAGCAGGATTCTGTAGCATCCGATTTTATTTTCTACGGGCGACCGAAACAATATGCTGATAGAATTGGTAAATTAAAGCAAATACCATTCTAAAGTATTACGGAATATTGAATGTTTGATACAAAAATGTTTTTTTTTTATTTGAATGAAAGAAAAGGTGCAAACCTGGATCAGGCATCCATTTCGACTCGCCGCTATTGGTTTGCATGCAGATTTGGCATTCGGTAGAATAGTTTACACCAAAACATCGAAAGTTCCACATGCAAAAGCTTGGCTTAAAAATCAATAAAAATGCAATATAACACAGCTTTTCATCGATTTCAGAGCAGAGTTAGTATGACTTTAAAGTTAGCCTATTTTGATATTGAACATCTTTTGTGTGTATTTGTTCCAACACGTTACGTTTGCATACTTCTTATGAGAAAATATCATTTCTCTATTTTTGTGAAATATTTAAAAAACGATGTCTTGATTTAAATCTTTTTAATTTAAACGCATATCGACATGAAATACAAAACACTCCTACTATGCATCTGTATTGATTTTAATTACCATCACGTGAACAAGTCCGTGAAATAAAGACCCCCCTAAACCCCACTTTATACAGAGAAAACTGGGGTTTAAGGGGGTAAATATTATTTTTCTTATTTCTTCTACAAGACATAGGTTGTGGGTACTCGTTAGAACCGCCTCAATGAGGCGGAACCGCCTCAATGAGGCGGTTCTAACGAGCACCCAAAACCTATGTTTGGAGTATAAATAAGAAAATTATCTAAAAATTTCATCAGAAAAATTGCTTTTTTTGAGGTTTGAAAAAATGTACTATATCACACGGATGTGTTATCATAATGCATGGACAAAATAAAATGAGCCGGCGCATGACAAAACCTACAATAAGACCCGTGCTATGGTAGAAGCCGGCCCGACAGGTTAGCCTTGTCGGCGCCTTCTATTGTTGCCTTATGAATAGCTCAGAGGCTATAGTAGGCGCATGTGATCAGCGACGACTCTGATCAGCGCGGATGCGCAGTCTGATCTGAGTCGTAGCTGGTCGCCCAGGTCATATTGTAGATTTTGTCTTGCGCTGGCTCAAATCTAAACGTGTTTCTTTAGGAACCTGGGAAACCTGAAAGAACAAATTCCGGCGTGTCGGATTCATTCAATCTATTTTTATGCAGAGTTTTAGACTGCAGGGCTGCACACGACCCTGACGCCGACATAAGATTTATGTAAAGTAAAGAAACCTAAATAAGTCCAATGGTACAAAAGAAAAAGACAATTTAATCCGCTTAATGATGAAGTAACGGCTGATGTGAGGTAAATTGCACGACCCGCAGAAAAAGCGACCGACTGAAGTCGGTTGATTTTCTAAGAGTGCCCTAAAATCACCGTGTCATTCTGTCAGTCTGTCAGTCTGTCTGTCCGTCCGTAACCCATTTGTGAAAATTGGTAATAGTGACTTAACCACTTGGAATATTTAAACAATTTTTGGCATACTGATAGATATCGATGAGATCTAACCAATGAACTTGCGAAATATTACATTCCATTTAGTATAGCCTCGCCGAGGCGAAAAATGTGAAAATTTTCGACCCGCTTCTTTTCGGAAACCGTTGGGCCGATTGAAGTCAAATGTCATAAGTAGCCTTTATGGGATGGGGAAAACCAAAATTTGCTCATGGGGTCCAGGTCACATGACCAAAATGGCCGCCAAGCCATATATGGTAAAAACCCTTCTAAAATAGTCTTCTCCAGAACCACTGGGCAGATTTCCACGAAACTTGATAAATAGTATCTGGGACGTAGGCCCATCATAAATTGTCAAAATGGTGACCCTGGGTTGACCTTCTTTGTGCTTAGGTCAAACTTTGACACATATGCTTTTGTATTGGAATACCCGTTTGTGAAAATTGGTGATAGTGACTTAACCGCTTGGAATATTTAAACAATTTTTGGCATACTGATAGATATCAATGAGATCTAACCAATGAACTTGCGAAATATTACATTCTATTTAGTATAGCCTCGCCGAGGCGAAAAATGTGAAAATTTTCGAACTGCTTCTCCTCGGAAACCTTTGGGCCGATTGAAGTCAAATTTCATATGGAGCCTCTATCGGATGGGGGAAACCAAAATTTGCTCATGGGGTCGAGGTCACATGACCAAAATGGCCGCCAAGCCACATATGGTAAAAAACCCTTCAAAAATAGTCTTCCCCAGAAACACTGGGCAGTTTTCCACGAAATTTGATAAAAAGCATCTGGGACGTAGGCCCATCATAAATTGCTAAAATGGTGACCCTGGGTTGACCTTGACCTTCTTGGTGCCTAGGTCAAACTTTGACACATATGCTTTTGTATTGGAAAAGTGAGAATGCATTTTATCCTGCAAACGATTCAGAATACAGTACTAAAGTATAAGATATATTTTTGCTCCTTACGATAAGGCGCATTTATTGGGGGAACCGTTTCAGGTCCAGGTCACATGACCAAAATGGCCGCAATACCCATATATGGTAACACTCATAAAGCTAAAAGCATCCGGCGGGTCGTGCACTTCAGCTGAAGCACTGGTTATAGTTACAAATTTATGATTGATTGAGGCAACAAAGTACATATGAACGAAATTCAATAGAATTAGGAGACAATACTTATCCAGCCAATATTTACTATTTATTAATATCAGAACCTGACAGTGTCATTTCGGTAAAAACTGTGTAACCTTGTATAATGTTCAACAACAATGTAAATCATATACCATTATGAAAACATGCCTATTAAAATGCATTGCAAATTTTACCGCTGAAAAAAACAACAACATTAAGATGAAACTTATGACAACTTTCTTAATGCTGCTCAAAATAATTGTGGGTACAAGTTAGAATGCCACATCTAGGCGGTTCTAACGAGTATACACAATCTATATGTTAGAGCAGAAATAAAAAAAAACAAGAGGCCCATGGGCCACTTCACTCACCAGAGCTCAGGGGAGGCACTGGCCACTGGCAGTCATGTATTTTAACAAGAATATAAATGGTTTAGGGGTGGGGATCTGTAAGGTTTCCGAGATATTGGACCTTTTATGAAGTGCAGGCGGTGGGGCAAGGCCCCGATGCATCCCGGGGCCTCCGGTTTGTGTCGCTGAATGCGTCTTATCATAAGGAACAAGAATATACATGGTTTAGGGGAGGGAATCTGAATGGTTTCTGGGCTATATGGCCTTTTATGAAGTGGAGGGGTGGGTCATTGCCACAGCGCATCCCAGGGAGACCCTAGCTTGATGTCACTGAATGTGTCTTATCATAAGGAACAAGAATACATATGGTTTAGGGGTGAAGATCTGTATGGTTTCCGAGATATTTGGCCTTTTGAAGTGGACGGGTGGGGCATGGCCATGGCATCCCAGGGGACCCCCATGTTGGTGTCACTAAATGACCCAAATCATAAGGAACATGAGTATATATATATGGTTAAGGGGTGGGGCTCTGAACAGTTCCTCGGATATGACCTTTTGTGAAGTTGAGGGGTGGGACATGGCCCCGGCGCACCCAAGCAGACCTTGAGGTTGGTGTCACTGACTGTGTCTCATCATAAAGAACATATATATATGGTTGAGGGTGGAAATCTAAGGTTTCCGAGATATTTGTCCTTTTTAGCTCACCTGTCACGTAGTGACAAGGTGAGCTTTTGTGATCACTTTTCGTCCGTCGTCAGTGCGTGCGTGCGTGCGTGCGTGTGTGCGTAAACTTTTTCTTCAAATGACATCTCCTCCTAAACCACTGATTGGATTTTGACCAAACTTCACAGGAATGATCCTTAGGTGGTCCCCTTTCAAAGTTGTTCAAATGGTTCTGGTCCATTGCACATCTAGGTCACAGGAGCTAAAAATAGATTTTTTAAATGAAAACTTCAAAAATCTTCTTCTCTGAAACCGCAAGGCTCAGGTCTTCGATATTTGGTATGAAGCTTCATCTAGTGGATCTCTACCAAGATTGTTCAAATTTTAGCCCTTGGGGCCAAAATGCCCCCGCCCCGGGGGGGCCTATGGTTTTACATAGGCTTACATAGGGAAAATCATTAAAAAATCTTCTTCTCTGAAACCACACGGCCCAGGTCTTTAATATTTGGTTTGAAGCTTTACCTGGTGGACCTCTACTAAGATTGTTCAAATTATAGCCTTTGGGCCAAAAATGCCCCCGCCCCGGGGTCCTCTGGTTTTACATAGGCTTATACAGGGAAAATCTTTAAAAATCTTCTTCTCTGAAACCTCAAGGCCCAGATCTTTGATATTTGGTGTGAAGCTTCATCTAGTGGACCTCTACCAAGATTGTTCAAATTATAGCACTGGGGGCCAAAATACCCCCGCCCCGGGGGCCTATGGTTTTACATAGGCTTATATAGGGAAAATCATTAAAAAATCTTCTTCTCTGAAACCACAAGGCGCATGTCTTTAATATTTTGTGTGAAGCTTTACCTGGTGGACCTCTACTAAGATTGTTCAATTTATAGCCTTGGGGCCAAAAATGCCCCCGCCCCGGGGGCCTTTGGTTTTACATTGGCTTATACAGGGAAAATCTTTAAAAATCTTCTTCTCTGAAACCGCAAGGCCCAGATCTTTGATATTTGGTGTGAAGCTTCATCTAGTGGACCCCTACCAAGATAGTTCAAATTATAGCCCTGGGGGCTAAAATACCCCCGCCGCGGGGGCCTATGGTTTTACATAGGCTTATATAGGGAAAATCATTAAAACATCTTCTTCCTTGAAACCACAAGGCCCAGGTCTTTAATATTTGGTGTGAAGCTTTACCTGGTGGACCTTTACTAAGATTGTTCAAATTATAGCCTTGGGGCCAAAAATGCCCCCGCCCCGGGGGCCTTTGGTTTTACATTGGCTTATACAGGGAAAATCTTTAAAAATCTTCTTCTCTGAAACCACAAGGCCCAGATCTTTGGTATTTGGTGTGAAGCTTTATCTAGTGGACCTCTTTCAAGATTGTTCAAATTATAGCCCTGGGGCCCAAAATACCCCCGCTCCGGGGCGCTTTGGTTTAACATAGGCTTATATAGGGATACTCTTTAAAAAATTTTCTTCTCTGAAATCGCAAGGCCCAGGACTTTGATATTTGGTATGAAGCTTCATCTAGTGGACCTCTACTAAGACTGTTTAAATTATAGCTCTAGAGCCAAAAATGCCCCTGCTCCGGGACCCTTTGGTTTTTCATAGGCTTATATTTAGGGAAAACCTTTAAAAAATCTTCTTGTCTGAAACCAGATGGCCCAGGTCTTTGATATTTGGTATGAAGCTTCATCTAGTGGACCATTACCAAGTTTGTTCAAATTATAGACCTCGGGCCTAGAATGTACTGGAGACACTAATTCTCAGGTGAGCGATTCAGAGCCCTCTTGTTTTATGAAGTGGAGGGGTTGGGCAATGCCCCAGCGCATCCCGGGGGCCCACGGTTGGTGCCACTGAATGCGTCTTATCATAAGGAACAAGAACATAATATTATATGGTTAAGGGGTGGGGATCTTAATGGTTTCTGAGATATATGGTCTTTTATGAAGTGGAGGGGATGGGGCAGGTCCAAGGCGCATCTCTGGGGCCACCAGGTTGGTGTCACTGAATGTGTCTTATCATAAGGAACAAAAATGTATATGGTTTAGGGGTGGGGATCTGTAAGGTTTCCGAGATGTTGGGCCTTTTATGAAGTGGAGGGGCTGGGGCAATCCCGGGTTGTAAGTTTGCCGAGATATTGGGCCTTTTTACGAAGTGGAGGGGGTAGGGCAAAGCCCGGCGCATCCCAAGGATCCCGGGTTGGTGTCACTGAATGCGTCTTCTCATAAGGAACAGGAATATATATGGTTAAGGTGTGGAGATCTTAATAGATTCTGAGATATATGGTCTTTTATGAAGTGGAGGGGATGGGTCAGGGCTTCGGCGCATCCCAAGGGGCCCCCAGGTTGGTGCCACTGAATGTGTCTTATCATAAGGAACAAGAATATATATGGTTTAGGGGTGGGGATCTAAAACGTTTCTGAGATATTGGGCACTTTATGAAGTGGAGGGGTGGGGCAAGGACCGGGCGCATCCCAGGGGCACCCAGGTTGGTGTGTCTGAATGTATCTTATCGTAAGGAACAAGAAAATATGGTTTAGGGTGGGGATCATAATGGTTTCTGAGCTATATGGCCTTTTATGAAGTGGAGGGTGTCGGGCAGGGCCCCAGCACAACCCCAGAACCCCAAGGTAGGCATAAAAGCATATGGCTGAGAGAAGTTTACTCAAGAAACATTTCTATAAAAGTTTTGTCAAAATATCTGCAAAGGCTTGGCAGTAAATGTCATTTTCCAATTTTCCCCATTATAAGTCAATGGAAACTCTAAGTTGCCATAGCAACCAAACTAATAAGCCGATTTTCATTAAAAACATACACTTTCAATCCCCCAGCCCAAGGATGCTACAGATGAAATTTTGGCTGAATCCGCCCTGTGGCTTCAGAGAATATGTCGTTTGAAAGTGTTGACGTCACACGACAAACGACGTCAGACGACGACGACGGACAACTGCCTATCCTATAAGCTCCCCCGGAGCCTTCGGCTCTGGTGAGCTGAAAAGGGTTTACCCTGTTAACTCCAGTTTTACTATATAAAATTGGGGTTCAATGGGGTAAGAATGTTTAGGCGTGTTTTCATGATGCATATTGCAGCTGAAAAGTGGTCGAATGTTGTTATGAGTGTAATGTCTGGGTAGCAACAGACGAAGATGTCATTCGCAAATAACGTCTAAATGGGGAGCAAATATAATTTTTTGTTCGTCAGTTATATGATATGAACTAAACATACCCGTTTTGTGCATAATATACCCGTCCTAGATTTGCTACAGTTGACGCATGTTGAATCAAATATAATTAATGAATCACAATCTCCAAAGTTACGGCCATCATTAGCAATGGAGATCCTGTATCCTCTTGCCAAATACAAATCACCTGGGAAAAATTGTACAGAACGTCTTGTGCGATTGGTGTCCTCTGTTAATGGGCAAATAACTTCTGCAAATGACTGTCTCGTTGCCTGTCGTTTGACTGTGGTTGAATAAGTAACCAAGGAATCTTTATCTACCTACAGTAATAATATCAGATCAGGCAAGCTCAAAGAAAACATAGGAAATATTAAAAAAAAATCTTATGATTAACTGCTTCATAATGCTAACTACTCAAGTAGTCGATATTGTATATAGAGAGGATCTTACATGAGTGTTCATGTATTATTGAATTTATTAAACGAGTTGAGGAAAAGGGATAAAATGCGAGGCTGTGCCAAGCATTTTATCCCTTTTCCTCTAGGAGTTTAATAAATTCAATAATACATGAACACGAATACAAGATTCTATCTATCATATGACATTTAAAACGCATTTTATACACGATTGTTAACAAAAATGTCAACATTCCGCCGTTAGTAAACGCGACATCGTTAAGGACGCCGTACATGTAACGTTACGGGACGTATTTAGCTAATTTGCATATTTAATCCACTAGTGGATTATCGAAATTATTACATAGAGGTTAATATATGGTACAGGTGTGCCTCTAAGTCATATTGGCACCGGTATGTCATATTGGCCCGAGGGCTTTAGCCCGAGGGCCAATATGACTTCCGGTGCCAATATGACTTAGAGGCACACCTTCACCATATCATAACCTCTTTATTACATCATTTATATAGCATAGTTATATTGCAACGTGAAGAAATGAAGCCAGAGAGAATATTTACTTTTTAAAGATTGATACCGGGAACGTTTCATCGAGTGTGTTGAGGATATATTTTCGCTATCCGCCGGAAAAAAAAAAAGAAATTCCTTTTAAATTATTATATAACTGATTAGTAGGCCTACACTAACCATGCTCACGGTAATACAGTAACATAGTAGTGCGCAGCAAATTACGTCACAAGTGACGTCGCAACTGTAAGTTTCAAAACCAAAACAAATCGCCATTTTCAATACAGAATTTCTGCAGTTCAAAGAATGTTTTTAAGGTATTTTACAGAATGGTTTCAGTTCAAAGAATGTTTTTAAGGTATTTTACAGAATGGTTTGTGCTTATTTGAAGATCATTTTAATTTTAATGGCTCTTAGTGTCATTCATCAAGCTACTGCATAATCGATTTCGTGTGTAGCAGTCGGTCGCGGTGGTTGTTTACGTTAACTAAAATACAAGACAATTTTTGGGGACATTTTTCCCTCCCACAGATTTCTTCCGCACAATTTCCAGCTCCTCATAAGTGAAGGGATCTGTTCGTTTAAGGTTGTTGGCAAGACCTTATTGTTTCAAATGTTGGGACATCCCTGCTGTGCTTGAAAGCAACGTCCTTCACAATGCTTCCCAATCGTGAAAAAGTATTTTGTTTTTCATTTTCATGCTTGCCACGAAATATCAGACTTTTCTCAAAATCTATTGTTATCAATGTCTTCTATCGCTCTATCTAGGTCCAGAAGTCGGGTTGACATTGCTTCAAGTGATTTTTCTGCGGCCATTTTGAAGCTTATGGAGTACGGCATTAACGTTATATTGCTATAGTAACAGAGTGGAGCAGTGCCAATATGGAAAGGCAGTGCCAAAAATCCATAATATATGGATTTTTGGCCCCGTCACATGACTGTGCCATCAAAATAGCGAAAAAATGAGCCTGTATTGAAAGATTCTAATGTAATTTTCCTATAGGAGGTATGTAATAAATGGCGTTATTACACTCCCAGACGCGACGTCATATGATAAATCAAAATATATTTAGGACATAAGCTAATAATTATAATGCAAAATAAACTGAACAGATATATACATTTTATAAATACATTTAATTTTTTAATTTGTTGCTGTTTATTTTGAAATTTAATTCCCTGTTAAAAAATATACTTCTTTTTCATTTCATTAATGGATGCAACCTGATGAAGTCAGTCCACCTTTTGCATTTTCCTGATAAGCTGTTTGTTGTTATTACATTATGTGCTTTTGTAATCTAATAATGATATTATTTCTGAGGCATTACGTAGCAATCAGTTTTGTGTAAAATGCATTCAAAAACCTTTTCACAAGACGCGGCTCACATGCCTTGAATGAATTCTGTTAAGGTGACATCAATACGTATGAGGTTTAGGAGGAAATAAGTTAGTATGTTTAGACCAGAAAGAAATGCGTTTGTTTACTAGTTCCAAAATGTTATGTTTCCATTCGACAAGGCCTCGATGGCTCAGTCGGATGCGCGGATGACGGGTGATCAGGAGGACGTGGGTTCGATTCCCGCCAGGGTCGGCAACATTCTTTCGTCGAGATTGATCATGAAATCTTTTCTACGGTTATTCTCTCCCTTCCGCTGATTCAAAAAGGGCAGTTGTCAGTTTCTGGCGAAAGAATGTGCACTGTACTGGTTAATCGCTTACGTATAAAAAATAGAAGAGGAGGCAATGATCAGGAATCGATACAATCAACCCAAAGCTCCCAACAGAGACACCAAAGGGAAAGAAACACAAACATGAAACAACAGACCCTAATGGAAACATCGATAGCGGAAAGCCAAAAGGACAGCTACTTTCCCATAAAATGGCCAATAGGCTATCCAAACTAAAATAATATAAGCGACACAAACACACAAAGACAAACCATAACAAAAATAAACAGCGACAGAAGAACCGCATTGGAACGATCAGCGGAAACGAATTCCACTTGGGGGCTTTAATCGATTTTACGTGGCCACAATCCTCGCCCTTACTTCCGTCGCGATTTAGACAAATACTTTGTTCAGTCCGCATGAAGGCCTCCTAACTCATCAGTGCAACATCTCTGTGAACACAAATAATCAAACAACCACAGAGATGAAACAACGGTGAGGACTCGACAGCAAAAAACCACTGAAATGCTGGAGCAAAAGAAAACCAACAGTTAGACTCCGATGGGCCCGACCAGAGACAGAGCATCAGGCACCAACCAACATTACCTTGAATTATAAGCCTGCCCAGGAAAAGTGTGGATAGGTAAACTGACCGGTCAAAAATGACCTAAAATAGTGTTGACTGGGCCGTTAAACTCCACAACAAACAAACAAATCCATTCGATAAGGGCTTTATGCCCAACACGATTACGGAATTCATTCAATGCAGCAGCAATTTGTTCCCCGCACTTATTAAACCAGTATTAGAAGGACACCGTTATTTCTTTCCTTTAGAAATAATATTTAGTATCCTAGAATCAGATAAAAATCAAAAATGAGTTCCTTTAAGAGCAATGAAAACATTCATAAGAAAGAAGATGGGTCATACTACGTAGTTTCGGCTAATAAAGCCTCATCAGTGACCCTGTAATGATCCGACAAAGAAAGCCAGAAGAAACATACTGCAATTTTGCAAATTTCGAATAGGCAGTGGATACAAAACTGATATAAATCAAATTGGGGTCCAAAAAATTAAAATCCTGTCTAGAATATGAGTCTAAGCCATTAATTTATTTATGATTTCTCAGAATATTCACGCTGATCTCAAAGGACCGAAAGTAAAATATAAACTACACTATGGTCGATGTACGGGGAGACGTTTTACGGCCGCCACACGGCACAACACCAGGACCATTTTCTTAAATTGCCAGTAATTATATGTCAAGCAGCAGGAAAGCCGTACCATCACGAGAACACGCCTATATATTTTTGACCCCTCGAACACCACTTTTATATTGAAAAACTGGGGTTTACAGGTTTAATCATTATTTTTCTTATTTCTGCTCTAAAATATAGATTGTGGGTACTCGTTAATATCCACAATCTATATTTTTGAGCAGAAATAAGAAAATTATCACAATTTTTCATCTAAAAATTTATTATTATTATTTTTTTTTTTTTTTTTTGGGGGGGGGGGGGTAAAATTTCAATGTATTAGTATAGGTGTGTTTTTTTTTTTTGTAATGCACTCAGCATTCATAATATAATGTATTTCGTACAGGTCCGAGGTCTGCTGTATTGGCACGAGGCCGAAGGCCGAGGCCAATACAGCTGACCGAGGACCTGTAACTCGGCCAATACGAAATTACTTGATTAATGACAATTTTATTAATTGACGAATTTAAAAACATGATTTATAATTTTTTGATATTGGTTGACCTTGTGTAATATAGGATAATCAATTAATAATTACAGGTATCAGGCGTGTCAGAAACCCATGCAATACTGATACCGAATAAACACGTATAAACTAAAGTTTCTAAAGGTCTATCAATTTTGTGTTAAAAAGATAGACTGCGAGTTTACAACAACTCGCTGTATGAAATATTACTCGCACAAAAAGCCTTTTTCAGCCATTGACGATACCAAATTTTGTGACGTCATTACAAAATGTGCCAAAATGTCATCTTCCATATCGTAAGAACTATTTTTTTTTTTCAGATTTTTTATATTTTTCTTATTTCTAGTCCAAACATACATTGTTGGTGCTCGTTAAAACCGGCCTCGTTGGGCGGTTCTAAAGAGTACCCAAAATTCATGATTTGAGCATTAATTAGGAAAATAATGTTTACTCCGTGCATCTCGGTCTTTTGTATATAACTTTGCATTTACAGGGTTGTTCTTTAGCTGACGATACCTTTAGGAAGATTCGCCCCCGCCCATAGGGGCTTATAGAAATATATGGGCTGCATGATGCTTCCACGCAGAGCTGAATCGGGCCCGCACACTAGTACTGGTAAACCACTTAGAGGCGAACCGTACATGCTAATAAACCCTATTGGTTTCATTGGGCGACAGGGCTTGAGATGTTATTTCATCTCAATGTCGGGTAAAAGTCCCACAAAATTGGAAGCAGTGTCACCAAAATGACCTTTACAGTGTTGACGGGGACGTTAAACCTCAATTCAAACAAACAAACCTTTAGAAAGACGTAGGCGACAAGCAAAGATTCGTATCGGTGGTTGCAATAGTTTTAGGTTAGCCTAAATGGCGATAGAATAACCTTTTTTGAATCAAATGGAATATTCCACCTTATATATAGTACGAGCCCATTTCGAAATTCTGGGTATCAGGTTGTGTTTTCTTCAAAATCTGTTTGGAAACTGGCTTAACGTTTTGCAAACAGTGTAGGCCCTGATCAGACGCCGCGTCTGGGCCTGCACTGATTGACACTTACCCCTTTTGGGGTTTCCGGAACCAAATGGTTTAATAATCTAGCCAAGATTACAATGTGCAGATATCTTTTTGAAGATTTTAATATTCCCTGGCGCATGTGCATTTATGATAATTTACTCAAGTTAGATTGAAGTGCGATGTAGTATCATTTTAATATCAGTCATATGGGCGCCATATAACAAATCAATGTCAGAGTGAGAAAATAGTAAAGAAAATTACATAGAAATGTGTAATGTTGCAAATAAGACCTCTAGACTGTACAAAATTGTCTCCTAGCACTGTTGTCTTCACACACGTCCTGTTTTTCAAATCACAAATGCCTCTGTCAGGTATCCCATACATAACTGGTGGTGTGGAAAGGTTCACAGAGCAGTCGTCCGTAACGTAGCCATTGTCACACTCACACGTACCTGTGTATAAGTAACGTCAGCATATTATTAACCCTTCTCTTGCTGAATATTCAGTTTAGCCACACCTATTCTTGACTTTGAACCAATCAGATTACTTGAAGTAATTTATTCCTACAAATCAATAAACTGAATGTCAAACAGTGTAGATCCTGATCAGATGGCTTCTCCATCTGATCTAGATATACACTGTTTCCAAAGATAGGGGTTGTCGTGAACAGCAGGATAAGAATTTAGGGGTTTTGCACTGACATTGTAGGAATGAAATTCATTTTTGTGGATTTTATCTGTATCATAGTGTAGTTTTTGTTTGTTTTTTTTTCTCCCTGTCTCAACCAGACACCGTCGTATGACTGAAAAATTGTTGAAAGCGACGTTAAACCCGAATTCACACACACACACACACACACACACACACACACACACACACACACACACACACACACACACACACACACAGAGAGTGTAGTTTTTATTTTCTTGTCCTTTGGGATCATTGATTCCGTTGTGGAATTTTAAAAATTTTGAGGGTCACTGATGTGGCCAAATTGGCCGAAACTAGCTAGTCTGGCCCAGAAAACATGTCCACTCCATATTTTCCAGTTTTATGGTGTATTCCTTGCTTCCAAAGGTTAACCCTTTTATAGAACATATTTAACGTCACTACAGTTGATGTGGGGGAATGTGTGGCGGCTGTAAAAAGTCTCCCTGCCCTACATCATAGTGTAGTTTTTATTTTCTTGTCCTTTGGGATCAGTGATTCGATTGTGTAATTTTGAAAATTTTGAGGGTCACTGATGAGGCCTAATTGGCCGAAACTAGTTAGTCCGGCCCAGAAAACATGTACACTCCATATTTTCCAGTTTTATGGTGTATTCCTTGCTTCCAAAGGATAACCCTTTTATAGAACATCCCAGCAGGCACACGTCGCGAGGGCAACATCAAATCAACGTCGTTGCACCGACGTTGATGTGACGTTGCATTAAAGTCATGACGTTGTACCGACGTTGATGTGACGTCACAAGTACGTCATGTGCCTGTTGGGATATTTATCGCTGTGTAAACTCCGGTGAATCACTCAAAATTGGCGTAATGCTAAGTTTGCGAGTGATTCGCCTCAGTTTGGCTTAAAGGTGCATTATTGACCTACCGGGTCTCAAATTTTTTTTCTGGTTTTTATCTTTAATGCATACTCCTATGTCATGTGTACACGTTTGGAGCCAAATACAGCTCAGAAATTTGTGAAAATGGTCGTTTTCATTCGTGTTTACCCTTCGATCTAAACATGTGTTCGGAATTTCTGTTCTAGAAATAAATCTGTCACTTTACACGTGCACATTCATGGCGACCGTATCGTCTCTGAGTGTCGTTACTTATGGCATGGTATTCAGCGTCATATTTTTTCCGATTCAGGCATGGCCTAATCAAAGAAGGCCAAAAATGAACGTCGCATAACTTGATATACTGAGATTCTATTTTTGTCACGAACTAAAAATAGATCTAACTAGTGTTCGAAACATAGTTAGGGAATCCCTCTCAAACTCGTTTACCTGTCATCATAATTGTTCGCATTTTTGCATAAAATGCATTCATTTGTATTGTTTTAAAGAAAAATACCGGCTATATTTATTTTATTTTTGGAATCATTTTTTCCGGATAGCTCAATAATGCACCTTTAAACAATATTTATTAGAATACATTCACATTGTATACATCGCATTATAGTATATGGTACATGATTAGAAGGTGATGACCTTTCAGGTCTCACCTTCTTATGGCAACACTCGGAGAATTCTCTTGATACCGCATCACTCCTCTGTTTCAAGAAAAATAGGTCCTCATAAATCAGTGAAGAGAAGCTTCTGTGTCATTTGATATGTGAAAATAATATGCAGATTGAAAAACAAAATGTGGATGCAAAATACACAAACAATGAACTTAGAGTCAAATGTCATAAAATTGATCTAGATTTAAAATTGGTCTCGTTTCGCAGCTGACCTGGCCTAGTTATTAAGTGCGAGTTGGGTTGACTTTCTAGAGTTGACTATAGTTACACCAAAACACGCGGGTTATTACCAGAGTTAACTTGAGTTCAATCAAGCTTGCTTTGGGAGTTGGGAGTTCTGTCTAGCAAGAACAAAAAACACGACGGCAGGGGGATAATCGTAGGTTGATTAAGAAATGAATATAAACTTATTAGAAGGTGATGACCTTCCAGGTCTCACCCTCTTATGTCAATCGACACCGGGGCCCCTCGATGACGAATCACTCCTATGCTTCAAGAAAATATATATTTATCAATAGACGCGCATGTATCATTTGATAAGTGATAATAATATGCAGATTGTCAAACTGAGGAAGCCAATTACACAATCAACCAACTTCAGAGCAAACAGGCCATAAAATTAACCCTATGGTTCAAATTAGTCTCGATTCGCAGCTTTGTCATGACCTAGTTTGCTTTGAGCGAGTTCAGTTGACCAACTAATGTTAACTCAAGAAAAGTAGGGGAGACAGTAGGTTGTACAATGACTTTACCGCCCCCCCTCCCCCCGCCCAACTTCACGATCCCTCTAATTAGAAGCGACAAGAAGCATCAAATGTCATTTGATGCGACACCAGTAACGATTCAGATATTCAGATTCAGAAATTTACTGACGACAAAAAAATGTCATCGTTTGTCCACGAGTAAATCGAAAGAATAAACATGTTTTCAAGTTAGACGTGATTTTTCCAACACGTGGCCAAAATTTCAAATAGTTGGAAATAATCGATTTTCGGATTGCATTTAACTTACAATTTTCCACCTTCAACCGTATTCGTTGTTACTAGGCAAGGCTTCGAACTCTCACACCAAGCTAGCTTTAGCAGCCGTAATATTCCAACACGGCGCGTTTTTGAGCAAGTCAACTCTTATTAACTCTAGTATGTCAACAGAACTCGCTCAAAATCTAGATCGCGATTAATAATTCAATGAATGAGTTGACAGTATGAAAGGAATACTACGACTTGCTTTACTACAGATAGAGCGAAGTTTTGTTTTTTTGATTTGAGGTTTAACGTCCCCGTCAACACTGTAAAGGTCATTTTGGAGACGTTGCTTTCAATTTTGTGGGACTTTTACCCGACATTGAGATGAAATGACATTTCCAGCCCTTTCGCCCAATGAAACTAATAGGGTTTATTAGCATGGACGGTCCGACTCGTGCGCACCGCTTTGCCAGATCTATCAGATTCTATGACGGTTCCAATGTAAAGGCTTATTGTGAATTAGAGAGATCTAATTCAAGGTAATGTTGGCTGATGCCTGATGCTCTATCTCTGGTCGGGCCCATCGGAGTCTAACTGTTGGTTTTCTTTTTGCTCCAGCATTTCAGTGGTTTCTTGTTGTCGAGTCCTCACCGTTGTTTCATCTCTGTGGCTGTTTGATTATTTGTGTTCACGGAGATGTTGCACTGGTGAGTTAGGAGGCCTTCATTCGGACTGAACAAATTATTTGTCTAAATCGCGATGGAAGCCCCCCAGTGGAATTCGTTTCCGCTGACCGTGCCAAGGCGGTTCTTCTGTCGCGATTTATTTTTGTTATGGTTTGTCTTTAAGTGTTTGTGTCACTTATGTTATTTTATTTTGGATAGCCATTTGGCCATTTTGTGGGAAAGTAACTGTCCTTTTGGCTTTCCGCTGTTTGTGTTTCCATTAGGTCTGTTGTTGCATGTTTGTGTTTCTTTCCCTTTGGTGTCTCTGATGGGAGCTATGGGTTGATTGTATCGATTCCTGATCATTGCCTCTACTTCTATTTTAGATCCTCTAAGCAGTTTATCAGTACTCGTGTGCGGGTCGGATTCAGCTCTGCGTGGAAGCATCATGCAGCCCATATATTTCTTCAAGCCCCGATGGGCGGGGGCCGATTCACTGTTGCGTGGATATATTTCTGTGAACCATCAGGAAAATATGACTTTATAACTTAAACTCCTTAATCTTAACGTTTATAGTACGGGGTAATACATATTTATTCCGGGCGGTGGGTGCTTGTTTTTTTTTTTGTTTTTGTTTTTTTTATTTTTGGGGTTTTTTTTAGCCGAGGTCAGAAAATCAGATTTTGTTTCCTCTACTTCTGTATCTGAATATTTCCTTTTTTTACTGAGGTGTAATTGATTTGTTTGGTTTGACGTTTAAGTCCCCTACAAGAATGTATATCGGCCCCGCCCACCGGGGCTTGGGGAAACAGATTGGGTTGCATGATGCTTCCACGCAGAGCTTAAATCGACCGAACATGAGTACTGGTAGACAGCTTAAAGGTTCCTATTCTAAGCCTGCCCAGGAAAACTGGTGCGAGTTGGACCATCCATGCATATAAACTCTATTGGATGTATTCTGCGACAGAGGCTGAGTTGCCATTTCATCTCAATGTCGGGTAAAAGTCCTACAAAATTGGAAGCGACGTTTCAAAAATGACCTATAAAGTGTTGACGGGACGTTAAACCTCAAATCAAACAAATAAACAAAACTGTATAGACGTGCTTCGAATTTCGTTGGACTCTTACCTAACAATGCGATGAAATTGCATTTAAAGCCTTGTCACACTATGAGGATTCAATGGACTTTCCGACTTCAAATTATCGCCCTGGGGCCAAAAATGCCCCGCCCCGGGGCCCTTTGGTTTTACATTGACTTATATAGGGAAACCCTTTGAAAATCTTCTTGTCAGAAACCAGGAGGCTGAGGTGTTTGATATTTGATATGAAGCTGCGACTAGTTGACCTCTATCAAGAGTGTTAGAATTATAGTCCTCTGACCAAAAATGCCCCCGCACTGTAGCCTACAGATTTTATATAGACATCTCGCGGAAAAAATCTTCAGAAATCTTCTTGTCTGAAACCATAAGCCTCCTTGTGCCAAAATTGCACCCCCCCCCCCCCCGGTGCCCTTTGGTCTTACACTGGGATATGTAGGGAAAGTCTTAAAAAACTTATCTGAATGCGCAAGGCCTAGGTCTTTGATATTTGGTGTGAAGATTCATCTAGCAGACCTCTACCAAGATTGTTCAAATTAAAGCCATTGGGTCAAAAATGGCCCTGCCCTGGAGCCCACTGGTTTTATTTTGACTTATATATGGAAAACCTTTAAAAAGCTTCTTGTCTGAAACCAGAAGGCCCAGGTCTTTGATATTTGATATGATGCTTCATCTGGTTGTCCTCTACTATGCTGTGTAAATTATAGCCCTAAGGCCAAAGGTTGCCACGCCTCAGGCCCCAACGGTTTTACATAGCCATACATGGAAAACCTTTAAAATGTTCTTCTAAACAACCCATGGCCCAGGTTTTTGATATTTTGCTAGAAGTTTCATGCAGGTGACCTCTACCAAAATTATTCAAATCAAAGCCCTGGAGTCAAAAATGGCCCCGCCTCTGAGGCCATTGGTTTCACATAGACTTACGTACTGAAAACCTTTAAAAACTTTTTCGTCTGAAACCAGATGGTCCAAGTATTTGATATTTGGAATGAAACTTCCTGTAGTTGCCCTCTACCAAGATTGTCCAAAATATAACCCCATGGGTTCAAAACTGGACCTACCCGGAGCCCACTGGTTTTATATAGGGTTTTGAGCCAGTTCATCTCCTTCTGCTGCACTAAGACCTGATCCTCAATGTCCATAAGGTGCCTAGACAGTGACATACAAGTCAGCTCTGTATTGTCAAAGGGAACCACTGACACATAACCACTCTCCCTTTGTCACCATGTGACAACTGAGCCTCTTCATTTCCCTCTGTTGCACTAGGACCTGACAATATGTCCAGATAGTGACATACAAGTTAGCTCTGTAGTGTCAAAGGGAACCAGTGACTCATATGTCTAGCATTTTATGACAGTTCTTGCCCCACGTCCCCCACCACCGCCAATTGTCACAGCGAGGCATTGTAAGTTAGACCATAACGATAACTCACCCGTGTGACATAGAGCATTTTCGCAACTCCAAAACGGCTAGTTTTCTGGTGAAAAGCTTTGATATTTTTTATCTAAATGTTCAAAACATAGGTTGAGGGTGCTCGTTAGAACCGCCTCAGTAAGGCGGTTCTAACGAGTACCCACAACCTATGTCTTGGAGCGGAAATAAGAAAAATAATGTAGACCCTCGTAAACCCCAGTTTTCTCCATATAAAGTGGGTGGGGCGTTTTACGGACTTGTTCACGTGATGCTGAGCACATTCATCTCCATGCACTAGGACATGACCCTCAATGTCCGTAAAATGTCCAGATAGAAACATATAAGTCAGCTCTTTAAAAAGACTTCATCCTCATTCAGAAAGAATATAATTTGGAAGGAATGTTCCATGGGCGACCCTCTGACAAAGTGGCTCAAAATAGTTTCGCTCCACTGAACCTAAAAGCCACCAAACGAAACAATAAACAAGGTTTAAACTGACTTTTCATTACGACGACACACCCATGCGAAATAGTGCATTTTTAACATCCCCAAAATGGCTACTTTTCTGATGAAAATCCGTGATATTTTTCTAAACAATGATCAAAACATAGGTTGTGGGTGCTCGTTAGAACCGCCTTAATAAGGCGGTTCTAACGAGTACCCACAATCTATGTATTTGAGCAGAAATATGAAAAATAATGTATACCCCAACCCCGTAACCCGAATTTTCTCTATGTGAAGTGGGGTTTAGGGGGTCATCATTTCACGGACTTGTTCACGTGATGTACTACTTAATAGGTAGACTGATTTTGAAATTATTTCACAGGAATGTTCCTTTGGTCACTCCCAACCAAAATGGCTCAAACCATCCACTCCACCTTATATTACCTACCACTTTATCTGTACAATAAGGATCAGGTGACCGTTCCGATGCCATTATGGCCCTCTTGTTTAGTCCAGGTTTCATTGGGTCGACGGACATCTTTCAAACACGTGTCAAAACATAGCAACCAACAAACTTTTAAACTTGTGATCGAAGCCTCAGATAAAAGCAAGCCAGTGTCCCGGAATATTGGTGTAAAAAAGCCATTTGCTAGCAAGTAAATTATCTTGTTTGCTAGAGTCTATGTATGTAACTGTCTCAAGAATTATTCTCATTGTCACAAGAAGGGATTCACAACATTTACCGTTCGATCCTCAATTTTGTTTTTGATATTTCATTTATCTGCTCCTCGCGTTATTTCAATCATTGAAAACCACTGACTGTTTTAAAATTAAAAAAAGAAGATAATGAAATGAATTGCCCAATGTAAAAACTAACAGTTTTCTACTATCACCTTCTATTAGTACTTTCAGTACTTTGATTTTATAAAATGCTAGAAGCTTACATTAGAATATCACACCCGTGCGGCATAGTGCATTTTGCTTATCTCCAAAATGACTACTTTTCTGGTGAAAATGCATGATATTTTTCTTATATATAGGGCAAACATAGGTTGTGGGTGCTCGTTAGAACCGCCTACAGCCTATGTCTTGGCGCAGAAATAAGAAAAATAATTTATACCCCCGTAAACCCCAGTTTTTTCTATATAAAAGGGGGGTTTAAGGTGGTGTTCATTTCACGGACTTGTTCACGTGATGTAAATATGATATCCGGAGTTTACTCGCAAACTGCATGAAGCCCGAAAAGTTTGCGAGCGATTCGCCTGGCTTTACACATGGATAATATCCACAAAAATGATAATTCATCCCGTATAATTCCAACAATGTCCTCGAAATATTAAAATGCAACCAAAATGGTACTTTTAGGAACTATTTCGAAAGCGTAAGAATAAACTTACCAATGTCCACGGCGGAATGATTATTCAATTAGAAGCTGCCATCTTTGAAAGAAACCCAAACGAAACAAAAACTTAAAGTCTTTAAATTAAATTTATTTCTCTTCCAACAGTTACGTTTTAATAGCTTCCCATATTTTAATCGAACGCTATTGAGGTTACTTCATAATACAATGACGTAACGCGCGGGTTCTCATCACGTGAACAAGTCCGTGAAATGAACACTCCCTTACACCCCACTTTATACAGAGAAAACTTGGGTGTTCGGGGGTATACATTATTTTTTCTTATTTTTGCTCCAAGACATAGATTGTGGGTACTCGTTAGAACCGCCTCAATGAGGCGGTTCTAACGAGCACCCACGACCTATGTTTGCAGTATTTATAAGAACAATATCACGGATTTTCATCAGAAAAGTAGCCATTTTGGATGTATGAAAAATGCACTATGTTGCACGGGTGTGTTATCGTAATGTAAACTTGCCCTTTGACGTTACCTAATGTCACAACCTGTCGCTGTACGAAATAATTCTGAGATTCATGCTATCGCAATTTATCGAAGTATGAGTATAACACTTTAATTTCAACCAATCAAATTGCTCGAAATGTATAATAATGATAGAGAGTTGGAATTATTGGTGAATATTGTGCCAAATAGAGATATCGAAGGACTCCTAACAAGGGACAATTTACACCAATATCAGCGCAATCTCGTAGTGCTTTAATTGATATAGTAACAAAAATTTCGAGTCGTTGACAGTAATATGCGCTTCCTTTCAGAATAACTACATTGTCGTAAGACGTCATCGGATGCAACGTCGTCTAACGATAAACCGCGAAGGCATCTGAGTACGAGTTGTTGCTTGATTTGTGGTTTAACGCCCCCCGTCAACACTATGTATGTCATTTTGGTGACGTCGCTTGAAATTTTTTGGACTTTTACCCGACATTGAGTGAATACAAGTTTGTCCTATTTATGCTTGATCATTTCTGTAGCAAAGAACGTAAACAGCCGACATGTTACAGTCTGTATTCTTATTTTCTGTCGCCTTACCGTTTTTACAGTTTCCATGCCCACTGCATTCATTTGTGCATGATATCTCCTCGATTGTTTGCAATAAAATGGGAGTGAAAACATCTAAGAAGGTTTCGTTTGTCAGAAAAGTGTCAGTTCCATTCCAATCGTTGGATTTTGTATCATTTATGTAAGCGGCGACTGTTTCATCTGTTTGCAGGTCTGGTGGAAGTGGCTGGTTAATCTGTACCTGGTGTTTACATACGTCTTTTAGTCCTTCTAAATGCGTCATTGTCCAGGCCAGTGAATTACTGAGCTGCAAAATAAATCAAACTTATCATATGAGCCCCGCCAAGCGAATTTGTGTCTTCGAGCATTGCGCTATGACAAATTTTAACTGCGCATGCCCAGCCATTCAGAGGGGCCAGGGATATGGCTTTCTGTCTTAAGGTTCCTCTTGATTCACTGCTTGTATGAGCGAGCAGCGAAGGTTCTGGCGAGACTGCGCGGATGCGCAGGCTCACCTGAACCTTCGCTGCTCGCATAGGCGATAAGTACCAATTCGCTTGACGGGGCCCATATGACGTCGTTGATAAGCAGTGGATAACGTCGTGTAATAAAAATCGTATGACTACACGTGTAATAACACTTTGGCGGGATTAAGTAACGTCATGACGACGTCCATGTCAACAATGCACTTTTCGTAGAAAACTTGTCAAATTAAAAGGCGACAAAATCCAATTTAAAGTAGGCATATGATAAAGAGAATCTTTCACTCGTGGTCATTTCATATGAAATTTATGAAACTCGCCGAAGGCTCTTGTCATAAATCTCATATGAAATGTCCACTCGTGTAAGATCCTCTATTTATTACTGTATTTGTTACTGTAACAATCAAATAAAAAGGCATCTTATTGTAAAACATAAAAAGGCAATGGGCATATGAACTGCAGGTAAGTTCTGCAAAACTGTTCTTCCTCGGAAAAATACAAAATTGTATTAAGTATACTACTTATCATACATATCGTTTGTAAACAAATTAAGGTTTTTCAGAAGACAAAAAAAAAAGTATTATGTGACTATCATCTAGTAATTTAAAGCTCTCAACACGTTAACACAAGTCCGTGTAATAAACAATCCTGTGATCCCCGCTTTAGGTAGAGAAATATTTGGGGTTTAGGAGCCAAAGTGAGATATGTGGCTTATTCTGCGAGATTGTTGCACACAATCCAACACCCCCCCCCCCCCCGGAAGGGTAATTTGATTGCTATCATCAGTCACATGCATGTCTGGGATACTTGGAAAGCCCGGATTTACTAAGTTATCTGTGGTTATTTTCTGCAATTATCCAGCTAAAGAACGCAACCCTATTTGAACCGATAAATCAATCAAAGCGCCAAAAGGCACTGAAATGACAGATTCTGTGAAAAAGCAGTGCTTCAGCTGAAGTGCAAGACCCGCCGGATGCTTTTAGCTTTATGAGTGTAACCATATATGGGTATGGCGGCCATTTTGGTCATGTGACCTGGACCTAAAACGGCTCCCCCAATAAATGCGCCTTATCGTAAGGAGCAAAAATATATCTTATACTTTAGTACTGTATTCTGAATGGTTTGCAGGATAAAATGCATTCTCACTTTTCCAATACAAAAGCATATGTGTCAAAGTTTGACCTAGGCACAAAGAAGGTCAAGGTCAACCCAGGGTCACCATTTTAGCAATTTATGATGGGCCTACGTCCCAGATGCTATTTATCAAGTTTCGTGGAAATCTGCCCAGTGGTTCTGGAGAAGACCATTTTTGAAGGGTTTTTACCATATATGGCTTGGCGGCCATTTTGGTCATGTGACCTGGACCCCATGAGCAAATTTTGGTTTCCCCCATCCCATAGAGGCCCCATATGAAATTTGACTTCAATCGGCCCAACGGTTTCCGAGGAGAAGCAGTTCGAAAATTTTCACATTTTTCGCCTCGGCGAGGCTATACTAAATGGAATGTAATACTTCGCAAGTTCATTGGTTAGATCTCATTGATATCTATCAGCATGCCAAAAATTGTTTAAATATTCCAAGCGGTTAAGTCACTATCACCAATTTTCACAAACGGGTTACGGACGGACAGACAGACAAACCATATATGGCTTGGCGGCCATTTTGGTCATGTGACCTGGACCCCATGAGCAAATTTTGGTTTCCCCCATCCCCATAGAGGCTTCATGTGAAATTTGACTTCAATCGGCCCAACGGTTTCCGAGAAGCAGTTCGAAAATTTCACATTTTTCGCCTCGGCGAGGCTATACTAAATGGAATCTAATGTTTCGCAAGTTCATTGGTTAGATCTCATTGATATCTTTCAGTATGACAAAAATTGTTTAAATATTCCAAGCGGTTAAGTCACTATCACCAATTTTCACAAACGGGTTACGGACGGACAGACAGACTGACAGACTGACAGAATGACACGGTGATTTAGGGCACTCTTAGAAAATCAAACGACTTTCAGTCGGTCGCTTTTCTGCGGGTCGTGCAATTCAGATTTACTTTCTTAAGTGATAAGGACAATGGCGCTGGAGTGCTGATTTTTAGTTTGGTTCACAAAACTGAGGTGAATCGGCTGTTAAACACTTTCATCTTCATTTTACTTGGACATTATAAATAAAACAACATGCAAATGACTACCCAGCAGGCAAACGTCGCTAGGGCAACGTCAAATCATCGTCGATGCAACGTCATGACGTTGCACTGACGTTGATGTGACGTCACAATTACGTCATGTGCCTGCTGAGATAGTTGCCGGTTTTATGACAACACATAGCCGCAACTTTCTTGTAAAAGCTTACACTTGTTGACTGAGATGTGCTTCGCGGCTTAGTCAAGAACCTGCCTTATGTCGTGCGCTACAATAAAGGAAAACACTTTTTGTGCGATGTTTGAAGTTTTGCGGCATGTGACTAATTATTTATCACAACATTGTGCTTACATATTCAGTTATTTAGACCCATACAACAGAACTGGACAGTGATAACTGTTAGGAGTTTATTATTGCTGGCTTGCTACCGTACGGTGAAGTTTCTAGCGTCACGTACTTCGCATTTAATTAGGTCATGTAAGTGTTATGAGTATGTACCCTTTCAGCCCTTTTTAGCCAAGTACAGATACCTACAGATGCAAACAGTGTAGAACCTGGTGAGATGGCTCATAATGATACACCGCATTCGGTTCTACATGGTTTGACATGCTATTGACGACTATTGACTAGACACCCAATTTACATGTGTAGAATGGACGCGTACAAATTCAGTGACTGAAGAGTGAACTGGAGAAACTCGTGGGTTGAAGGGGTAAAATCTTAACCTGGCCTGTAACTGTTGTGTTCGGGTCAGGACCAGAAAAAGCGGCTTGGCCGATAATCAAAAGTTAAATACAGCTTATTATACGGTCTATTTTCTTTATTTTTCAAAGTTTATCTAGATACTTAAATGGTGTGCACTGATTGTAGCTCTATACATATTGTTTTGTTTTGTTTTTCTTTTCTAGAAATATACAAAGGTACTTTAATGGCGTATTGATACAAATATAATTAATCATAACCCATTTTGTACTGAATGTAATATTATCACTTATCTGACGAAGATTTCATTTCGAAATCCCGGTTCAAAATTAAGGGGCGTCAGCTAGAAATATAGGAATTAATTTAGGAAAAAATGGGCTAACTTTCGACAGCAGTGAAGCCCGCAGTGAAGGCCGTGGTTAGACGCCGCCTCCAGGATTCGCCAATGACCCATTATGCGGTCGTCTGTATAAAATGGGAACTTTCCTTATGCATATTCAATTAACTTTTCCCGTTTTGTTTGTAATTTAAGAAAGATCATTTTTGTATTTTGATTACAAATGAAACAAAACATGTAATCAAAATGCGGAAATAATGCCATGAGAAATTAGTTTTGAGACAGCGAGCATGAAAAGTCAACAAACAACGGACTATTTGCGCGGAGTCATATTTAAAAGTAGTGGAAGCCGGAAGTTCGGACGTTAAAATTGTAAACATGCAGCACGACGAAGAATGACAGAAAGAAATCTGTCATTAAAAAGTACCAAGAATAAACATTTTCATGATCTCATATTTATGCAATCGTTTATATCTAGCCAGCCTTCTTATATATGTTGTTAGTCAGTTAAGAAAATGATTGTTTTATATCTTTTTTGTATGTCTATGTGGATATGTGTTGTCGAAAAGGGTTATCTATGTTACATTTGTCACAAATACAATATTAAACTTCAGTGATAAAAAATAGCTTTTTAGCTTTTTATTATGGTAACCATTTTTCGGGACTAACTGGTTGAAGACAACTTTGCAGTCTATTTTGCATGTGCTTACCATATGTTACACTGTTATGGGCATTTTCTATCACAAGATCACAAGAAGGTAATTTGAGTAACAGACTGTAAAATGGAGTAAAGCTCTTGAATAAATAACTTGGCAACACAGTGAAATCATTCTTTTAAGTAGGCCACTGCGTCCTCAAAGCGCAGAAGGAATTCAAATATATAATCCCATCCAGAAAATCATAAGAAAACTGTTAATGACTCAAATGGTAAATAGTCCATAAGAAACGTTATATAAGGCCAATTATTTAGGTAACGTATACATAACATTAACATAGAGGTACGTTTGATGAAGAGCCGATCAAAAATAAAGTCACTTTAATCGCTCGGCAACATTTTCCTCAATATTTGTCTATGGGGAACTTAAGAGCGAGTAACTCACATGTGATTGTTCCTATCTGCCCAAGACTCGAACTCATAAAAAATTTAATAGCTGCCCTCATCACCTTTAAGTTTGATGAAAATCCCATCAAAGTTGAAATTGCTATTACTTGGACAACATTTTCCCTTTATATATCTATTGGGAGGGGGGGGGGGGGGGGGCTAACGGCAAGTAACACATATGCGAATAGTCCAATCTGTCCCAAATAAAATAAAGTCGCAATCGCCCGAACAACTTTATTACCCATTACATGTATATATCTATTGGAACTGTTTTGGTTGCTGTTGCGGCAGTCTTGGATGTCGGAACGGAACCTGTTTAGTATGTCTGAATCTTCATTTTGTCCCGATGCCTTCCACCAAGTATCAGTAAAATCCGACCTATGTATCCGAGAAGGGGTTAAAAAGTTAACAACGGACGGACCTCGGACGACAGACCACGGCATAAGCTGATCAGCTAATGATGTTCATTTTACTAATTTTGCAATTGTCATCTGGACAGCTAGTGATGTTCAGTGCCCTAAAAAGATTTCACATACTGGTGTACAGTTATCTAAATGCAAGCAAGGCAGAAATATATATTTCAGATTATTTGCAATTGCTAAGCCCTTGGAACATTGTTTCGTATATGGAAAAAAATAAATAAAATGATTATGGTAGTTTACATTTCCATAATGTTTGCATTTGTCGTTATCAACCTTTATCATCATCATCAGCAGCAGCAGCAGCAGCAGCAAAGTTTATCAAGCAAGTAGCTTCCGATTAAATTTTGAACTCCTGGCTAGGTCGTTGTTTGTTGGCTGGCATACATTACGAGAACACACCCATGCAACATAGTGCATTTTTACACCTCCAAAATGACCATTTTTCTGATGAAGTTCCGTGATATTTTTCTTATAAATACTTCGAACATAGGTTGTGGGTACTCGTTAGAACCGCCTCATTGAGGCGGTTCTAACGAGTACCCTAAACATATGTATTGGAGCAAAAATAAGAAAAATAATTGATACCCCCATAAACCCCAGTTTTCTCTTTATAAAGTGGGGTATAGGGGGGTCTTTATTTCACGGACTTGTTCACGTGATGTTGGTGGACATTTTATAGTGAATTGATACCAAGTAATGCGACAGCGATAAACAACCATCACGAAAACTCGCTTTTTATGATTTTCAGCCCGTTGAACCGTATACTTTTATTTTATATAATAAAACTGGGGTTTGTCGGGGTAAACATAACTTATTTCTGCTCTAAAATATATATTGTGGGTACTCGTCAGAACCGCATCGATTTTGAGCAGAAACATTTTTTCATCTTTAAATTTTCGTTTTTTTCGGCGATAAATTTTACGATGTATTTGCATAGGCATAGTTTAGTAATGCAAGTGTAGTCTATTTCCGGACACTTTTATCGATCACACACACACACACACACACACACACACACACACACACACACACACACACATACACACACACACACACACACACACACACACACACACGTGAAAGCAATGTAATTTTCTCACATTACGAAAACACGCTTATTCAAATATTTGTATAGGCATAGTTTAGTAATGCAAGTGTAGTCTATTTCCGGACACTTTTATCGATCACACACACACACACACACACACACACACACACACACACACACACACACACACACACACGTGAAAGCAATGTAATTTTCTCACATTACGAAAACACGCTTATTCAAATATATTGAAAACTTTACAACCAAAAATTGAGATTTTTCAGATTAAAAATTCTGATAATTTTTCGCATTTCTGCTCAAAACATAGATTGTGGGTATTTGTTGGAATGAGGCGGTTCCAACGAATACCCACAATCTATGCATGTATTTGTGCAGAAATAAGAAAAAAAAATATATACCCCTGTAAACCCCAATTTTACTATATAAAAGTTGGGTTTACGGGGATCAAAATTTTATAGGCGTGTTTTCGTAATTATTGCCCTGTTCAAGATACCAAATGTGAAAGAAACAACAACATAAACACTTGTTCTGCTGAGCCCGGATATATCTGATCTTTAAAACAATGCGGATCCAGATCAGATGATCTTCATTGTTTGCCATTCAGCTCGTGGATTTGTTGCAATAATTTGCATCAAGTAATCTGATTGGTTGATAATCAGTAGTGGGTGTGGCATATATAAATATTCAGCAGGTCAAGGGTTCAACAAATTCATCATAATTAAAACGTCTCAAGCGGAAAGGCAAAAGGTCTGCTTCTTCCATCAACCGACTCACCCAAAATGTATTAGGCGTAATAAAATAGCTGTATTTCTACTAACATGCTGAACATTTTTTTTTTATTATTATTTTTTCTCCCGAAAAAACAAACAGGGTCGGGCCTTTATTTTTATTTGCTTTTGATTTTGTACATGTTTTTGTTAATAAAATCAGTGTAATGTTGAGAGTTGCATTGTATATTTATTTCATTTCAGATGCTCTTTCGCAAACAGTGTAGGCCCTGATCAGACGCCGCGTTCTGCGGCGTCTGATCTTGGCCTGCACTGTTTGCCAATTACCCCTTTAGGGGTTTCCGATACCAAATGAGTTATAGGAGCATTATGAAACATTCTTCACTGATTACTCAGTGAAACCGGGCTTTCTGAGCACGATTTTTTTTTTTTTTTTTGGTTTGGGTTTAACGGCCCTTTCAAGATTATTTCACTCATATCGAGCCGATCGTTAATCAGAGGTGGGCGAAAACCGGAGTACCCGGAGAAAAACCACCTGACCTTCCGTTGCAGAACTTGGCGTCTCACACGTGGCCCGAGCGAGGCTCGAACCTACGGCGGTGAGAGACCTAATGACTAAGAGTCAGCGCTCTTATCCACTAGGCCACGGAGGCCCGTTTCTGAGCACGATAGATGTACACATATTAATGCATGGTAGCAATGGTATTTCCCTTCCTGTGGATTGCAACAGAGCGAAAATTGTAAAATTTGGCTTTCAAACGCTATATATGTAACTCTGGCTACGTGCATTACTTTTTCAAACTATGAAACCTTGACTAAAAGACTGTTTATGAGTGATAAGTGATTTTATATTAACCCATATAAGCCTAATGGCCCTTTATTGTGACATTGGGAAACATTGTATACCCAGATCAGACGCCACAGAACGTGGCGTCTGATCTGGGTATACACTGTTTACTCAAAGTACGCGCATTTATTTCCAACTTACCTCATACCATTGCGAAAACACGCCTATTCAAAAATTGGAAATTTTACCACAAAAATCATGAATGAAAATTTTCAGATGAAAAATTGTGATATTTTTCTTATTTCTGCTCAAAATATAAATATTGGGTACTCGTAAGAACCGCCTCACCGAGGCGGTACAATCTATATTTTAGAGCAGAAATACGAAAAATAAGGTTGACCCCTGTAAACCCCAGTTTTACTGTTTAAAAATTGGGGTTCAAGGGGGTCAAAATTATGCAGGCGTGTTTTCGTGATGCAAAACAAACCTGGCACCCCAATTATTGGAATTGGACCAGTCCAAACTTAGTGGGAGATTCCATTGTCATATATGGGTTAATATTCAAACATCCGTGACAACCAAATTTCGCTTTGCATGGTAAACGAGTGTGCGTTTGTGCGTTTGTATGCCTTATAGCACGCTAAAGCTTTGACAAGAATACGGATAATACCTAATATATAAATAACATTTCAAAATTTAAATGAAATTTAGATGTATTTTAATAATATTTATAGAAGGTATTTTTCGCAATACGGAACCCGGGAAGTACGGAACCCGAGAAGGGACATGATTTTTTATTTTTATTATGTTGTGCGAACAAAATAATATCTTGAGTGGACAAGATATTATCTTGTTCGCACAAGATATTATCTTGTGCGGACAACATAATATCTTGTGCAGACAAGATATTAAGTTGTGCGAACAAGATATTATCTTGTCCGCACAAGAATATTTCTTGTCCGCACAACATAAATCTTGTGCAGACAAGATAATATCTTGTGCGCACAAGATAATATCTTGTCCGCACAAGATAGTATCTTGTTCGCACAACTTAATATCTTGTCCGCACACGATAATATGTTGTGCGAACAAGATAATATCTTGTCTACACAAGATAAGATCTTGTTAGCACAACTTTCCAAGATCTATGTTGTGCAAACAAGATAATATGTTGTGCGAACAAGATAATATCTTGTCCGCACAAGATATTAAGTTGTGCAAATAAGATATTATCTTGTCCGCACAAGATAAAATGTTGTCCGCACAACATAAAGTATGTTGTCTGCACAAGATAATATCTTGTCCGCACAACATATTATCTTGTGTGCACAAGTTAATATCTTGTTCGGACAACTTAATATCTTGTTCGCACAACATATTAAAAAAAATATTTTTATTATATAAGTTGTGCGCACAAGATAATATCTTGTGCGGACAAGATAGTATCTTGTTCGGACAACATATTATCTTGTGCGGACAAGATATAATCTTGTGCGGACAACATATTATCTTGTGCGCACAAGATAACATATTATCTTGTGCAGACAAGATATTATCTTGTCCGCACATGATATTAATTTGTGCGAACAAGATATTATCTTGTCTGCATAAGATAATATCTTGTCTGCACAACATAGATCTTGTGCGGACAAGATATTATCTTGTTTACACAACTTAATATATTGTGTACACAAGATATTATCTTGTCATGCGCACAAGATAATATGCTCTGCAAACAAGATAATACCTTGTCCGCACAAGATAATATCTTGTACGCACAACTTCCCAAGGTCTATGTTGTGCAAACAAGAAAATATGTTGTGCGAACAAGATATTATCTTGCGCGCACAAGATAATATGTTGTCCGCACAAGATAAATTATGTTGTCCGCACAAGATAATATCTTGTGCGCACAACATATTATCTTGTCCGCACAAGATAATATCTTGTTCGCACAACTTAATATCTTGTTCGCACAACATATTAAAAAAAATTCATGTCCCTTCCCGGGTGTCGCATTTTTCATATTGATACAATATTATTAATACATTGAAGATATTTGAAAATTATATTAAACAAAAAAAAAAAAAAAAAAACTTTACATTCAGTTTTAATCGGATGAAAGGAAAAATTAAAGAAAATAACACTTTTGAAAGAATAACAGCA
This sequence comes from Lucinisca nassula, assembly GCA_963580285.1. NCBI lineage: Eukaryota > Metazoa > Mollusca > Bivalvia > Lucinida > Lucinidae > Lucinisca > Lucinisca nassula. The sequence goes on from OY757024.1 coordinate 38,540,062, forward strand.
CCAAACTGACATTGATAACTATTTTTTTTATATGGATAATGCCCACTGAATGTATGCATAATATGTTGTTTTCATAAAAGCATATGCGTGCATTGTGTTTTTTTTTTTAATGCTGTCAGATTTTGAATGGTAACCTACTTTAGAGGCGCATTATGAAACTGATCGCTGGTAAGTTAGTAAAATTGGGCTTTCTGAGCACTTTAGATGGTCGCCTCACGCATCGAGTCAATAGCATTTCCCTCCTTCGTGTGTGTGTTGGGGTGGGGTTGGTGGGGGGGGCGCGGGGGGGGGGGGGGGCTCCTAGACTATGGGTTTACATGTTTATATTGTACATTATTTTCATCAGGAATAAAAAACGCCTATTCAAGTTTATTAAACAGATAAAATTCTGATAGTTTTCATATTTCTGCTCAAAAGATAGATTGTGGGAACTCGTAAGAACCGCCTCGGCGAGGCGAGGCGGTTCTTACGAGTTCTCACAATCTATGTTTTTGAGCAGACATAAGATGGACAATATGTACCCTGTTAACCCCAGTTTAACAATTGAAATAGGGGTTTAAGGGGGTTAAAATTATATAGGCATGTGAGGCCTACACTTATAAGTCAAATCAAGGGAACTAACCTGTACTGGCAGTTAGTCCAGGTAGCCTTCAGAATTACGCCACTTGACACCTGTATCAATGTCGCCCCCGGTCATTTTGAAGACGTCGCTTCCAATTTCGCGGGACTTTCACAAGACACTGAGATTTAATGACGTCACAACCCTGCCCCCCACCCCGTGAAACTAAAATGGTTTACATGTATATGCATGTACTTTTCCTTGGCGGGCTCAGGCCGTCTATTAGTAAGTGGTTTGCCAGTACTTGTGTGCGCCCGGTTCCAGCTCTGCGTGGAAGCACCATGCAGTCAATTCCATTTCTCCAGGCTCCAATGGGCGGGACAACGTATATTCTCGTTAGACAATAGCTAAAGGGCAATAATCAAACTAGTTTATCGGTTACTATATAAGTACGCCGAGCGTGGAATTTTCTTAGTTTATAGTTGTTTGTTTGTTTGATTTGAGGTTTAACGTCCCCGTCAACACTATATAGGTCATTTTGGAGACGTTGCTTCCAATTTTGAGGGAATTTTACCAGAGAATGAGATGAAATGACATCTCAAGCCCTGTCGCCCTATGAAATCAATAGGGTTTATAAGCATGACGGACCGACTCGCACGGCTTTGCCTGGGCAGGCTTAGATCCTCTAAGTAGTTTACCAGTACTCGTGTGCGGTCGATTTCAGCTCTACCTGGAAGCACCATGCAGTCAAATCCATTTCTCCAAACTCCAATGGGCGGGGTCAGCGAATATTCGCGTTAGATAATAATAGCTGTTACTATACAAGTACGCCGAGTGTGGCCTGAATTTTCTTAAACGTATTTCTAGTGAATATCTTGAGATTTTGTTTGTTGTATGCGCGTTTACATTCGTATGTATGTATTTATCTAGCATGTATTTCATTGGTGTAACATCAAGAATTTTGGCGTCAACGTCATTGCTTGGTTTTGGCGTCGTGAAGTAGGGTGTACAATGTTGCCACGACCTCGCAATAACAAGAAGTGAGCCTGTAGACCTAAGAATTCGTTTAACCCACTTAGTACCAGATACTTTAAAACGGGTAACTGACAAACAGTGCAGGCCCAGATCAGACGCCGCAGAACGCAGCGTCTGATCAGGACCTACACTGTTTGCAAAGAGTTCAGCCATGTTCCAAACAAAGTTTGAAGAAAACACAACCTGACACCCCTAAATTTTGAAATGGACTCGTGCTATATATAAGATGGATTTTGTTTGTTTGTTTGATTTGAGGTTTAACGTGCCCGTCAACACATTTTGGAGACGTTGCTTCCAATTTTGTGGGACTTTTACCCGACATTGAGATGAAATGACATCTCTTTTGGTACAAAGGGGTTAAGAAATAGATCAGCTCTAGCGAGGCAGCTGTAACGAGTATCCACAATATATGTTTCGGGGCGGTTGTACTCGTACCTATATGTTTTTGAGCAGAAATAAGAAGTAAAATTTATACCCCTGTAAACACCATTTTGCTCGTTTTTCACATTATAAAAGCCGGCCTCGATAGTTCAGTCGGATGCGCGTCTGACTGATGATCAGGAGGACGCGGGTTCGATACCTGCCGGGGTCGGCAACATTCTTTCGTGGACATTGATCATGGAATCTTTTCTACGGACATTCTCTCTCCATTCCGCTGATTCAAGAAGGGCAGTTGTCAGTTTCTGGCGAAAGAGTGTGCACCGTACTGTATAAGCTTGTCCAGGAAAAGTGTGGATAGGTAAACTGACCGGCTTATAAATGACCTAAATGGTTTTGACTGGGCCGTTAAACTCCAATACAAACAAACAAACACATGCATTATAAAAGTCGGGTTTAAGGGAGACAAAATGTATAGGCGTGTTTTCGTGATGGTGCAGGAGCAGAGATAAGAAAAACAATGTATACGTCTTGAAAACCCACTGTCGGCTGAAATTTTACGTATTTAACGGACTTATTACCTAATGAAATCAATTACTTTACAGAACGGCCCCTGCCCATCGGGGCTTGAAGAAATAGATGGGCTGCATGATGCTTCCACGCAGAACTGATACCGACCGCACATAAATACTGGTAAACCGCTTAGAGGTTCTAAGCCTGCCCAGGAAAAGTTGTGCGAGTCGGACCGTCCATGCACATAAACCCTATTGGTTTCATTGGACCGCAGGGCTTGAGATATCATTTCATCTCAATGTCGGGTAAAAGTCCCACGGAATTGGAAGCAACGTCTCCAAAATGACCTATACAGTGTTGATGGGGACGTTAAACATAAAATCAACCAACCAACAGAAAAACATCACGCAAACACGCCTGTATAAATTTGACACCCTTGAACCCCACTTTTATAGAGTGAAATTGGGTTTTACATGGGTAGACATTATTTTTATTATTTTTGCTCAAAATATAGGTTGTGGGTACTCGTTAGAACCGCCTCGCCGAGGAGGTTCTAACGAGTTACCACGATCTATACTTTGAGCAGAAAATAGAAAAATATCACATTTTTTCATCTTAAAAAAGTCATTTTTTCGGCGGTAAAGTTTACAATATATTTGTATAGGCATGTTTTCGTAATGAATGTCTTGAAAGATTGTTATGATATAAATTATCGGTGCCTACGGGCATAAAACAATCAACAATAAACAAAAAGCGCTTGTCATTTCAATGACGGGTAACAGTCCCACAAAATTGGAAGCATCGTCTCCAAAATGACCTTAATAGTGTTGCCGGGGACGTTAAACCTCAAACCAAAAAATCAAACTCGACAAGCAGCTACATGTACATTGATCGTGGGACGTGGATACTTATCTTTTTTTCTTTTTTTTTACCTTTGATATTACCCGACCCCACCTTTCGGGGCTTGAAGAAATAGATGGGCTGCATGATGCTTCCATGCAGAGCTGAATCTGACCGCACAGGAGCACTGGTAAACGGCTTAGAGGATCTAAGGCTGCCCAGGCAAAGCGGTGCGAGTCGGACCGTCCAAGCTTATAAACCCTGTTTGTTTCATTTGGGCTTGAGATGTAATTTCATCTCAATGTCGGGTAAAAGTCCCACAAAATTGGAAGAAACGTCTCCAAAATGACCTATACAGTGTTGATGGGGACGTTAAACCTCAAATCCAACAAAACAACCTTTGATATTACGGCCCTTTCAGAATTATTTCAGGATTATTTCACTTAATTCGAGCCGATCATTAGTCAGAGAGGGCGAAAGCCGAGGTAATCGGAGAAAAAAACACCCGACCATTCGTTGCAGAACATCACATAGTTTAAACGAATGCAGAAAAAACGTCAAAAGTCAATTAAATAAGATCATAATTAAGAATCACCTCATACTGGATCGATACCTGCCGGGGTCGGCAATATTCTTTTGTGGCGATTGATCATGAAATCTTTTCTACGTCATTATCTTCCTCCGCTGATTCAAGGAGGGCAGTTGTCAGTGTTTCAGGCGAAAGATTGTTAACCGTTTACGTGTAAGCATGCCCAGGAAATGTGCCGTTAAATTCCAATACAAACGAAAAACGAACGATTGTAATTAATTTAGTGTAGGACCAAAGACAGCACCGAGAGTTTAGTGAAGTGGGTTTTTCTTTCTTTTGTTTGTAGCGACCAATTAGCCATTGGTCACCCAAGAAATACTGCGTATTATGGAAGCCACCGAGGCAGCCCATATAGGGGTTTAACAACCCATCAACACTATTAGGTCATGCTATCTTTGTGTGGAAGTATAATTATATACTTCGTATCTATTACAATTTTGCGGTGGTTCAATAATCTCTGTACACATACTCCAAAATCTTACAGTAAAGAAGAAAAATAAGAAAATAACTAAAATTCAATAACTAAGAAGTTATTAATTGCAATCTTAAAAATCTGAAATTCATTTATTGAGAGACATCTTTGTTTTAAAAGTTTTTAATATTTCAAAATATTATAAAGCTAAATAATACGAAGGGGAAATACTCACTGGTTTTTTCGATAGTAGGCATGTGTTATTTCCCGTGTTCCGCAGTAAAAATAGCACAGCTGCGAATAAATACTTGCATATATCTGTTGTTTGTATTAATCCGGAATCTTCCTCCTTATAATTTCGAAATTTAGGAATAGCTGAACTTTTTACAAATAGTGTAGGCCCAGATCAGACGCCATGTTCTGATCTGGGCCTGCACTGTTTTCCAGGGTACCCGTTTTAGGGATGGGTTACAACCTGGAGTGAAGAAAAACTAGAAGTCACAGAATTTCTTTGTGAACCGGCATTCTTTAAAATGGCATGTAGTGTGGATTAATAGCTTTTTAATCTTTTTCATTTGTTTGTTTGTTTGTTTGATTGGTTTGTTGTTTAACGTCCCACGGTCAACACTGTAGGGCCTATATATAGGTCATTTTGGAGACGTTGCTTTCCAATTTTGTGGAACTTTTACCCGACATTGAGATGCAATGACATCTCAAGCCCTGTCGCCCAATGAAACAAATTGGGTTTATAAGCATCGCACCGCTTTGCCTGGGCAGGCTTAGATCCTCTAAACGGCTTACCAGTACTCATGTGCGGATTGGTTTCAGCTCTGCGTGGAAGCATCATGCAGCCATTTCTATTTTTTCAAGCCGCAATGTAGACTTATAAAGTCTGTGATGAGATGTGAGTTTTTTTACAAAGTAATCCTTAGATGAAATATATACCCCTTCCTCAAATCTCTCTCTTGAGCTCTCATCACTGGCCTTGCATGGTGGCATAATATAAAATATGGAATGCATGAGCGCACCTATTAAAGGCATTTATTCTGAAACAGTAAAACACACCGTGTGTTCATAATTGTTTTATTGCCCCCTGTGGTATACTATCTATAGCAGATCAAAGGCGGTCCCTAATAGGGTGATTAGTAGCTCTTGTTGAATCCCCTGACTGAGGTACATAAGGGGAAAATCAATAATATACACTCCAGTCAACAGTTAGTAAAATATTGATTTTCCCCAGGGAGGCCCCTTACCTGTTAAAGACAGAGGACTTGTCTCCAGTCAGCACTGAGGGCTACATAATATTATGTAATGAAATGATAGTCCTCAATAATCAAGAATAAATGCCTTTAAAGGCATTTATTTTTGATTATTGAGGACTATCATTTCATTACATAATATTATGTAGCCCATCAGAGCTAACTGTAGAGAAGTCCCCTGTCTTCAACAGGTAAGGGGCTTCCTTGGGGAAAATCAATAAATTACTTACTGTTGACTGATGTAGGCCTACATTATTGATTTTCCCTTTACGTGCCTCAGTCAGAGGATACAACAAGAGCTACTAATCATCATATTAAGGGCCGCCTTTGATCTGCTATAGTATCACAGGGGGCAATAAAACAATTATGAACACACGGTGTGTTCTACTCTTACAGAATAAATGCCTTTAACATCTAGGACTTTTATAAGTTTAGCCCCAATGGGGCATGTAATGTGGATTAATACGGGCATGGACGCCTATAGTTAACGTGCGCGTGCATTTCACCAGCCCATCTCTCTCAGCTGATCCGTCCCAAAGTTACGAGATCTCGCGAATTGAAAACTGGCGAGAAACATTTTTGGTCGGATTATTTTCTCTTTCCGTAAATGTTCAAGATCTTTCTAAATTTCAAGAACTATAACGTATCCTTTTTAACAAATAAATGCGTTTTAAAAAAATAAAATTCATTTCACGGCGTTTGTTCGAAAAATGCGTGACCGGTTCTAAATCATTGATCAATGTTATTCAGGCGCTTATCAGAATTATTTAGGCGTAAACGTTAAAAATTCCATAAAAATGAGAATCAGTCTTTTGTTTACTTTCCGTCTGCGCGTTACAGTTTTTGGCCAGTCAACAACAATTGTTTTGACAGTTCATTTGTGGCTTTTGTCGCTTTGTACGCTTATACTCTGATACTTTGATAGCAAGACATTGAAAGGCTAGTTTGTACAAACGGGGAAGTATTTGTAAAAAGCTGTTTCTGTCAAAAATTCTATATTTCCACGACTATGCTGCATTCTTCACAGATTTGGGTGCATTTAATATTGTAAAACACGCACACTGGTATTTCCTAAACTGATCCTGATTCAGACCATACATCATGACAACTTGCCTGGCAAGTTCATATGGTGTTGCCAGGCAAGTTGTCATGATGTATGGTGTTATCTATCTATCTATCTATCTATCTATCTATCTATCTATCTATCTATCTATCTATCTATCTATCTATCTATCTATCTATCTATCTATCTATCCGTCTATCTATCTATCTATCATTTGCACTGAGGAGTTCTGTACCTCACAACATGACATTATTTAAAGATCCCGACCATAGACTTACATCCAGTTTCATGTTTTTAGCTCACCGTTACGTAGTGACGAGGTGAGCTTGTTTTGGATCACTTTTTGTCCGCCGTGTGTGCTTAAACAATTATTTCAAACAACATCACCTCCTAAACCACGGCTCAGATTTTGTCCAAACTTCACAGGAATGATCCTTAGGTGGTCCCCTAACAAAGTTGTTCAAATGGTTCCGGTCCGATGCATATCAAGGTCACAGGAGCCAAAAATAGATTTTTTCACCAAAAACTTAAAAAATCTTCTTCTCTGAAACCACAAGGCCCCGGTCTTTGATATTTGGTATGAAGCTTCATCTAGTGGACGTCTATCAAGATTGTTTAAATTATAGCCCTGAGGCCAAAAATGCCGAATTTTTTTCTTCAGTTATGTCCCTTTGCCCCGGGGCCATTTGGTTTTACATAGGCTTATTTAGGGGCTCACTTGTTACTCTTTGGATCAGGTGAATGAGCCAGGGCCATCATTGCCCTCTTTTTTGTTTACATCAATTCATTTTCAGCAGAGTTATAGCCATTTAATGTTTAAAAAATTGATTGCTCAAAGTGATATTTTAAATTGTACTGTGTGTGTGTGTGGGGGGGGGGGTGTATTTTATGTATTTTAGTAAATTTAATGGAAAACAACCACAAAAATAAACTTTCACTTCAGAACAAAGGTTTTGAGGAGACAAAAATTTTGGTACAAGTTTTATGAAAATTGACTGAGTGGTTTAGAAGTTATGACCTTTTGAACATTTCCCAAATTCTGGTTTTGTTAGTCCAGAACGAGGCTGTGAGTAAATGACGTCATAAACTCACAATTGGAAAACTTTGAATTACAGCGATTCTCGTGCAATAAAACAGTAATAAATAGTTCAGTATGCATTCCATTTATTCAATGCGATGATAATTTACTGTTTTTAAGTACAAAATCTGAAAAGCATGCTGTAAATTATTTTTTTTTTATCTATTTTGGTCACGTGACTAGATTAACAAAATGGTGGCCCTCATAGACAGCAATTGTAAAATGTTCAAAAGGTCATAATTTCAAAACCGCTCAACCGATTTTCATGAAATTTATACCAAAATGTTCGCCTCATGAAAGGCAATATTTTAAAGTGACAGTTAATTTTTGTGGATGTTCACTTTAAGCCGAGCATTAAATTAGAGTTATAACTATAATATAGAGATTAAGATTCCCATGAGTTATCAACCAATCTGTTTAATTGCTTCAGAGTGTTGTTCAATCACTATCCACTTTATTCATTTTTGTACAATTGATTTTGTAGAGAGATTTTTTTTGTTAATTTTAAATTGAAAATCCCTGACCATAGTGTTGATTGATTGTTGAAATGGAGTAATAACCATGCCCGTGACTAGGCAGTGCCTAATTTCATATTATTATCTTGTTAATCTCTATTGTTTGAAAGATTTGTCAAATGATGACTATGTGAACTGATCCATTAATTACAAGCCAGGATCGATGGAAACATATTGCTAAGCTATGGATCCTGACATCTAGGCCTACAGTTATTTTCCTGATCGGGTGAACCTCGAAAGTCTAAATGAACACCCCACTAACCACTAAACCTCACTTTATATAGAGGAAACTAGAGTTTATGGGGGTGTATATTTATTTCATTATTTCTGTTTCAAGACATAGATTGTGGGTACTCGTAAGAACCGCCTCAATGAGGCGGTTCTAACGAGCACCCACAAACTATGCTTGCAGTGTATTTAAGAAAATTATCACACCTTTTCAAAAGTAGCTATTCTGGAGATGTGAAAAATGCATTAGGGGGCCTATTTCACACGCATGTGTTATCGTAATGTTTACAGAGAAAGAATTTATAAGTAACAAATCCCTTAAAGGTTATGACTTTGTTTTTACATTAATCATTATCTTGAAAGCAATATGCGTCTGGAATCTAAGGATAACTTACCATGAAATGTTCATTTTTTCATAGTTGTGAAATGAGGTTTTTTCCCCAATTAGAAAAGGAAGAGTCTATTTGCAGTCAACTGCAAATATCCAAAAACATTTAAAATGGCTATTTGCAGTCAACTGCAAATAGCCAGAAAACGTTAAAATGGCTCAGATGATTTGCAGTCAACTGCAGATAGCCAAAAAACGTTAAGATGCCTATTTGCAGTCAACGTTAAAATGGCTATTTGCAGACATTCTATATTCCTACCATTTACATGTGCGCCCAACCAAATTTCAGATCCGTCTGCGCATCCGCGCAGTCTATTCATAGTATTTGTTGTGCGCTCTAATCCGAGTCTTCGCTTGGCGCACATGAAAACAGAAGGGAGTTACTCATAAAATAACAAGGGGAATGGTTGGGGAAAGATTTCTCACTTGTAGCATGCATGGAATTTCAAGAATAAATTTGAAGGAATATGCAAACTTGTATCAACAGTGCAAACAAATATTTTTTTAGCTCACCTGTCACGTAGTGACAAGGTGAGCTTTTGTGATCACATTTCGTCCGTCGTCGGTCCGTGCGTGCGTCCGTGCGTGCGTAAACAATTTCTTGTCCGCTCGATAGTATCTTCATTTATGATTTGATTTTAACCAGACTTGCACACAACTTGTACCACCATGAGATCTGGGTTCCTTTCTTGAACCAGCCATATCCCATCATGTGTTATGGAGTTACGGCCCCTGAAAGGGGAAGCATTGACTATTTTGGTCTTGTCCGCACGATTTTCTGGCGAAAGAATGTGCACTGTACTGGTTAACCGCTTACGTATAAGCCTGCCCAGGAAAGTGTTGATAGGTAAACTGACCGGCCCAAAAATGACCTAAATAGTGTTGACTGGGCCGTTAAACCCCAAAACAAACAAACAAATTGTCCGCACGATAGCATCTTTATTTATGATTTGATTTTAACCAGACTTGCACACAACTTGTACCACCATGAGATCTGGGTTCCTTTCTTGAACCAGCCATATCCCATCATGTGTTACGGAGTTGCGGCCTCTGAAAGGGCAAAAATTTCCTATTTTGGTCTTGTCCGCACGATAGCATCTTCATTTATGATTTGATTTTTAACCAGACTTGCACACAACTTGTACCACCATGAGATCTGGGTTCCTTTCTTGAACCAGCCATATCCCATCATGTGTTACGGAGTTACGGCCCCTGAAAGGGCAAAATTGCCTATTTTGGTCTTGTCTGCACGATAGCATCTTCATTTATGATTTGATTTTAACAAGACTTGCACACAACTTGTACCAGCATGAGATCTGGGTTCCTTTGTTGAACCAGCCATATCCCATCATGTGTTTTGGAGTTACGGCCCCTATAAGGGCAAAATTGCCTATTTTGGTCTTGTCTGCATGATAGCTGTTTCATTTATGATTTGATTTTATCTAAACTTGCACAAATTTTGTACCACCACAAAATATCTCGGTCAAGTTCGAATATGGGTCATGTCGGGTCAAAAAGTAGGTCAGTAGGTCAAATCAGAAAAAACCTTGTGAAGACACTAGAGGCCACAGTTTTTGTCCGATCATCATCAAACTTGCCCAGAATGATCATCTTGACAATATCTTAGTCAAGTTCGAATATGGGTGTTGTCGGGTCAAAAAGTAGGTCAGTAGGTAAAATCATAGAAAAACCTTGTGAACACACTAGAGGCCAATGTTTTGGTCCAATCATCATCAAACATGCCCAGAATGATCAGATCGACAATATCTGAGTCAAGTTCGAATATGGGTCATGTCGGTTCAAAAAGTAGGCCAATAGTTCAAATCAGAGAAAAACCTTGTGAACACACTTGAGGCCACAGTTTTGGTCCGATCATCAACAAACTTGCTCAGAATGATCATCTTGATAATATCTTGGTCACATTCGAATATGGGTCATGGCAGGTCAAAAAGTAGGTCAGTAGGTCAAATCAGAGAAAACCCTTCTTAACACACTATAGGCCACAGTTTTGGCTAAAGCATCATCATACTTGCTCAGAATGATAATCTTGACAATATCTCGGTCAATTTCGAATACGGGTTATATCAGGTCAAAAAGTAGGTCAAATCATAGAAAAACCTTCTGAACACACTAGAGGCCACAGTTTAGGTCTGATCATCATCAAACTTGCCCAGAATGATCATATTGACAATATCTGAGTAAAGTTCCAATATGGGTCATGTCGGTTCAAAATGTAGGTCAGTAGATAAAATCATAGAAAAACCCTCTGAACACACTAGAGGCCACAGTTTTGGTCCGATCATCATCAAACTTGCTCAAAATGATCATTTGACAATGTCTCAATTGATTTCGAATATGGGTCATATCTGGTCAGAAGGTAGGTCAGAGTGTTGAAAAACCTTGTGGACACACTAGAGACCCCAGTGTTGGTCCGATCATCATCAAACTTGCTCAGAATGATCATCTTGACAATATCTGGGACATATGAGTCATGTCGGGTCAAAAAGTAGGTCAGCAGGTCAAATCATAGAAAACGTTTTGAACACTCTAAGAGGCCGCAGTTTTAGTCAAATCACCATAAAACTTGTTCAGAACGATCATCTGGACAATATCTCAGTTAAGTTGAACTTCGAATATGGGTCATGTCAAATCAAAAAGTAGATCAGTAGGTTATTTTGTCATAACTTTTGAACCGTTTGGGATAGAGCCTTCATATTTGTCATGTAGGTTCCTTGTAACAAGGGCTTCCCACTTATTTAAAGATTTGACCTGTGACGTTGACCTGTGACCTACTTTATCATAACTTTTGAACCATATGAGATAGAGCCTTCATATTCGGCATGTATGTTCCTTGTGACAAGGTTTTCTCAACCATTCAAAACTTTTGAGCCATGAACTTGACCTTTGACCTACTTTATCATAACTTTTGAAGCATTTAAGATACAGCCTTCATATTTGGCATATAGGTTCCTTCATAGGAGTGAGTGTTTGAGTTTAAGTCTCACCAACAGCTAAGGTCATACACAGATGGGACCTCTGTTTAAATACCAATCTCAAAGTCTGGAGAAGTGCTACCCCCTGGTTTACAAGGCAAGTAGCATGGCCACTTCACCATGAAAGCTTCTAAATTTCATTGGAATGTTGTGTAGATGACCCTCTAGGAAAATAGCATAACGATTAACAAATGGTCACAAGAGCTAAAAATAGAAAAAACATTGTAAAGGTGCGAACCCATTCTAAACCTTTAGGCCAATTGGATTTAAAACTTCACAGGAATGTTACCTAGGTGACTCCCTACCAAAATAGTTAAAACTCATTCCACTCCAATGAACAAGATGGCTGCCAGAGCTAAAAATAAAAAAAATCTTCAAACAACAATTCCTTCTGTACCCTCGGGCCAACTTCATTCACACTTCTAAGTAATGTTGCTTAGATGACCCTCTACCAAAAAGGCTTAAACTATCCTGCTCCGATGAACAAAATGGCCACCGGAGCTAAAAATAGAAAAATATCGTAAATTTGACTCAAATGTGAACCCCTCCTAAACCCTAAGGCCAAGTTGATTCAAACTTCACAGGAATGTTGCCTAGGTTACTCCCTACCAAATAAGCTAAAATTACTCTGCTGATGAACAAGATGGCCACCATAGTCCATAGCTAAAAATAGAATGTACCCGAGACAGTGACACACAGGTGAGCGAACCAGGGCCCTGTGTGCCCTCTTGTTTCATGTTTCATGCACAAGTAAGAAACGTTAATCTGAAAGCAATAAAACAGTTTAACCGTTTTCATTTTGTACAATTAAAACCGCGAAATTCGACACACTAAACTGGTCGTGAAATAATTTCTACTGTCATTCTCTCCCTTCCGCTGTTTCAAGAAGGGCACTTGTCATTATCTGGAGAAATAGTGTGCTCGCGTAAGAATGTAAGAATGCCCAGTAAAAGTGTGGCTAGGTAAACTGACCGGCTAGTTATGACCTAAAAAGGGTTGACTTGACCGTTAAACACCAATACAAACAAACTGTCCCTTCCGCTGATTCAAGAAGGGCACTTGTCAATATCTGGAGAAATAGTGTGCACTCTACTGGTTAACCGCTTACGCATGAGAAGGTAAGAATTCCCGGGAAAAGTGTGGCTAGGTAAACTGATCGGCTCGTTATGACCTAAATAGCGTTGACTTGACCGTTTAACACCAAAACAAACAAACAAAACAGACTGTTAACATAAGCCGTGACAAAAGATAATTGCATTTAATTTGCCATCAGTTATACTAACAAGCATGGATATGTCGGCCTAAATAGTGTTGCAGGGGATGTAAAACATCAAATCAAACAAACATAGCCACAACGGTGAGAGACTTAATGATCATTAAGAGTGAGAGCTCTTATTAACTAGGCCGCAGAGGCCCGTTCCATTTTAAAAACATTTTGGACATCTCCAGGTAGTCATTCTAACGCTAATAGAATGACTGCAAATAGCCATTTTAACGTTTTCTGGCTATTTGCAGTCGACTGCAAATAGGCATTTTAACGTTTTCTTGCTATCTGCAGTTGACTGCAAATAGCCATTTTAACGTTTTCTGGCTATTTGCAGTTGATTAGAAAAATGTCATAGCCTATTTCTTTTTTTCTTTTTTTTTTTTTTTTTTTCAAACATTTGTGGGTGCTCGTTAGAACCGCCTAAATGCGACAGTTCTAACGAGTACCCACTGTCTAGGTTTTGTGCAAGATGATGGAAAATAATTTCTTGAACACCAGATAAGTAAATCCATAATTTGAGCTTGGGATCGAAATTCTGTTCTAACCCTGGAGTTCTAATGCCCTAATCATGTGTACCCCCCCCCCCCCACACACACACACAACAAACACACACACCTATGGGGATGGGTGGGGGATAGCGGGGATAATGTGTGGGGTAGTTACCCTCTGTGTTCCCCCGCAGTGCCGGATTAATGCAGGGGTTTTTTATATTATGCAAACACACCCCGGTGGAATTAACTATTATAAACAGCGGGGCAATGACATTCAGGAGGTCCCCTAGCCCCCGCCCATCGGGGCTTGAAGAAATAGATGGGCTGCATGATGCTTCCACGCAGAGCTGAAACCGACCCGCACACGAGTACTGGTAAACCGCTTAGAGGATCTAAGCCTGCCCAGGCATTCCGGTGCGAGTCGGCCCGTCCATGCTTATAAACCCTATTGGTTTCATTGGGCGGCAGGGCTTGAGATGTCATTTCATCTCAAATGTCGAGTAAAAATCCCATAAAATTTGAAGCAACATCTCGTAATTGACCTTTACAATGTTGATTGGGACGTTAAACCTCAAATCAAACAAACAAATCAGGAGGTCCCCGCAGTGCAGGGCTGTTAGCAGGGCTGTGAAACTTCATTGTCCCCGCTATTCTCCGGCGCAGTGGTTACAAATGACTGGTGCATAACCCAAAATCGAATATTCCCGCGTGTTTGATAAATGCACTGGCTAAATACGACTTACTTCATATGTACCGTCGTTAAGCTTGATGTCACAGCACGTTGCGTGACGTCACTAGCGGATCTCGGCAACCGAAGTGACTACCCACGCTCAGAAATGAAAGGTATGCAAGAAAAAGAATCCTACATGGGTGTGAGGGATGGATAGAAAAAGCCGTCCCTCCGGATCACTGTCCGGCATCACTCGGCAAGCCTCGTGATGCCGGACAGTGACCCTTGGGACGGATTTTTCCATCCACCCCTCGCATCCATATAAGAGTCTTAAAGTATACCTCGGTAAACTCATTCTTCTTTATATACAGTGGGGTTTGAATGGGTATCCTTTTCATATTTTGTTAACAAACAGCTGCATGAAAGTTTATTGTGTGGTTTGGAGAGTTTATTTTGATCTGGCATGCAGATTTCGCAATAAAGGTCAGGCCAACGTGCATCATACAATGTTGATGTTGTTGTCGTTGTGCGTGCGCGCGTGCGTGCGTGCGTGTGTGTTTGTGTGTGTTAATCAGATAATGTACTTTGTAAAATACTAAGAAACTGCTGATCAGAAACTATTGTTTTCTGAAAGAAAAAGTAAAATATGTCTAATCTAATACATTTTAACTTTTTCATTCATCTTCTAAAAGTTAATATTGTTTGAATTCTTCAATATATCCAACAGAAAAAATACTGTCGAATTTCAAAGGCTGAAACAGGACCCTGAACATTCGTTCTAGACAAAAGTTGCAATCACTGAGAGTTACTCATAGGGTCTAGAGGCATAATGGGGAATATAAGGGATATATTTTCGATGTGGTCACCATCAAGTTGACAAGTCCGTGCAAAGAACACTCTATAAATGTGAACCCTTTTTTTCTATGTTCCAGAAAAGGGTTATCCTTTGGAAGCAAGGAATACACCACAGAACAGAAAAGTATGGAATGCACATGTTTTCTGGACCAGACAAGCTAATTTCGGCCAATTAGGCCTCATCAGTGACCCTCAGATATTTTCAAAATTCCTAAATGGAATCAATAATCCCAAAGGATAAGAAAATATAAACTACGAAAACACGCCTATACAGATACATTGTAAATTTTACCGCCTGAAAAAAAAAAAAAAAAAAAGATTTTACATGTAAGATGAAAAATTGTGATGTTTTTCTAATTTCTGCTCGAAATATATATTGTGGGTACATGTCACGTTAGAACCGCTTCATTGAGTACCCACAATCTATGTTTATGAGCAGAAATAAGAACAATAAGGTTTACCCCTGCAAACCTCAATTTTGCTTTATACAAGTGGGGTTCAAGGGGGTCAGAATTATAAAGTCGATTCTAATCAACACACACACACACACACACACACACACACACGCACGCACGCACGCACGCAACTTTTATATAACAAATCAGGAAACCCGTCAAAAAATTATCAAACTATACGACAAATGGAGTTTTTGGATAAAATATCTAGAGACTCAAAACAAAAACAAAAAAATAGTTCGAAGTAGACATAGTTAATGACTCATCAGTGTTCGAGTTATCGAAGGTTTCACTGTATTGGGGGCATACATCTTGTCGCAAACAAAAAGGTGTCATTGAACCATTGGGCATGTACGCTTAGCGAAGATTCAATTCAGTTTGCAAACCAGCCTTGGGCTAGTGGGTAGCCAAATAGCGCAGACAGCGCCCTGCCCTTCGGGGCTTGGAGAGATGGATTGGGCTGCATGGTGCTTCCACGCAGAGCTGAACCTGACCTCACACGAGTACTGGTAAACCACTTAAAAGGACTAAGCCTGCCCAGGCAAAGTGCTGTGAGTCAGACAGTAAAATCATATCAGCCCTATTGGTTTCAATGGGCGGCAGGGTTTGCGGTGTCATTTGACCTCAATATCGGGTAAAAGTACAACAAAATTAGCAACGTCTCCAAAATGACCAAAATGATTTAAATACCGTTGACGGAGACGTTAAACCTCAATGCAAACAAAAAACAACGCACGTCTGAAGATACACTTTTGCTCGTTATGACTCATATAAGCCCTGTACCTCTCCCTGCTCACAATCATAGCATTATAAATACAAATACATTGTAAATTTTACCGCTAAAAACGAAAGTTTTAAGATGAAACAGTGTGATAATTTCCTTATTTCTGCTCAAAATATAGATTGTGGGTACATTGAGGCGGTTCTAACGAGTACCCACAATCTATATTTTAGAGCAGAAATAAGGAAAAAATAAGGTTTACCCGTGTAAACCCCAGTTTAACTATATAAAAGTGTGGTTCAAGGGGGTCACAATTATTAGATGTGTTTTCGTGATGTTATTGTAGATATATTTTCTAGTCCTTTGGAAGCATTGGTACCAGTGTGGAACTTTGAAAATATCTGAAGGTCAATGATGAGAATTGGCCGAAAATAGCAAGTGTAATAACTAGTACACTCCATAGTTTGAGCTATGTGAAATATTCCTTGCTTCCAGCCAATGTTACGACGCTTCTCATTTTGTTTGTCTGTTTGTTTGTTTGCTTTCTTGTTTGTTTATTTGTTTAGATTTTAACGACCCAACCAGCAGTATCTAGATGATAACAAGCCGGTCAGTTTACCGATAACCACACTTTTCCTGGAAGGATTATACATAATCGATTAACCAATGACAATTGCCCTTCTTAGATCAGCGGGAGGAGGGATGGTTGTAGAAAAGATTTCATGAAAAATTATAGGAAAAGAACGTTGCCGACTGGCAGGTATGGAACCAACGACATCCTGATGACCAGTCATACGCAGGTCCCACTGAGGTCCATTATGATAACACATCCGTGTGATATGATGCATTTTTTCATACCTATAAAACGTAATTTTATTATGAAAATTTGTGATACTTTTCTTGTTTACACTCAAAACATAGGTTTTGGGTGCTCGTTACAACCCAAAACCTATGTCATGGAGCAGAAATAAGGAAAATGACGTTTGCCTCCGTAAACCCAAGTTTTCTCTATATAAAGTGGGGTTTGAGGGGGAGGTCTTTATTTCACGGACTTGTTCACGTGGTGTCCGCTTCTCATATAATCGTCACAAAAACACACCTCTATGATTTACTTTAGTAAAACTTGGGGTTACAAGGGTGTATATAATTTCTCTTATTTCTGATCAAAAACATCGATTGTCGGTATACGAGTACTTAGACAAATAAGACTTAATTAGTACTTAGAGTAATAAGACAAATATCGGAATTTTTTATTGAAACCTTCTGTTTTTTTTTGTTTTTTTTTATTTTGGTTTTGGTTATTTTGGTGGTCAAATTTTCAATATATGTTAGAATAGACATGTTTTCATAATGAAATTAAATTTAAGTTACCACAGCATCCTTTGCGCAACTGTCGATGTAAGGTTCCACGTTAAGGTCTGGCACGGTCTTACACAGACGAAATACAGGTCTGTCCAGTTCTTTTAGACAAGCTTGACGCGCAGTAGAGTAACTGTAAATGGTTGACGACTTATTCTGTAAATGAATACATGTATATAACTACACAATTATGACAATTGAACCCCCCCCCCCTACACACACCCTTTTTTGTATATATTCTCAACACATTTGAATAGGCATGTTTTCAAAATGTAATTAAAAAAAACGACTGTAAATCAATACATTAAGAAGCAGATTAATTATTCTTAGCTGCTATGGCATTGACTGTAAAGGAATACATTGCCGCCTGGTTTGATCTGTATTTTAACGATTTTGACAAGTATCCCAATAGAAAATATAGTTTTGTTTACAGATTATCTTCCGGCAACCTCAAATCAAACAGTATTTACCGTCGAACTTCGATGGCTCGAACCCCTTTGGGACGATGAAAATTTGTTCGAGACAGCGGAGTGTTACTATTAGTGTCATACCAGGCGGCATAATGGAGATAATTGTGGGATATCTTTTCAGTGTTCTATATTATAAATTTATGTCGTGTGTACTCATTAGAATCGCCTCATCGAGGCGATCCTAATTAGTAAACACAGCATACATTTGAAAGATAAAAGAAGAAAAAATCTCCTTATATTATCCCTATATCGTATTTCGAGGAATTCCATGCGGACTGAAGAAAGGGTTTGACTCACCTATGGTAAACGAGCCATCGGGGTTAGAGCCATCGGAGTTCTACTATATAAATGTCTATAACAATTGACAAAAACACACTGTTGCTAAACTGTGCTGCTTCAAGCAACCCGGTGTCTCTGAGCACGCACAAAAATCAGCCTGCGTACAAAAGCAGTTATTGCACTCTATTCATGGTCTATATGGAGAAACTTTGGGCCCAGGTGCATCCATATAGCATACCGTAAAAATCTTAAAAATTCTCCAACTTCGGACTTGCTGAAATTCTCCTAAAATTTTAAAAAACTTGTTTCAAGATCCAGCAAGGAGTCCAAAAAGAGTAGACAGAATGGAAAACAGAATAGACCTGAAGGAGCAGTCTGATCTGGGTCTGCACTGATTGCTTAGGCATGTATGCCCCGTTACTACCTGTTCAAAATGACCTAAATAGTGTTGACTTGGCCGTTAAACTCCAACATTGAAGAATGTGGGATGCACATGTTCAATGAAACTTTTTTTTTCTCTGAGCGGACAAATAATCTATTTTAGAATTAGATCAGTTCTAGCACTGATTTGTTGGGTAATAAATCGCTGTTTGAAGGTCAGTTGTAAAGAAGATCAAATCACGAGCGCGTATAGCGAGTGATTTGTCTACTTACAACTGACCGATCAAACCTTGATCTATTTTTCAACAAATCACACACAAGATTTGATCAATTTCGATTCTAACACACTGATAATCGTCAACAATTTTGTTGTTTCCTTCAAAGTCGCCAGTCTTTCGCTATTGTTAGAAAAAAATCCTGCCAAAGTCATTGACTGTATCACACACATTTATGCCCTTTTGTAATGTTATTAATGCAAGAAAATATCGTTTAACCGTCTAACAACAAAGAAATTATGAGTGACGTCATAAAATGGTTGCTTTTGATGACGTCACTCATCACGCTCTTCCGCCCGGTGAATGTTAGCCTAGCCACTAGGCGTTAAAATGAATAATGTGGAATTAAAATCATCCTTTGCATTAAAATGAACAGTGTATAAAAGTTTAGTTAGTCTGGTCTCTCTGGCTTAATTTTAACTGATAATTCTAAGCTTGGAGACTCTACCAAATAGACTTGCCATTACTAACAAGGTAATAAAATTTTAATATAATAAACAATACCAAAAATAATCAGACTTTTATTATTAGACTAGTAGCTAGTCTACGTATTACCCTACTCGCGTTTTCCGATTCCGTATAACAATCCTTCCTAGCTCTGAAGCCCGGCATTTCTTGCGACTTAGGAAAGCAGTCATGTGTAACACGGAACCAAACGTATGCAAGAATGACGTCACAATAAACAGAGCGTAACGTCACATGACTTTATGGAGGAGTTTTGCAATAATTTAGAAATTTAAGCAAATAAGACAACAGACAGTGTGACATAGTAAACGACATTTAGTGCAATGGCGCGCACACGCAGTATAACGTGACGTCAAATAGTGCTAAGTTTCAGACGTCACCGCACCACAGAGACGTTGGAAACAACATGGACAATCGAATAAAAGTTTCGCAGCCTTTTATATTCTGTATAGAAATCTGTTAATATAGTAAATACATGGTTAGTGGCATTAATAATAAAATATAATCAGTGAGTCTTAGACAATTTTATAGGGGCGAGCTATAGCGAGCCCCTATAAAATTGTCGCGGCGAACCGATTATATTTTATTATTAAAGACACTTATCATGTATTAAGTTTATACCGCAATTCGAAACTCAACGGGTTCTGCAATAATTTAGCAAATTTAAGCAAAAAAAGACAGTAGACAGTGTGACATGTTTAACGACATTCAGTGACATGGCGCGCGCACGTAGTATAACGTGACGTCAACGAGTGCAACGTTTCTGACGTCACCACGCCACAAAGATGTAGGAGACAACATGGACGCTCGAATAAAAGTTTCTCAGCGCTTTACATTCTGTATGAAAATCTGCAAATAAGTAGTTTATTTTAGCTTTAAACATTATTTTCGAGGTTGAGACTCAAACTGCAGTAGCAGTGCGCAGTTATTCAAACGGGCCATTTAAACCAGGAAAGGCCGAGAAGGTAAGAATTTAGCTGAAATTTCTGCAAATCTGTTCAAATAAATATTGCAAAGAGTATAACTTGCTGTTTCGTTGTTATCTCGTGTATAAAAGAGTGTATGTTATTGTTTACGCTTGCAAATTAGGGACCTGAAAAATAGGTCCGGTCTATAAACGGTTCCCATAGGTCAGTAGAATGTATAGTATAGGTCACTACCGATTATAGCGTGCAGTTATTCGACCCCCTTTATTAGGTTACTAGAATGTCTGATTGCGGTATAAAAGCATATTATCACTGTAGAAGCTTGATCTGCCGTGCGACTCTTCGATGTTTCAAGATCTTTCGCATCATACTCGATGCTTCGCGTCTCGTGTGATACGTTGATCAGGCAAACATCCACTCGACGTGATACTACGCGGCTGGTCAAGTTACTGGTTTATATGTATGATTATACGTTTATTAATTGACTAACCTGTATTGATAGGTCATCCGTATCAACACCAAGTCAACCAATATTAGTAGTAGTATTCTTTATTTGAGTGACACGTGTCAATACAAACACAATTACACAGTATGAACACTATTTACACAAACTAATAACATATTGTTTGTATAGATATGAATCCAAAGACACCCAGCCATATGAAATGGCTTATGAGTCACTGGTATGATACCTAAAAATTCACTTGTATTGAGTGAGGTCAAGTGAGGTCAAAAAATCTATAATCATGTTTTCTTTTAATTGTGTCAATTAATAAGATTGTCATCAATCAAGTCATTTCGGATTGACCTAGTTACAGGTCCTCGGTCAGCTGCATTGGCCCTAGGCCTTCGACCTCGGGCCAATGCAGCAGAACTCGGACCTGTACCTGGGCCAATACGAAATGACTTGATTAAAGGCATTTATTCTTGTAACAGTAGGACACACCGTGTGTTCATAATTGTTTTATGGTCCCTTGTGATCTACTAGTATAGCAGATCAAAGGCGACCCTTAATTGGGTGATTAGTATTTCTTGTTGTATCCCCTGGCTGAGGCACTTAGGGGAAAATCAATAATGTACACCAGTCAACAGTTAGTAAATTATTGATTTTCCCCAAGGAGGGCCCCTTACCTGTTGAAGACAGAGGACTCCTCTTCAGTCAGCTATGAGGGCTACATAATATTATGTAATGAAATGATAGTCCTCAATAATCAAGAATAAATGCCTTTAATAACATTATAGTATACCTGTGGATAAACAGCACTGACATTCACAGAAACAGAAACGTATTCTGTTTCAATGTCAGTGAATGACTCCTCATCAGCGGGATCTGGACACCTTAGAGTTGGGGAGTATCGCCAACTACACTGTTTGACTTTACTTGAACACTGACAGGTCACTTCTGGATCTTTTTCGCTATAAGGATCATCGCCGCATGTACACAGATTTTCTTGCTCATCGTACTCTTGTAAACGTATGTAATTGCTTCGATGGAAAAGGGACTCTGATTCACTAGCTCTGAAAAAATAAACAGAGGACGAATGGTCCTGAGTCGCTCACCTTGGAGCTGCCTGTATGTGGAGCCATTTGGCTTCCGAGAAGAAGATTTTAAAAGTTTTTTTTTTTACCATGATAGCTATCTAGGTAGGTCATGTGACCTTAATGATTTGAACAAACTTTTGTTTCTCCACCCGATAAAGGCTTCATATGAAATTTGGCTTCGATTTGCCTAGCTGTTTTTTTTTGTGGTTGTTGTTGTTGTTTGTTTTTTTTTTTTTGTTTTTGTTTTTTTGTTTTGTCCCTGACCCTGGACCAAGGTAAATGAGAAACGTTGACCTTTGGTACTTATGCAGCTTCATAAGCTGTTTAGCTGATTGCACAGGCAGTAGCAATTTTCGAAGAAAATATTAATTTCCACTTTTTTCGCCAGACAAAAGCGCAAGTGACCATATTTGATCTTGGTGTGTTAAATTGGTCAAGGTAAACCCACGCTCAACATTTGAACAGATTCCAATGGGCTCAGGTCCCCAACACGGCAAGTATAGTTTCTAGGCAATTAGCCGGCTGGTTTCAGAGATGATTTTCTTTTTACATGTATTTATGGTCATGGTGGCCATCTTGGTCATGTGACCTGGACCAGTTGAACAAAATTTCATTTCTTCCATCCTGTAAAAGTTTCATATGAAATTTGACTTTAATTTGCCCAGCAGTTTTAAAATATATTAAGCTTCCATTATGATATAGGAGTGACCTTGATGCCAGGTCAAGGATCGGTTTTGCTCTTAGCTCTTATCCTGCTGTTCACGACAACCCTATCTTTGGAAACAGTGTAGATCCAGATCAGATGGCTTCTGAAGAAGCCATCTGATCAGGTTCTACACTGTTTGTCATTCACTTTATGGATTTGTAGGAATAAATTACATCAAGTAATCTGATTGATTAAAAGTCAGAGATGGGTGTGGCTAAAATGAATATTCAGCAAGAGAAGGGTTAGACATTCGTTTAGCTTCATTTGCTCATTTTGAAGAAGCATATACAAGGCAACACATGTTTCTGAAAAATTAACAATGTCCACTTTTTCCCTATATAGACGAATATGCAACCGAATTTGACCGTGATGTAAATTGGGTAACGGTCAAGACAGAGTAATCATTTGAACAAATTATGACGGCCCTGAGACCCAACTGCTACATACATGTACCAAGTCTCAAGACACTCAGACCATTGATTCAGGAGAAGAAGATTTTTTAAAAATGTTTACCCTAAATGGGCATGGGGAAGATATTATTCGTGTGACCAAACTCCTCTTAATGAATTTTCATTTCCTTATTTTTAAAGCTTTAATATTAAATCTGAATACAAATGGCCAAGTGGTTTCTGAGAAAAGCAAGTTTAAATTTTCATATTTGAATGACCTTGGGCCGAGGTCAAGGAATGGCTTTGCCCTTGATTACTCATGTAGTTACTTTTCCTCATTTACTGCATCGACAAATCTTCAGATCAAAGATTTAACTGAATAGTTTCCAAAAAAATACACGGCTTCGACTTTTCCCATACAAAAGCTTATGCAAATCAAAGTTGACGTTGGCCTAAAACAGGTCAAGGTCATCCAGGGACCATCATTCGAACAAACTATGATTAGCTTGAGTTCCCAATGCTTCATAACAAGTTTCAATATAATTGGCCAACCCCTCCGGAGAAGATTTCTGAAGGGTGGACATATTTGTCATGTGACCAAACTCGTATTAATTAATTTTTATTTTCTTGTTCCTAAAAGCTTTCATATGAAATTTAATCATTATAAATGGCCTTGTGGTTTCTGAGAAAAATAAGTTTTAATGCTCATATCTCAATGACCTTGGATCAAGCTCAATGACACCTACCTTGAAAACTTTAAAGATAACATGCCGCGATAGACTTAAAAATACACGATTTTGACATTTTCCCATATAAACGTCAATGCGACCAAATTTGACTTTGGCCTAAAGTAGTTCAAGGTCATTCAAGGTTATCATTTGAACAAACTATAATTGGCTCTAGTCACGTATGTTATGACAATCGTCCCACTGGTTCCGTAGAAGAAGATTTTTGAAGGGTTTTTAACTTATATGGGCATCGCGGCAATTTTAGTCATGTGACCTAGAACTCGCGAATAACCTTTCGTTCTCCCATCCCACGGATGTTCCACATGATACTTGACTTCATTTAGACCTAGTGGTTTTAGACGATAAGATGTTTGAAAATGTTGACAGACAGACAACAGACGACAGACAACGGAGCCTTGCCATATTATAAGCTCACCAATGAACCTTCGGAGAGCTAAAATACACGATTCTGGTAAGTACTTGTATTTTGTTGTTGTTGTTTTTTTTCTGTCCCTATGTTTTCAGTGATGTACACATAGGATGGGTTGTGATGTCTATGTGGCCTTTCATCTGTCCGTTCATGAGTTATAGTTAGATAATATTATAAAGCATCGGGACAAATAACAGATTTCAATTTCTTTAGATCATGCAGATTCGATATCAGATATTGCGACCACAGTGAAAAATAACTAGAAAGTGTGTTCATAAAACACAATGCATCCAACGATATGTTGCCCCTAAATGCCGAACTTTTCATAGGGCCATTACTGAAGAAAATGTTTCAGACATTTTTCAAAAGTTAACCAGGTCATCTACTCATCATTCCCTATCAGCCTTTCATAGAGGATCTTACATGAGTGTTCATGTAGTATTGAATTTATTAAACGAGTTGAGGAAAAGTGATAAAATGCGAGGTTTTGCCGAGCATTTTATCCCTTTTCCTCAACGAGTTTAATAAATTGTTGACATAAGAGAATCTTACATGAGTGTTCATGTATTATTGAATTTATTAAACGAATTGAGGAAAAGGGATAAAATGCGAAGCTTTGTCGAGCATTTTATCCCTTTTCTTTAACGAGTTTAATAAATTCAATAATACATGAGCACGAATGCAAGATTCTATTTATCATATGACATTTAAAACGCATTTTATTAACGATTGTTTAACAAATTTGTCAATATGCCGCCATTAGTAAATGCGACGTTGTTTAGGACGTCATACATGTAACGTTACGGGGCGTATCTAACTAATTTGCATATTTAATCCACTAGTGGATATCAAATTTATGAGATGGCGTTATTACACTCTCTGACGCGACGTCATATGATAAAGTTGCTTACAAGATAAAAATGGGGAATCATTCAAAGGGTCTTAACTCATGAAACATTTTCTGTTTTTTTTTTTTTTTTTTTTAAGTTAACCAGGCCATTAACTCACCATTCCCTATCGGCCTGTCAAGTTTCAAGGCAATATCTCACACAATTTTCAAGATGTCTTGCTTACAAGGTTCAAGTGGTGAATTGTTCAAAGGGTAATAACTCAAGAACAATATTTAGATTAGTTTTTCAAAACTTAATCAGGTCATCTACTCATCATCCCCTATTAACCTTTCAAGTTCCAAGAAAATAGCTCAAATAGTTTGAAGTTTTGCTGCACACAAAGTAAAAATGCCCAAACTTTCAAAGGGCCATAACTAAAGAAGAAAATATCATTTTTTTTTTTCAAAAGTTGATCAGCTCATTTATACATAATTCCCTATCAGTCTGTAAAGTTTCAAGGCAATACCTTAAACAGGTTTTGATATATCTTGCATACAAGGTTAAAATGCCGAAATTTTCAAAGGACCATAACTCAAGATGAAAATTTCGGATTTTCTCAAAAGTTAATCAAAAATCATTTACTCATTATTTACTGTTCATCCCCTATCAGCCTGTCAAGTTACAAGAGAATAGATCAAATAGTTTTAAAGATATTTTGCTAACAAACTTAAAATAGCCAAATTTTAAAATGGCCATAACCCTGAAAAAATGCTGATTTTCTTCAAAAGTTGATCGGGCCGTCCACTCAAGTACTCATTTTCACCTCTCAGCCTGTAAAGTTTGAAGGCAATAACTTGAACAGGTTTTGAGACATCTTGCTTATTAGGTTAAAATGCCGAAAATTTCAAAGTTCCATAACACAAGAAGAAAATTTCAGATGCCTTTCAAAAGTGAATCAGGTCATCAATCCATCATTCGCTATCAGTTTGTCAATTTTCGAGACAATATCTCAAACAGTTTCCAAGATATCTTGCTTCAATGTTAAAATGACAAATTATTCTAAGGGCCATAACTCAAGAAATAAAACAAGGTTCATGTGATGCGGTCATCTACTCATCTACCCCTATCAGCCTGTAAAGTTCCAAGACAATAGCTTGAAAAATTTTATTAGAGATATTTTGCTTACAAACTTAAAATGCTCAAATTTTAAAGGGCCATAACCCAAGGAAAAAATTTCGTGTTTTTTTTTTTTTTTTTTTTTTTTTTTTTTTTTTCAAAAGTTGATCAGTTCATCTACTAATCATCCCCATCAGTCTGTAAAGTTTCAAGGCAATAGCTCAAATGGTTTTAGAGATATTTTGATTCCAATCTTAAAATGCTCAAATTTTCAAAGGGTCATAACTCAAGAAAACATTTTCGTTTTTTTTTTTTTTTTTTTTTTTTTTGGCCATTTTGTTCAACGGAGCAGAACGATTTAGGCAATTTTGAAAGAGTGTCACTCTAGGAACATTCCGGTGAAATTCTTTTCAAATTGGGCCATTTGCCTAGGAGGAGATGTCATTTAAAGGTTTTTCTTATTTTAGCTCTGGTGGCCATTTTGTTTAATGGAGCGGAAAGATTTAGGCAATTTTGAAAGAGGGTCACTCAAGGAACATTCCTGAAAATATTATTTTCAAATCGGGCCATTTGCGAACATTCCTGTGAAATTCTTTTCAAATTGGGCAATTTGCCTAGGAGGAATGTCATTTAAAGGTTTTTCTATTTTTAGCTCTTGTGGCCATTTTATTTAACGGAGCGTAACGATTTATGCAATTTTGAAAGAGGGTGACTCTAGGAGCATTCTTGTGAAATTCTTTTCAAATCGGGCCATTTGCCTAGGAGATGTCATTAAAAGGTTTGGCTATTTTTAGCACTGGCTGCCATTTTGTTTAACGGAGCAGAACGATTTATGCAATTTTGAAAGAGGGTCACTCAAGGAACATTCCTGTGACATTATTTTCGAATCGGACCATTTGCCTAGAAGGAGATGTCATTTAAACGTTTATCTATTTTAGCTCTGGCGGCCATTTAGTTTAACGGAGCGGAATGATTTAGGAAATTTTGAAAGAGGGTCATCCAAGGAACATTCCTGTGAAATTATATCAAAATCCATTCACTGGTTTAGGAGGAGATGTCGTTTGAAGAAAAAGTTTACGCACGCACGGACGCACGTACGGACGCACGCACGACGGACGAAGGACAAAAAGGGATCCCAAAAGCTCACCTCGTCACTACGTGACAGGTGAGTTAAAAATATCACAAATTTTCATCTTAAAAGTTTCGTTTTTTTTTCGACGGTAAAGTTTACAATGTATTTGTGTAGGCACGTTTTCGAAATGAAGAGTTTAATAATTCGAAAGATACCTCCAGCTGAGATTTGGATCTCTTTCTGCCGAACCATTTCGTATTTTTCGATCATTTCTCATGTCACCGTCAAATATGCCACATAAACCGTCAGAGTTCGCATTGTCGTAGATCGACGGATAGATATCTACATTGATGAAATTGGTGAACCCACCATTTTTGGTTATCACTACTCGTCCTCCTGTTGGTAAATGGACCTGTTTGGAATATAAGAATCCTGCATGGATGTAAGGGGTGGACACGAAAATCCGTTTCGAGGGCCACTGTCTGACTGTGAACCTTGGTCAAAATAACCTATAAAACATCCTTTTTCTATGGTGTATACTTATTCATATTTCCTACAACTAGAATAAATTATCTTTCTGGTGATGCATTTATACTTGAAAAACAGTTAGGCTATTTTTGCAGAAACGTCCAAATGACAAAACAACATTTTTCACTTTTCGAACTGTGGTATTGAGCCTGTCAAACAGGTATCAAAGCGAGCTCACTCCTCCATGTATTAAAAGACCGCCGTGTTGGACAATTTACTAAGTTATCGTTCTCAATCTTTAATTCTTACCAAACGTTTTGTTGGTTTTCAGTCAGAGACAAAAGATTTGACTGAGTCCTAATGGTGGTTAAGATACGGGTTCCGAACCTACAGAAACTTTTTCCTGCACACGAGTTTAGGGCATCCATAATTTAGCTTTGGATAAAATTCTCTTCTAACCCTGGTGCTCTTACCACGCATCGAATATTATCGCGTGTTTGATAGATGCATTGGTTGAATACGGCCTCATATGCGCCGTCGTTAAGGTTGACGTAACAGCATGTTACGTGACATCACGAAACATCACTGTAGTGTAATCACATTATGGCGGACGTCGGTAACCGAAGTGACTGCTGTTTTAAAATCTACGCTCAGAAATGGAAGGTACGCAAGAAAAAGAATCGTATATGGGTGTGAGGGGTGGATTGAAAAATCCGTCCCTCGGGATCACTGTCCGGCATCACTCGGCAAGCCTCGTGATGCCGGACAGTGACCCTCGGGACGGATTTTCCCATCCATCCAATACACCCATGTAATGTTCTTATATTATTATAAATGTAACAAATCCACAATACTTAGAGGATCATACACTAATGGTCATTTTCATTGACATTTTCGAAACGAGCCCACGACAATTGCCATAAATTGCATATGAATTGAAGATGAGATTAAGATTCTGTTTATCACAAGACGACTTTGCAGAGTGAGTCCAATTCTAATGAGTACACGCAACATACATGCTCAAGATAAAAGAAGAAAATCTGCCTAATTTATCTCTCATAGTTTCTTTTCTGGAGCTCTAGAAAAAATTGAAATCATTGTAACCTCGATTTACTCGATTTTTTGTGGCATCGATTTAAGCGCCCCACCCTACGTTTTTCCTTTTTCACTGACCGTTCCATGGCGGTTCTTCTGATATGGTTTATTATTGTTATAAAACATGTCCGTCTTTGCATGCATGCATTGTTAATTTCTTGTTAACCTGGATACCATCTTGGAAATTTTGTGGAAAAGTAACTATACTTTTGCCTTTCTCATTATGGTAAAGTTGTTTAATGTCGGTATCTCGGGCGGGTTTGTATCGATTCCTGATCATTGCCTCCACTTCTGTCCACCAGCTGGTTTAACTCAGCAATCATGTGTTCGAACCATCGGTGTTCTCGAGTTACAGAGAGTTTACTCTAAATAAAGCTTACAGTGTATCTGTTTCCTCGCTCCTCCACATTGTCTTCAAGAATCCTTCTATCACCACAGTTTCTAAATCCAATAACCCAGGGTCCATTTAAGTTACATTTGCTCACGACAAATACGTCTCTACCAGCGGCAACGGCTACTCCACAGTTACACCAAGGGCTGTTTCGCCACGATCCCCAGTTTGGACATTTACTAGTCTTTAGTTGAACCTACAGTAGAGAGGAAAATATGAAACCAAATGTTATACGCATCTTTGATTTTATTAATATACATTTCAGATAAGAATGAGTGTTCTCAGATTAAACATCACATTGATCGCGTGGCTATTTTCCTAAATCCGGATATATCTCATGCATTTCTTGCTGAGTTTAGTAAGCATGGGTTATACCATGTTCATTTATACCAACGGCTGATGGCTATATTTAACTAGACGGACAAGTATCTCTCTTTCTCTCTCTTCTTTTCGAGAATATAAAATATTTTGATTTGTTTTGTTTGATTTGAGGTTTAACGTCCCCTTCGACACTGTAAAGGTCATTTTGGAGACGTTGCTTCTAATTTTGTGGGACATTTACCCGACATTGAGATGAAACGACATCTCAAACCCTGTCGCCAATGAAACCAATAGGGTTTATAAGCATGGACGAGCCGACTCGCACCGCTTTGCCTGGGCATGCTTAGATCTTCTAAGCTGTTTACCAGTACTCGTGTGCGGGTTGGCTTCAGCTCTGCGTGGAAGCATCATGCAGCCCATGTATTTCTTCAAGCCTCGATAGGCGGGGGCCAAAATATTTTGAATTGTGTTCTCTGGAGTTGGTGTAAAGTGTCATGTATTCACTTTCTCGATGCAATTAGAGGAAACGCATATCGTTAACTATTTGGACACAATGTTGTTCATACATGAATATTGGTCTCGTCAAGCGATTTTGGTACTTATCGCATATGCGAGCAGCGAAGGTTCAGGCGAGCCTGCGCATCCGCGCAGTCTCGCCAGTTCCTTCGCTGCTCGCTCATACAAGCAGTGAATTAAGAGGAACCTTCAGACTGAAAGCCATTTCCCTGGTTCCTCTGCATAGTTGGGCATGCGCAGTTAAAAATTTACATGACGGAATGCTCGAAGACACAAATGCGCTTGGCGGGGCTCATATATAATTTTCAGTGTATTTACAGATAACTACCGATAGGCATACCCC
This sequence comes from Lucinisca nassula, assembly GCA_963580285.1. Lineage (NCBI taxonomy): Eukaryota > Metazoa > Mollusca > Bivalvia > Lucinida > Lucinidae > Lucinisca > Lucinisca nassula. The sequence goes on from OY757024.1 coordinate 38,570,473, forward strand.
AATGTTGTTCATACCCCAATGTTGTTCATACCCCAATGTTGTTCATACCCCAATGTTGTTCATACCCCAATGTTGTTCATACCCCAATGGATACAGTGGATGATGTCAAAACTACTGTTTGCGGTCTTTAGGCGTTCTGTAGAAACAAGGAAAGCTGTAAAATTTGTTCTTCTCCCTCAGGAGAGTGGCAAATATAAACATGATAGTAATATGTTTGTTTGTTTGATTTGAGGTTTAAAGTCCCCGTCAACACTGTAAAAGTCATTTAGGAGACGTTGCTTCCAATTTTGTGGGACTTTTGCCCGACATTGAGATGAAATGACATCTCAAGCCCTGTCGCCCAATGAAACCAATAGGGTTTATTAGCATGGACGGTCCGCCTGGACAGGCTTAGATCATCTAAGCGGTTTACCAGTACTTGTGTGCGGGCCGGGTTCAGCTCTGCGTGGAAGCATCGTGCAGCCCATATATTTCTTCAAGCCCCTAATTGGCGGGGGCGGTATAGTTATATGTTAGAAAGCAAATAGTTACATGTAAAACCAACACCCAGTTTCTAGAGGCCGTTTTTAGAAATTCCAGACATGGTCAGATATTCTCGTAAAGGAAGCTCTCTGACTTACCTGTATATTGTATCTGACATTTCTGTACAGAATGAACGTCCCATTGTTTTGATTCTCGTACGTACTTTAAAAGAAACACAGTGGCAGATTTACTACAACTCTCTCACTACTATGTCAATACGAAAACACACCCGTGCGACATAGTGCATTTTTTCATATCTCCAAAGTGCCTACTTTTCTGATGAAAATCTTTGATATTTTTCTAATTAATTGTGCAAACATAGGTTGTGGGTGTTCGTTGAGGCGGTTCTAACGAGCACCCACACCCCATGGTTTGGAGCAGAAATAAGAACAATAATGTATACACCCGCACACCCCAGTTTTCTCTATATAAAGTGGGATTTAGGGGATGTTCATGTCACGGACTTGTTCATGTGATGTTAAGATGGCCTTACCGTCATCCCAGTGAGCCGCACATTTTTACACAGGCGCTTGGATACAGCGGATACTTTCTGTCGATCGCTTTAATTTTGTGTATTTTTGTTGTTTTATCGAAATAAAAATGGTAATCCAGAGGGCCTAGTCTGGTCCAATCGCTTATATTCACATAGCTTCTGAAATTTATATGGATAATTAAAAACCATTTTATTCTTTGAATCATAGCTGTGACATTTTGGAAGATGTTCATCTTGGCAATAATTTTGGTGAAATCTGAATCAAACTGGCCCATGGGTTTAGGAAGAGTTTGCATTTAAAGAATGTTGCTAACTTTTTCGATGTTTAGCTATGGTGGCCATTTTTCTCATTGGAGCGGAACAGTTTTAGTTATTTTGGTAGGTCACCTTGACAACATGTCTATGAAATTTGAATGAAATTGACCAATGGGTATAGGAGGAGTCGTCGTTTAAAGATTTTTTCCAATTTTAGCGCTCGCAGCCATCTTGTTCAACCAAACTAAAATATTTAAGCTATTTTGGTAAGGGGTCATCTAAGCAAGAGTCCTATGAATTTTGAATTAAATTAGCCTAGAAGTATGGGAGGAGTAGTCTTTTAAAGTTTTTTTTTATTAATTAGCCCAGAAGTATGGGAGGAGTAGGCATTTAAAGTTATTTTTGTTAATTAGCCCAGAAGTATGGGAGGAGTAGTCATTTAATGTTTTTTTTTTCTATTTTAGCACTGGTGGCTATTTTTTCATCAAAGCTGAACAATTTTAGTTATTTTGGTAAAGATCTAGGTAGGCAACATTCCTGTGAAGTTTAAATGAAACTGGCACAAGGGTAAAGGAGGAGTAGTTCTTTAAAGTATTTTTCACATTTTTCTATTCTTAACACTGGCGGCCACTTCGCTCATTGGAGCGGAACAGTCTTAGAGGGTGACCGGAGCAACGTGCCTATGAAGTTTGAATCTAGGGGTCTAGGAGGAGAAACGGTTTTAAGATTTTTTTCTATTTACAGCTCTGGTTGCCATCTTGTTCATCCGAGCGGAAAGATTTTAATTATTTTGGTAGAGGGTCACCTAAGCAACTTTCCCTTAAGTTTAGTCTTTTAAAGTCATTTTTTACTTTTTTTTCTACTTTTAGCTCTGGTGGCCATCTTGCTCTTTGGAGCGGAACGGCATTAGCTTGTTTGGTAGAGGGCCACCCAAACAACATTCCTGTGAAGCTTGAATGAAATCAGTCCTGTTGTGTGAGAGGAGTACTTGTTTAAAGATATTTCTATTTTAGCTCTGTCGGCCATCTTGTTCATTGGAGCTGAACGATGTTAGCTACTCTGGTTGAGAGTCACCTAAGGCGTAAAAATTAGCTGTGTTACCGCGAAACATGCTGAAAAAAAAAAACAATTTTGGTCGGTAGGTAGGAGAAGCTTTTTTATTATTTTATTTTTTCTTCCGAAAAAAAACAGGGTCGGGCCTATATTTTCATGTGTTTTTTGTTTTTGTACATGTTTTTTGTTAATAAATTTGTCAGGTTGAGACTTGCATTGTTTATCTTTATTCATTTTAGATGCTCAGAAATGTCAGCTCTGTATTTTGGAAGGTACTAAATTTCAAAAACTACAAAACTGTACTTAAAACGCGAAGTTACTATGGGAAAATGCAAAAGACCACACTGGGTCGGGTCGGAAATTGAAAATGGTAGGGTCGGTGTTTTAATTTGTATTTTGTTCTTTTATTGATAAAAATAGTCGGTGGGTCTGAAACAGGGTCGGTCGGATTTGCGGATTTTAAAAGCATTTATTCTTGATTATTGAGGACCATCATTGCATTACATAATATTATATAGCCCTCAGTGCTGGCTGAAGAGAAGACCTCTGTCTTCAACAGGTAAGGGGCCTCCTTGGGGGGAAAAATCAATTGTTTACTAACTGTTGACTAGAGTTTACCTTAGTGATTTTCCCCTTCAGTGCCTGAGTCAGGGATTCAACAAGAGCTACTAATTACCATATTAGGGGCTGCCTTTGGTCTGCTACAGAGAGTATATCACAGGGGGCAATAAAACAATTATGAGCATACGGTGTGTTCTACCTTACAAGAATAAATGCCTTTAAGGCCTAAACAACATTTCTGTTAAGTTTATATTAAATTGGCCGAAGAGTTTAGGTGAAGTCTATTAAAACGAATTGTTGACGCCGCACGACTCACGCCGGACGACGGATATTGACTGATCACAATAGCTCACCATCAGCACTGCGAGCGCAGGTGAGCTAAAAAAAACTTAACAAATTGCATGCAACGTCTACTTTTATACTGTTCTCTTGTGCTCTAACTCGATACCAACGGTTGCATTTGCCAGCTAATCGAGAAATTACTTATATCATGTGTAGCTGGTTAATTTAACAACCAGGCTTATCAAACAAATAAAATTGCCATTTTAAAAGCTCCGAGCGTTTTGAAAACGTTAATTATGCCCCCCAACTTCGAAGAAGTTGCGGGGGCATATTGCTTTTTCCATGTTCGTCCGTCCGTTCTTCCGTCTTTCCGTCCTTCCCGCTTTTTACTGCATAGCATAACTTTTGAACCGTGCATGCTAGGTCTTTGAAATTTCATATATATATTCCTATTGAAAAAATAATTGACCTATGTTTTTTTTTTTCAGGATTATGCCCCATTTTGGAATCATGCCCCTTTGCAAAAATGCTATGAAATCTTGTAAGCAAGATATCTAAAAAAAAACATTAGAGTTATTGTGCTAGAGTTTTACATACTGATTGGGGATGATGAGAAGATGAACTGATAAACTTTTGGAAAAAATCTGAATTTTTTACTTGAATTATGGCCCTTTGAAAATTTGGGCGTTTTAAGCTTGTAAGCAAGATATCTCAAAAACTATTTGAGTTATTGCCCTGAAACGTTACAGACTGATTGGGGATGATAATTAGATGAACTGATTAACTTTTAGAAAAGCATCCGAAATTATTTTCTTGAGCATGGCCCTATGGATCTTTGGGCATTTTAAGATTGTAAGCAAGATTTCTCAGATACCATTACAGCTATTGCCCTGACACTTTACAGACTGATTGGGGGCGAGAGAAAATGAACTGATCAACTTTTGAAAAAATCCGATTTTTCTTTCTTGAGTTATGACCCTTTGGAACTTTGGACATTTTAAGATTGTACGAAAGATACCTAAAATTTATTTAAGCCATTGCCCTGAAACTTTACAGACTGATTGGGGATGATGAGAAGATGAATTGATTAACTTTTAGAAAAAAAAAATCTGAAATTGTTTTCTTGAGTTATGGCCCTTTGGAATTTTGGGCATTTTAAGCTTGTAAACAATACATCTAAAACACAACAAAAAAACATTACAGCTATTGCACTGAACTTTTACAGACTGATTGGGGATGATGAGAAGGTGAACTGATTAACGTTTGAAAAAATCCGAATTTGTTTTTCTTGAGTTATGGCCCTCTGAAATTTTGGGCATTTTAAGCTTGTAAGCAAGGTATCTCAAAAACGATTCGAACTTTTACCCTGATACTTTAGAGACTGGTTCGGGATGATGAGTAGATGGACTGATTAACTTTTGGAAAAAAAATCCGAACTTCTTTTCTTGACTTATGGCCCTTTGAACTTTGGACGTTTTAAGCTTATAAGCTAGATATCTCTTAAACTATTTGAGCTATTGTCTTGAAACTTTACAGACGGATGGGGAATGGTGAATAGATGAACACTTTAACTTTTGTAAAAAGGCTGATTTTTTTCCTGAGTTATAGTCTTTTAAACTTTGGGCGTTTCAAGCTTGTAAGCGAGATATCTCTAAAACTATTTGAACTATTGCCATTAAACTTTGCAGACTGGTAAGGGATGATGAGTAGGTCAACTGATTAACTTTTGAAAAACAAATCCTTTTTTTTTTATTCTTTGAGTTATGGCCCTATGGCACTTTGGGCGTTTTAAGATTGAAAGCAAGATATCTCAAAACTATTTGAGCTATTGTCTTGAAACTTTACCGACTGATGGGGAATGGTAAGGAGATTCAGGGATTAACTTGTTAAAGAAATCGATTTTTTTTTCTTGAGTTATGGCCCTTTGAAACTTTTTCATTTTAGGATTTTAGCAAGATGTCTCCAAAACTAGTTGAGCTATTGCCCTGAAACTTTACAGGCTGGTTGTGGATGATGAGTAGATGAACTGATAAACTTTTGAAAAAAAAATCCGAACTTGTTTTTTAGTTATGGCCCTTTGAATCTTAGAGCGTTTCAAAAACATGTAAGCAAGATGCGAGAATCTCCAAGACTAGTTTAATCAACTTTGCAAGCTTTTTGGAATTAATGAAAAGATAGTCTGATCAAATTTTGGTGTAATTTTATTTAAAAAAATGATCAATTTATGTCCCTTTGTAGAGGCATTTTGGCAATGGAAAAGCTTGTAAGGAAAATATATCAAGAGCCGCTTTACTTTTGGTCCTTTGAGATCAGCGTGAATATTCTGAGAAATCGGAAATATATTATTGGTGTAGACTCATATTCTAGACAGGTCTTTAATTATTTGGACCCCATTTTGATTTATATCAGTCTTTGAATCGACTGCCTATTGGAAATTCGCAAAATTGCAGTATGTTTCCTCTGGCTTTCTTTGCTGGATCATTACAGAGTCACTGATGAGGCTTTATTAGCCGAAACTACGTAGTATGACCCATCTTCTTTCTTATGAATGTTTTCATTGCTCTTAAAGGAACTCTTTTTTTATTTTTATTAGCTAGTCTCTAGAAATTTTACAGGCTGTTTGGAACCAATCTTAAGATGATCTGATCCAAATTTTGGTATAATTTTATTAAAAATTGACCAAATTATGCTTCTTTGTGGACATAGGCATTTTGGCATAGAAAAAGCTTGTAAGCAAAATATCTCAAGAACTGCTAAGGATAGGCTTATAAAACTTTGCAAGCTGTGTGGAACTAATGTGAAGATTAAATTTTGGTGTAATTGTATTATTAATTGACCAAATTATACCCCTTTGTAGATTCATGCATTTTGGCAAAGGAAAAGCTTGTAAGCAAAATACTGTATCTCAAGAGCCACTTGAGCTAGTCTCTTGAAATTTGGCATGCTGTTTGGAACTAATCTGAAGATGATCTGATTAAAGTTTGGTATAAGTTTTATTTTAAAAAAAATACCAGCTTATGCCCGTTTGTGGACAAAGGCATTTTGGCCCTTTGAAAATTTGGGCATTCAAAATATCTCTAAAACTGTGTGAGCTATTGTCCTGTAACTTCAAATGCTGATATGGGATGATAAGTAGATGACCTGATAAACTTTTGTCTTTCTTGTGTCATGGTGCTTTGAAAATTTCAGCATTGCAACCAAGTAAAAACAAGATATCTCAATTACTGTTATGGGCAAGGAGTGTTAGGGTCAAGCAGTGTTAGGGCCAAGAAGTTGGTGGCATAGTGTTTCATAAACACTGGCCCTAGTTTTATTTATTATAATTTAAACCGGTATATTTCTGATTTCATGACTTTTAGTATGACACCAAGTCGAAACAATGGTAAAGAAGCATAGCCTAAGAAATCCATGCGATTCAGAAATGAAGGCAATAATCAGACTTCGACTTCGTGGGATTGTGGCCACGTAAAATAGATTTCAGCCCACCAGTGGAGTTCGTTTCCACTGACCGTCCCAAGACGTGGTCGCTGTTTATTTTTGTTATGGTTTGTCTTTGGGTGTTTGTGTTGCTTATATTATTTTATTTTGGATAGCCTATTGGCCATTTTGGGGGAAAGTAACTGTCCTTTTGGCTTTCCGCTGTTGATGTTTCCATTAGGGTCTATTGTTTCGTGTTTGTGTTTCTTTCCCTTTGGTGTCTCTGATAGGAGCTGTGGGTTAATTGTATCGATTCCTGATCATTGCCTCCACTTCAATTTCAATACAACTACTCCACAACTCCCACCAGGGACACCAAAAGGAAAGGAACACGAACATATAATAATTAAACCCGAATGAAAACATCACAAGCGGAAAGCCAAAAGGACAGTTATTTTCCCACAAAATGGCCAAACGGCAGATACAAGCAACACATACATGCAAAGATGAACTATAACAGAAGTAAACCGCGACAGCAGAACCGCCATCACGAAAACATGTCTATATAATTTTGACCCCTTGAACCCCACTTTTATAAAGTAAAACTGGGGTTTCCGGGGGTATACCTTATTTTTCTTATTTCTGCTCTTAATTATAGATTGTGGGTACTCGTTAGAACCGCCTCGCTGAGGCGGTTCTAACGAGTGCCCACAATCTATATTTTGAGCAGAAATAAGAAAAATATCACAACTTTTCATCTTAAAATGATCTTTTTTCGGCGATAAAGGTGGCAATGTATTTGTATAGGCATGTTTTCGTAATGAGAACTGTCTTGGAGCGGTCAGTTAAAAGCGTTTCACGGGCACGGTGGGGGTCAAAATCGATTTTACGCGGCCACAATCCTCGCCCTTGGCTCTGTCGTGGTTTAGAAAATAATGTCTCCAGTCGGCATGAAGCCTTTCTAACTCACCAGTACTACATCTCCGAAAGCATAAAAAGCAAACGACTACAGAGATGAAACAACGATGAGGTCTCGACAGTACGGATAAAAATTTAATTCTCTAACCCCTAAGTTAAAGGGTCTACGTCCTGTCGAAGTTGTCAGAGTTTGGTTATAAACATATAAGCTATGCATACTCTGTCACAACTGAAGGTAGGAGTTACACTTTGCCTCTAAAAGAAAGTCATCGTTTATGATGACGTGAAGCATAGTTAAGCCCCATCCCGGATGAACCACCCCGCTCAAGACATTTAAGTCGTAAAGAATATAAGAAGCATGTCAAGCCACAGAAAGTATACTCTGTACGATACTATATATTATTTTTATTTGCATTAGGATACCTAACCTGTTTAAGTAATTAACACCTGCTGATATAGCTAGAGTTTAAATGACAATGTGTGTGTGTGTGTGTGTGTGTGTGTGTGTGTGTGTGTGTGTGTGTGTGTGAATTCGGGTTTAACGTCGCTTTCAACAATCTTTCAGTCATATCACAACTGTGTCTGGTTGCGACAGGGAGCTCAATGCTCACTTTTATAGTGCGGCCTCACTGAAGTATCATGTCCCAGACACATTATATGATACCGCACCCAGTCACATTATCCTGACACTGGGTCGACCAGTCCTAGCTCTACCCGTAAATCTGAGTGCCAAGCGAGGAGCAGCTAGTACCATTTTTAACGACTTTGGTATGTCGCGGCCCGGGATCGAACCCGTGACCTCCCGTTCCCCGGAGCGGACACTCTACCAACTGAGCTATCGGGGCCGGTTAAAATGACAATACATGTATTAATATTTTTGTCAAATTGGCAGTTTTCTTCTTTCGCGTCAAACGGCCCCCGCCCATTGGGGCTTGAAGAAATATATGGGCTGCATGATGCTTCCACGCAGAGCTGAATCTGGCCCGCACACTAGTACTGGTAAACCGCTTAGAGGATCTAAGCCTGTCCAGGAACCGCGGTGCGAGGCGGACCGTCCATGCTTATAAACCCTATTGGTTTCACTGGGCGACAGGGCTTGAGATGTCATTTCATCTCAATGAAGGGTAAAAGTCCCAAAAAAATCGAAGCAACGTCTCCAAAATGACCTTTGCAGTGTTGACGGGGACTGTAAACCCCAAATCAATCAAAAAATATTTCGCGTCAAACATACGTAGATTGTAAGTGTTCATTAGAACCGCCTCTCCGCATATATTGTGTTTGCACTTCCCAGGATTTGTTATGCTATAACAGCTTCGGTATGGGGTCAAGTTTGGTCCGGAGAAGTTTTGAAATGGGTTCATTACGTACACACACCTATACAAATGTATTGTCAATTTTTCCATCGAAAAAAAGAATATTTTAAGATGAAAAATTGTGATAATTTTCTTATTCCTGCTCAAAATATAGATTGTGGATACTCGTTAGAACCGCCTCGTCGAGGCGGTTCTAACGAGTACCAACAATCTATATTTTAGAGCAGAAATAAGAAAATAAGGTTTACCCCTGTTAACCCCAGTTTTATTATATAAAAGTGGGGTTCAAGGGGGTCAAAATTATATATAAGCGTGTTTTCGTGATGTAAACTGCAATTCTATTTAAGAAATAGATCAGCTCTAACTGTGATTTGTTGAGTAATAAATCACAGTTTGGAGGTCAGTTGTAAAGTAGACAAATCACAAGCGCGTAGCGCGCGTGATTTGTCTACTCACAACTGACCGACAAACTGTGATTTATTACTCAACAAATCACAAACTAGAGCTGATCTATTTCGATTCTAACAGGCTGAAAATCGGTAATAATGCTGTTGTTTCCTTCAAAATCTCACAACTTTTCGCCATTGTTAGAAGAAATCCCGCTAAAATTATCGACTGAAACACATGCATTTATATCCTATTCTAACGTTTTCGATGCGTGAAAATGACGTTACACCGTCTAACGTCAAGGAAATCGACTAGTGACGTCATAAATTTGCAGTTTTTAATGCCGTCACTCGTCACGCTCTCCCTTGCTGTGATTTGTTGTAGAATAAAACACAGTTGTTTTCAATTGCCTATATAGGCGCGCTGTGTTAGAATTGACTTTCTTAAAGTCTGTGAAATCAAAACCTTTGAGATCGCGTTCCGCTTAGTGTGTACATGAACCTACATCAAAACCAAACGTCAAGCACCTTCACAGATCTTTATCACATGTCATTTAGATTCAATATGTTCAGATTTCTTTTCCCTACTGACACTCTTGGTCTGTGATTTATAAACAACAGTGTGCAAAATTTTCTTTTGTCTCTGGGTCCTCTGGGTTTTTGTTGTGCAGGAATGTGTTAGAGATGTGTTTTGTAGATTTTGACTAGATGTAATTAACAGTAATATGCAATATACTATACTATTGGTGTGCAGTAATGTGTAAGAGATATGTTTTGTAGATTTTTTATACATGTAATTAACAATATTATGCAAGTAAAACAGAAATAAACTGTTACCTATGAGAAGGTCAAGACAAATGAAAACAGTCATCCCAAGCTACCAAGAGAAGAAACAGAGTCAGTGGCATAAATGTACGAACTACGAAGTAAACGAAACAAGGTGTGCACCTACATACAAATCTAATAAACGCACAGGAGACTGTTAAGGATCTACCACCTTGAAACGATAAAAAAGAAAGTCTATTTTCGGCTTCAATTCTGGAATTTACGACATGTTGCAAGTGTTTTGTTTGTATAATTCGAACAAAGTGTTGTTGTAACGCCGCATGAAGTACGAAGATGAGAATTCTAAAAAATATATATTCATCCAGGCCCCGTGGTTATAAAACATTTTTTATGCTCTACTAAGCTGAGCATGAATTTCTTTTGCTCATAACTACTAAAATACAAACAAATCAGGCAATTATACTGCTCAGATTAGCACAGAATGTCACTTATCCTGCTCATAAATTTTAAAATGCCAACAAATAGTTGGCATTTTAAAATTTATGAGCAGGATAAATTTCATGCTCAAGTGAGTTGAGCATGAAAAATGTTTTATAACCTCGGGGCCAGGTCCTCATGTTTTGGTCAGCGTCTCTAATAACAACGAATTCGATGTTGTGTTGACTAGACTTTCGAAAACAATAAAGAGGCATCAAATCATATATATCCATGGCTGCTGATCTCTCTCTCTCTCTCTCTCTCTCTCTCTCTCTCTCTCTCTCTCTCTCTCTCTCTTGATGCGGCTGTTGCTTAGGCCTATTGTAATTTTATCTCAACAGGGTATTTCGAGTCTCTGAGAGTCAGTCATAGTGCCAAGAAAGTTAATAATATCTTTGCTTGTTAATCTTCTATGGAATAAAGATATAAGTGTGTCGATGAGACGATTCTACTAAGTACACAAAACTTAAATTTTAAAGGACAAAATCCTGTATTTTTATCAAGGGATATTGAAAGATTTCTGTAGCTTGTCAAGAATGAATTCGAATCAACCATCATGTTACATTTGCAAATGAGTCATCGGTTGTCGACTCCTTGAAGTTTGTATATTGTAATACTTACAGTCCATCGAACGTCTTCATATGCGGGTCATTGTGAGAATAGCAGCTCTTTCCAGAAAGTATACCTGAGTCTGTCTCAAGTTGAACCTGTAAAATACATTAGAAAAACATACTTGGAGTCACCTTATCGTTGGTATGGGTTCGACAGGTAATTTCAACGTTCGGGAAAGCCGGACAGGTCGGAAAATATATTTAGCTGACGCCCCAAGAGCTTGTTTTGTTTGTTTGAACTGGGGTTTTACGTCCCCGTCAACACTATTTAGGTCTTTTTGGAGACGTTGCTTTCAATGTTGTGGAAAATTTACCCGACATTGAGATGAAACGGCATCTGAAGCCCTGCCGCCCTTTGCCAGAAAACATGCGAACTCCATATTTTGTCAGGTCTGTGTTGTATTCCTTGCTGCCAAAGGATAACCCTTTTATAGAACATATTAAACATCACTACAGCCGGTGTCTGGGAATGTGCGGCGGCCGTAAAAAGTCTCCCTGTCCTACATCATAGTGTAGTTTATATTTTCTTGTCCTTTTGGAGCGTTGATTCCACTGTGGAATTTTGAAAATATTTGAGGGTCACTGATGAGGCCTAATTGGCCGAAATTAGCTAGTATGGCCCAGAAAACATGCACACTCCATATTTTTCAGTTCTGTGGTGTATTCCTTGCTTCCAAAGGATAACCCTTTTAAAGAACATATTTATGTGCGTTGGACGGTCCGACTCACAACCCCCTCCTACCCCGCCCCCCCCCCCCCCCCCCCAAAAAAAAAAAACAAAAAAATAGTACATAAAAAGCTTGTACATAGATTTGATTGTGTTGTGTTTTACAAAACGTCAACCATATTGAATATTTTACATCGTCTCCCAGAGATAGGGAAACAAGAGACAGGAGATATAGTGGAGGAAAATTGAATAGCGGGACATATAAGAAACAGGAAAATTGGTGAAAGTGAAGAAACAAAAGAAACTACATCACGAAAACACGCCTATATAATTTTGACCCCATTGAACCCCACTTATATATAGTAAAACTGGGGTTTCCGGGGTATACCTTATTTTTCTTATTTCTGCTCTAAAGTATAGATTGTGGGTACTCGTTAGAACCGCCTCGATGAGGCGTTTCTAATGAGTGCCACAATCTATATTTCGAGCAGAAATAAGAAAAATATAACAATTTTTTATCATAAAAATTTCATTTTTTCAGCGATAAAGGTGGCAATGTGTTTGTATAGGCGTGTTTGCGTAATGGAATGTGCGTTTGTAAAGCTCTATGCCCCAAACGATGTGCTTGCCCCTAAATGCCGAATTTTTCAAAGGTCATATCTGGAGAAAAAAAATTCAAATTATTTTAAAAGTTAACAAGGTAAAAGTGCCCAAATGTACAAGCACCATGGAGTAGTTTTCAGAATTTATTCAAAAGATTGCCTGTTTACCAATCTTATCACGAAATATCAAGGTTCTAGCTCGAATGGTTTTTGATAATAGTTTGCTGACAAGGTAAAACTGCCCAGATTTTTAAAGGGCCATAACTCATGAACTTAATTTAGTCAAAATAGAAGTGAAGGCAATGATCAGAAATTGAAAAGAAAGACCAAGGGAGCGCCACATTCACAAGACGCAGCCAACTCTCGACACCAAGAAGAAGAAGAAGCATACACAAAACAAGTGTTTATGAAATGGAACAATCAACCATCTCTTCCCCACACGGGGTTATCCGACCATTAGAAAACACTGAACAACAACTCACAACAAATTTGCAGAGATTAAAAAAAATAACAGCAAAACACCAACACCAAAACTACCGTCTAAGAACGGCCAGCAGCATATGCCACCGGAGGTACGGGGCTTAACGATCTTTTACCGACCGAATCTTCGCCCTAAGTTAGGGTGTTGTTCCCAACAATAAACATTAAATATTCGGTTTGCATAATGATTTCCTAGCTCAATCAATGCATCATCACGGAGACATAAATCAAATTCAAACTCTGAGATGAAGCAAAGATGAGGACAGAAATCGATACAATTAACCCACGGCTCCAATCAGAGACACCAAAGGGATAGAAACAGAAACATGGAACAACTAGACCCTAATGGAAACATCAATAGCGGAAAGCCAAAAGGACAGTTACTTTCCATCAACATGACCAATTGGCTATCCAAAACAAAATAATATAAGCGACACACACACCAAGACAAGCTGCAATCTAATCACCACGGGTGAAACAACATGTTGTTAGCTCTAACCCTTTTTGAAATATTATGGAGGTCAAGATTTACAAAGGGCTGACAGGACTCATGAAATATTTTAAGGGGAATGGGAACACCTGGCAGGTTTTCCACGTTTCATCTCCAGTTAGAATTTCACTGAGTCTCCTGAGATCCGCATCCTGATATTTTGCTAGTAGTTCTGAGGCTTTTTCCACCATTTTCCCCTTTTGTTCAGGTGTCAAAAGATGGGGATCCACCTAGTACAAACCTTATTAAGTAACTGTTCACAAAAAGTAGAGGATATTCGAGTTCCTTCGAGCCCATCAGCCTAAACATTAAGAATAATCAGATATCGGGTTTACCATGCCGATTGACTATCATCTGTGTATATTCTATCGTTGAGTAGTATGATATTTATGCTCGAATGGCGTAGCACAGGGGCATAAATAGTACATGGGGTAGCACCTGAATTTTTAACATTAGTGACAAACCGGTATATTGATCCGAGATTTCGATAAAACTTTCTGTATCGACTGTTGAAGTGTTGATAAAACGATTTCATAACGAATTCGTTTTTAGAACAATAATTCGGCTAACGAGGGGTCGACGTTGGAGAACCTTTGGTATGCTTCAGACCGGAAGTACGCAGTTGCAGACGGCACATTATATGAATACTTCACAGTCAGTTGTCAGACGACTCTGGGCACGCTATCATAGGGCAGGAGAGCAGTAGCGGATTTGCAGAAGAGTGGACACCAGAAGAGTACTAACGGATGCGATGACCGCCTTGTTGTGAATCAAGCATTACGCAACCGGAGACTGACGTCAACAGATCTCCAGCAATACCTGTGCCGAGGAAGAGGGGTTAATGTCTCTAGACAGACGATCCGAAATCGCTTTCACTCGAGTGACCTTACGGCACGGCGTCTGCAAGTTGTACTGTCGTTGAAAGAAAGGCACCGTAGAGCAAGTTTTGCATGCTGTACACAGGAACATTCATTAGTGGTCTGACGTTATGTTCAGTGACGAATCCGGTTTAACTTGGACTTTCGTGATGGTCGTAGAAGAGTATGGTGTCGTACTGGTGAATGTTATACAGACCAGGCTAGAGTTGTTCATGATGGATATGGATCAGGGTCTGATATGGCATTTGGTGGGATCACCATGACTGGAAAAACATACTTACATGTGTGCCAAAGCAGAGTTACAGGACTGTACTTTCGTGATAACGTGTTGGCTCCTCACGTGATACCGTTTGCTCGACGACACGGTCCTGGATTCATCTTTCTGGACGATAACGCTAGGGCTAATCGGGCACGCGACACAGAGTACCTTCAACGGCAAAATATTCGGACAATACCATGGCCTTCGATGAGTCCAGACGTATCTCACATCGAATACGTATGTGACATCCTCGGGAAACGAGTTCGAAGCTGCGATCCGCCTCCAAGGATCCTGGGGGAGCTTGGTGCAGCACTTCAAGAAGAGTGGCGAAGGATCCCTCAGTTCACGATTCGTAGACTAATTGAAAGTATGCGACGACGAGTCATTGCCTGCTGTGACAATCGAGGTGGTCTAACATGTTTTGAGGGCTTGTGAAAAATGGCGTTGACGCTTAGAAAATTGGTCGCCGTGTCGCTACATAATGACGTGATCATTGGAATAAGTGTGTGGTTCACTTTATGGATATTTGATAGTTCTTTGAATTAAATGCATCTTGGCCAGTTAACGTTTTATTTATTTCCCAATATTCAGCCTGCGGCTCATCTTTGACTGAAGTCTCTGAAAAGTCGCATCCATCTGTAAACTTTTGAATTCGATGGTGCATTTTCACCATAAACAGTATCCAAAGTCGACTTTGATCTCAAATGGCAATACGTCTAGCAATGCACGCACTTTTAGGTACGCCCTCTGTTCTTCTATTTAGCATTGCTTTTTTCCGTAATATTTTCGCCCAGTATCAAAAACATGGTCATCTACAATGACCGCTCTAGCGCACTGTATGCATAAAAATCGTGCAAAGTTTTATTCGCTCAAGTGATTAAAGGTTAGATTGTTCATGCATGTTTGAAAAATATACGAAACCTTCGAAACTACAGTAGAACTTCGATGGCTCGAACACCGATGGCTCGTTTACCATGGCTGAGTCGAACCACTTCTTTAGCCCCTAGGGAAATGCTCTACATAACAAATAGTGGTGGGGTAATTTAGGAGAGTTTCGTCTTTTATATTACAAATGTATGATGTGCGTACTCATTAGAATCGCCTCCATGAGAAGATTCTAATGAGTACACACAGCATACATTTTCATTACAGTATACCGAAAAGATGTCCAAAAGTATCTCGTCATGCCTCCTGACAGCAACCTCGGTGGCTCGAACTCCCCCTGTCTCGAACAGATTTTCAAGGTCCCTAAGGTGTTCGAGCCATCGAAGTTCGACTGTATTACGCAATACGGCTGGTATGAATACTTTCCAAAATGTCCCTCGTATATCAAACAGAATCTTACACTTGTGAGTACTTCAGATGAAATGACCACTCGCGTCTTGTATAAACCAGACATGCTCCGACGCCATACAAAATAGCATTAACACGGGCTTGTATTATTGAACCTGATGACGAGATGAATTGGGAAAGTATAATACCCGGGAGTAACAGCCGGGAGCCGGGAGTAAAATTCCGGGAGTAAATTTTGACAATCGAATAAAGGTATTAAACATTCACATATCTGAATGAAATTTGAACCAAAAGTAGAATATAGACACTTCTTTAAAATGCATATAATTTTGTTTTTATAATTGAGTACTTTGTAAGATATGAACCGAAATATATGACAATGTCGCAAAATTTTGCCCGGGAGTAGCTTTTGCGGTATTGACGATGTCAAGCATTTTGCAAAATATGTTCCGTCTGTGATTGCTAGAAGAATTAGTTTATGTATTATCAATTATAAACATACCAAAGATTAGAAAAATGCAAAAATAAAGTTATTTCATCCCTCCGTGAAGTAAGTAAGTAATTGACCCGGGAGTAATTTCTGGGTTGATATCGGCGTTTGTTTGCGTTATTGCCTATGTCACATACATTGTATTTATTAAACGTAGTCGTACTACTCTGACAGCTAATATCAAAGGCGCTGATCAGACTGCGCGGGTAATTCCTGTCATCTTTTCTACATTATACGGCCATAGAACAAATAGCGCCAAAAAAAAAATGTTTCCGGATTCACATAATCAAACACCTCTTAAATCATAGGCGCAGGAGCAGGGTCTGAGATGAGGTGGGGGTTTGGATTTGTGTCAAATTCCGATAAGACAAGTAAATAAATACATGTACTCCATGCTGAATCTCAGCTTTTAAGAAATACAATGGATGTGATATAAGCAATAAGGTCAAGATTAAGGCAAACAAATGCCGATTTCAACCCAGAAATTACTCCCGGCCCACTCCCCGGGTCAAATATTTACCAGACGAAGCGATGAAATAAATTTATTTTTGCATTTTTCTTATATCTGATATGTTAATAATTGATAATACATAAAGTATTTTTGTAGAAACCCCAGACTGAACATATTTTGCAAAATGCTTGGCATCGTCAATACCGCAGAAGTTACTCCCGGGCGAAAATTTTGCGACATGGTCGTATATTTCGGTTCATATCTTGAAAAGTACTCAATAATAATGTTAATACTTTTATGCAGTTTGAAGAAATGTCTATATTCTACTTTTGGTCCAAACTTGATCCAGATATGTGAATGTTTAGTACCTTAATTCGATTGTCAAAATTAAGTCCCCGCTTCCGGCCGTTACTCCCGGGTTTTATACTTTCCCGATGAATTGAATACTTCTTAATAACATTCTCAGAGGCTTCATTACCCATTGAATTCAACAGCATTCATCACGAAAACACGCCTATATAATTTTGACCCCCTTGAACCCCACTATTATATAGTAAAAACATGGGTGTACAGGGGTAACCCTACGTTTCTTATTTTTGCTCTAAAACATAGATTGTGGGAGTGCCATCAAACTCTATTTTGAGCAGAAAAAAGGAAAATATCCTAATTTTCCATCTGAATTTTTTTTCGGCGGTAAAATTTACACTGTATTTGTATAGGCGTGATTTCGTAATATAAATGAAAATTTAAACTTACATTTAAAATATCTATATGATAATCTTGAAATATTGGATGGGCATCAAATCTTCTTTGTGACATAATCTTTGCATCAAAGCGACGCCCTTGAAACCGCGTTCTTGGAGGAAGAATGGTCTGTAGTGTCAGGGGTCTTAATCGACCTACGTCAGTGTTGAGGAATTTAACGCCACATCGATTGATATTTTGTTGAATGCCTGCATCAGCTAGTTCGCATCGATTGGATCTCGGCATGAAAACGTTGGCGTCCAAATTGCACATGGTTTCA
Source organism: Lucinisca nassula (assembly GCA_963580285.1). NCBI lineage: Eukaryota > Metazoa > Mollusca > Bivalvia > Lucinida > Lucinidae > Lucinisca > Lucinisca nassula. The sequence continues at coordinate 38,588,181 of OY757024.1, forward strand.
TTCTGTGGACAACCGAACGGTACTGTCAGTCGAAGATTGATAACCGCAGTCTGTGTGCGTTTCAAGACGATTTTCTTCTTTTTGACAATCTGCAAAAATTATATTGTAAACAATAAATATGATGCATCACAAAAACACGCCTATACAAATACATTGTACAATTTACCGCCGAAAAAAGTAAAATTTTCAGATGAAAAATTGTGATATTTTTCTTATTTCTGCTCAAAATATAGATTGTGGTTACTCGTTAGAACCGCCTCAATCTATATTTTAGAGCAGAAATAAGACAAATATGGTTTACTCCTATAAACCCCAGTATTATTATATAAAAGTTGGGTTCAAGTGGGTCAAAATTATATAGGCGTGTTTTCGTGATGACTTGATTTAACACAACAGCTGACTTGATAACGTTGCGATGTACTGCCGGAGGTTCTACGTAATCATGTAAAGTTGTTTTCGAATGACTGGCATTTGGTTTTACGCTGCTGGCCCTTGCCGTGTAATGCGAAGAGAACAATGGAACTACAAATCAAATGGATAAATGCATTAGAATGGAGATAACTTTCTTGACATGCAACATTTGGTGAGAAAAATCGTTGGTTTAGTTTAAACATATTTATTTCACAATTTCAGTGACATGCAATACATATATACATACAATAATACTTCATAGGATGAGAACGAAAGCTTAGAGCTTATAAAGTTCCTTTCCAAATGGAGGGTTATTTTTAGATTGCACAATCGTGGTAGGTTCGTGCGTAGACTGTACATACATATGTTAAGATATACACAATTTGTCATACAACACCTATGCAAGCCTACACGTTCATGCATTTAAACTTATTTCCGCAACGTTAATACATGTAGTAAAACGTGTGCTATGAAAAAGAAAAAAAATGGGAAAAAGAGAATACATATCTCAGTTGGAGCGTAGAATGAAAACAAAAGTAAAACAGTTTTGAACAGGGACAGATTGTGGGAGTAAGGGGCATCAGATGAAACATAAATTATGTTGGTTCTTCCCATAGCGATGCGTCTGAGTTCATAAGTACGTTGTTGAAAAATTTCCCTTTATGCAGATCACCGGACATGTAGACCAAGTTGGTATGCCAGAATCAGTCATAGGCTTCCATTCGGTAAGAGTATGCTATGATGAGTCATTTATTAAGACGCGACGTGGTTTAAAAACGTTTTGTATCTTTAATGTATTTCTGTACCGTTAAAAAAATGTGATGTTTGTGTCAGAAGAAAGTGAACTATCACCAAATAGGAGGGTATCCACTGACAATTGACATGTTTGAGGAAGGGAATTTAACATTTCAATTCGCGACTGGCGATACAGGCGGCATTGCAGTAGGTAATGTTCTGCATTTTCGAGACTCCCACAACTGCAAAGAGGTGAGTCATTCAGATTTCTTAGATATATATCGTAATTTAGTGAGCTACATTTTGTCCGTAGTCGAGTGTGCAGTATTTGTGTTCGTCTCTCTCCAACATAATAGAATTTCGGTATGTATGAAGAGGGTTGACTGGTATTTAAAAGAGGTGACAGTTGAGGAATTTCTTTGCTCTTCCGTAAGAGAATTCCATCCTCGTATTGATCGTTGGTTTCATGGCCCGAGTTCCGTTTTAAACGAAATTTCCTGTTGTTAAGACCAACGGTCTTCTCTACCTACCCAAACGACAATTTCAATGAAGTTACTCCGTTACTCAACCATGCACAGGCCAACGCCAGACAACCTTAGAACATACGAATTATAAAATTTGATCGGACATTTTTAGCATTTGTAGCAATTTTGTGTGTAATTTTCTGAAAAATGTTAAGAAGCATGTAGTAAATTTCTTTACGATAACATGTTAATGTACAATTAAAAAATACATTTGTTTTGTTAGAAGGCTTTTAAGTTCATTTAATTGGATGTACATGTATTTGGAACTGCAGAAAATAACAAACAAGTCTGATTGTACCAATCACAAAAACACGCTTATTCGATTTTAACACCTTGAACTCCATTTTTATATGGTAGAACTGGGGTTTAAAGGGGTAAACCTTATTTTTCTTATTTCTGTTCTATAATATAGATTGTGGGTACTCGTTAGAACAGGCTCGATGTGGCCGTTCTGACGTATACCCACAGTCTATATTTTAAGCGGAAATCCGTTGTTGGGTTTGAAAGTTTGTGCTGACTCATACGTTTGTTTCCTATGACCACTTAAAGTTTTCATAGACTTATAATGGGTAAAACTGAAAAAATAGCATTTAATGCCAAGCATGTGCATATATTTTGATATAACTTTCATTGAAATGTTTCTTAATAAGCGATCTTCTATTTACCGTATGATTTTAGGACCTCTTTCCATTTTGATTGGTTGACGTGGAAACCAATGAGGAACAAAGAAAAAAAATAGAAAAACAAACTCAAATAACATCTCAGAAGCCGCATGCTCCATGAGGCTGGGACGATGTGGATATATTCTTCATATTTGTCTTTACAGGTTTCGTGTTTTTAGTGAAATTTGGATCTAAGACTTTTGTTTTGTTGCTATGGAAACTGAGGATTTCCACAGACTTATTATTGGGAAAATAAAAAATCGACATCTACTGCCACGCCAGATATTTTGTCAAAACATTTATGGAAATGTTTCTTAAGCAATCCTCTGTCTACGAGTTAGGCCAGTAGATGGCTGAGACTTTATAGAAATATTAACTATATTAGCCAATTTTATCTCACTAGAGTCGAAGCCCCGAGGGGTGGTGGGGCTACATAATGGGCAGTTACCTGATGTCATCTGGCATCAACACTTTCAAACGTCATCTCTACTGAAGTCAATGGATCCAAATTTCACCTGTAGAATCCATGAGCGTGGGGCTGCTATGGTTTATTCAAACGCCAATGGACATGACCCATCGTAGCTCAGTAGAGAAGAGTGGTTGATGGGCTTTATTATTATTATTATTATTATTATTATTATTATTATTATTATTATTATTATTTATGTTTTATAAGGTCCTGTTAAGAATATTTCACTTATTTTGAGCCGAACCGATTTGCGAAAACTGGAGAACAACTGCTACATGCTTGGCCATGAGCACTTCAGTGAACTTTAAATAAATTACCTATAATACTTATATTTACATTATTTTCTATCAATTTTTCTGAAAAGTTTTGGTTTGAAGGCTTACGGTTCCAACGTAAACGCTTTTTGAGAATTAGAGAGATCTAATTCAAGGTAATGTTGGAGTCTAACTGTTGGTTTTCTTTTGCTCCAGCATTCCAGTGGTTTCTTGCTGTCGAGTCCTCACCGTTGTTTCATCTCTGTGGTTGTTTGATTATTTGTGTTCACGGAGATGTTGCACTGATGAGTTAGAAGGCCTTCATGCGGACGGAAGTAAGGGCGAGGATTGTGGCTACGTAAAATCGATTTAAGTCCCCCCCCCCACCCCCAGTGGAATTCGTTTCCGCTGACCGTTCCAAGGCGGTTCTTCTGTCGCGGTTTATTTTTGTTATGGTTTGTCTTTGGGTGTTTGTTTCGCTTATGTTATTTTATTTTGGATAGCCTATTGGCCATTTTGTGGGAAAGTAGCTGTCCTTTTGGCTTTCCGCTGTGGGTCATTCCATTAGGGTCTGTTGTTTCACGATTGTGTGTCTTTCCCTTTGGTGTCTCTGATGGGAGCTGTGAGTTGATTGTATCGATTCCTGATCATTGCCTCCACTTCTATTTATTAAACATTGAAACAGTGAGTCAATGTATTTATTGACTGCGTCCCAATAGTTGACTATAGGCATTTTCTTTAACCCTTATCTTGCTGAATATTCATTTAAGCCACACTCATTTCTGCCTATCAACCAATCAAATTACTTGATGTAATTTATTGCTACAAATTCATACATTGAAAGCCAAACAGTATAGATACTGATCAGATGGCTTCTGACGAAGCCATCTGATCTGGATCTACACTGTTTGTAAAGATAGGGGTGGTCGTGATCAGCAAGATAAGGGTTAAATGTACTGAGATGCAAATATGAACAGATATTTTTGTTACGCCTTATGCATTACGAAAACATGCCTTTACTTATACATTGTAAACTTTACCGCCGTAAAAATGCAAATTTTCAGATGAAAAATTGTGATATTATTCTAATTTCTGCTCAAAATATAGATCGTGGGTACTCGTTAGAACCGCCTCATTGAGGCGGTTCTAACGAGTAGCCACAATCTATATTTTAGGGCAGAAATAAGAAAAATAAGGTTTACCCCTGTATACCCCAATTTTACTATATAAAAGTGGGGTTCAAGGGGTTCAAAATTATATAGGCGTGTTTTCGTGATGGCAAGATTCTCAGTGTCTAAGAATGGATTTAGCGTTTCAGTTTTGTTACGCAAGATTATGATAAAGGATCTTAAACAGTGCGTCTTAATGACCATTTACATTGACTTGTAATAGTTAAAATTTAAATCAAACAAACAAAATAATAGTTCGCTCCAGACAAACTGGACCTCAGAGTAGCGGTTGTAATCAAATAAACCGAAGTTCAATACCTCGATTCCACAAAATTTTTCTTTACTTGTAGGTCCTGGAAACTGTGTACCTCTGCAGTCATAGGAAAAGGCACAGGAAAGCTAGCAAACAAATAAGAAACACATAAAAATAATTTTAAGTGGACATACTAGTGCAACATTATACAATTATTGTTGCCCTCGCCCATCGGGGCTCGAAGAAATAGATGAGCTGCATGATGCTTCCACGCAGAGCTGAAACCGACCACACACGAGCACCGGTAAACCGCTTAGAGGATCTACATGTAAGCCTGCCCAGGAAAAGCGGCGCGAGTCCATGCTTATAAACCCTATTGGTTTCATTGGATGACAGGGCTTCACTACCCTTGGGATGTCATTTCATCTCAATGTCGGGTAAAAGTCCCATATAATTGGAAGCAATGTCTCCGAAATGACCTAAACGGTGTTGACGGGGACGTGAAACTTCAAATCAAACAAACAAACAATACATTGTATGCGATTATTGACTATTGAATCATTGGACATGATGGAATGTCAACAAGAATACCAATATTGACCGAGGCGAAATTATCTGGTTGTCATCACATCATGTCCAATAGCAAAATAGTCAACAATTTTTAACTATATAGTCAGCAATGATTGAATAATATGGGTCTTCCCTTTTTGCCACTGAACACGCTCTAGTGTTTCCCGTATGAAATGGGTAACATAATCACGAACACAAGTCTATATAATTTTGACCCACTTGAACCCCGCTTTTATATAGTAAAACTGGGGTTTCGGGGGGTATACCTTATTTTTCTTATTTCTGCTCTAAAATATAGATTGTGGGTACTCGTTAGAACCGCCTCGATGAGGCGGTTCTAACGAGTGCACACAATCTATATTTTGAGCAGAAATAAGAAAAATATCACAATTTTTCATCTTAAAATTTTCATTTTTCGGCGATAAAGGTTACAAAGTATTTGTATAGGCGTTGTTTCGTAATGGAGGTGAAAATCTGGTTGACATCACATCATGTCCAATAGCAAAATAGTCAACAATTGTTTAATGATATAGTCAGCAATGATTGAATGATATGGGCCTTCCCGTTTTGCCACTGTACACGCTCTAATGTTTCCCGTATGAAATGGGTTACATCACGAAAACACGCCTATATAATTTTGAACCCCCTTTTATATAGTAAAACTGATGTTAACAGAGATAAACCTGTTTTCTTATTTCTGCTCTAAAATATAGATTGTGGGTACTTGTTAGAACCACCTCGATATTTCTGCTCAAAAATATAGATTGTGGGTACTCGTTAGAACCGCTTCATCGAGGCGGTAAATATAGATTGTGGGTACTCGTTAGAACCGCCTCATCGAGGCGGTTCTAACGAGTACCTACAATCTATATTTTTGCGCAGGTTTAAGAAAAATATCACAATTTTTCTTCCAAAATTTTTCGATTTTCGGCGGTAATATAGGGATCAACCATGGTTTTTCATGCATTAACATTCGCCGGGTCCCGAGGAAGCTGTTTGAACATGAGGCCGGCAGGCCGAATGTTCAAATATCTTCCGAGGGATCCGGCAAATGTTTATAGATTATTCAATAGGCTAAATTATCCCCTAGTATTCCTCATGATCTCCCGCTTTGATTACCCTCACTGGGTCGAACTGCTCCATTACGAAAACACGTCTATACAAATGCATTGTAACTTTATCACCGACAAAATGAGAATTTTTAGATAATTTTTGAGCAGAAATAAGAAAATAAGGTTTACCCCTGTAAACCCCAGTTTTACTTTATAAAAGTGGGATTCAAGCGGGACGGGGTCAAATTTATATAGGCGTGTTTTCGTGATGCATTTCAGAACATATTTGGTTGCACACCAGATAAGGAAATCCGTGGTTTTAGCATGGGATAGCAATTCTGTTCAGAATCAGAATCAGAATTGTTTACTGATGACACGTCCTTTGACAGTCCTTCATCAGGAAATTCGACCAACAGAACTAGTCCCTAGACCTCACAAGGGTGGTGAATCTAGAGATGGAGTCATCTGCGCCTTTAGCAGACATCAAGAGAGAAGAGGGGAGCTTGTTCCAATCTGAGATTGTCCTAGGGATGAAGCTTTACATCGTTCCAATGTTTTCTTTCGTCGCGGACGTCAAGAGAAGTAGATGTTTATATGTGACGTCATCAAACGCGCCCTCCTGCACGCACTACGTCTATCACGGCGTTCAGTTGGAAAATGTTTACGTCATGTTATCAACTGGGCGGACATAGCAATTCAGCGAAGGCAAGCGCTAGAGGGGTATATATTTTTGCTCACGGGGAATATGGAAAATCATTGCCCTTGCTCTGTCAAATCAAAAGCCTGGAAATTTCTTTGCAGAAGGCTGATGTGAACCTCAACGCTGAGGCTACATGCTGAAAGAACCATTTTCGCTTAACGTGGCCCAAATTCAAGTAATTCTACGTACATTGAATGGAAGATTGGAAATGTTTTTGCTGCCCAATGTAGATTCTGTTAAAGCTGATCCATTTCGAAAGTCGTCATCATACGGCATTGAGTCTGAGGACCAAACCTTCTCTTTTACTCTCGAGTCCTTGGTAACATACCAATGCACAGTATAGTTGTAGTCTGTACCCGAGAGAGGATCGAACTCACAGTGGAAATGTAATTCGTTTTGTCCCGTTAAATTCTGTACCTCAGCACTTACTATTGGTTCAGGTAGTTCTTTCATGAAATAAAAAATAGTGTTACAGTACGGAACCCGAGAAGGGACATGCTGGTTTTATTTTTTAAGTTGTCTGCACAATATCACATCTTGCGCGCTCAAGATAAAATGTTGTGTCCAATCTTGTGCTCACAAGATATTATCTTGTGCGAACAACACAATATCTTGGGCGCACAAGATGATATCTTGTTCGCACAACTAATTATCGTGTCCGCACAAAATAATATACGTATCTTGTTCGCACAACATACTATCTTGTTTGTAGAACATATTATCATACATTTAGTATAAAATACTTAGTTTTTGAATATGCGATACGAACGTGACATCAATGCACGTATCACGCTTTGCACGTGCTGCCATATCGCATGGCCTTTATCATACCCCAAAAATCCATATCACAAACCTTTATCGCACCCCTAAGGCTTTATCATACCTCTGACGTCACTCTATTCGTATTCGGAACACGCGGAGTTCTTCCTTTTGCGGCATTTCGCATTTGTTGTTCAGGACGCCATTTGCAATTTGCAATATTTTCGTCTGTTCGAACTGTTTGGCAAAAAAAAAAAAAAAAAAAAAAAACATGGCACGGCGCAGCGAATGCGAGAGGAAAATGGGCGAAAGAACGATGCAGTGGATTGCTGACAGACCTTTGGATCTCTTAAATTACATAGCTAGACCGAAGATAATGAGATTCTCGTTGTAACTTTAGTATTAGGCAGATGCAATTAATACAATTTATTTTGAACATTTTTTTTTTAAAAGTGAAATGTATGATAAATAGATTATGATATGGCATTTTTCATATTATACCCCATATCAGCCCTCGACCCAAATCAGCCCTCGGGCCTTCGGCCCTCGGGCTGATATGGGAGTCTCGGGCTGATATGGGGTATGATATGAAAAATGCCATATGATAATCTCTATTTATCTTGTTCGCAGAACATGTGTGTGTGTGTGTGTGTGTGAATTCGGGTTTAACGTCGCTTTCAACAATTTTTCAGTCATATCACGACGGTGTCTGGTTGCGACAGGGAGCTCAATGCTCACGTTTATAGTGCTGCCTCACTGAAGTATCATGTCCCAGACACATTACATGATACCACACCCAGTCACATTATCCTGACACTGGATCGACCAGTCCTAGCTCTACCCCGTAAATCTGAGTGCCAAGCGAGGAGCAGCTAGTACCATTTTTAACGACTTTGGTATGTCGCGGCCCGGGATCGAACCCGAGACCTCCCGTTCCCCGGAGCGGACACTCTACCAACTGAGCTATCGGGGCCGGTATGTTCGCAGAACATATTATCTTGTTTGCACAACATATTATTTTGTTCGCACAACATATTATATTGTTCCTTCAAAGAAAAAATATGTTGTGCAAACTAAATGGTATGTTGTGCGAACAGATGATATGTTATGCAAACAATATAATTTGTTGTGCGCACAAGATATAATGTTGTGCGCACAATATAATATGTTGTGTGAACAACATATTATGTTGCGGGAACACGATATTATGAACAAGATAATATGTTGTGCAAACAAGATCATATGTCACGTGTGCAAACAAGATAATATGTTGTGCGAACAAGATATCATGTTGTGTGGGCAGGATGATTGATAAGTTGTGCAAACAAGATACTTAAAAATAAAACCAGCGTGTCCCTCCCGAGTTCCTTAGTTACAGTTATGGCAGCTGCAATGTATTCAGTTTTAGCTCACCAGAGCCGAAGGCTCCGGGGGAGCTTATAGGATAGGCAGTTGTCCGTCGTCGTCGTCGTCGTCGTCGTATGTCTGGCGTCAAAACTTTCAAACATCTTCTCCTCTGAAGCCACTGGGCCGACTGGGCTCAAATTGTATCTGTAGCATCCTTGGGCTGGGGGTTGTAAAATTGTGTTGTTTTTTTTTTTTGTTTTGTTTTTTATGAAAATCGGCTCATTTGTTTGGTTGCTATGGCAACTTAGAGTTTCAATAGACTTATAATGAGGAAAATTGAAAAATGGCATTTACTGCCAAGTCATTGCAGATATTTTGACAAAACTTTTATAGAAATGTTTCTTGAGTACACTTCTCTCAGCCATATGCTTTTATGCTAACCTGAGGGTCCCCCAGGTTGTGCCGGGGCCATGCCACACCCCCTCCACTTCATAAAAGGCCATTTATCACAGAAACAATTCAGATCCCGACCCCTAAACCATATATATTCTCGTTCCTATTGATAAGACGCATTCAGTGACACCAACCTGGGGGTCCTCAGGGATGTGCCGAGACCATGCCCCGTCCCCTCCACTTAATGAAAGGCCCAATATCTTGGAAACCATTCAGATCCCCACCCCTAAACCATATATATCCTTGTTCCTTATGATAAGACCCATTCAGTGACATCAACCTGGGAGTCCCCGGGATGCGCCGGGACCATGCCCCATCCCCTCCATTTCAGAAAAGGCCCAATATCTCGGAAACCTTACAGATCACCACCCCTAAACCATATATATTCTTGATCCTTATGATAAGACACATTCATTGTCACCAATCTGGGGGTCCTCAGGGATGCGCCGGGGCCTTTCCCCACCCCACCCCTTCACTTCACAAAAGGCCATATATCTCAGAAACTGTTCAGATCCTCATTCCTCACCCCTAAACCATATATATTATTGTTCATTATGATAAGACGCATTCAGTGACACCAACCTGGGGGTCCCCAGGGATGTGCTGGGGCCATACCCCACCCCCTCCATTTCATAATCTCACAATATCTCGGAAACCCTTCAGATGGCTACCCCTAAACCATATATATTCTTGTTCCTTATGAAAAGACACATTCATTGACACCAACCTTGGAGTCTCCCGGGGCCTTGCCCCACCCCTCCACTTCACAAAAGGCCTTACATCTCAGAAACTGTTCTTAAGCCCCACCCTAAACCATATATATTCATCTTCTTTATGATAAGACACATTCAGTGACACCAGCTTGGGAGTCCCCGGGGCATGCCCAGGCCATCCCCCATCGCTTTACTTCATTAAAAGCCATATATCTCAGAAATAGTTCAGATCCCCACCCCTAAACCATATACTTGTTCCTTATGATAAGACTGGTTCAATCACACCAACCTGGGGGTCTCTTTGTACTGAGGCAATGTGCCCCGCCCTTCCACTTCATAAAAGGCTTTATATTTCAGAAACCATTCAAATCCCCACCCCATAATTATATATGTTCTTGTTCCTTATTATTAGCACACCTTTTTGTAGGGGGGTCCGCAGGGGCCATTCCTATCCTTTCCACTTCATAAAAGGGCCTCAAATCTCAGAAAACCGTTCATATTCCCACCCCTAAACCATATAAATACTTTGTCCTTATGATACGACGTATTTAGGGACAACAATCTTGGGCTTTCCTGGGATCAACAGGGGATGCCCCAACCCCTCCACCACTTAAGAGGCCTTACAGATCTCCACTGCTAAACCATATATATTCTTGTTCCTTATGATAAGACGCATTTAGTGATACCAACCAGGGCTCCATTGGGTCCAACCCCACCCCCTCTACTTCATAAAATGTTTCAGATACTGAGACCACATGGGTCCTCATTTGGACATTGGGGTTCATTTGGTAGATTAAAATGATATCATGTTAAAATACATGGCTGCCATTTGGCAGTGCCCACCTGAGCTCTGGTGAGCATAGTGGCCATGGGCCTCTTGTTTACATTTTCAATAGTGATTTACTGAGATTTCTTAATGAATGACAAATCTATGATCTATAAGTGATTTCATTTCGAACAGTTTGACGTCATAAAAGGGATCGATTTTCTTGCAAGTTTAAGCTATTTATAGCTAGATTATTCTTAGCACTCATGGGCATAATTGATTTTCGGTAACTCATGAAGTGGCTCAAAATAAGTGGTTAAAACTTTATGGATACTTACCTTTGCCTTTGCAGTAAAATCTTATTCTGTAATCACGACAGTATCCTTGTGTACGTGTGTTATAACACTTGAATCCGTTCTCAATAGAACATTCCAACCCAAGCTGTCCCGTATCATTGTGGGGTATTCCGTCAGTAGTTTCACATTGTACACCAGTTATGTTACCTTCGCCTGGCATACAGAATTGGTCTCGTTCCCTTTCATTCATGTTTTCCATATCACCCCCACCCCACGTGGTATTTTCATCGGGAAAAGGCCACGGAGAAGTTGTGTAGTTATTTATCCAAGGACTCCATCCAGACTGGTAACAAAGGCCATCTGCAAATCGGCAAAGTACATAAAAATAGAAAGTAGATATTGACATTCGACCAATGAAACGGCTCAGTTTTTAGCTTCTAATTTCGATTGGCAGCTGGTGATACCCCCTGTTTACTAACGACTGAATGACGTTACTTGGAAAGCCATATCGCATGCTGAAATGAACCTAAATAGCATCATGAAAACACACCTATATAATATGACCTCCTTGATACCAAATTTATATAGTAAAACTAGGGTTATCAGGGGTAACCCTTATTTTTCTTATTTCTGCTCTAAAATATAGAGTGTGGGTACTCGTTAGAACCGCCTCGATGAGGCGGTTCTAACGTGTACCCACAATCTATATTTTGAGCAGAAATAAGAAAAAATATCACACTTTTTCATCATAAAATTTTCCTTTTTTCCTTATTCTGGCGATAAAATTTACAATATATTTGAATAGGCATGCTTTCGTGAGGGTGTTTACATGGACATTACCGCCCCCACCGAACGGGGCTTGAAGAAATCTAAGCCTGACCAGGCAAAACGGCACGAGTCCATGCATGCTTATAAACCCTACTGGTTTCATTGGGCGGCAGGGCTTGAGATGTCTAAGCCTGCCCAGGCATAGCGATGTGAGTCGGCCCGTCCATGCTTATAAACCCTACTGGTTTCATTGGGCGGCAGTGCTTGAGATGTCATTTCATCTCAGTGTCGGGTAAAAGTCCCACAAAATTGAAAGCCGCGTCTCCATAATGAACCTTACAGTGTTGACGGGGACGTTAAACCTCAAATCAAACAAACAAAACAAAACATGGACATTAAATCTCAATTCAAACAAAACGTATATCCGATGCTACCAACTGATAAAGCTTAATTAAGAAATGGAGCAGTTCTAGCAGTAAATTGTTGAGTAATAAATCACAGTTTTGCGGTCAGTGTGTGTGTGTGTGTGTGTGTGTGTGTGTGTGTGTGTGTGTGTGTGTGTGTGTGAATTCGGGTTTAACGTCGCTTTCAACAATTGTTCAGTCATATGTCTGGTTGCGACAGGGAGCTCAATGCTCACTTTTATAGTGCTGCCTCACTGAAGTATCATGTCCCAGACACATTACATGACACCACACCCAGTCACATTATCCTGACACTGGGTCGACCAGTCCGAGCTCTACCCCGTAAATCTGAGTGCCAAGCGAGGAGCAGCTAGTACCATTTTAACGACTTTGGTATGTCGCGGCCAGGGATCGAACCCGTGACCTCCCGTTACCCGGAGCGGACACTCTACCAACTGAGCTATCGGGGCCGGTATAGTTTTGCGGTCAGAGTCGCATACTAGAACTCAACTATTTTGATTCTTACACACTACAAATGGACAATAAGTTTGCTGTTTCCTTCAAATTCGTCATCCCGTCACAAGTTTGATGCTGTTTGCAACGCAAATCACATAACGAAAACACGCATATACAAATGCATTGTAAATTTCAACGCCAAAAACTGAAAATTTTAAACTGAAAAATTGTGATATTTTTCTAATATCTGCTCAAAATATAGATTGTGGTTACTCGTTAGAACCGCCTCGTCGAGGCGGTTCTAACGAGTACACACAATCTATATTTTAAAGTAGAAATAAGAAAAATTAGGTTTACCCCTGTAAACCCCAGTTTTGCTATATGAAAGTGGGGTTTAAAGGTGGGTCAAAATTATATAGGCGTGTTTTCGTGATGTGATAGACTCGCCGAAATGTTTGTGGCACCGTGTTGAACTTGAAATCATGTGCTTCTGGACAGGCATTAGAGCTGACTGACAACATCAGTGAAACGATTGCGTAGCTAGTCCTAAAGTTGGCCGAAAGTTTCAGACAACTGACGTAGTGTTAATTACATCCGCAAATCTGAAAGTAGTATAGATTTTTTGACAATCGCTAAGCTCCGCCCCCTTTTATTGTCTTGAGTTGAAATTTACTGGTATTCAAGGATTAAGCTTTCTAGCTAACTATAGTTCGAACAATTTGACCTGAGACTAACCTTTATGTATGGAATAAATTTGTCAATGTTATCGCCTAATACGTCGGCTTTCGTAAACTTCTCGTGAATTTTCGGCATCACGTGAATTGCGACCCATTTACCGACCTCTATGTATTGAATAACAATGGCCATATTCGACTGGGAAATTTCGTGAAAGTTTCGTGAAATTCCACGCAGGAGTGTGGTGTTATCTTGTAATAGCCGATCACATGGTCCAAGCAAATATAAGTTATTTTTCAAATACATAAGCGATCGTGGAGCACGATTCTATTCGAAGGAAAAGTCGAACCTTTCGTGCACCACGGTCGCTTATGAGCTATACGCAAATAAAATATTTGATTGGACCATGTGACCAGCTATTACAACTAGGAACCACACTCCTACGTGGAATTTCACGGAAATTTCACGAAACCTACCAGTCGAATACCGTCAATATCGCCATTTTCGGGAGACGGCGAAGATAAATACATGCATTCAGTCAGGTGTGAAATTATGTTAATAGAGTTCACCAGTCTCAGGTCAATTTGTTCGAACTATAACTGTTGGCCAGCATTTCAGTTGTTTCTTGCTGCCGAGTCCTCGCCGTTGGTTCATCTCTATGGTTGTTTGATTTTTGTGTTCTCGGAGATGTTGCACTGATGAGTTAGGAGGCCTTCATGCGGACTGAACAAATTATTTGTCTAAATCGTGACGGAAGTAAAGGCGAGGACTGGGGCCGCGTAAAATCGATTTAATTTCTTTTTTAATCGAAATTCTTTTCACTGATCGTTCCAAGGCGGTTCTTCTCTCGCGGTTTATTCTTGTTATGGTTTGTCTTTGAGTGTGTGTATAGCTTATATATTTTTGTTTTGGATAGCCTATTGGCCATTTTGTGGGAAAATAACTGTCCTTTTGCCTTTCCGCTATTGGTGTTTCCTCCATTAGGGTCTAGTTATTTTTTTCATGTTTGTGTTTCATTCCCTTCGTTGTCTCTGATGGGTGGTGTGGGTTAATTGTATCGATTCCTGATCATTGCCTTCACTTCTATTTTCTTTGTACTCAGACAAACATGTCATTCTGGCGAAAATTGACGCATTTGCACTCTAATGAACCGACGATAGTTTTGCTATATGCAAGCGATTACCCAGTACAGTTGTCCTTATAAAAGATTTCATGATAAGTGAACAAGTCTTTGAAATGAAAACCCATAAACCCCACTTTATATAGAGAAAACTGGGGTTTACGTGGTATACATTATTGTACTGTTAAGTTGAAAGTGACGTCAGCGAATTTTTTTTTTATTAAGCATTGTCCACTGTTGTTTTGTTTGATTTGAGGTTTAATGTCCCCGTCAACACTGTAAAGGTCATTTTGGAGACGTTGCTTCCAATTTTGTGGGACTTTTACCCGACATTGAGATTAAATGACATCTCAAGCCCTGTCGCCCAATGAAATGTCCACTGTTGTCAAAAGGTAACGACGCTTCGGTAATGATAATTATAACGGTATAGTCTGCCTTGCCAGCCAATGCTGGGTATGACAGTGATAACGGTGCAACCTGTCAAACCTACCTGTGATGGTATACTCTTTTGCGTCTCTGTCTACTTATCCTCCGACAACAGTACTGTTGTCGGAGGATAAGTTGACAGTGTCGTCAGCGAATGTTTTTGTTATTAAGTATTGTCCACTGTTGTCAAAAGATAACTACGCTTCGGTAATGATAATTATAACGGTATAGTCTGTCTTGCCAGCCAATGGTGGATATGATAATGATAACGGTGCAACCTGTCAAATATACTATTTTACGTCAATGTCTACTTATCCTCCGACAACAGTATGTGTGTGCTATCGTAATGAATTACAAGAGAATGGTCACAACAGTTATTACTGTAGTTCAACCAATAAAAGTGGTATGGCTATCAGAAAAAATGCCATGTTTGATCCCATTTGTAACTGCGCGAAAATTATTTGCAAAGCAATACCATTACAATATCAAATCAAAGTGATTTGATGGTGCCTCCGAGGGTTCTTGAAGCAGCACCTTTTCCATGAAAAATAATAAAGTACTATTTTTAGTATGATATCGATATCGGCCAAACCTTGGTGTTGCTGTGAATGGTCTGAATTCAGTTATTTTTGCGTCAATCAATTCAATAGAAGGCAGGCACACGTCGCTAGGACAACGTCAAATCAACGTCGGTGCAACGTCATGACGTTCCAACGACGTAGATGTGACGTTGTATAAACGTCATGACATTGTACCGACGCTGATGTGACGTCATGATTACGTCATGTGCCTGCTGGGAAGCTTGTCAGTACATGTTATTATAACCGAAACGGGGCTAGCATCTGTGTTAGGCTTAATGTGGAGGTAAAGGCATTAAGCATTATCCTGCTGTTCACGACAGCTCCTACCTTTGCAAACATTGTAGATCCAGATCAGATGGCTTCTGGATAAATTATATCAAGTAATCTGATTGGCTCAAAGTCAGAAATGTGATGTAGCTAAATTAATTATTCAGCAGGATCAGGGTCAACCATTTGCTCCTGCTATGAAAGGAAACTTTAAGGTTATCAGTAGCCTTTCAGTATCCTTTGTTTTTATCATATGACGTCGCGTCTGAGATGTAATGCATTCGATTTTTGACTAGTGGATTAAATATGCAAATTAGTTAGATATGCCCCGTAATGTTGCATGTACTAATGGCGGAATGTTGACATTTTTGTTAAACAATCTTGAATTAAACGCGCTATAAAAGTCATATGATAAATAGAATCTTGCAGTCGTGCTTATGTATTATTGAATTTATTAAACTCGTTGAAGAAATGGATAAAATGCGAGGCCTTGCCGAGCATTTTATCACTTTTCCTCAACGAGTTTAATAAATCCAATAAATTAATACATGAATTGAATTTATTAAACTCGTTTAGTAAAAGGGATAAATTGCGAGGCCTTGCTGAGCCTTATATCACTTTTCCTCAACGAGTTTAATAAATTCAATAATATATGGACACTCATGTAAGATCCCCTATATAAGAATTTTCAAGAGTGAATCATGATCAATGCAAAATAGTTAAACCTCTGCTGCATAAATCTATTGGCTTCACCCATCTCTGTCTTTTTGACCAATCAAATTAATACTCGGTAAAATTTATTTATTCAAATTCACAAACTGTGCGGCAAACAGTGTAGATCCTGATCAGATGGCTTCTCCAGAAGCCATCTGGCGGCCGTTTCACTAAACTTCGTAACTCTAAGATTTTCTTAAGTTCGATCTTACGAAATCGTAACTCAAAATTTGCGTTTCACAAACGTCAAATTCTTAAGTTTTTGCGTAAGTTTGTTCTTAACTTTACGATAGGGGGTAGGCAGTCGTAACTTTAAGAATTTCGTAAGTGTCATGGCGGCGGTTTCGATTCGCGCCCGATTAGAGCAATAAATCGCAATTTCCAAGCTTGTTGAAGCTTGAAATAAAGAAAAACTTACCTGTTTTCAGTAGCCCTTAGCAGCATCGACATTGTCAGTGACCCAGTTTACTGTTTTCTTGGATAAACGCATCATTTCGAGACTTCAGGATGAAACAGAAGCATAACGCACCTGTTGAAGACTCTTGCAACTCATTAAATGGTGTTTGCCTGTGTCAGTTGTCATGAATGCTTTTTTTTTTTACTTCGCCATAAGTTTTGTTGACATTTGTGCGCGAGGAGAAAAGAAAATCATCAGATACGTCATCATGACGTCATATTCTATTGCTGAATACTCAGGGTAAAACACGGAGTTAGCCCCGTACAAAGTATCAGTCAGCACCCCCCCCCCCCCCTCTCTCTCTCTCTCTCTCTCTCTCTCTCTCTCTCTCTCTCTCTCTCAATCAAACTTTCCCCTACTCTCACACTCACGCCCCCGCCCATTGGGGCTTGAAGAAATAGATGGGCTGCATGATGCTTCCACGCAGAGCTTTTGTTTGTTTGTTTGATTTGAAGTTGAACGTCCTCGTCAACACTGTAAAGGTTATTTTGGAGACGCTGCTTCCAATTTTGTGGGACTTTTATTGAGATGAAGTGACATTTCAAGCCCTGCCGCCCAATGAAACCATTGGACCAGCATGGACGGTCCGACACGCACCGCATTGACTGGGCAGGCTTAAATCCTCTAAGCGGTTTACCAGTACTCGTGTGCAGGTCTGTTTCAGCTCCGCGTGGAAGCATCATGCATCCCATCTATTTCTTGAAGCCCCGATGGGCGGGGGCTATCCACACAGGGCTGAAACTAACCCGCACACGAGTTTTGGTAAACCGTTTAGAGGATCTAAGCTTGCCCAGGCAAAGCGGTGCGAGTAGGCCCGTCCATGCTTATAAACCCTATTGGTTTCATTGGACGGCAGGGCTTGAGATGTCATTTCATCTCAATGTCGGGTAAAAGTCCCAATTAATTGGAAGAACGTTTCCAAAATGACCTATACAGTGTTGACGGTGACGTTAAACCTCAAATCAAACTAACAAAACTCTCTCACATTCCTTCTCTCCCCGATCTCCTTCCGCTTACCCCTGTCTCCCTGTATTTCTCCCTCTCACCACCTCTCTGCCTCCCTCTCCCACTCACTCTTCTCACTTTACATAGTTGGAACAGCCCAGACAACACTCAACAACAGACCAACGTCGGACCGACAGCGATACGACGTTGCAACGTCGTATCGCTATCGGCCCGCCGTTTGTTCGTTTGTGGCCTATTCGAGTTTAACGGCCCAGTCAACACTATTTTATGTCATTTATGAGCCGGTCATTTTACCCAACCACACTTTACCTGGGCAAGCTTGTACGTAAGCATGTTATCCAGTACAGTCCACATTCTTTCGCCAGAAACTGACAACTGCCCTTCCTGAATCAGCGGAAGAGAGAGAATGACCGTAGAAAAGATTTCATGATCAATCTCCACGAAAGAATGTTGCCGACCCCGGCAGGTATCGAGCCTGCGTCCTCCCGATCACCAGTCAAACGCGCATCCGACGGAGCTACCGAGGCGGCTCGGCCCGCCGTTGGCCCGTCATTTATTGCTGACTGGGAGGCAAAGCCAAATATATATTTCCAGGGCTTTGAGGGATTCATCTGCTCTGGACATAGAGGAGACCGGAAATAGTTGTTCCGAAAATTGTATTAATCATTTTTAGCTCGGCTGTTTTCGAAGAAAACGACGAGGTATTGTCATAGCTCTGGCGTCGTCTGCGTCGTCGTCGTCGTGCAAAAACTTGGAACTCATACCAATAGGTGAGGTAACCCTCAAAATATTTTTGACACAGTGATGCCCCCTTTTCGAGATTTTTTGCAGCCGAGCGTTGGCACCCGCATGCGGTGTCCTTGATCTAACTTATTATACATTTTTTTTTGTTCGGAAAGTGACAAATTTGGATAAATATAGCCGTTTTCCGAAACGAGGTCAACTTAACCCGCAATCGGGGGTAAATTGGCCCGGCCCGCGGGGTAAGTTTGACCGAGGAGATAAGTTGGAACGAAAATATATTTTAGCCTTATAAAAATATATTTTCATGATGAATAACAATAAAAAATAACATGAAACCATTTCAAAAGAGAGCACATCCATGTTTTTCAATGATAAATTTTGTTTGATTTGAGGTTTAACGTCCCCGTCAACACTGTAAAGGTCATTTTGGAAACGTTGCTTCCTATTTTGTGGGGCTTTTACCCGACATTGAGATGGAATGACATCTCAAGCCCTGTCGCCCAATGAAACCAATAGGGTTTATAAGCACCGCTTTGCCTGGGCAGCCTTAGATCCTCTAAGTGGTTTGCCTGTACTCGTGTGCGGTCGGTTGCAGCTCTGCGTGGAAGCATCATGCAGCCCATCTATTTCTTCGAGCTCCGAAGGGCGGGGGCTACAATGATAATAGTACACGTATCTGTCGCATAAAGACTTCGAGGCCAATTCGATGTTATTTTGTTATCCTCGCGCTTTTCGAAGAAAAAGCGGGATCATGTATAACCCCACGTCCGGATGTCCGTCCGTCCGTCTGTAATATCCCGCCATTGCTCCTACATCATTTAATCTAGAATCTCGAACCTTTCACTGGCAGAATCCCTATGACTAAGGACTACAGCAACATATTCAGAATTTTGATGTGACCCCGCATGTAGGGGGTGGTGCCCAACACTGCCCTAGGGGTCAAAATCGATTTTTTTTTCAAACATAGTCATGTTGCTTATTAAATCGAAGTTAATGAAGAGTAAAATACAGCGGTGCAATTTTTTTTTTTGTCCCCAGGGGCATGTCTGTGGGTCACCAGAGTTCAATAAGTAGGATTTTGGGTCCTCTTCTTTTCGATTGCCACACAACTTCTCTTAGGCTTTTTTAGCTGGAATCTTGAAACTGTCACAGTTAATAGCTCTATGGATGAGGACTGGAGGTACATATTTTGAATTCTGATGTGACCCCCCCCCCCCCCCCCCCCCCACTGGAGCGAGGCCAGGAGGGTGAGCCCCAGGGGTCATTTTTTTTTTTTTGCACAAACAGTCATGTTGCATATTTAATCGAAGGTAATGAGGTGTGGAATACAGTGATGCAAAATTTTACCAAGGAGGCATTTTTGTGGTCACCCGAGGTCAAAAAGAAGTATTTTGGTCCTTTTATTGTGACATGATTTCATAGCGCGGGGATATGTGATGGCGAGTAATCGAGTTATTTCACACCATGTGAAGAAAAGAAGCCATCCCAAAAGAATTCAAGGATGCGTCAATTATCTACATATTCAAACGGAAAGGGAATCCTCGGTTGTGTGGCAATCATCGAGGCATCTCTTATTTTGTCAATGCTGGGAAGTTTCTTTCAAGAAACTTACTTCCCCACGACGGAATGAACACAATGAACAGTCAGAAAACCAATGTGTGTTCAGAAAGGACAGCTCTATGAAGAACTGACATGATCTTCATAGCAAGGTAGCTTCAAGAGCAATGCCAGGTTTGTTGAACTCAACAAATCATATGACGAAGTCGGTCGTGAGGGTCTTTGGAAAATTATGGCGAAGTTTGGTTGTCCGACCAAGATCAGTATAGCAACTGGAGGCAGTTTCGCGATGGTATGCTTGCACGGTTTCCAAAACGTATGGGACGCCCTTTTACTATTTATTCCATATTTATAGATATCCATAATTATTGATGGATATCCACAATCCGAATTATGGATATCCATAATTATTTATGGATATCAATAATTATTAATGGATATCCATAATTCAATTTAATTTGTATAACAATAATTCGAATTATAATTCGAATTATTGATATCCATAAATCGATCTTAATTATGGATATCCATTAAATTGAATTATGGATATCCATCATTCGATTAATGGATATCTATAATTCGAATTATGGATATCCATAAACCAGTCGAATTATGGATATCCATAATTTGAATTATGGATAATGAATTATGGATATCAATAGATCAGCCGAATAATAGATATCCATAAATCGAATATAGGTATCTGTAAATCAATCTGAATTATGGATATCCATAATTCGAATTATGGATATCTATAAATATGGGTTAATAGTAAAACGGCACCGCATAAAAATGATGATGAGTTTTCTGATCCATTTCCTGTGACAATGGAGTCAAGCTGCTCAGCATAATGTTCGCTTCCATGCTCACAAATGCTTTCCGGGATGGTGAAAATGGTATACCTATTTGGTATGGCCTTATCAACCTAAGAAGGTTTGCAAGTGATCCAGAAGACGAGTTCCTTTTTGCTGACGACATGACAAAGGGTTCTCCAGCAGAAGAGAAGATGCAAAATAGTGAAGATGGCGTATCTGACAGTTATGAATTCACAATCAGCATTAAAATCCGAGCTGGTTTATTAACCAGAACTTGGCAAACATTATAAGGAGCCCACCATTACAGTGAAAAGGTCAAAGCTTGCAAGTGGGGTAGACAAGTTCACCTACCTTGGAAGCACATTGTCAAGATCGTGTTTTGTTTGATTTGAGGTTCAACGTCCCGGCAAAAATGTAAAGGTCATTCTGGAGACGTTGCTTAAAATTTTGTGGGACTTCTACCCGACATTGAGATAAAATGACATCTCAAGCCCTGCCGCCCAATGAAACCAATAGGGTTTATAAGCACTGATAGTCCGAATCGCACTGCTTTGCCTGGGCAGGCTAAGATCCTCTAAGCGGTTTACCAGTAGGCCTACTCGTGTACGGGTCGGTTTCAGCTCTGCATGGAAGCACCATGCAGCCCATCTATTTCTCCAAGCCCCGATGGGCGGGGACCACAAAGAGTCGTGCACATTGATAATGAAGTCAATGCCAGGATTGCAAATATAACTGAAAGCTAGTGCAGCATCTGGCCGACTACGTGAAAGTGTTTGGAATCGAAGTGGAATACGGCTTGACACAAAGCTGAAAGTCTACAGAGCTTTTCTTAGTTCAGAGTAATTGGCATTCGACCAACTTGCCCCGCAGACCAACTAGCCCCGGTCTCCCCATTTCTGTTAACAACTACATAGAACCAGTAATGCAGACGATCTAGAAGAGAAATGGACAATGAATTCTCTAGGACCAGTACCCAGTATTTCGTAAATACCAAGACACTATTTTGATGAGAATAACGAAGAAATCCAAAGGCTCCTTTAATAGACCCCCCCCCCCCACGTCCTCCTCAACCCCCACCCCCCCCCCCCCCCCCCCAAAAAAAAAATAAATAAATAAATAAATAAATAAATAGTAGTAAGTAAATAAAAACACGCACGCACGCGTGCCACTCTTTCTTAAATGATTTAAAACAAATGTTTTCAAACTTTAAAAATGCATATCAGCAGGAAGTGACCAGAACAGTTGGTGTTTGTAATTAAACAATGAAATAAGGTAAACTTTATTCGAAACCGTGTGTGTTCTAGAACTGAGATATGATAAATAAATAAAAAAAAAACAGCACAGAACTTAGACACATGCCCCACTATGCTCCAAATGCATTAGGACGACCGGGCCTTTGTAAGCTAACTAGCACCATAGCCCAGGTCAACCACCAGGAAACCATTTGTTTGATGTGAGGTTTAACGTCTCTGTCAACACTACATAGGTCATTTTGGTGACGTTGCTTCCAACTTTGTGGGATTTTTATCCGATATTGAGATAAAATGACAATCCATGCCGCCGCCCAATGAAACCAATAGGACGGTCCGATACGCACCACTTTGTCTGAGCAGGCTTAGATTCTTTAAGCAGTTTACCAGTAGATTCAGTTCTGCATGGAAGCACCATGCAGCCTAAGCTATTTCTCCAAGCCACGATGGGCGGGAGCCCAACCAGCAAACCATCATGGGGGGGGGGGGGGGGGGGGGGGGGGGGCAATGTAAGGTACATGTCTAGGTCTACAGATTTACCAGAGAAAAGGGGGAAAATCTGTAATTGAAAAAGAGACGTCCTGATATGCTTATAAAATGACCAAAAGAGATAGGCTATGTATGGTTATGAGGCGAGAAGATAGGAAAAAATAAAATAAAATAAAATAAGATTGGGTTGACGATTTAACTACCAACAAACAGTACTGACTCCTCGGTCGGTGCTAGACATGCGAAATATTCCGAAAGTTTAGCGAAGAACTATGGTTTTCAACTTTGTCGGGCTTTGAGAAATAGATTTGACTGCATGGTGCTTCCGCACAGAGATGAAACCGACCGCACAGGTCAGAGTAGGCTACTGGTAAACCGCAAAGTAATGCGAGTCGGACAGTCCATGCATATTTATAAAACCCTACTCTGAGTATTGGTTTCATTGGGTAAAGTCCACAAAATTGGAAGCAACGTCTCCAAATTGACCTAAATAGTGTTGACGGGGACGTTAAACGTCAAATTCAAACAAGCAACTTTAGTGAATCGGCTACTGATACAGGCTAGGTCTACGCCTAGATTTTACCCGACCTTAAGAAATGAGTCGGAGTAAGCTCCCTTGCGTATTTAAATTGATGACGTCATCGATAACTACGTAACACATAAATAATGACAACACAGTGTGCAGGTATGACAGAGATTTGCCAGCTTTCAGCATTTATCTTGGGCCTGTCCGTTCCCTTTATGACTTCTTCACAGCGCCGATGCAATGAAACAGCTTTGATGCAAACAGGTTTACTAGATCTTTCTTTTTCCCCATTCAAAATGTTTCGTTTTTTTGCTCCTCGCAATCGGTCAAAGTAAATCTAAACCAACAAAACATGTGATTCCTCATGTCTAAAACGTGTTTTTATTACAATAAATTCCCGCAATCTCAACATCCGTGCGTAAAATATTTGTCTTCAGCATTAGAGAGTAGCTACGAATTCTTAGCTACGAAATTCGTAAGTTCATTTCTTACGAAGACGTTAGTGAAACGCACCCCGTGATTTTCTTAAGAATTTCGTAAGTCGTGTTCTTAAGTCTACGAATTTCGTAAAGTTACGAAGTTTAGTGAAACGGGCCCCTGATCTGGATCTACACTGTTTGCAAATGTAGGGGTTGTCGTGTTCAACAGGATAAAGGTTTATATACATATACCATTACGAAAACACGACAATACAAATGCATTGTAAACCTTCTACCGCCGAAAAAACGAAAATTAAAAGATGAAGAATTGTGATGTTTATCTTATTTCTGCTGTAAAATATAGATTGTGAGTATTCGTTATAACCGCCTCATCGAGGCGGTTCCAAGAGGTACCCACAATCTATACTTTAGAGCAGAAATAAGAAAAATAAGGTTTACTCCTCTGAACCCCCAGTTTTACTGTGTAAAAGAGGGATTAAATGGGGTCAAAATTTTAGGCGTGTTTCCGTGATGACATGTAACCAGTGTTGCGGCTTGCCCACAGAATATGGGCTACATCATGGAAAAACGATTTCACATCTTAATACAGATTCGCTGAAAATCATGCTGAAAATCAGAAATAGCTTGTTATTTGTGATTTCATAAGATTATTAGCACAATGTTAAAAATCTCCTGAAAGATTTTTTTTTTCTTTCTGTCTTCGCCCATTAAAATATGAATACGACTATGCAGATCCCATGTCAACTTTTATCATATTCTCAATAAGCAGTTCAAATAACAGATATGAAGCAGCAGCCATTGCAGCTACATGTACATTAGAGCCAAGTTAGAGAATTTTATATGCCCCTGCAACTGAGATCATAAAGTCTATTCTTGCACACCAGATAAGGAAATCCATAGTTTTACCTTGGGATAGAAATTCTGTTCTAACCCTGGTGTTCTTACCCAGAATCGAATATAATCGCGTGTTTGATAAATGCCCTGGTTATATACGGCCTCATATGCGCCGTCGTTGACGTCACAACACGTTACCTGACGTCACTAAACAGTCCTGTAGAATCATCACAATATGGTGGACGTCGGTAACCGAATTGACTGCAGCATTAAAAATCGGCGCTAGGAAGTGGAAGGTATGCAAGATAAAGAATCCTATATGGGTGTGAGGGCCGGATAGGAAAATCCGTCTCTCGGGATCGTGATGCCGGACAGTGACCCTTGGGACGGACTTTCCCATTGTGGAATTTTGAATATATATCTGAGGGTCACTGATGAGGCCTAATTGGCCGAAACTAGCTAGTCTGGCCTAGAAAACATGTACACGCCATATTTTTCACTTCTGTGGTGTATTCCTGGCTTCCAAAGGATAACCCTTTTATTGAACATATTTCCCATCCCATCCGGCCCTCATTACTATAATCTTGGAGCAAAAGTCAGAACAAGAATCCGTAAAGAAACTTTAACTACCTGATCCATAAGCATATGCACATATGCATAGGAAAACGCCTTTCCAGAAGAAAGACATATTTCGTATGTTTCCAACACGTTCACGGTTTCGTTTAAAGGATATCGGCATTGCAGGATGAGTTTTATGGCTTTATTTTTATGATAAGCAGAAGGACTTTGAAGATCTGCAAAATAATATAAGTATGTGCGAACTACGAGGACAAAGTGCTTTTATTCAGCAGTGAATTTTCCCATAACCATGTACGATGATGGGTCATAAACAGAGCGTCCAGCGAAGACTTTGATCCGACTATGCATGCACATGCGCAGTCGGATCAAAGTCTTAGCTGATCGGTAACGTTATTTCTCAAATCTTTCTGTGCCACGGCTCAGTCTAATTGTCTGTCCTTCCTGGTTATTATTTACGGCATGCTTTCGTTGCCAGATGCGTTGTATCTTTCGAAAGCACCGAAAAGCATTGAAAACGTACTTTTAAATATTTGAGATCTTCTGTTTCTAAAAAGTATGGTATTTAATCTCAACCGTAAGTGTTTCAAACAAACACAATTGTGGTTCTTCAGTGCCAATTATAGCAGATTATGATAGCCAGACAGTCATGTGGAACAATTGCTAGCCACTAAATTAAAGTTACGCGACAAAATATATAGAAGTTAATAGGGAACATTTTTCTCTGACATGAATTTTAGCATTACTACGCTGTGGTTTAAGCTTATGAAAATTCAATATTTTACCGTTACTTTGAATATAATTTTATATATATTTCATCAAATTAAGATTCGTCAAATGTCTAATGTACTTCAATAGTAAATTAGCAAAAATACGCGCCAGTATCTGGTTTTAAACCACAGTAATTAAAACATTCATTATGCAATGAAACATGTGATTGAAAATTTAAGCAGAAAAATGATTTTTCTTTCCTCATCGAGGCGGTTCTAACGAGTACCCACAATCTATATTTTAGAGCAGAAATAAGAAAAATAAGGTTACCCCTGTAAACCCCAGTTTTACTTAACAAAAAAGGGGTTCAAAGGGGATAAAATTATACAGGCGTGTCCCTGTCCTTAGTCCTACTCGCCTTGTAAAGCAGGGGTCGCAGGATCAATTCCGGGCTTCTCCAGACTTTCGGATGAATCTTTAAACCGAGGCCCCGTCTCCGTATGACCTTAGCTGTTGGTGGGACGTCAAACTCAAACACTCACTCACTCACTCCCTCTCCCTGTCCTTAGTCATAGATTCCGATAAATATTTCAGATTATCATATGACGTCGTTGATAAGCAGTGGATGACGTCGTGTAATAAAATTCGAATGATCACACGTGTAATAACACTTTGGCGGGAATAAGTGACGTCATGACGACGTCCATAACAACCATGTAGATTTTGTGGTAAAACTGTCACATTTAAAGGCGACAAAGTCCAATTTAAAGTGGCCATATGATAAACAGAATCATACACTCGTGTTCATTTCATTTGGAATTTATGAAACTCGCCAAAGGCTCGTTTCATAAATTTCATATGAAATGACCATTAGTCACTGGTTGGGAGCGTACAGTACACTTAACCCGGATGTTCCGATCTGTATAGTGGACAGATCCTTGTTCCGATATGTCGGGTATGTTACAGAATGTTTATTTTTGTGTTTTGAAATTATTAATCATTAGCATTTCAACTTCATAGCAGTAGTTCGGGAAGCATAACTAAAAGTCTTTTCGACATGCTACCTTGATTTTCTATTTATTGCTATGATTTCGTTTATTTTCACATTTCTTTCTAGAAAATCATTATCCTACTTTCGATTTCAAACGCTGCACCGGTACAATTTAATCAAGCTTTGTCACCAACCTTACATGAAACGACTGCTAATGCATTTTAACTATTTTATGATGTATTTCGGGTCAGCTTTTATTAATAGTACTAAACATCTTGCCATATAAGGGCAATTATTTTCAAAGAAAACGATAGAGGGGTCAAAAACTGGTTTGTATCGCATGTCGCAAAACTGATTTCTCAGCACTGTATGTCGTGTTCCGATCATACTATATTGTGTGTCCGGATAATACTATAGAGCGATTTCGACATATTCGTAGGATAATATTTAAATACGTTAGCTATTTTGTTTCTGAAATGTGGAAACTTGGCATATACACACTTTCTTCATCGGGTTCTTCGAGCTGTCTCAGATGAAACACAAAATATGACAAAAAGACTGCGCCCAACGAAGATTCAGATCAGCTTGCGCATCCACCCAGTCTGAAAATATTCTTCGCTGTGCACTTGGTGGGTAGTTTACCACTCGAGTTTTTTAGCTCACCAGAGCCGAAGGCTCCGGGGGAGCTTATAGTATAGGCAGTGATCCGCCGTCCGTCGTCCGCGTCCGCGTCCACATCCGCGGACTCTGCGTCCGCGTCAACATTTTCAAATGACTTCTCCTCAGAAACTGCTGGGCCCATTGAACTCAAATTATATGTGTGTTCTCTATGGGTTGGGGAAAAGAAAGTTTGTTCATGGGATCTTGGTCACATGACCAAGATGGCCGCCATGTCCATATATGGTAAAAACCTTAAAAAATCTTCTTCTCAGGAACCAAACGACGGCAGACCTTGAAACTTGGTATGCAGCATCGGGGACTCGGGCCCTACCAAGTTTATTCAAATGACGACCTTTGGTTGACCTTGGCCTGTTTTACGTTAAGGTCAAATTTGGTCACTTAGACATTTGTATGGAAAAGGGGCAAAACAGTGTATTTTTCTGATTGCATAGTAACCTGTGGCATCAGAAATGATATTTGTAATCAGCTGAATGGAAGTTTATCAATTCCAACGGTCAAGGTCATTTACTGACCTTTGTCCTGGAAGGCTCAGATTCAGTAATTTTATCTTCTTCTCAACGTAAACTGCTGGGTAGTTTGAAATCAAATTACATGTGGAGCCTCTATGGGAAGGGGGAACAAAAGTTTGTTCGTAAGGACTGGGTTACATGACCAAAATGGCCGCCATGCCCATATATGGTAAATACCTTTAAAAATCTTCTCAGGAACCAAATTGCCGATGACCTTAAAACCTCGTATGCGGCATCGGGGACTCTGGCTCTACCAAGTTTTTTCAAATGATGACCTTCGATTGACCTTGGCCTGTTTTACATCAAGGTCAAATTTGGTCACTTTGGCATTTATATGGAAAAAGGGCAAAACAGTGGATTTTTCTGATTGCATGGTAGCCTGTGGCATCAGAAATGATATTTGCAATCAGTTGAATAGAAGTTTATTAATTCCAAAGGTCAAGGTCGTTTACTGACCTTTGTTCTGGAAGGCTCAGATTCAGTATTGATATATTCTTCTCAACTTAAACTGCTGGGTAGTTTGAAACCAAATTACATGTGGAGCCTCAATGGGAAGGGGGAACGAATGTTTGTTCGTAAGGACTGGTTCACATAACCAAAATGGCTGCCATTCCCATATATGGTAAAAATCTTTAACAATCTTCTTCTCAGGAACCAAACAGCCGACGACCTTGAAACTTGGTATGCAGCATTGAGGACTTGGGCCCTACTAAATTTGTTCAAATCATGACCTTTGGTTGACCTTAACCTGTATTACGTCAAGGTCAAATATGGTCACTTAGACATTTGTATGGAAAAAAGGCAAAACAGTGGATTTTTCTGATTGCATGGTAGCTAATTGCATCAGAAATGATATTTGCACTCAGCTGAATGGAATTTTGTCAGTTCCGAAGGTCAAGGTCATTTACTGACCTTTGTCCGGGAAGGCTCAGATTGAGTATGTTTATCTTCTTCTCAACATAAGCTGCTGGGTCGATTGAATTCAAATTACATGTGGAGCCTCTGTGGGAAGGGGGAACGAAAGTTTGTTCGGGCCGACTGGGTCACATGACCAATATGGTCACCATGCCCATATATGGTAAAAACCTTTAAAAATCAAATCTTCTTCTGAAGAACCGAACGGCCGATGTTCTTGAAACTTGGTATGCAGCATCGGGGACTCGGTCCTTACCAAGTTTGTTCTAATAATGACCTTTGGTTTAACTTGACCAGTGTTATGACAAGGTCAAATATGGTCACATATTTGTATGGAAAAAAGTCAAAACAGTGGATTTTTCTGATTGCATGGTAGCTAGTGGCATCAGAAATGATATTTGCACTCAGCTGAATGAAATTTTGTCAGTTCCGAAGGTAAAGGTCATTTACTGACCCTTGTCCGGGAAGGCTCAGATTGAGTATTTTTAAATTCTTCTCAACTTAAACTGCTGGGTCGATTGAATCCAAATTACATGTGGAGCCTCTGTGGGATGGGGAAATGAAACAGTGTTCGTAAGGACTGGGTCACATGACCAATATGGCTGCCATGCCCATATACGGTAAAAAAATCTTTAAAGGAACCGATGACCTTGAAACATGGTATTCAGCATCGGGGGCTCGGACCCTACCAATTTTCTTCAAATGATGACCTTTGGTTGGCCTTGTTACGGTCAAATTTTGTCACATAGACAATTGTATGGAAAAAAAAGGCAAGACAGTGGATTTTACTGATTGCATGGGGGCCTTTTGTTGTCACATGACCAAGATGGTCACCATGCCTGTATACCTCTGGTGAGCGTAGTGGCCCATGGGCCTCTTGTTCACTTTTTACTTTTTTCACACTGTTCAGACTGAACAGATGCTCAGACTGAGATTAGGCTTTGCTGGACGCATAGATGAGTTTTTGTTTTGTTATGCTCAAGTTGAAATAGTCCAATTTTGTTTCTTTCACTAATTTCAGACGCGATAACTTAGTCGTTCGTGGTGGACCCGTTTGGTGGTTC
Organism: Lucinisca nassula; assembly: GCA_963580285.1. Classification (NCBI taxonomy): domain Eukaryota; kingdom Metazoa; phylum Mollusca; class Bivalvia; order Lucinida; family Lucinidae; genus Lucinisca; species Lucinisca nassula. The sequence goes on from OY757024.1 coordinate 38,618,250, forward strand.
TTTGGCATGACACACTGTTTCAACCTTGTCAAAAACTGTGCCAAATACCATCAATATATCTCACAGGGTATCCAAGTTGTGGTCATCACAAGATTATATTGTTTGGGGAAATAACTAAAAAAACAGTGCACCCAGAGTCATGATTTTCACACATGAAACACCTGCCTAGCCTCACGTACAACTATACCAAGTCCCATCATTATGTCTCAGAGTATATGATTTTATTAGAAGGGGATATAACCCAAATACCATCGAACTAGAGTTGTGGTTCCTGCGCATGACGTGCTGTCTCAATCTTACCAAGTATTATCCACATATCTCAAAGGGTTTCTGAGCTAGGGCCCACAAGATTTTGTCAGGGGAAGTAACTCACAAACCAGTGCACCAAGAGTCGTGGTTCTTGCCCATGACAGGCTTGCTTAACTTAAACAATCAACATCACTCGAAGACTGTTGAAGACACAGCGATCACAAGAATGTCATACAATTTTATTAGAGGGGGGAATAACTCAAATACAATAATAACCATGAAACCCAGAGTTGTGGGCCTTGTGAATGACATGCTGTCTCAACCTTGTGAACAAACATGCCAAGCATCATCAAAATACCTCAAAGGGTTTTGGAGTTATGGCCATCACAATGTTATTTTGTCAGGGAAGGTAACTAAAAAACCAGTACACCAAGAGTCGCGGTTCTTGCATATGACACGTCTGCTTAACCTCATGTACAACTGTACCAAGTACTATCAACATGTCTCGAAGAATATTGGAGATATGGAGCTCAAAAGATAGTCATCCTATTTTTATTGGAATGGGGATAATTGAAATGCCATGGCACCAAGAGCTGCGGTTCTTGCACATGTCACGCCTGCTTAACCTCATGTATAACTGTACCAAGTTCTATCAACATGTCTCCAAGAGTATGGGAGATATGGCGATCACAAGATAGCTATTCTATTTTATTGGAAGAGAGATAATTCAAATGCCATGGCACCAAGAGTTGTGGTTCTTGCGCTTGACGTGCTGCTTCAACCTTGTGAACAATTGTGCCAAGTTTCATCAATATATCACTAAGGGTATTTGAGTTATGGCGATCACAAGATAACAATTCTATTTTTTGGAAGAGGAGACAACTCAAATGGCATGACACGAAGAGTTGTGGTTCTTGCGCATGACATGCTGCTTCAACCTTGTGAACAATTGTACAAAGTTTAATCAATATATCTCGAAGGGTATTGAAGTTAAGGCGATCACAAGATAGTCATTCTATTTATTTTTCGATGGGGAGATAACTAGAAAAACCATGGCACCAAGGGTTGTTGTTATTGCCCATGACATGCCGTCTCAACATTGTTTACAATTTTGTCAAGTATCATCAATATATCTTGAAGGATATGCGAGTTATAGAGATCACAAGATAGTCATTCTATTTTATTGGAAGAGGAAACTGAACTGAACTGAAATACCATGACACCCAGGGTTGTGGTTCTTGCGCAAGACACGCCGTCTCAACATTGTTTACCATTGTGCCAAGTATCATCAATAAACGGACGACCGGACGCCAAGCCGATCGCTATATCCCCCGAATCTATTCGGTCGGTGGATGAAAAGGAAATTATCTTTACAGACTGGTCCACAGCTCTTCATTTCTTTGTATAAATTTACATGTATATGTCTTGAACAAATAGTCCGTGACTAATCATATTGCATTTCTGTGCAGTCTGATCAGAGTATTTGCAATGCGTCCTGTGGATGAAGAGAGACGCGTGACGATGCGACTCATTTTGTTAAATATTTCGCACCTGGAGACAGTCCTCGAAGGCTGGCTCATTTGGCCGAGTGGTTAAGACCTCAAGTCTGTAGTGCTCTAAAGGTTCAATGACATGCAGCACACAGCACATGCAATTTCTCCAAGATTTCGGGAATTTATAGGTAATTAATATTTTTAAGTAGAATTGCTATTGCTTAGGCATTACCATCTTATTGCATAGACAAATATTGCAATATACCGTTGAATAACTTACACACATTAAAAGCGACATCCCATACAGTCAAAACAAAGTATCTTAGACAAGTTATACAGTAAATATGAGACATACCATACAGTCAGAAATTTTTTGGGATGGTCAGTCTTGCCCTTGTGTGATTTCGTATGGAATTCTAGAGGCACTTTTTTAGTACAACTCATTATAGATTATTAATCTAACTTAAAACCTTCTTAAAAGATATTTTTCTTTCGATTAAAGCTCTCAATTGGTCGATTTTCTGGTCACAGGTAAGGTGTGATTCTTACAAACGCTAGTGATTTGCAGCTGAAAAAATAGATTAAAAGCATAGAAAACGACATCTTGCCGTGCCCAAAGATGGTGAATATGGAAAACAAAATAAATAAAACACACTTACCAAGTTGTTTATGTCCAAAAAAATAAATATAAAAATATAGAAGACAGACCACGCACATACACCTTCAAGGTCATAACAAAAGACAAGGATCTGTCCACTATACAGATCGGAACATCCGGGTTAAGTGTACTGTACGCTCCCAAACAGTGTTAGTGTAAAATCCTATATCTATGAGGGTCACCCATGAGGCCTAAATGGACGGAACTATATATTCATTGGTTGTTATTACGAACACAAGCCTATACAAATACTTTGTAAATTTTACCTAAAAAAATTTAAGATTAAAAATTGTGATATTTTTCTTATTTGTGCTCAAAATATAGATTGTGGTTACTCGTTAGAACTGCCTCATCGAGGCGGCTCTAACGAGTACCAACAATCTATTTTTAGAGCAGAAATAAGAAAAACAAGGTTTACCCCTGAAAACCCCAGTTTTAGTATATAGGGGTCAGAAGTTCTTGGTGTAAAGGAAAATCTTCTTAAAGAACACATTTAAACCTGATTACAGCTGTTGTTAAGGGTACGTGTGGCGAGTGTCAAGATAACAAGTCCATGCAGCGAACAGCCCCCTAAACAGCGCTGTGGTGCGTCGGATTTGAGAGGTTCGATCCCCGCAAGCGGTACGTGTTGTTTTCTTGAGCAAGAATCTTCACCCACATTGCTTAGTACTGGTTCCTTCCCAGGAAAAGAGGGCCACATGGAAGATTAGTACTAGTACTAAATGTGTTACCTTCTATAAAAAAAGGGCGATTATTATTTTTATTATTATTATTATTATTATTATTATTATTATTATTTTATTATTATAATATAGAGAAAACTGGGGTTTGTGGGTTTTTCGCGGGGGTATACAATCTGTTCCAAGACATGGGTTGTGAGTACTCATTTGAACCAGCAGCTCAATGAGGCGGTTCAAACGAAAACCATCAACCTATGTTCGGAGTTAAAATTAGGAACAGTGGAACTTCGATGGCTCGAACACCGATGGCTCGTTTACCATGGATGAGTCGAACACTTTCTTGGGCCCGCAGGGAATTTCTCCAAATACGATATAGAGATAATATAGAGGGGTTTTCTTCTTTTATGTTGCAAATGAATGCTGTGTGTACTCATTAGAATCGCCTCGACGAGGCGATTCTAATGAGTACACACAACATACATCTATAATGTAGAACACCGAAAAGATATCCCACAAATATCTCCGCTATGCCTCTTGGTAAAACGCTAAGAATAACCCTCCATGGCTCGAACTATCGCTGTATCGAACAAATGTTCATGGTCCCAAGGGGTTCGAGCCATCGAAGTTTGACTGTATATCACAAATTTTCACCAGAATAGTAACCACTGTGGAGATAAGAAAGAATGCACTAAGTCAAACGAGTGTGTTTATCGTAATGAGCGCAAAATGTCTCATTGATATTCATCATTGTATCTAATCCTCTGGGATTAATGATTCGATTGTGAATTTTGAAAATATTTGAGGGTCAATATTACCGACACTTGCAAGTCTGCCTCAGAAAACACTTGTTTGCACCACTCTCTTACTTTGTACATGCGGCCCCCGCCCCCGGGGCTTGAAGGAATAGATGGGTTGCATGATGCTTCCACGCAGAGCTGAAACCGACCCACACACGAGTACTGGTAAACCGCTTAGAGGATCTAAGCCTGCGCAGGCAAAGCGGTGCGAGTCGGATCGTCAATGCTTATAAAGCCTTGCCTTGGTTTCATTGGGCCACAGGGCTTGAGATGTCATTTCATCTCAATATTGCGTAAAAGTCCCACAAAATTGGAAGCAACGTCTCCAAAATGACCTTAACAGTGTTGACGGGGACGTTAAACCTATAATCAAACAAAACAAACAATACTTTTGTACATGTTATGAACTCCTTTCTCCCCAAAAGTAATATTTTTTTTACACATTCTGGCAACATTACGATAACACATCTATGCGATTTTGTGCATTTTTTTCATATCTCCAAAATGGCGGCTTTTCTGATAAAAATCCGTGCTATTTTTCTCATTTTTTACCACAAATATAGGTTGCGGGTGCTCGTTAGAACCGCCTCATTGAGGCGGTACTAACGAGTAACCACAATCAATGTTTAAGCAGATACAGTTATCTGAAAAGTATCAGATATTTTTTTCGAAAATGTTCATGTCTTTTTTTTTTTTTTTTTTTTTTTGGTGTTAAACTTTTCAGTTCATTTGAATTTCGTAATGCTCTAATTTCTATATCTAAAAATGTCAACCTTGTTGTTAGTCTATGTAGCAGCCCAGTCCATTTTTGGTCTGCCCGGTTAAAAAAATTGAAAAGGGAGACAATCAGGAACTGATAAAATCAGATCCAAAATCTCGTCCACAATATCAAAAGGGAAAAAAGTCGAAACACGGAGTTACGACAGTAAACAATATAGACAGCGTGTAAATCGATTCAGCAGCTCTTTCTCAAACAGGTGGTGTCTTTGTAGGAAAAGCATATATAATGGGGGAAAGAATCAGAAGAACAGCATTTTTTTTGTTTGATTTGAGGTTTAATGTCCCCGTCAACATTGTATAGTTTATTTTGGAGACACTGCTTCCAATTTTGTGGGACTTTTACTCGACATTGAGATGAAATGACATCTCAAGCCCTGTCGCCCAATGAAACCAATGGGGTTTATAAACATGGACGGTCTGATTCGCACTAATTTACCTGGGCAGGCTTTGGTCCTCTAAGCTGTTTACCAGTACTCGTGTGCGATTGGATTTCAGCTCTGCGTGGAAGCATCATGCAGCCTATCTATTTCTTCAAGCCCCGATTGGCGGGGGCCAAGAAGAACAGCATAACACACATTGAACATGAAGGAACCACAGCAGAAGTAAAAATTACTGGTGGGTTAAACCCTTTTTGTAACAAATGAAATCTTCCTCCTTCTATATAGCAGGAGTTCATTTCTAAATTTAGGGGTGTGAGGTTGTGTTTTCATCAAAATTATTTGGAAAATGGCTGAACTTTTAGCAAACAGTCTGCGGCGTCTGATCTGGGCCTCCACTGTTTGCCAGGGTACCCGTTTAGGGGTCTCTGGTACTAAATGGGTTAAGTATAATGAAACCTGTAGACATTTTTTTTTCTTGTACGGTAGCAAGGTTCATCTGTTTATTGGCAAGTTGACCTTTAAGGACCGGGTGGTTGGGTGATGCAAACGTGGCGTGTATCTTGCGTCACTGGGGCGTTCAGCTGCTTACAGTTGGGCAAGGCCTCCTATCCTTGCAACGGGTAAGGGTAGAGGGTGCGCTGTTATTTCTTCTCTTTCTGTACTTCCATTTATTTTGCTCTTTCTCCTCTATCCTTTACTTTCATCTCCTCTACTATCTCTTCTATCCCTGTTCTCTCTTTCTCTGGGAGACGACACAAAATGACCCACAAGTGTTGGTATACTACAGTCAAACTTCAATGGCTCGAACACCTTTGGGACCTCGAAAATCTGTTCGAGACAGGGGTAGTTCGAGCCACTGAGGTTACTGTCAGGAGGCATAACGAGATACTTTTAGACATCTTTTCGGTGTTCTATAATGAAAATTTATGCTGTGTGTACTCATTAGAATCGCCTCATCGAGGCGATTCTAATGAGTACACACAGCATAGATTTGCAAGATATAAGACTAAAGTCTCCTTAATTACCCCCACTATTTCTTATGTAGAGGATTTCGCTAGGGGCTCAAGAATGGGTTCGACACATCCATGGTAAACGAGCCATCGGTGTTCGAGCCATCGAAGTTATACTGTATATGGCAACTGTCAATAACTTCAGCAAGTTTCATTTGGATATCTGTATTGGTTTTGAAATTAAGATGAAAACAAAAGACGACAATAGCTGAATTTTTTAGTTTTTCAAATGGCCATAACTCGCAGAGTATTGTAGCTAGAGTTACGTAACTTGCCATGTAACTGTGTAATGTTGTTGTGACCTTACGTTTAAAATTTGAAGTTGATGCGTTTGAAAGGTTTTATGTTATTCAGAAAAAACATGAAAACTGTTGATGGACAGACGGTCAGATGGACGGACGGACGGACGGACGAACGGACAGACAGACGGACAGATAGACGCCCGGGGGAAAATCAATATGTCTCTCCGAAAAAAAAAATTTCGGGGGAGACATAAAAATACATAAACCGGCTTGAAAAAATAAACTGGGAAGTAATGAAAACATGAACGGTAGATTAATTACATGTAATAATTTATGTCGTTATTTTACACTTTCAGCCCATAAAATTTAGCATAAAAATATTGTACATGTAAAAAATTGTTGATTGGTATTGTCTGTAATATACAGATCAAACTATAAAACTCTCAACCTATAAATCCTTCCTTCGAATTCTTCTTTTCACAAGTCCCACAAACCACTGAAAGTATCGTACTTTCACAGACATTCTCATTAAGAAAACATGCCTATACAAATACATTGTAAACATTATCGCCGAAAAATGAAAATTTCAAGATGAAAAATTGTGATATTTTTTCTTATTTCTGCTCAAAATATAGATTGTGGGTACTCGTTAGAACCGCCTCGATTAGAACCGCCTCATCGAGGCGGTTCTAAAGAGTACCCACAATCTATATTTTAGAGCAGAAATAAGAAAAATAAGGTTTACCCCTGTAAACCACAGTTTTACTATATAAAAGTGGGGTTCAAAGGGGTCAAAATTATATAGGCGTGTTTACCTGATGTTGTCATTCTGTGTATTCAACATTATAGCTAAAAGTAGAATTTAGCATGAAAAAAAAAAATCACTGGTTCTGGTGTCATAGTCCTTCAAACTATCCACAATCTATTAAATAGAGTGCTAAAATGCAAAGCTCTGGGTCCCAGACTTTACCATCCCTCCAAGATGCTTTGTTTGTCTGGTGTCTAAAGGTCCAGTCAACACTGTTTAGGCCATATCGATTTGACAGTTTACCTAACCACAACTTACTGGGAAGTCCTTTGTAAACGGTTAACCGATCACGAAAACACGCCTATATAAATTTGACCCCCTTGAACCCAACTTTTATCAAGTAAAACTGGGGTTTACAGGGGTAAACCTTATTTTTCTTACTTCTGCTCTAAAATATAGATTGTGGGTATTACCTAGAACCGCCTCGATGAGGCGGTACAAACGAGTACCCACAATCCATATTTTTAGCAGAAATAAGAAAAATATCACAATTTTTCATCTTAAAATTTTCGTGTTTTTATTTTTTTTATTTTCTGGGTAAAGTTTACAGTGTATTTGTATAGGCGTGTTTCTGTAATGCACTGCAGTGCACATTCGAAAACTGTCTTTCTGGGACGAGAGAGATCGACCTTTGAAAAGATTTCATGATCAATCACAATGAAAAAATGTTGCCGACCCGCCAGGTATCGAACCCGCAATCTCCTGATCATTGAGGCGGTTCTAGCGAGTACCCACAACCTATGTCTTGGAGCAGAAATAAGAAAGGCAGGTATTGAACCCACAATCTCCCGATCATTAAGGCGGCTCTAGCGAGTACCCACAACCTATGTCTTGGAGCAGAAATAAGAAAGGCAGGTATCGAACCCCTAATCTCCTGGTCATAAAGGCGGTGATTCTAGCGAGTACCCGCAACCTATGCCTTGGAGCAGAAATAAGAAAGGCAGGTATCGAACCCGCAATCTCCTGATCATTGAGGCGGTTCTAGCGCGTACCCACAACCTCTGTCTTGGAGCAGAAATAAGAAAGGCAGGTATCGATCCCGCAATCTCCTGAGCATTAAGGCAGTTCTAGCGCGTACCCACAACCTATGTATTGGAGCAGAAATAAGAAAGGCAGGTATCGAACCCACAATCTCCTGATCATTGAGGCGGTTCTAACGCGTACCCACAACCTCTGTCTTGGAGCAGAAATAAGAAAGGCAGGTATCAAATCCACAATCTCCTGATCATTGGGGCGGTTGTAACGAGTACCCACAACCTTTGTCTTGGAGCAGAAATAAGAAAGGCAGGTATCGATCCCGCAATCTCCTGAGCATTAAGGCGGTTCTAGCAAGTACCCACAACCTATGTCTTGGAGTTGAAATAAGAAAGGCAGGTATCGATTCGCAATCCCCTGATCATTGAGGCAGTTCTAACGTGTACTTGCAACCTATGTCTTGGAACGGAAATAAGAAAAAATAATGAATACCCCCGTAAACTCCAGTTTTCTTTATATAAAGTGGAGTTTAGTGGAGTGCTCATTCCACGCACTTGTTTGCGTGATTAACTCTAATGAAACCCTTTTCTTTGCAAACAGTGTAGATCCAGATCAGATGCCTTCTGAAGAAGCCAACTGATCTGGATCTACACTGTTTGACATTCAATTTATGAATTTGTAGGAATAAATTAGATCAAGTAATCTGATTGGTTCAAAGTCAGAAATGGGTGTGGCTTAACTGAAATATTCAGCAAGAGAAGGGTTACATTATGACAACACATCCGTGTGTTATAGTACATTTTTCCATACCTCAAAAAAGGGTAATTTTATGATGAAAATATGTGATAATTTTCTTATTTATACGCCAAACGTAGGTTTTGGGTGCTCGTTAGAACCGCCTCAATGAGGCGGTTCTAACGAGCACCCACAACCTATGTCTTGGAGTAGAAATAAGGAAGGTCATGTTTACCCCCGTAAACCCAAGTTTTCTCTATATAAAATGGGGTTTAGGGGGGTCTTTATTTCACAGACTTGTTCACGTGATGAGTTTTAAAACGCCATAGTATTTCGTCAGTTTTGTTGCAGAAAACAAAGGCACTAGATTGCGACAATGCGTCAGACAATATGCGCACATTTGTCCTATCACATAAACCATCCAAATCAATTTAATGCCATTTTTCATAAACCTTTTTTATTCAGAAGAATACGTATTTTATCTATCTAATAGCCCTAGCACTGATTCTCGGTGATTGTTAAAACTGCCTCGACCAAGCAAGCACAATCTGGCTCAGTCCATTACGAAAACAGGCCTATACAAATAAATTGTAAATTTTTACCACCGAAAAAAATAACAATTTTCAGGTGAAAAATTGTGATATTTTTCTTATTTCTGCACAAAACATAGATTGTGTATACTCTTTAGAACCGCCTCGGCGAGGCGGTTCTAACGAGTACCTACAATTTATGTTTTTGAGCAGAAATAAGAAAAAAATACCCCTTGAAACCCCAATTATCCTATATAAAAGTGCGGTTTAAGGGGGTCAAATTAATATAGGCGTGTTTTCGTGATGTAAACCCAAATAAGACACCGAGAAAAAGTACATTTGAAAATATCGTCTGCTTCTGCCGTCTGCTGAATTTTTTGCAAACTTTTTAAAAATATTTTTGCATGCAGGCAAACAGTGTGGACCCCGATCAGACTGCTCCTAGAGGAGCAGTCTGATCTGGGTTCACATTTTTTGCAAAAATGAGTTTTGAAGTAACTGGCAGACGACGAAGCCGACGACAATTGTCGTGATTGGCATCATATGGGTTAGCATTTTATGACATTTTTCTTTTTAGTACTTGGAACACAGACTGTTGAAGATCTTTAGAACTGCCTCGATGGGGCGTTCTAACAACTACCCAAGACCAATGTCTATTCTTTTCCATCCACATAACTTACCGGTCCCCGCCCATCGGTGCTTGAAGAAATATATGGGCTGCATGATGCTTCCACGCAGAGCTGAAACCGACCCGCACATGAGTACTGGTAAACAGCTTAGAGGATCTAAGCCTGCCTAGGCAAAGCGGTGCGTGTCGGCCCGTCCATGCTTATAAACCCTATTGGTTTCATTGGGCGGCAGGGCTTGAGATGTCATTTCATCTCAATGTCGGGAAAAAGTCCCACAAAATTGGAAGCAGCGTCTCCAAAATGACCTTTATAGTGTTGACGGGGACGTTAAACCTCAAATCAAACAAACAAATCCACATAACTTAAATCCTTGGCATATCCTTAGAGATTTTCAAATCCTGTATGATAAGAATGTGAATGAAATGTAAAACATTTGAACTTATGATCTGAATGAAATAAAATGTCAAGCTCTTAGGGTAAATATTGAAATGAAATACATGTATCAAATTTCCTAATTTCAGATTTATGTATTCTGCCGAGGTAGGTGACAGCCTGCCAAAATGAAGTTCATTATGACAACACGCATATACAAATACATTGTAAACTTAACTTCCGAAACAAAACGAAAATTTTCGAATGAAAAATTGTGATAGTTTTCTTTTTTCTGCTTAAAATAAAGATTGTGTGTACTCGTTAGAACCGCCTCGATGACCGCCTCATCGAGGCGGTTCTAACGAGTTCCCACCATCTATATTTCAGAGCAGAAATAGGAAAAATAAGGGTACCCCTATAAACCCCCGAGTTCTTCTGTTGCGGTTTATTTTTGTTATGGTTTGTCTTTGAGTGTGTGTATCGCTTATTCTATTTTGTTTTGGATAGCCAATTGGCCATTTTGTGGGATAGTAACTGTCCTTTTGGCTTTCCGCTATTGATGTTTCCATTAGGGTCTTTTTTTTGGTTAATGTCTGTGCTTCTTTTCCTTTTGGTGTCTCTGATGGGAGCTGTGGGTTAATTTTATCGATTCCTGATCATTGCCTTCACTTCCATTTTACTATATATTTACATTTCCAATGTAAGCCTATTATAAACCTATAGAAAACAGTGTAATTCATACTTCCATGAACGCATCGAGTCACATGATTTTTCAGTGACGTCTCTTTGATTTTTCAGTGACGTCAAGTGACGTCGGTCTAAACCATTGTTCTCTAAGGGCGTTGGTGACGTGATCTTTGTAGAAAAAAAAAACAGCGTGTTAATGTTTTTCAGCTTTAAAGTTTGTCCTATAAGCACTATTTTGTCCAGTGATGAGGGGCATAGAATGTAAATATAAAAAATTAACTTATTTTTTCTGCTTTTCATGAAAGCATGAACGTTAGCGGGTCGCTAGCAAAGTTTACATGAACCCCTTCGCGGTTCCTTTACTTTGCACGCGACCCACTGCGTTCATACTTTCATGAACAGCAGAAAAATAAAATTCATTTCTCAAATAAAAGTGGGGTTCAAGGGGTTCAAAATTTTATAGGTGTGTTCGTATTCGTGATGCGCCTACAACGTCAGTATTAAACCTTGACCTCTGGACCTTCGTTTAAAACGGTTGTCCTAACAAGCATCTCCGTAACAACGTATGGATCGCAATTAGATGAAGGTCTGCGGTCTTCCAGGTAGCCCATGCCGTCTTCCTCAACTTGTCGGGGAATTCTGATGCTGGCCCCGCGGTTCGCCACCCCTGAGGAAAAATCGTACATGCTGGAAGTCTCGTGAAATCCCGTGAGACGTCGAGCGTTGTCTTTTCCTCCATGTGGATCATATGTATGTAAATGTTTCTGGTGTACTTTAGACAACTTATTTATGGCGGTCTCTATATGTCTGAAATGAAATGGAGAAAACAGTCACGAAATTAATTCTACTGGTTTCGTCACTAATATGTCAGCATTGGTGATGACGTCAAAATAATGATTCCCACTATGGTTGTTAAATGAGAATTAACGTTTGTTTTACAAAATAATATTCAATGAATAATTTCTGTCTTCAAAAAGTTGAAGATTTTGTGAACATAATTTCATGAGTAGTGGAAAAAGACAGATTTTCCCGTTGCAACGAATTACTAAAGGGGTATGGGAACACCTAGCACATTTTGCCGCCATTTTTCAAAGGGAGACAACTTTCGGGAATTCCTATTCGCTTTTCTGCAGGCTCAGTTCCACTAAAAAAAGAGTCTACTCTTTCTTTCCTTTAAGAGTTGACCCCTATTGTCATGGGAGACAAACAAACTTTGTCAGGAGTTTTCTACCTTGAAAATGTATCCATTCCCACTTAAGATGCATTTGTGGTCTAAGGGAGACAACAAAGCTTTCACAAGTATGTTTTTTCTGTGTACGAGTAACTGAACTTGTATTAATTTTAACTCGTTAATCGGAAAGGATACACCTGGCAGACTTTTTCCGCCATTTTTCAAAGGGAGACAACTTTAGGGACTTCTTGTTCGCTTTTCTATAAATTCTGTCCCATGGAAGAAGGGTCTACTCTGAAATGAAAGGATTTGCTCCTCGGGACCCCTATTGACATGGGAGACAAAATACTTTCGCAGGAGTTGCGTCTCCTTAAGGTGTATCTATTCCCCTTAAGGGAAAGTGATAAGATGCTCGGCAAAACCTCGCATCTCTTCATTTTTCCGAAATCGTTCAATGAATATAGTAGCTCACCAACAATAAAAAAATGGGTGATGCTGACTTCAATGAGAAAATAAAATATGTCCCATTTCTGGATATCTACCGTAATAAGGTATACATTAAAGCTGGTTCAAATCGAAAGCATGTCCTTGGCATTAATTTGAAAGTGACAGACGTGCCTTTAATCAGGATAAATTCGATCGGTGATGTTTACATGAGAAGTGGAATTGATGATTTTTTTTTTTTTTTTTGTTTTGTTTTTTTGTTTTTTTGGTGTGGGTTTTTTTAAGTTTAAAGGTTAAGCTGACTTCTTGTGGTATCACAGCATTTCTATTTCATAGCATCACGAAAACACGCCTGTATAATTTTGACCACCTTGAACCCCACTTTTATACAGTCTAGTAGAAGTAAAACAAAGATCAGGAATCGATACAATTAACTTACTACACCCATCAAAGACACCAAAGGGAAAGAAAAACAAACATAAAGCGACCAGACCATAATGGAAACCTAAACAAAGGAAGGCCATAAGGACAGTTACTTTCCCACAAAATGGCCAAATGGCCATCCAAAATAAAAAGACAAGTGATACACACAGTAGGTAACAAACAACAACATAAATAAACCGCCACAGAAGAACCACCTTGGAACGGTCAGTGGAAAGAATTCCACTGGGGCGCTTAAATTGATTTTTGCAGGGGAAAAACTTATTTTTCTTATTTCTGCTCTAAAATAAAGATTGTGGGAACTCGTTTGACCCGTCTCACCGAGGCGGTTCTAACGAGTACCCACAATCTAGATTTTGAGCAGAAATAAGGAAAATATTACAATTTTCATCTTAAAATTTTCGTTATTTCGGCGCTTACGTTTACAATGTATGTGTATAGGCGTGTTTTTTGTAATGCTTACTGTAAATTCCTGTAATATACATAAACGAAACTCTGCTGTCTACTACCAGTTTTCCAACACGAAAATACAGAATCCCGTATCATCCTAATCACGTTTCCCGATTCTGTATCACCATCCTGGCTTGCTCTGGGAGCCATTTATTTCGACATTATAAAGCAGCCATGAATTACGCGGAATTAGATGTATGAAATGATGACATCACTTACATACAGAGCGAAAACCTCAATTTATTCCGCCCATTTACGTATGAAGAAAAAAAACTTTAGTTCGAAGAAGGTACTATTCAATAAACATATTATCACCATAGCAATTTGATCTGCCGTACGGTTCGTGTATCACGTCTCTTGGATATTTGCAGATCTTACGCATAACAATCGACATTCCGCGTCTCGTGTGATACGTTGATCAGGAAACACCCACTGAACGTGATACACTGCGGTAGATCAAGTTACTGTCCCGCCCCCGCCCATAGGAGCTTGAAGAAATATATATAGAGCTGAATCCAGCCCGCACACTAGTACTGGTAAACCGCTTAGAGGATCTAAGCCTGTCCAGGAACCGCGGTGCGAGGCGGACCGTCCATGCTAATAAACCCTATTGGTATCATTGGGTGACAGGGCTTGAGATGTCATTTCATCTCAATGTCGGGTAAAAGTCCCACAAAATTGGAAGCAACGTCTCCAAAATGACCTTTACAGTGTTGACGGGGACGTTAAACCCCAAATCAATCAATCAATCAATCAAGTTACTGTCGTAATAATGTGTATATATTCAGGTCATCTTTGGGACTGTCCAAAAGTGATTTAAAGACCACTTTTGAGCATTCCAAAGGTGTCTCTTCCTAAAGGAAACTGGGTGTAGAAAGAAAAATGAAAAAAATGTGGAGCTTGGAAAATCTCAGGGAACTCCAGAGCGAGTTGGGTTCAGCCGTAATAGACAGGACATGTGTTTTCGAATCATTGACGATTATTGTATCCACCTTAATGGACGCTCTAAAATTACTTACGCAAGCCCTCCATCTTGCCTCATCTGGGAGGTGCTATAATTACAATGTGCGCCTGCGCCGTTCCAGTCCCCTTCCATTGGTTTTGGGTCAAGTGAAACCCTTATCCCGTACTCCTCTGCGACTCGGTAGAGAAGATATCTCCCCATCCACAAGTGATCACCCATGTCTATTCCTTCACAGGGACCGACTTGGAATTCCCACTAGATGATAAAAAGAAGTCATCAAAGTTAGATTTGACAGGGCCTATGTCAAAGCCAGCAATAATCCTGAGTGTGCCGCCAAAGAAAACTCAGATCAGCCTGCGCATCCGTGCTGTCTGATCAGCCCTTCTCTGTTCACAGGAGTCTAATATAGCATCTGAGCTATCCAAAGACCATACAATAAAAATCCGCTATTAAGACACCTAAAATGAAGACTAAATCTGCCTTTAAAAGCTTATTGAGAAGGTTTCAGTAGTTCTTTCTTGGTGTTTACTACACCCAGTATCTCCCAGTTGTCAGAGACTACCTTTGGGGCTGTTCAAAAGTGGTCAAAGACCACTTTTGAACAGCCCCAAAGGTGGTCTAAATATAGGTTTTTTACTGTACTGAACAAGTGGAAACTATAACCAGATTGGCCTTAAGAAGAGCCGTATCAAAGCCTTGATGGTCACACTGATCTTAGCGTAGTTTTGGGCTGGATTGTTTTACAACCTACCCAAAGTTACTGAATGACAGAATCAGAAATTGCTGTTGTCCACGTGACTATCACTGATTAGGGGAAACCAAGATTGTGGTTATTAATAGAAAATTGTCGTGCTATTTTTGTCGATGTTACATGTAGGTCAGATTGTGGCGTGTTGTTGGTTGCGATACAATGACAGACTTAACTCGTATCCTTCTAAATATTCAACTAAGCCACGCCCATTTCTGATTTTGGACCAACTGAATGTCAGACAATGTAGCTCCAGATCAGATGGCTTTTTCAGAAGCCATCTGATCTGGATCTACACTGTTTGCAAAGATATGGGTTGTTGTGAACAGCGGGATAAGGGTTAAGATTACCTTTTGAAACGGGGCTAGACTAACCTTGACTGCAGCGTTACGATCCGGAATCTCGACGCAAGCACCAAGACATTAGCGGTTGTGATAACCTGCTCAGGTATGTCTTCAGCGTTACAGTCGTCAGCATAATGATATGCACAGAAGTGGGGAAATGTAAACAACAACTTATTGCCAAGGCAAGACTTCAGCGTCGCAGCCAGAAATCTAGATACCAGCATAAAGACGTGTTGTAGAAGTAACGTAAACAACAATTTACCTGCCCAGGCATGGTTTCAGCGTTAATGCCAGCAATCTGTACACCTGCGTAAAGACATGCGCGGTAGTGTGCCTCTACAACATCCCTGCCGTACACTTTTTCAGCACCGACGCCACAATAATAAGGTCCTAAAATATATGTGGACTGTGATCAAGTATGACATAAACATGTCTTAAATATATGTGGATTGTGATCAAGTATGACATAAACATGTCTTAAATATATGTGGATTGTGATCAAGTATGACATAAACATGTTCTTAAATATAATTGTGTGGATTGTAATCAAGTATGACATAAACATGTCCTTAAATATAATTTTGTGGATTGTAATCAAGTATGACATAAACATGTCCTTAAATATAATTTTGTAGATTGTAATCAAGTATGACATAAACATATCCTTAAATATAAGTGGATTGTGATCAAGTATGACATAAACATGTCCTTAAATATAATTTTGTAGATTGTAATCAAGTATGACATAAACATGTCCTTAAATATAATTTTGTGGATTGTAATCAAGTATGACATAAACATATCCTTAAATATAAGTGGATTGTGATCAAGTATGACATAAACATGTCCTTAAATATATGTGGATTGTGATCAAGTATGACATAAACATGTTCTTAAATATATATGGATTGTGATCAAGTATGACATAAACATGTCCTTAAATATATGTGGATTGTAATCAAGTATGACATAAACATGTCCGTTCAGGGCTACCTGGGGCCAGTTGTTCAAAACTAACGACGTCGTTAGTTAACGTATCGTTATAACTTTGATAATTAAATATGACAAATATGTGAATATTTTTGCTGAAAAAAATATAAGCAAGTTGCTCACATTTTTTCAGCAAAAAATTCCAAAATTTTAGATATTGAATTCGCTAGAAAAGTTAACAATATGACCACTAACGAGCTCGATAAGCTAACGATTCTGGGCCTTGGAGTCTAAAGATTTTAGATATAAAAGCTTGAAATGTATCAATACAATAAGGTCTATCCTCAACCAAACAAGCCTTTTGAAAAAAAAGAGATGGAGATGAAGATGAAAATAGGCCATAATTCCCGCAATATTTTTTAAATAGTCTTATTTTAGCCTACTTTAAAAAAAAACGTGGCCTCAAATTTTCAATATTATTCAAGCCCTTTACAACATACATAACGAAGAAATACTACGGTTTCTCAATGAATTAAAAACCGGCTCCGATAGCTCAGTTGGTAGAGTGTCCGCACCGGGGAACGGGAGGTCACGGGTTCGATCCCGGGCCGATACATACCAACGTCATTAAGAATGGTACTAGCTGCTCCTCGCTTGGCACTCAGATTTACGGGGTAGAGCTATGACTGGTCAACCCAGTGTCAGGATAATGTGATTGGGTGTGGTATCATGTAATGTGTCTGGGATATGATACTTCAGTGAGGCAGCACTATAAAAGTGAGCAATGAGCTCCATGTCGCAACCAAACACCGTCATGAAATGACTGAAAAATTGTTGAAAGCGACGTTAAACCCAAATTCACACACACATGTATTAAAAACGATTATATAACTAGGAAGATTTATTTCCTCTAAGGAAATATTTCCCTGTAGCCGGTTCTATATTTCAGCGATGATAGGAAATGTGATTTATTCTACAATAAATCGCTGGGTGCGGGAGGTTCGGTGTGACATCACGAAAACACGCCTATATAATTTTGACCCCCTCGAACCCCACTTTTATACAGTAAAACTGGGGTTTCCGGGTGTATACATTATTTTTCTTATTTCCGCTCTAAAATATAGATTGTGGGTATTTGTTAGAACCGCCTCGATGAGGCGGTTCTAACGAGTTCTCAAAATCTATATTTTGAGCAGAAGTAAGAAAAATATCATAATTTTTCATCATAAAATTTTCATCTTTTCGGCGATAAAGGTGGCAATGTATTTGTATAGGCGTGTTTGCGTAATTTTATTACACGTCACTCAAAAATTTATGTTGTTAGACGGCGAAAAGTCATTTGATTGCATGAAAAGCTATAAAAGGTCAGAAATGCGTGTCAATATTACCGGTAATATTTCTTTCAAGACTTGCGAAAAGGTGGGAGAATTTTGGGAAAACCATACAATTTTAGTCGATAATTAGTAAGTTAAAATCGAAACAGTTTGGTTTTAGTGTGTGAACAGTCATCACGTGAGTGAGTGAGTGTTTGAGTTTTACGTCCCACCAACAGCTAAGTCATACGAAGACTCATCCGAAAGTCTGGAGAAGCCCGGGATCGAGAAGTTTAAAGACTCATCCGAAAGTCTGGAGAAGCCCGGGATCGATCCTGCGATCCCTGGTTTACAAGGCGAGTAGCGTAACCACTAAACCGCGGAGGCTTCTTCAGTCATCATATGAACAAGTCCGTGAAATGAACCCCCACCCCCCATCCCCACTTCATATAGAGAAAACTGGGGTTTACGGGGGTATACATTTTTTTTCTTATTTCTGCTCTAAGACATAGGTTGTGGGTACTCATTAGAACCAACGAAGAAAAATATCACGGATTTTCATCAGAAAAGTAGCCATTTTGAAATCTTTAAAAATGCTCGTTCTCGCACACCAGACAAGGAAATCCGTGATTTTACCCTGGGATAGAAATTTATGTCCTGACCCTGGTGTTCCGACCCAAGCAACTAAGATAAATGCGCTTCAATTCTATTCAACTGCCGGAACTACTTCCACACTACTTTTATTTTGTAAACAATATACATGTGCGAGCTGTCAAAACTAACCGGAGGTGTTATGCAAGAAAAAGAATCCAATATGGTGTCCTGTTGTGGATGGGCGTTTCCAACCCTCGGGATGACCGTGCTGGGCGGAACCGAGGCTTCTACGCCGAGGTTCCGCTCAGCAGGGTCATCCCGAGGGTTGGAAACGCTCATCCACAACAGAACCCCATATCAGGGGGACCATATCAGATTCTTATAATGTCGCACACGTATTTTATCGTAATGTGGAGTTCTAAACCATGACAGTAGCTGAAAGGTCAGTCGGATAGAGGTCAGTCGTAAAGTATATCAAATTACGAGCGTGCAGAGCGAGTCCTGGCCGACAAAATGTCATTAATTACTCAACAATTCACTGTTTCTTTTATTTATAAAATGCATACGAGCTGTCCAAATTGCTTAATCAAGCTATGTTTGGACCCAATCCCTGCCTCCAGCCGCCAGCCCCGTCCGTCCCACCCGGTTGCCAAGTTACGCTTCAAATGGCCGAATGTGTTTACCTTGTGGTCCAGGATACCCATTCTTTGGCCAGCCAAATGGATGTCCATCGAAGTCTAGAAATGTGTATTCTTGTTCAATTCCAAACCAAGGTTTTTCATCCTTTGCCTTTTGCATTACTGCGTCACACGAACGTCTTTTGTTTGTGTCTGTAAAAATAATTTCAGATTATGAAAATGAAAATTGTTGGCTTATTAGTTTGCTCAGTGTGCTGTATAGTTCGAACAAATTGACCTAAGACTGGTGAACTCTATTAACATAATTTCACACCCGACTGAATGCATATATTTATCTTCGTCGTTTTCCGAAGATGGCAATATTGTTATGCAATACATAGATGTCGGTAAATGGGTCGCTATTCACGCGATGCCGAAAATGCACGAGAAGTTTACGAAAGGCGACGGATTAGGCGATAACATTGACTAATTTATTCCTTGCATAAAGGTCAGTATAATGTCAATTAATTCGAACTTTATCCCCAAACTTGACTATTTGAAAAGAATCAGATGAAAACTTCATGCTTATATACATGTTTATATGTTGTGTTTCCATGTTTGTGCTCCTTATATAGGTTGTAGGTGCTCTTTGGAACCAGCTCAATGAGGTGGTTCTAAAGAGTAGAACAATCTTTTTCCGAGCAAAAAATAAGACAATGCATAACCCTGTAATCTCTTCTTCCCAGTGTATAACCAGCGGGCACACACTTGTGTGCAGCGTCATATCAACGTCGATGAGGACGTTGATGCAACGTTGCATACAAGTTGTGTTGGGTATACTTGGTATTTGAAATGGAATTCACTGCACGGACGTCCTAACGTAAAGTTCCCCTCCGTAAAGAAATGAAATAGTTCTAGTGGCTAAATACCCGAATGGTGCGAGATCTGCCATGTTACATTTATTATTTGGTCACGTGGCGCCCGTGTGTCTATAGTCTGATCGCCTCTGCATAACTGAGCATTATTGCATGCTGTCGTAACATTAATAACCAATTATTATAAAAAAATTCAAGACGAAGTTACTGTACACGTCTCACCCATAAAGCAAACAGCCTCGACTCGGTGAAGTAGCAAGTCTTGCAAGTAATATCAAGTCTTGTATCAACATGAACAATGCGTCCATACAAATCAGTATCAATTCACCATATTTGCATTGTTTGCTCGCTCCCGGCTTGCACATTGTCAGTGTTGGAGAGACGGGTAGCAAGACCCTCCTGACCTTTCAAGGTCAGGGGGGTCAGGTGACCTGTTTTTCCAACACTGATGGCCTTCGGACTGGGGGCCGGTAGATAGTGCAAATAAGTTGAATATTGTTTGTAGATAGGCGATAGGTTATATTTACTGTAATTATAAATGGGGCAGATAATGCCTTTTTTTCCGATTGTGTTAATACGATTCCTGTCACGGTGGACGCTCGTTGCCTCGAACACTGATGTATTACACTACTGCTTAAGCCAAACTAATTCTGGGCAGTGTTGTTTTAGTTGTTGCTTCTTTGATTGAAACGCTTTGAGACAACTGGAACCGGAAAGCTAGCCTCTTGGAGTTTGAGACCGTACTTGTGTTTGGATGAAGCAGATCCGCCGTGCTTTGGGAACGTCGTATCAACGTCGATGCGATGACAGGTGTTGCATCGGTGTTGGTGCGACTTTACCCGGGCGCCGCGTGGTTGAACTATCATGTGTTTAAGTTGTAAATATGTGCACCCAAGCATATCATTATTGTCTCACGTGATATATCGTGTAAAGCATTTTATTGAATGCTAGCTACAAAAGCTTTATCTTTCTACTTCTCTGTATTATTATCCTTGTTGTTTATATATATATATTTTTTTTTTTCTCGATTATTTTATTGCCGCTGAGTTCGTAGAGCCTGACTGAATCACAAGTAGAAAATCGACGCCAGCATCGATGGAAACAAACCAGTCGACTAAATGACGTTTGTGTAACGTCGCGTCGACGTCGTTGCAGCGTCGCGGCGTTGCATTGGGGTTGATGCCTCGATGTGACGTCGGGGGTTGCATCGGGCTTGATGCGGCGTTGCACTGTCGCCTTATGCACAGAAACAAGCTTAAATTTGGGCCCGTATAAACCCCACTTTATGTAGAGAAAAATGGGGGCTACGGGGTATATATTAATTGGCTTATTCGTGCTCAAAAGCATGGAATATGGGTACTTCTTAGAACCACCTCATCGAGGCGAATCTAACGAGTGGCCACAGTCTATGTTGTGAGCAAACATAAAAAAGATATCTCAATTTTACCTAATATCTGTCATTTCCGACACCATGTTGGATGCCATTACTTCACATGGACATGTTCTTCTAATGTTAAGTTTCCTTCAACAACATGTTTAGCTTCTATATTTAAATTGTATATGTAATTCTTCGAGTTTCCATTATTCTCATAGTCCACTTATTGTCAAATATGTGCTGTAGTTCATTCTTATATATATGTTTGTTCTTTCTATTTCTTTCTTATGTGCTGTGTAATTTGCGATCTCCGATGTACTTGACTGTTCAAGCGAAGTTACTTAAAATGAATCTGGTGACAGATCGTTTGGTCAACCTCAACCATTTTAAGCCTGTGCTGATTATGTATCCAAATGGATAGCTCTATTAGTTCTTGGAGGTTGTCAATTGGTCTGTTTTATAACAAAGCATATGGGAATTGTTCAAGAAAAATGATCGTTAAGTTTGTTATAAGTTTCTCATGTTTATCATACTTCTTGAAATCAGCCTTAAACGTTTTTATAGACTTTGTAAATATATGTTGAACGATGTTTTTAATCCAGCTAATGTTTTCGTAATATGGATATTATGTATCATGGCAGGAGATGTCGAACTAAACCCAGGTCCAGCAAACGATGGTCACTGCGTATCATTCTTACATTGCAATACTAGGAGTATTCGTAATAAACTGAGTTACATTATTGATAACTTGAGTGATTTTGATATTTGGTCTTTTACGGAAACACACCTTGACCATAATTTGTCAACTGAAATACTGAAACTTCCGGAATTTGAAACTCCTTATCGAAAAGACAGAAACAGCCATGGTGGGGGAATTTTGGTTTATGTCTCATCAATCTTGTGCCATAAAAGACGACTTGATTTGGAAACATACTGGGACGAGTGTATCTGGATTGAAACTCGGGTAAATAATGAATTATATCTAATTGGTACCTTCTACAGCCCCAGAACTTCGGATCCGAACTTTTTTAATGCATTGAATTTTAATTTAGAAAAGGCCATGGAACTTAGTCGGAATATAATTATCCTGGGTGACTTAAATGATGATTTACTGAATATGAACAATCGCTTGTTGAAGGGTGTGCTACTCGAAAACTCACTAAGAAATATTATCACTGTTCCCACTCGTGGTAGAGCCCTTCTTGATCCAATTATACTACCGGAGCACATAAATGCTTGTGACTCTGGTACTCTTCCTATTCCTGCTGACATATCGGACCATTCTGCAACTTTTGTAACGATCCCTCACAATTATACTGTCAACACTTCGTACACTCGTAGGGTATGGTTGTATAAAAGGGCTAATTTTGATGAACTAAGTGAAAAAATTCGATTATTTGATTGGAATTGTCTTCGGGAAGGAAACGTAAATAATGCATGCAATTTTTTTGTTGAAAAATTTATGGAATTTGTTAAATCAACTATCCCACACAAAGATGTGACCATCAGACCAACAGATAAGCCATGGTACGATTCAGAAATTCGGCAAACTTCTCGTAAACGTGACCGTCTTAAAAGAAAAGCTGTAAAATCTTCATTACCATCTGATTGGGCTAAATATAGAACAATCCGCAACAAAGTGAACAACCTTAAAAAGCACGCGAAAGAAATATTTTATAATAACTTAGAACTATCTCTTTTGACTTCTTTTAGCAATAGTAAGAAAGACTTTTGGAAAATAATGCGTCATTTTGTAAGAAAAACTGATTCGGTATCCTCAATTCCACCACTTAGCACCGTGTCTGGCTCTGGAGAAGTCACCTTTCATGTTTCTGACGAAGAAAAAGCCAACTGTTTAAACTCATACTTTGCTTCAATTTCTACTGTAGACGACTCCAATGCAGTTTTACCACCATTTGCTGAACTCACGAACAATTCATTAGATCATATTGAGATTACTGAAAACGAAATCAAAGATATAATCGATACTTTAAATGTCAATAAGGCTTCCGGACCTAATCTCATAAGTAATAAAATGATAAAACATGTATCAGACACTATTTCGAAACCATTGTCCATAGTTATTAATCGCTCAATGAACGAAGGCATCTATCCAGACATTTGGAAATTTGGCAGTATTGTTCCCATCTATAAAAAAGGTGATAGGACAATGCCGTCAAATTACAGACCTGTACAACTTATTAGTAACTTAGGTAAAATTCACGAACGTGTTGTGTTTAAACATTTGTATAATTTTCTGTATAGTAATAACCTTATATATGAATATCAGTCAGGATTTAGGCCAGGACATTCGACAACATACCAACTCATCGACATCTATCATCATATATGCCAGTCCTTCGATGAAAAACAGTTTTCATGCATGATATTTTGTGACATTTCGAAGGCTTTCGACAAAGTTTGGCACCGTGGACTACTGTTCAAATTACGACAAAATGGAATCAAAGGAAAGCTATTAAAATGGTTATCTGACTATCTTTCGTCCAGAAGACAAATAGTACAAATCAATTCTACTTCTTCCAAAGTTCTTCATGTCTCAGCAGGAGTCCCACAGGGTTCTGTACTTGGTCCTTTGTTATTTCTTACATACATTAATGACATAACTGAGAACCTTTTAAGTCTAGTTCGACTTTTTGCTGATGATAGTTCTCTCTTTTGTTCTGCATCAGACATTCATGACATCGAAGGTATCATGAACCATGACTTAGCTATTATCTCTGCATGGGCATCAAGATGGTTGGTGGACTTCCACCCAGAAAAGACTGAAGCGATCTTATTTTCCCTAAGATCTATACCAAATTTACCGGCACTTAATTTTAACAGAACTGCAGTCCAATTTGTAGACAGTCATAAACATCTAGGTGTAACTCTTTCAAAAACGGGCCAGTGGCATAGCCACATCGATAACATTTTAACATCTGCAAGTAAGACCATTGGTATTATGAGAAAACTGAAATATACTTTTAGTCGTAAAGCCCTAAACCAAATGTATCTTTCGTACGTTAGACCTCTTTTAGAATATTCATCTATCGTCTGGGATGGCTGCACTGAGTATGAAAAGACATCTCTGGAGCGACTTCAAAATGAAGCTGCTCGGATTGTAACTGGCCTAACACGTTCTGTCTCTATTGTTAATTTGTACAGAGAATGCGGCTGGGACTCTTTAGCAAACAGAAGACATTTTCAAAAGTTATGTTTTATGTACAAGGCTGTTTATAATCTTACGCCGAACTATATAACTGATATCGTTCCACCTACTGTTGGAGAAATATCAAATTATCCTCTTCGTAACCGAGATAACATTTCCACATCGTACATTCGAACCGAAGTCTTTTCTAGATCTTGTGTGCCATCTTCTGTTCGGCTCTGGAACAATTTACGATCCGTATCTAAAGATTCGGACACATATACGTCTTTCAGATATTTGTTAAAAGGAGAAATGTTAAATGTTGCAATCGTTCCAGATTATTTTACTGAAGGGAACAGAAAATTATCAATCTGGCATGCGCGAATTCGTAATAACTGTAGTGACCTGAAAAACGATCTCTATGAAAATCATTTGAACAACGACAAAATGTGTGCATGTGGAAGTGAAATTGAAGATTCTCACCATTATTTCTTTGAATGTAATAATTAT
Source organism: Lucinisca nassula (assembly GCA_963580285.1). NCBI lineage: Eukaryota > Metazoa > Mollusca > Bivalvia > Lucinida > Lucinidae > Lucinisca > Lucinisca nassula. Next base: position 38,643,199 of record OY757024.1, read on the forward strand.
AACATTCAGAGAATACTTATGTTTAGACAAACTCGCGCTTTTCACCCACTTAGCCTGGATACTTTACTGTATGGTAAACAATGTTTAACCAATGAACAGAATACACTTCTTTTTCAGGCTGTTCATAGATTTATCAAAGACACCAAGAGATTTACTTAATCTCTAAATTTGACATGTTCAAAAGCTATACTTGTTCCCATATCTGTGGTCGGCTTAAACACATGAGAACATTGAGGGTCGCAAAATAGCACAGCACACTTTTCTACTCTTCCTTTATTTCCTTTCTCTTCTTTCGTCTAGTCTACTCTGTTTGTATCTTCACAATTGTTCATTTGCCATGTTGTTGCTTTGTATCTTTATTGTAGGGGAAGGGCTGTAACTAATGTTGCGAGAACTTGTAGCCCAACCCCATTGCTATATCTAAAAAAGGCAATAAAATATGTTTAATCTTAATCTTCCCCGCCGACAATAAATATCACTCATTGCGTGCACATGAAGTTGTAAAAACTTAGTCAAAGAATAACGGTACTTTTAGAGCTGTCATCTACCATCACGGACCCCGCCCATGGGGACTGGAAGAAATAGATTGGGCTGAATGATGCTTCCACCCAGAGCTGAAACCGACAGCACGTGAGTACTGGAAACCGTTTAGAGGGTCTAAGCCTGCCCAGGCAAAGTGGTGCGAGTCGGACCCTCCATGTATATATACCCTATTGGTTTCATTGGGAGGCAGGGCTTGAGATGTCGTTTCATCTCAATGTCGGGTAAACTCCCACAAAATTGGAAGCGACGTCTCCATAATGACCTAGATAGTGTTGCCGGGGACGTTAAACCTCAAACAAACAACAAACATCTACCATCTACCAGTACAAGTGTGTTACATGCTAGATTGGGCAACATTGTGTTTTTTATCGTAGAGCTGAAACTGACCACATATGAATACTGATAAACCGCTTAGAAGGACTAAGCCTGCCCATGCAAAGTGGTACGAGAAAGACTGTCCAAATCCATATCACTGGGCGGCAGGGCTTGAGGTGTAATTTCATCTTAATGTCGGGTAAAAGTCCCACAAAATTGGTAGCAACGTCTCCAAAATGACTTAGTGTTGACGGGGACGTTATGCATCAATTGATATGCCGCATTGTATCACGTCGAACGTGAGCTGGGGCACAGCATTTCCAACAACTTAATCCTTCTCTTGCTGAATATTCATTTTAGCCACACCCATTTCTGACTCTGAACCAATCAGATTACTTGATTTAATTTATTTTTACAAATTCATAAACTGGATGTCAAACAGTGTAGATCCTGATCAGATGGCTTCTTCAGAAGCCATCTGATCTGGATCTACACTGTTTCCAAAGATAGGGGTTGTCGTGAACAGCAAGATAAGGGTTAAATGTGCACCCAGCGAAGAATCAGATCAGCCTGCGCATCTATAGAGTCTGACCAAAGACTTCTCTTACTGCATGAAGGAGCATTGGGTCCTGAGCTATCCTTAGAGCGCACAACGAAGACCCTGATCAGACTGCGCGAATGCGCAGGCTGATCTGAGTCTTCGCTGGGTGTACATACCTTATTGTTGGTTTTGTCGTGCGCTGGCTCATATATGTTTCCAATTCAAAGTGTCACACGAGATGTGTGATGTTGAAGATCTGAGAACATCCACGAGACATGATTGTGCGGCAGATCAAATTACTATCATAATTGAAATAATATGTTTATTATATATATTTTCTTCCAATTAAGTCCTTTTTTTCAAAGGTAAATAGCGGGAAAATTTGACATTCTTTTGCGTTAAAGTACATTGTAACGTCATCACTCGTGTTTTCGCTTTCATGGTTACTTCCTGGAAAAAAATGCCGGACCTCACAGGCATTGCGACAATATGCCTATTCAAATTTATTAAAACTGTAACCACAAAAAAATGAGACTTTTCTGATAAAAAAATCTAATATTTTTCATATTTCTGCTCAAAAATAGATCATGGGAACTCGTTTGAACCGCCTCTTAGGCGGTTCTAACGAGCAACCACAATCTATGTTTTTGAGCAGTCGCAGAGGCGGTTTTAACAAGTACCTACGTATGTAGAAGCTATGTTTTTGAGCAGGAATAGGGAAAATTGTATATCCCAGTATTACAAAATAACATTGGGATTAAGGGGCTTAAAATTCTATTTGCGTGTTTTCGTGAGATGATACATCAGACACGCAAGTAGGCGGTATTTTATGTCGGAAAAAAATATAGCCGACAGTAGTCTTTTTTGTGTGTGTAGTGTGCGTGTGTGTGTGTGTGTGGGGGGGGGGGGGGGGGTACAATAACGAAGTATTCTTGCACCCCAGATAAGGAAATCCGTGATTTTACCCTGGGATAGAAATTTATGTTCTGACCCTGGTCACGGTTCCGACCCCCAAATCGAATATAATCGCATGTTTGATAAATGCACTGGTTGATTACGACCTCGCATGCCGTCGTTAAGGTTGACATCAGAGCACGTTACGTGACGTCACTAAACATTCCTGCAGTGTCAACGCAATATGGCGGACGTTGGTAACCGAAGTGACTGCAGCATTAAAAATCCGCGATAAGAAATGGAAGGGATGCAAGAAAAAGAATCCATTATGGGTGTCTGGGGTGGATAGAAAAATCCGTCCCTCGGGATCACTGTCCGGCATCACTTGGCAAGCCACCTGATGCCGGTTAGTGACCCTTGGGACGGATTTTTCAATCCACCCCTCACACCCATATAAGATTATTATATTATCCCACCACCCGGTAATACATGTACATCGTACTTTTTGTCGGTAGTCCGGTTTTACTAGAAATTTTCGGTTGCTTACCTGCCGGTATTTTGTTGTACTTGTAAACTTCACAAAGCACGAGTTTATTGCTACCTCTTCTGAAGGGATCCTCGAACATTGAGACCGGGTACAGGTACATGTCGGAATTCGACCCCTCTGCCTGATACGTACTTGAACCATCATAATTCCAGATGGGACAGTCTAAAAATAAAACCAGAAGTGTTATACTAACTACAGAAACCGCCCCCGCCCATAGGGGCTTGAAGAAATAGATGGGCTGCATGATGCTTCCACGCAGAGCTGAATCTGGCCGGCACACTATAGTACTGGTAAACCGCTTCAAGGATCTAAGCCTGTCCAGGAACCGCGGTGCGAGGCGGACCGTCCATGCTAATAAACCCTATTGGTTTCATTGGGTGACAGGGCTTGAGATGTCATTTCATCTCAATGTCGGGTAAAAGTCCCAAAAAATTGGAAGCAACGTCTCCAAAATGATCTTTACAGTGTTGACGGGGACGTTAAACCTCAAATCAAACAAAACAAACTAACTTCAGAACCTTCCCGCCTGTCATTGTCGAGGTGACTGCCGATGACCATGACAAACGGCAACTAACGGTCATTTTAGCAGCGCTAGTCTCCCTGTGATGCCAGCGTGTTGTGTGACTGCAACATCAGGACATTGCAAAGCAGTGTAGACCCTAACAGCATGAACTGCATGATTTTAAGAGTTAAATGAAACAGTCTAAGTCCCCGTACAGGACCACATTACGAAAATACGCCTATACAAATACATTGTAACCTTTATCGCAGAAAAACTGAAAAATTTAAGATGAAAAATTGTGCTATTTTTCTTATTTCTGCTCAGAATATAGATTGTGGGTACTCGTTAGAACCGCCTCATCGAGGCGATTCTAACGAGTACCCACAATCTATATTTTAGAGCAGAAATAAGAAAAAGAAGGGTTACCCCTGCAAACCCCAGTTTTACTACATACATGTACAAGTGGGGTTCGAGGGGGTCAAAATTATATAGGCGTGTTTTCGTGATGCATTTTTCAGCCTAAACTCCGAGACAAAAACTTTGGGCGCGGGTTCTAAACGTGTTATTTGACGTCATGTTTTATAACTACCTGTCGCTATGTGAAACAGATCCGAGATTCTTGCTCACGGAATTGATCGAAGTATAAAACTTCTATTTCAACCAATCAAATCGCTAGAAATGCACATAATGATGGCGACTGCTTAAAACATAGTAGTCGATGCAGATCGTTGTTTGAGCCAGTTGAAACTCTCGTTGCATGCATAGGTCGGCGACGTTTGAGTTTCACGGCCCTTTCAAGTTTATTTCGTTTATTTCGAGTCGATCGTAAATCATAGGTGGGCGAAACCCGGGGCATCCGGAGAGAAACCACCACATTTTCTGTTGCAAGGTTTGCCGTTTGCGAATCTCGAACTCACAACGGTTAAGAGACCTAATAATTTACCAGCAGCACTCTTACCCACTTAGCCACGAAGGCCCGTTCGAGCCTATCCAGTCATTTACCTTTGGCTTCATTTGGTACAAAGTCTAGTGTCTTGCATTTACTTCTCATGGCCTCGCCCGTCCCATCAATCCATATATATTCAACCTGTATCCTCTGCCCTTGAGGGAGAGTCATCAAGTGGTGCGTGATGCTTTTGTCTACCTTTCCAGGATGGTGTGCCATCTTGAGACAATCTGAAAAAAGAAAAAAATAATCATGAAAAAATTTGTCCCATACATATACGTTCGTGCGAGTGTATGTCCCGTCCGTCGGTCCCCGCCCATCGGGGCTTGAAGAAATAGATAGGCTGCATGATGCTTCCACGCAGAGCTGAAATCCAACCGCACACGGGCACTGGTAAACAGCTTAAAGGACCTAGACCTGCCCAGGTAAAGCGGTGCGAGTCGGACCGTCCATGCTTATAAACCCTATTGGTTTCATTGGGCGACAGGGCTTCAGAAGTCATTTCTTCTCAATGTCGGGTAAAAAATTGGAAGCAGCGTCTCCAAAATGACCTATACAGTGTTGACGGGGACGTTAAAACTCAAATCAAACAAACAATTGTCCCGTCCGTCCGTCCGTCCGTCCGTCCGTCCGTCCGTCCGTCCTTCTATATGCACGCACACAAACGCACGCATGCGCACAAACACATGACGACAATTGTCGCAACTTTCTGCTCGCTTTATTTTTGGAGGTGGGGGGGGGGGCAATTCAGCCCTTCTAAAATGTGCACACTCTTAACTCTTATCCTGCTGAGCACGACAGCGCCTACCTATCTTTGCAAACAGTGTAGATCCAGATCAGATGGCCTCTAAAGAAGCCACCTGATCAGGGTCTACACTGTTTGTCATGCATTTTGTGAATTGAAAGTATGCATCGTTTTAAGTAATTTGATTGGTGGATAATCAGAAATGTGTGTAGCTGGTTTAATTTATTCAGCAAAATAAGGGTTTTGTTTGTTTGATTTGAAGTTTAACGTTCCCGTCAACACTGTGAAGGTCATTTCGGAGACGTTGCTTCCAATTCTGTGGGACAATTACCTGACACTGAGATGAAATGACATCTCAAGCCCTGTCGCTTATAAGCATGGACGATCCGAGTCGCACCGCTTTGCCTAGGCAGGCTTAGATCCTCTAAGCGGTTTACCAGTATTAGTGTGCGGGCCGGATTCAGCTCTGCGTGGAAGCATCATGCAGCCCATCTACATCTTCAAGCCCCGATGGGCGGGGGCCGAGCAAAATAAGGGTTATAAATGAAAATAAGTTCCCCCACAAAAGCATTTTTTTCTTTTGTGTTTAAGGAGAGTAAATGGCAATAGAAAAAGGAAACACACATGTATTTTTCTTAACAGTTGCTTCTTCCGAATGTGTTGCGCAGACCATCCAGTTCATATAAGCATTATTTGTTCACCGGACATTGACGTTTCATCAGAAACCATAAGACAGCCCTCAAATTGTCCTAAATCCACGGTTGCTATAATAAGCAAGCGAAGCTTAATATAGCAACAGTGGATTTATGACAATTAGAGGGTTCTCTCAGGGTTTCTGATGAAACGCCAATATTGCCGGCCTCAGTGGCTCAGTCGGATGCGCGTCTGACTGGTGATCAGCAGGACGCGGGTTCGACTCCCGCCGGGGTCGGCAACATTCTTTCGTGGAGATTGATCATGAAATCTTTTCTACGGTCAAAAGAATGTGCACTGTACTGGTTAACCGCTAACGTATAAGCCTGCCCAGGAAAGTGTTGATAGGTAAACTGGACGGGCCTCCGTGGCCTAGTAGATAAGAGCGCTGACTCTTAGTCATTAGGTCTCTCACCGCCGTAGGTTCGAGCCTCGCTCGGGCCACGTGTGAGACGCCAAGTTCTGCAACGGAAGGTCAGGTGGTTTTTCTCCGGGTACTCCGGTTTTCGCCCACCTCTGATTAACGATCGGCCCGATATGAGTGAAATAATCTTGAAAGGGCCGTAAAACCCAAACCAAAAAAAAAAAAAAAAAAAAAATAGGTAAACTGACCGGCTCAAAAATGACCTAATTGTGTTGACTAGGCCGTAAAACTCTAATAAAAACAAAACACAAACGCCAATGTCCTGCGATTGGTTTCATAGGGCGGCAGGGTTTGAGATGTCATTTCATCTCAATGTCGGATAAAAGTCCCACAAAATTGGAAGCAACGTCTCCAAAAGGACCTAGTTAGTGGTAACGGGGACGTTAGACTTAAGTCAAACAAAAGTTTCTTCCTTATGACCACTGAATTTCTTTACACGTAAGCCCAAAATAAAACTGGTTTTTATTCGCAACCCGATGTTGCTAAGCCCCGATACAGCTAAGGTTATTTGGTCGATTGTTTTTCATTCGACCCAAAGTTACTAAGTGATCAAGAAAATGCTCTGCGATTTTCCACGCGACTATCGCTGACAGGCACGCAATCCCGGTAAAAGTTACCTATAGCCGCGCTAATCGTGTCGCTGTGACGTCAGATTGTAGTGCAAAGCGTGTAATCTGTGAAACACGAACTGGGATTAGTGACATTTGCAAACTTTGTAGACCCAGATCAGACGCCAAGCGGGGTCTGATCCGGATCTACAATGTTTGCTTTACAGGCCATGATGTAACAGTTTACGTCCCCAATTAGGACAGTTTTCCCAACGTAACCGACGGCGCTTTGATCCTTTTGGGTGATATAATGTTTTCGTTCAAATTCATAAGCTATGGCAGTGTAGATCCTGGTCAGATCTTGATCTACACTGTTTGCAAAAGGTAGAGGTCAGCATGACAACAAAAAGTCACAGTAAGCTATTGTTTCATTGGTCGAACTGGAATCCAGCCAGTCGTAAAGGGGACAGTACATGCACACTTGACTGGGTCATAGTTGGCGTATTAAGTCTTTATCAGGTCATCGGCCTCATTCGCAAGGTCAAACAGGTCTTTAACTTATTTTTGGCTGGTTTGTCATTTATTCGGTCGATAGAACTGTTGTGTTGTTGTTGTTTTTTAAGTACAAGGGTAAACACAGGTCACTTGAAAGGGCAATACGTTCAGCCAGCAAAAACTGTCGGGCCATCGGTATGACGTGCCTGTCAACCTGTCAATGTTGGGCCGCAATTTTGTGCTGGCTTGGGGTTCACATTTAGAAGGTGGTCTGGGGCTTCTATTTCGGAGCGTGAATAAAGACTTATAGTTCGCCAACAAATAGCTGGCAGTGACATAAATTATCTGACTATTTGAGTTATTTTACCCTTAGCGCAGTGTTTAGAACAAAAACAAGTCGTGACGTCACTGTCAACTATTCCTCGAAGGACAGTACGTCTTGTTGTTTTCTACAACCGCGCACTGTCCTCTAGTAAGAGACCACCTTTGGAACTGATCAAAAGTGGTCTTAAGACTATTTTAGAACAGTTCCAAAGGTAGTCCATCACGAAAACACGCCTATATAATTTTAACCCCCTTGAAGCCCACTTTTATATAGTAAAACTGGGGTTTGAAGGGGTAAACCTTATTTTTCTTATTTCTGCTCTAAAATATAGATTGTGGGTACTCGTTAGAACCGCCTTGACGAGGCGGTTCTAACGAGTACCCACAATCTATATTTTGAGCAGAAATAAGAAAAATATCACAATTTTTCCTCTTAAAACTGTCATTTTTTTCGGCGATAAAGGTGGCAATGTATTTTTATAGGCGTGTTTGCGTAATACTTTATTTTGGAATGTTACTGTATTCCATTAGGGCATTGGGTGAAGCGCTTATATTGCTGGTCTAAGTCTGCAGCTAGCGGTTTCTTTACTTCGGGCGGTGGGGCTTGAGATGCCATTTCATCGCACTGGCGGGTAAATGTCCCACGAAATCGAAAGTGATCTAAATGACGTTAAATCTTAGCACAGTCCATTCAATGGTGTGATGGAGTCTGATATTTGGAATGGGCAGAGTTTATACATTGTAACTGGAATCTGAGACCTAATAAATAAATAAATAAATAAATAAATAAATAAATAAATAAATAAATAAATAAATAAATAAAACAAGAGGCCCATGGGACACTTTGCTCACGCGGCCCCCGCCCATCGAGGCTTGTAGAAATAGATAGGCTGCATGATGGTTCCACGCAGAGCTGAAACCGACCGCACACGAGTATGGTAAACCGCTTAGAGGATCTAAGCCTGCCAAGGCAAAGTGGTGCGAGTCGGACCTTCAATGTTTATAAACCCTATTGGTTTCATTGGATAACAGGGCTTGAGATGTCATTTCATCTCAATGTCGGGTTAAAGTCCCACAAAATTGGAAGCGACATCTCCAAAATGACCTTCACAGTGTTGACGGGGACGTTAAACCTCAAATCAAACAAACAAAGACTATGCACACCATAGCTCTGGTGAGCGCTGCAGACTGGCAACCATATGTTTTAATACCGACTATAAAGTCTCCCAAACAAACCCCATACTCAATGAACACCCATGTGGACTCTGCATCTGAAAAATTAGGCCGCTTATGAATTGGAGGGGTGGGGCATTGACCCCACAGATCTCTGATTGGTATCACTTACGGAATGCGTCTTATCATAAGGAACACGAGTATATAATGTTTAGGGGCGGTTCCTGAGATATAAGGCCTTTTAAGCAGTGGAGGGACTGGGGAACATGGCCAAAACGGACCCCAGGAAAGCCCCAATATTGCTGTCAATGAATGTGTATTATCATAAGGACCAAAAATATATATGGTTTAGGTGTGGAGATCTGAACGGTTTCTGAAATATACGGCCTTTTTATGAAGTGGAGGTGAAAGGAATAGGCCCTGCGGACCCACTTGGACCCCCAAGTAGGTATGAATAAATGCAACTTATCAGAAGGAGCAAGAATTTATGTGTTTAAGGGGTGAAAAGAGTTGAATGGTTTCTGAGACATATAATTTTGACCCCCTCAAACCCCACGTTTACGTAGTAAAACTGGTGTTTACAGGGGTATACATTATTTTTCGTATTTCTGTTCAAAAACATAGGTTGTGGGTACTTGTTAGAACCGCCTTGGCGAGGCGAACCGCCTTGGCGAAGCGGTTCTAACTAGTCCCCACAATCTATGTTTGGGGCAGAAATATGAAAATATCACAATTTTTATCGGAAATTTTTATTTTCTTGGCGGTAAAATTTTCCAATATATTTGAATTGGCGTGTTTTCGTAAAGGAATCACGAGCCAACCATTTTATTGATACTTTGTTATAGAAACAATTTGCATTAGGAAAACATGTCCTTAAGAAATAATGGAGTCCTACATGGTGTCAGAAAATGATAAATATTAGGTAAAAATGATAACATTTTATTATTTCTGCTTTCAACATAGATTGTTGGAGCTCGTTAGAACCGCCTCAATGAGGCGGTTCTAACGAGTATCCACAATCTATGTTTTAAAGCAAACATAAAGCAGATAATGTATACCCCTGTAAACCGAACTTTTCTCTATATAAAGTGGGGTTAAGGGGGGGTCTTCATTTCACGGACTTGCAATCGTGATGCAACAGATTATGATTGGTTTGTTTCTGATGCTCTTGTAAACATGAATGTATCATTTATAAATTTATACAGCTGAAACACTTGCAAGATATAATAAAGAGAAATAAACTTTTTTTTCTAAAATCGAAATTAACCCTTGTCCTGCTGAGCCCAAATATGTCTGATCTTTCAAACAATGCAGATCCAGATTAGATGGCTTCTGAAGAAGCCATCTGATCAGGATATTCATTGTTTGCCATTCAGTTTATTAATTTGTTGCAAACAGAACTCTTCTCGCTTTAAATATATTCTTATAGAAAGGGATTTCTGATTAGTTCACTCACATGATGGCATTAAACAGGTAACATGTAGATTCTGACGAGACGTGCTAGCTACGTGCCGTAGGATCTACAGGGTTTGCATAGATACATTGTATTTCTACCTCGGCGTCTGCACCGGTCTACAGGGTTAAAAGGGTTAGCTCGCTGTGATTATCAGTAACCGACTAAACAACCCTAACTGACCGACATCAAACGCAGTCATATTCACCTGCTTTCGAGAGCTCTAATTACAAAATAATTTTGAAAGCTGTGAGTTTTACATCTAGTTCCGTACTTTTAGCAAATAGTGAAGACACCGATCAGTCGCTACATTATGTGGCCTCTAATCTGTCTTAACTGTTTCCGAATGTCCAAGTATTGAAACAATTGGCATTTATGGGTTAATGTTTTATTTGGAATAAACGTATTTTAATTCGCCTTGTACAGTCGAAGTTCGCTAAACGCGGCCTCTGATCAGGGTTATAATGTCTAAATCAAATGGTTTAAAAATGATCTTTTTTATTTTCGTCCAAGTAATTCTCCTTTTTATGTCCCGACGCCCGAAGGAACATAGCTCTAAGCGGCTGCACAACATATGTGCATCGTATCAACCCAACGTTGATGCGACGTTGCTAAGACGTGATGTGCCCACTAGGAGAACTTCTCTTTAAGGTTATTAGCAGATGTGACCAGCACAGAATGTACTGAGCTAATTTAGAAACCATGAAGAAATTAGCAGACAAGTTTTCTTTCTCTCTTTCTTCCTTTTTTTCTTCGTGGGGGTAGTTGGGTGAGGCACAGGTGATGTGTATCTTATGTCACTGGGGAGTCCAGCTGATACTGACTTACATTTGGGTCGGCCCCCGCCCAAAGGGGCTTGAAGAAATATATAGGCTGCATGATGCTTCCACGCAGAGCTGAATCCGGCCCGCACACTAGTACTGGTAAACCGCTTAGAGGATCTAAGCCTGTCCAGGAACCGCGGTTCGAGGCGGACCGTTCATGCTAATAAACCCTATTGGTTTCATTTGGCGACAGGGCTTGAGATGTCATTTCATCTCAGTGTCGGGTAAAAGTCCCACAAAATTGGAAGCAACGTCTCCAAAATGACCTTTGCAGTGTTGACGGGGACGTTAAACCTCAAATCAAACAAACAAACAAACTTACATTTGGGCAAAGCCTGCTCTCCTTGCAGCAGGTAACGGTAGATGGTGAGTGTTGATACAGTATTTCCTCTGTTTCTACAATTCCATTCACTCTGTCCCTCACTTTCATCTCCTCTGCTCTCTCTTCTATCTCCCCCCACCCCCTTTCTCTTGGAGAAGACAAAATTACCCACAAGGGTTGACCTGTCGTTAAACTCAAAACAATCGATGAATCATTTTTATTTTCTTAGTCGAATTTTTTAACCCTCACAAAATGTCTAGACAACTGCTTGATCTACGACTGGCATTGTTATCATAATAATTATTCCTCATAAATCAACTTTCCTCAGTACTTTCAGTACTTTGATTTGTTAGAGTAGATGTTGAAATTGCACTTTCTCGCACGGGTGTGTTATCTTAATGTATTTCTCCCG